>CM052703.1:66523935-66563415 GCA_028551405.1 Uromys caudimaculatus | reverse complement strand
GAGGGAAATGGCCAGTGACACCTTGCTGACCACAGAGAGAAATGGCCAGTGACAGGGTTCCCAGTGGAGGGAAGCCCTCAGGATCAGGCGCACCCCCAACTTCTCTAAGTCTTCCCAGTACCCACCCACCACCCTATCCCCTCAGTGTCCCAAGGAAGTCAATGCCTGGAATTCAACGGGCAGTACGACCTACAGAGAGTGCTTTATACAATCTTTTCTTACCTCTTGGTGTGTAATCAGGAACTGTAGTAGTCACCTCTGCATGTCCATATACAGAGGAGGGAGAAAAATGAGAAATGTGATATTAGTCTCCACTGAGATGAAACAAGCCGTGCCCGCCCTGTCAACCTGCGGACGGGATGGGACTCGGGTCTGCACTGTGGAATGCTGTGGGACCTGACAGGAGTGAGTAGTCTATGGCGTCTTGAGTTCTCCAAGTCTGAAAGGCTCTCTTTACCGGAAGTGTTATCAACCTGCAGAGCCTTGTTCTAACTTGCCTTCATAGGACTCCCACTGAATTTTAGGGTACCAGAACAAAAATGTCTCTGAGACGTACACAGGTAATTAATTCTTATCTAATTACACTGGCTGGGAGACCAACATAATAATATTCACTAGCAGATGTGTGGAATGCCTGTTTGCCTCATTTTTATATGTGAATGTTTTTTTAGTTCAGTATATCTAGATGTACCCTAAGCAGGACTAGAACTCAAGATCCTACTAACTCAACTTCCTGAGTGCTAGAATTATGTGTGTGTGTGTGTGTGTGTGTGTGTGTGTGTGTGTGTGTGTGTGTGTGTGTGTGTGTGTGTGTCTGTGGGGGGGGAATGCTCATTGTTTTTCTACTGTTTTTGGAAATTATTCTAATCTGTCCCCTTTAAATGAGACACGAACTTCAAGCATATGTTTAATTTACTTTGAAAGAGCCCTGGCTCTTGGACAGAGCACCATCAAGAGTTGACTTGGTGCTGAGGATTGGAGTGAAGATATCCAGAGATCAACCCACTGGCACCAAGCAACCAGCTTCTGAGTAACCTTCATAAGGTCTCTGGGTATGGAAAAAATTAACCTCTCCACACACAATAGGTCCTGATGTAAATAGAGTGGAATCCTGGGAACAAATATGGCTTACACGTGGCCAGTCTCATCCTTGGGTTCCTCATATGCCTAAGGAAAAGCAATGCCTGGCCAATTGGGTTCCCAACAAACTCCGGGCTGGCCAGAAGCTAAGGTATGGAAACAGTTCTTCCTGGTGTCCGAGGATCAAAAATCCCAAGAAGATAAAAAAGGGATTTTTCTTTCCAAAGTCCAGGCTGTCAGAGTCTAAACTATACTGAAGAGCCACCAACACCTGTCACTAGAGGAACTCAGGGATGGAACAGGATCTGTGATATCCCCGGATGGGATTCGTGGCATCCATGATAGCTTTATAAGGCCTCAGACAAAGGGAAATGACAAGGGCATTGGATAAGCAGTTTTGATTTCCTCTCTAGGAACTGAAGCCAAAGTCTCTGCTCCCTGGGCTGGCCAAGGTACAGGGTAAAACATGGGGACCTCAGGGCACTGAGAATGGTCAATAGAAGCCCTAGGAACAAGACCTCCTTGGTGGCCCCTGAAGATACCTCCTGTGGCTGAACCTACCCAACCTCCACAGCTCAAGGACATAACCTATGGCATATGTGCACATGTAGGCCTGCACTCTTAAGAGAAATTTCCCTGGGGACTTAGGAATCCTCATGCTCTGCCGTCCACCCATCTTCTCCATCAGAGGTGAGCCTGGGGTGCTGGGGACAACGAGGCCACAGGGACACAACAGAACACAACTTACCTTCTGTGGTTTGTTCAGTTCTATAGGACACATCTGCAGAATGAGAAAAGAATAACTCATTGGGTGTTGGTCCTCACTTGAGAAACCCAGAGGCAGGATCTGCAATCTCCCTCACTAGAAACGCTGTAATTCACTGTGGGATCTGACACTGATCCTTCTGTAACTTTCCACTGAGAGTTATCACCATGAGCATCTTTTGTCCTCACTCTTGAAGGACATGTCTGCATCTATTCCATCCAAAAAATTATCCTGTTCACCAATAGCCCCAAAGTTGGCACAGAGTGTCATTTCAATATTTCTGTAGTTCAAACAAAATTCCTCATTATAAACATTTGCCATTGCTGAAACAGTCCTGGGAAAGTGGCTACAACTAGCAAAAGAGGTGACTTCCAGAGATTATTCTGGAAGGGCAGAGAAACCCGCTCCCACTGTGGCTGTTTGCAGGGCCATGGTCCTTTTAGTGCCATTCTCAGGTGAAGTGTGATCATCACAGTCACACTATATCTCCTGTGACATGTGCACAGTCCATGACGCAAAAAACTGCCTACCAATGGTGAAACTAGCAGTCGTCTTGGCGCCACACAATGGACTGCAATCCTGGGTGGCATTTTTATAGATTAAAGGGTGCCTTTGTATGTGGAGGATACCAGCATCATATAATCAATCAGCAGCCATTTCATGGGATTTGCTTGGTTGGATCAGGGTTTGTCATCCCTGTAATGGTGTGTTTTTGTTTATCATGTAATCTCCAATTGAAAGAACATATTGGCCACTCATTGCTTTGAGTTTGTCTTATATATTTAGATAGTAAGGACCAGCAGTTGCCTCATTCTCTTCTGCCTGTTATGTCAAGGGTGATCTTGGTCCCAGTCATCAGAGCTGTCCACTGTATGATGGTGTCAGTGACCTCTGAGGAGATAGAGGCTAAAACCTGTCCTCACCACATCCCAGTTTGGGACTTTTCAGCACCTCAATGTCATCATCTATGAACAGAGACTGAGATATAGAGCCTCTGACATTAAATAAGGCATGACTCATAACAAAGCATGAAGCAGACACAGGCTGTGCGAGCACACACACACACACACACACACACACACACACAATCACAATGTTGCCTAAGAGTGTGCCACAGCTAGAGACCACAGTAACACTACCTGAGCACACGACTCCAGCGTCTTCCTTGTGGCCACAGTCATGGTTGTACCACCCATCATGTTGACAGTTGGACAGGTAGGACTCCCATCCTGAGCAGTGCACAGTTCCCAAGAGAATGTTTCCTGAGCCCTGTCCAAAATGGGCCCCTCCTGGCGCTGATACAGAGTGGCCACAGCCGAGCTGTCGACAGACGACATCTGCATCTTGGATGTCCCAGCTGTCATCACAAACGGTGCCCCAGAAGCCTTGGTACAGGACCTCCACCCGGCCCTGACAGCGGTCACCACCATTCACCAACCTCAGAGGCAAACCTGCATTGACACAGCGGGAACTGCGTTCTTGGCAAGTTGGGTTCTGTGGCTTCTGTGTCCTGTGCCAGCACCACCGTGTACCCCTCTCATCCCCTAATCTGCAGGGCTGTCTTATTGTCATTCCCCACCCTAGGAGCCAAAACTCTACTTTCTACATCCTCTTCCTAGTATCCTCTTCCCCATATCCTCTGGAAACTTTCCAGACAAGGGTCTTTCAAGGTCACCTCTTCAGTCCTAATTTAGCCCTGACAGACCCAGTGTAGAACTCCAGACTCACACTGGATATCACTCCAGCAGCCTCCAGGATAGCCATGTCAACCACTCCAAACTCAGTCCCCCATTGGGATCTTTGAGGCCACCAGGCACAGCCACAAGTGTGCTGAAATGCGGATGTCACATTTGATATCTTTTTCTCTCCACCTTCACACTCAGCTCTCACCAAGGCTCACCCACTAGGTTCACTTCCTCTTGAACCTGCCCTGCTCTGTGACCTCTGTGTGACCTCTCCATTCAACTTTGCCTCTGCCTAGCTCTTCTCTAATGCTACTTATCATAGACCTGCCCAGCCTCTCTGAAGGGCATACTTCATGCCCAGGGATGTCCTGCAGGCTCACTCAAGCCCAGTGGCTGCTCCTTAACTTTTATTTTGACAAAATTTTATTATTTTTTAGTCACTTCCCTGTCCAAAGTGCTTCCTCACAGTCCAGGAATGGTGGCTCAAACCTTTAATCCCTGCATTACTGGGGCAGAATCAGATAGGTTTATGCAAATCAAGGTCTACATAGTCTACATGAGGAATTCCAGCCAGGGCTACATGGTGAGACCCTGAAACTAACTCTCTCTCTGTCTCTCTCTCTCTCTCTGTCTCTCTCTCTCTGTCTCTGTCTGTCTCTCTCTCTCTCTCTCTCTCTCTCACACACACACACACACACACACACACACACACACACACACAAAGGGAGCTTCTGCATCCACTGCATCTTCATGGGGTCAAGGGTGCAACACTGCTGATCTAACAGAAGTCTTCCCTCAGCTCTCCAGCCTGCTCTCCCACTGTAAGGATGCACATGACTGGGTAGGAAGCAGGCAGCATGCTTCTGCATGCTGTGGTGCCCCATGTCTCTCACAGTTAAATCTGCACTGGTTGTGAGAGGAAACAGACAGCAGCTGTGTAGTAGCAGGAAGGGACAGGTTCAGCATCCTGACAGCAGGAGCTGACCTGGGTGTACCCTTCGGCGGCTCCTTGGTGGTTGGGAGAACTCTGTGGTCTGCGGGTGATAGGTTGGAGTGGATGCAAGGTGAGGGGCTCAGACAGTTGCTGTTCTTGGAGATCTTCACAGGCTGCTATGGGGATTTGCAAGGCCACCTGAGCCTTCCAAGGTGTTCCCAAGAAGACTCTGGGTCTGAAGAACACAACCTTGCTGCCCTCTGCTGGTCACTCTCTGAATGGTCCGCCTAGAGAACTGCAAGCCTTGGTTTGGCCTTGTGGAGATTGGTCAAAAAGCTTTCCCTGAGTCCCTGTAGGAAGGTATCATGATAATAGCACATGCTGCCTGTAATAGCTGAGCGTTGATTATGTGCAATATTTTATATGTGGAAGGAAGAATCAGTGACTGTTTTCTTCTAGCCCTTCTGACACCAGGCTAAAGCTAAGTTCCTCCATCATGTGACTGAAGGGCAGAGAGAAGAATGGAGAGGAAAAGTGGGGATTGGTAGGGTCTGCCCAGCAGTTTGACACCCATGTCTCTCATCTCTACTCTGTCCCTGATTCCTGTGCCCAAGGATTCCAATGGATTCCACCAGAGAGCAGCAGCAGAAGCAGCAGCACTACCAGCAGCAGCAGCAGCAGCAATGCTGGCCATCTGTCCTACTTATCTCCACTGTCAACAGAGCTCCAGCTAAGTCAGGGAAAGGACTCTCAATCTGGGAGTTGCCCAGATCAGAACTGCCCGTGACCCTGTCTGTGTGGATTAGCCTCAACTGCACTCACTCCACTGCGAGTTGGGGGGATTGGTGTTTCAGTTTTGGCTATGTGCACTGCCAAGGTCTTGATAAATATTTTTTTTACAAGAGAAGATAAAAGCCAGGAGGTTGGAGGTGAATTATATGTCCTTTCAAATGTGATAAGAGTTGGGGATAGCGACAAAATCCTAGATTCTTAGAACCTGGAAACTACAGGCAAGAAGATCAGGAGTTAAAGGGTAGCATTGCCTACATAGCCAGTCCGAGGTTAGCCTGGCCTATGTGGGTCTCAAATAGAGTAAATAAACAAACCAATGACAAACAAATGGTCCTATAACCTTGCTAACATTAAATTCTGATTAGTGGTGGGACAAACAGGAGTTAGCCCAAGTGTGAAGAGGGCATGTTATCCTTACACATCGTCTGCCAACCACAGATCCCTGACTCTGCTTCATGTCTCCTAGTCAGAACTTCTTGCAGGAGGACTGAATCCAAGGCCTGCATTCAGATATTCTATTTGATTCTAACATAAATTGAAACATGAAGCAGGAGCAACATAAAATTGAAGACTGTAATGGTCTTACCACAGGACACTGTATGCTATAGATAGCAGGAGTTTCTATTGTCATTACATATCTAGATGGGACACTATATATTTCAGCCTAGTGTCACTTATTAACATATATTGATTGAGTCAGTGTCTATCATGACAGAGGGGGAAATTATACACTGATCCAGGTCCATCTTTTCAATGTACTTACCAATGCTGGAAGTAGTTGCTGGAGACGCTGTGAAAGGAATAAAAGCAAATTCAGGTTCTGTGTTTCATGTACAGGAACCCTGGCAAAACCTTCCTAGGAAGCAGCAGCACTTATGCAAGGACAGACCAGGGACACCTGAAGTCACCTTCACCAACCCCTGAAGCGATAGCTTTTACATCTTTGCTGTGTGAGCTCCCTCAAAGCCCAAACTCAAACACCGAGGTTCCATTTTCATTAGTCAAGAGTAAAATAGTCGTAGTAATTCCCATCGGCCCTCTGTACCATGGGCTCCTTCACAAATTACATGGGCGGTGAATCAAAAATATGAAGAAAAATAAAGCCTGCCTCTGCATTATTGAGCATGAAAACCTTTCCCTCTTGCTGTCCTCACATGAGCAACGTGGTATAGCACTAAGTCACACAACGGTGATATTCTATGAAGGACTAGATCTGGGATGACTGGAAGGACCCAGGAGGGTGTCTGTGGGTCACACACCAGTGGATAAAAGACTTGAGTGTCAGAGGCTTTGTATAGTAGCTAGGAAGTTCTTGGAACCCATTTTCTTTGGGTACTGGGAGATAACTGCTCAGGAACGGTCAGGATGTGGTTAATGTTTGGATTGCTCCCAAGTCTCCTCTTCCAGGAGATATTCTGAGACCCACACTACTCTAAGGAAGTCACATGCGGATAAAATATTAGAAAATGCCCCAAATGGAGCATAACCATCCTGAGACTTATTCTACCTGTGGTCCTACACTCTGTAGAACAGAGCATGCTACCCCATTTGCAGAAGAGTAAACTGGGTTTTGCTGCAGGAAGGGGGCTGTCCCAACAGCGTCCTTGGCTCTGCCATTGACCAGCAGCAATGTCTCAGCCTCTCTCCTGCCCAGTATGACCTGTGCACCTGACTCTGTACAAAGATGGCGCTGACATAGCTGTTACTTCGGTGCCAGCCTTATTCCCGGTTCAAATTCTAGCCCCGCTCCCATATAGCAGATCTCCTTAATCTTGGTGTTCACTGTCTGAACTGTGGAGGTGGTGGTGCCTAACTTAGGGGTGTTACCCGGCTTGAATTAGAGAAGCTCAAGTGGAAGAGGGTCAGTTCCCCCTCTGTGTGCTGAAGCCATAGCATGCATACCTGCATGTAAGCACACATGTAAAGAAAGCATGCATAGCTGTATGTAAGCACACACGTAGCATCATGTTCAAAGGACAAACTCTCTCAGCTCCATAGCACTACTGACTTTGTTTCTTTGTGGATAAGGGCAAGGATGTCTGTCCTCCAGGACTAAGGTGATTCCATGTCACTGGGCAGGGACAGAACAAGTCTGTCACTCTGAAAGCTGGCCTTGCCTCCCTTTCACACTCTCCAAGAAGACAGACAGCCTGACTAGTTCTAGACTGCCTCAGTCTAGGACCCCTTGGTCAGCAATGAAAGCCTGAGGATTTGGTCTTGGGGTAATGTTCTCAGGAAAGCCATTCACCAAATGAGTCTTCATCTTCAGCAGACCCTTACCCAGCCTGGGAAGAGTGAGCATTCTGAAATTCATCTGGAAAGCTTGCAAAAATATGAAACCTAGCCAATCGAACTCCAAAGGAATAAAGAAAAGGACCGGGTGTGTGAAGAAGAAATGAAGAGAGGAGGAAGGGAAGGAAAGGAGGGAGAGAGGGAGGGAGGAAAGGGGGGACAGAGGGAAGAAAAGAAGAAGAGGAGGGAAGGAGTGAGGAAGAACTGTGGGAAAGAGATGAAGAGATAGGATATCCAGGAAAGGGAAAGGTGGGGAGAAGAGAGAGAGGGGAGACAGACAGACAGACAGATAGACAGACAGACATAGAGACAGAGACAGAGTGGAAGAGAAAAGAGAAAAGAGGACAGGCAGAAAAACAGACAGAGAGACAGAGAGAGGGCACACAAAGAGAAAGAAGAAGAGGGGACAGACAGGCTGTCCTCTGTGATCTGACACATTCAGGCTTGGGGAGGACTGGCCAGCTAACTCTTCCTTGCTCATCACTTGACACTCTGAGAACATGAAACCATGTTGGAGTGACTGAGCGGCAAGTAAGTGACTGGCACACTGACACCATCCTGTCTGTTGGTCATTTGACCTGGCTTTGCTCAGCAAATATTGGTCACAGAGCCAGACATACAGAAGAGAAGGCACGTGCAGAACATCAGTATAGACTCATCTCTGTCCAGCTTCAAAGCGCCCATCTGTGTATTTAGCAAGGTTTAGGGCCTCTTCCTAATGTTCAGAAGCCTCTCCTGAGCCTGGGAACTTCAGTCAATCATTCCCTTCACTGAACATCAACAGAATGCCTGGCTTCTTCCCTACCATCACCGCTTCTATCTCTCAGGCAGACACCGGGCAAAAAGAAAAGCACACGCCTCCACACACTTGCAAATATTTACAATTATTAGCAAAGAGCCTCCTTGAGACGGACAGTCACACAACCATGAATAAATGCATCCAACCCACCAGGATCAAGGTTTGCAGGAGCACAATTTATGACTATAAATAAATGAGACAAAAAAAATACCTGTAGAAAGGATTTGACCCCACAAAAGACATATTTCAAAGATAACGGTGGAGATCCCCATTGTGCCGGTTCCTCTCGATTTGAGTAGAAATTCCTTGACATTTATAAGTTCCTGGGTAGAAGGAGGTGTGCCGCCTTGGGCGGTATGCTTCTATTGCTTCCATAAATCAATATGACGGAAGTGAAAAACTTTGTTAACAGTTTGGCTAATCCGTGGGAACAAGATTGGGTGTGTTTGATTGATTGTGGTAGGAACAACCTGACTGTAGCCCAACGTAGAGAGCCTGACTTTGGTGATAAAACTTCCTTCTTGGTGAGCATTGAAGATCCCAGTGGCTCCCTGAACATGACAATGATTTTTATCTTGGAGAGTCCAAGCAGCTTATGGGAAGCAGGATGTGGGCTGCTGGGCAAATAAGAGACATGGTGCCAAGGGGAAAGCATGCGTTCAGGATGGTTTATACTGGCATGCTGTCCTCCTAGTTAGCTCTTGTGGGCATCACCAAGGCTCAGAGGACTGAGAATGCCCTTGCATACTGACTAAAAGTAGAAGGCATGAAGAACGGTTCCACCCAGACCATGCACCCGTACCAGCTTCTACTAGGTGATCCACCAACATCCTCATCTCAACAGTGAGCTGAGAAATACATGGCCTCAAACTGAACCACCCCACCCATCTTACCCTGCTTTGTTTTCTTATCCTCTGCAATTGCACAGTATGATGCTCAGATTTGGAGAAAGCCCCTTGTTTCTGTCTGTCTTACATTCTAATCCCCCTCTTTGGGTTTGTGATGTAAATGTTCCCAAACTCTTTGGGACACCCCAGTTTGCATTCCAGGATTCCGATAGATCCGATGGAGACTCGGAGGAGGTTGCTTGACATTCGTAAGATTGTCTCTACAGTGGAATGTGCTGGTAAGAAGCAGTTAGCTTAGCAGAATTGACTGTCTTCTGGCCATGGTGAGTAGGCTCTTGCCACATAAGACCCCCCTCGGGTACCTTGCTTCCTTTATCTTGCCCTGTTAAGCCACAGTCTCTGTTACTTGATTCTAGTGGGATGCTGTGAAGTTAGGGACTGAGAGTCTGCCTCTAATTTCATCCAAAGGCAAGCTACATTCCAGGTTTGGCTTCTGTGCTGACCAGGGTCCGCAGACAGTGGGGACAGCTCTTTCCGAGAGGTCCTCCCTCACAAGGATTGCACCATCACCCATGGCAGACTTTGAAGTAAAACCCGATCTTCAGACGTTCAACTGCATTAATTACACTATCAGATACTGTTGGTGCACCAGGAAACCAAATCAGTCATTGACAATGGGAGTGTATTTTGGCTTTAGAAGGAGTTTGTATGAGAGACTAACATATCTCCCAATCATTTGTTTCAGAGCAAAGAATAAGAACAAGGAAACTGAACAGCATCCAAGGACAACTCTTATCCAGATAAAGGGCAACTGCCATGGAGCTCTTCAGGCAGTTTCTGCACAAAGAACTGTTCTGGGCACCTCTAAGTGCTTGTCATCACAACTGACACCCCCCCCCATCATGGACATATGGTCCCAGGTATGTTGGAGACATGGGTGAATTGACTAGGCACTTCCAAGCCAGAGCATGTATGAGCATGGCCACAGAGCCTGAGTTGAGCCTGTTCAGGTCATCTAAGGATTCCTGTTGGATTCCAGTTGGGTTAGACAGTGGCATCCATTGGCCTTTGGATAGAAGTAAGATGTGGGCTCATTTCTTCCATCAGAAAGCTTAAGTCCCAGAGGGACTGATGTTAGGGCTGTGCCTTCCAGTAAAGATGCCCAGCTGAAGGGTCTCCTTTGCCTTTCAGTCTCTGCCTGGATCTATGAATGCAAGGCAATGATGAAAAGGAAACCAAGATGCCACCAGTACCCACCACAGTCTAAAAAGATAGATGCCACTGATAGAGCAGAATGAGATCAAGTGTACCCCAAGTCAGATCTACCTTAGAGTCTAAAACTTAGCTGTACAGTTCTTGGAGGGTGGGGTGGTATGGTGTGCATCAGGAGGCACATGGTAAAGCAATGCTGGGTTGAAAACCATCAGGATTGACTGCAAGCCCAGCAGAGGCTACCCCAAAAGGTAGATGAGTATTGGGCCCTAAAAGAAGGAAGACCTTTTTCCTCTTAATGAAGCACCCTACCCTGAGCATTTCTGCACTGAACCCCTGGCTTTCAAAGAGTGGGCTCTGGAGTTCATGTATCTGCTAAGAGCTTGTAGTATAAAACCCAAGGCTGCCACATAGGGGCTTGTGATGTGTTTCAACAGGTCATTCATGGGTTCAAAACCTAACTCAACATAGAGAATATCTACACGCACTCGAGAACACACAAAGAACTTTGTTGGTGTGCCAGATTTGCTTTACATCTGGGGACACAAGGACAAACAAGGCACAAGCCTCAACTCCCATCACCAGGCACCCATAACCATAGGAAATGGTAGTTATATTGGGGAAATATGTGCATGGCAAACACAAGAGCCCAGAATGGCCCCAAATGGGCGCTGAGTCATTGATACCAGCTAGAAGTGCCATCTATGTGACAGAGAGCTCAGAAGGAAAGTGGGAGTGTGGAGGGCATGTGTCCCCTGGGCCCTGTCCCATTCACTGCTCTTCTTTCTCCTCGTGGTCCATCTAGTCTGCAGCTTTGCTGAGAGCCAATATTCCATGAACCCACATCTCTCCACCTGCCCTGCTCTTGAGCCCTTTGCAACCTACAGGCTACCTCCACCTTGTGAAAACTGTCCTACAGATCTGACCAGGAGAGGAGGATCAGGTCAAAGATCTATTGAAGCACTACCAAGCAGCCAGGGGCAGCTAGGATTGGGCTCCCCTTAAGGAGCCCATATCCACTCAACTTCTGGGAGAGTGGAGAAATAAATCAGTACCTGGTCATCCCAGGGCTTTTGTCTGGAAGGTGGAAAAGAAGGTCTGAGAATATAGTGGCAGAGAACCCAGGTGAGGCTGGGAGACCGGAGCTAGTGCAGGGAGTGGGTGCAGGGGCATACGGGAAATAAAACGGGGTGTGGAGATTTCCCCACATGCACGCAGAAGCCAAGAAAAAAAGCAGGGTCTGGGCCAAGATGGGCATCAGTCCAGCAGGCTATGGTCTCTAATGTGGGCAAGGCTGGGGTGTGGCAGTATGACTGAGGGTCAAAACTCAAGAAAGAAGTCAGAGGGAACAGAAAGTTAGAGAGCCGAAGCCTTCTCCTGAGACCCATGCTTCAGGCCAGGGGAACTTCCTTCTTCTGACTGCATTCCACAAACCTGCAAACGTTCAAATAAATTTCGCTTCTGAGACCAGCACAATGATGCTAATTTTTATTTGGTAAACAGAGATTTTTTGAAAAAAAAAAATCCACTTCCTTCCCTTCTGTATCATAAACCCATGATATTTAAGCAAAAGAGGCAAGAGTGATACAGGTTCAGAGTCAAGGCCTGGCCTCTGGATAAGTACCAGGTTCTGGTTTAGTATATCTGCATCATCTGTGAACACATCAGAGATGAGCGACATAGGCCATTCTAAAGGGCTGAATCCCAGCTTAGAGACAGCCTCCTTCTGACAGCCTATGCTGGTTCTGCACCTCTACACCTTCCTAAGCACATGTGTGGCCACCTCAGTGTCTCTGCATAAAGACTGAACTCCATGGCTGTCCCAAGCAGAGACCACGTGTCCAGTCAACCTGGAGCAGCAGGGGCCCTTACATCTTATCCAAGGCTGGTGAATGACAGTTCCCCTGGGTGGAATGTTGGATTAGGATCATTGCTTCACCTAAGGCTGTTCCCAGTGCATGCCTAGGCCCTATTCACCATCTTCCTGCCCTCTGGCTTCCAGAAGACTGGCCTTCCTTTTCTTGAGATCTGGAAGAATGTTCTATGCACTTACCTTTGAAAGGAGGGTTGTACCTTTCAAGTGTGGGAAGCCACAGAGGTAGAAGGATAGGGCAAGAAACAATCTGACAAAGGGTGGAGAGGCAATGCTGGAAGTGTTGCTGTGGCTGCTCAGAGGAAGACATGAGGGAACTCAGTCCTGAGCTGTCCTAAGACTCCAGCCCCACCAGGGCCCTAGTGGGCTCTGGGCAGGGCCTCGTCCCAAGCCATGACTTCTCTAGCTGTACAGAGTCCATTTGTGCCAGCTTCTCTAAGGACAAAGGCAACCTTGTGAGCTGTTAGCTGAGTGGGTCGTGTTGAACAACCCCAAACATCTCATCTAAAAGGAAAGCCCTAAAAAAGAGGGGGCAGGGAATGAGAGAGAAAGAGAGGAGGGAGAGAGAGGGGAGGGAAGGAAAGAGAGGGAAGGAAGGAGAGGAGGGAGGGAGAAAGGAGGGATAGAGAGAGAGGAGGGAGGGAGGTAAGGAAAGAGGGAGGAAGGAAGAAAGAGGGGGGACCCATAATTTGTTGCCCACTATGCCAAGGGGTCCACTGTATTTCCAAATCAGCTAAGGTGTGTCCCTCTGGACCCAGAAGCCCCGACCAGACCTCTCTATCCTAGGTTACTGATTCCTGCAGAGCTGAGCACAATGACTCAGAACCACTTATTTGCTCAACAATTGCTACCATGCCCTCAGTCAGCCTTTGTCAGTGGGTTTGGCAGGTGGCATTGAAAGAACACAACACACACTGTCACCCCAAGGAACTTGGAACAAAAGGGGAGCTTTAAATGTGTATGGGACAATGACAGGTTCACAACACTAAGCCAAAGCAAAGAAAATAAAAGTGCCATTGGTGTTCCCGAGCTAAAGGGCAGCAGGGCCATAATGGGATTCTTATGTGTGGCCAGTGAAGGGGCAAACCACAGTGGATGGCCTCCACTGAGCTCACTGACACTTGGGTGAGTTCCTTTAGTGGAGAGATCATTTCAGTCTTATTTCCTGCTTCCTCATTACAACCCCAGGCCTGAGAGCCTCAGTGTGTGTGTGTGTGTGTGTGTGTGTGTGTGTGTGTGTGTGTGTGTGTGTGTGTGTGTGTGTGTGTGTGTGTGTGTACGTGTCTGCATTCACACATGCTGTCATGTAGTAAGTCACAGCAGATCCATGACTAACACAAGCCTATCTTGGTGGGCACCGTCAGACAAGCACACGTTCTCCACTGCCTTGAAGGCCACCTTGCTGGGGGCTCTGATAGGACAGTGTCAGTTCCAGAAGAAGCCACCAGGGTCAGACAGCAGAGCAGGGGGAAGCACTCTTCCACAAAGTGCTCTCCATGGCTTCTAGAGCATCTCCAGGCAAACAGCCTGGACTCTGCCAGGGGGCTCTGGTTGAAAGGTTTGTTGATACAGTCTGCCCTGTGTCACATAGGCCAGGGACCAAAGGGCCTTTCTCAGCCAAGCAAAAGGAACCACTAAGAGTCCTTGCCTCTCATTCTGGTCCCACACAGAAAGCTAGTGCCTTCCTCTCCAGCTCCTGCACCGTCTCCTGCCCAGCTCACTCTCCTCATACTTCCTTCCACCCTGCCGCTGCAGCCCACATCCACACGCACTCCTTCTGGTCCTACTTGGAAGTTCCACCCCCAACATGGCTCACCCAGAATGACCTCAAACAGCAACTGGGGACGTCGTGCAATTGCTGTCACCTTTCTATACCCTGTACCTCGTGGAACAGTCCCACGTGCCTGGGCAGGCAAGACTAAGGGTGCAGCAGTACAACCATCTTACAGATAAAGAGAAGAGACTCTAAGAGGGGACTCAACCTTCCTAAGATGGTGATCAAGAAGTGAGAACAACGGGCCATGACTGTGACATCACTGCCCCTCCCTGATTGGTGGTGTATTGCTTATGCCAAAGCAATCTGATGCCATTTTCAAAGCCTCATAAAAGGCACTAGCAAACAATGATCATATAAACAGAAAGATAACAGCTGACGAGGAACAGAAACTGGAGAGACAGCAAAGACTTAAACATGC
Source organism: Uromys caudimaculatus (assembly GCA_028551405.1). NCBI lineage: Eukaryota > Metazoa > Chordata > Mammalia > Rodentia > Muridae > Uromys > Uromys caudimaculatus. Next base: position 66,548,939 of record CM052703.1, on the reverse strand, counting down.
CATGAGCCTTCCCCATAAGCACCCCCATAGGTCTCTCTACCCCACCCTTCTCACCACCTGCTAGAACGACTTAGCTACTAGGATTGTGGCTGTGAGCCTCCTAACAGTCAAAGCAAAGATGGAAACAAGATATCTATCAAGGCTGGAGATAAAGTTCATTTGATAGTATATTTGATAGCCTGGGGTGAAGAAGCTCAAGGCTTGAGCCCTGTACACATGGGGTGGGGGGTTGCATACCTATAAACTCAGCACTCAGAGTTAAAGGCGGGAAAATCTGAAGTTTAAGGGCTTCCTTAGCTTCATAGCAAGTTCAAGGTCAGCTGGAATACATGAGACCCTGTCTCATGTGTGTGTGTGTGTGTGTGTGTGTGTGTGTGTGTGTGTGTGTGTCTCCATAAATTTTAACCCATCTCTCGGATCTTAGATGCGTTGCTTTCCTGTTCCCAGGGCTGAAGTCTCTTCTCAGAACTTAGAGTCTACCTAATGAACGTTTCTTGTTTTCCAAAGAGGAAACAGAGGCTGCAGGTTGCATGCCATCTCCAGACCCCTAGTCAAAGTCTCCCCACCCCACCTGCTTCCTTTTTTCAAGCTTCCGTTGTTTTTATCACCTAGATTAAGCCCTGCCAGTCAGAAGAAATCCAGTAGGAGTTTGGAGATAAGACAGTGGCTCCAAGGGCCTGATTTGAACAGAGAATTGCCTTGCTATTACCTGTAACTCAAAGGTTAAGAGGGCTTTCCCCAGTGACAGACTAGACACAAGCTGCCTCCTCCAAGGCCGTCCAGAAGCTGACTTCATTGGACAAGAGACACTTACCATGAAGGGCCATTCAAGCTAGCTTCATTCCTCTAGGATGCTAAACGTAACAGCAGTCAGAAGGATGAGGCTGCTCAGAGCTGACTGTGCCATACTCAGAGGCCACTGAGCTATTCTGAGTGTCTATGACTCTCCAGCAGTATACCTGAGCTTAGAAGCATATAGATTCTGATTCCCAGAACTTGACACAAGGAGAGCTGTAGAGAGCACGGCCTATGGACTGTAAAGCACCTAGCAATCAGGATGTCTGCACAAGATTTGTCTCTCAAATATGCTTGATTTATTCACACAAACATTTCTTATAACATCTTGCTGACATAAAAGTTAAATAGACGTGTCATCAAGTGAAAAATACTGCTACAGGGTTCCCCATGGAGAATCTCCCATGAGGATGCTTCAGAAGCTTAAGGACTGAACCTACACATAAGATGAAGTCAGTCCTTCAGCTGTGGCGGGCTAGGAGGATGGCACTAACGAAGACTCAGGAGATCCTTGGGAGCATAGGCCAATAGCTAGTGTGTGGGCCCAGCTACAATGTGGGAAGTTCAGTGGTCACTGAGGCCAGGACCATACACAGAGTCTCAAGTCCTCTAGTAGATAGACAACACAGGCTGGAGAAACCATGTCTGGGAGCACAGCAATGTGATCCTAGAGACCATCCGCAAGTTCCAATTTGTGTATCATTTCATTGGCTGAAAGCTTGGGGCTGGTTCACTTCATCAATACCACTCAGGATTAGCTCATTAGCATATGAAGGCCCGTCCTAGTCCAGGCTTTGGATCTGGGCTGCACAGCGGCCTGGAGAGGCTTGCTGTTGAGGGCCAGCTCTTACCAGAACTGCCTAGTGGCAGGCTTAGGTATCATGTGATCTCAAGTCACATAGAGTAGCTTTTGAGTTACTTAAGTTCCTAACAAGGGCCCAAGATGCCTTTGCTTAGTATTTGTTTAAAATTTCTAGATTAGTGGTCTACTGAAATTATATATATATATATATATATATATATATATATATATATATATCAGTTCAGGAGATAAAGAATTACTTGTTGAGGGGGGAGCTGGAGAGAGGGCTCAGCAGTTAAGAGCATTGACTGCTCTTCCAGAGGTCCCAGGTTCAACTCCCAGAACTCACATGGCAGCTCACAATAGTCTATAACTCCAAGATCTGACACCCTTGCACAGACATACATGCAGGTAAAACATTCATACACATAAAATAAAAATAATAGATTATTGTTTCAATAAAAGAATAAAAGAATTACTTGTTAGGTCTCAAACCAGGGACAAACTACTAACTGAGGTGCCCACTAACATATCAAAGCAGATGCTGACCACCAGATTCTCCCAGAATCCCTCAGTCTCTACTTATTACAGGATCCTCCTAGCTGGCATATCCTATGCCCTACCCTAAACTCTTCAGCTCAGAAATTAGGCAAGGTTTCCCTTTCCCCAGCTCCTCTGGCTCCTATATAACTCAACCATTTTGGCTGTCTGTTGCATGTGTGGATTTTACGATGTTCTTTGGCTGCTGATTGCCAAGATCTTCTTTTGCTGTAGTTACTCTGTTTTACAGCCAGGTGCTGTTAAATTCTTGCTGGACCTAGTTTACAAATTAAACTCTATCTAGAGTATTCATGTATAGGGAAAGCACAGTCCACCTTGGGAATTAGCGTGCTCTACTGGGGCCTTAAACACATCATTCATGGGTAAGGGGGCTACTGAACACTTTTTGGGCTGCAATGCTACATTGCTTATGGCTCATAGAGGACTCTGGACTTAATTCAGTAGCACTGAAGAGCCCTGGTGGGTTTTTAAGAAGCAGGTAGTAAGAAGAAAGAAAAATACATTGTTAGGTCTCAGACAGCGCATATGTCTAGAAATGAACCGAAGATGGACTATAGAAGGATTTCAAGTTGTTAAATAAAAGCCAGCATTCCTTAGGAACTTGGGAAACAGATTCTTGTCCCACAAAAGGAGTCATTTTCCTGGCTTCTGGCAGAAGAGACATATAGCTTTCCACTGACATATACCTGTAGCTACATACAAAAGTCTATACTGGGCCAGGCAGTGGTGGTGCACGCCTTTAATCCCAGCACTTGGGAGGCAGAGGCAGGTGGATTTCTGAGTTCAAGGCCAGCCTGGTCTACAAAGTGAGTTCCAGGATAGCCAGGGCTACACAGAGAAACCCTGTCTCAAACAAACAAACAAACAAACAAAAGTCTATACTGGCCTCAGAATCCCTCCGTCACTACGCACAAGCACCCATTATACATTCCACACTAGCATACTGACCCTTCCAACCTGTCTCTAGCCTCCACCGCCAGGCCTGCTCCAGCTCACGTCTTCCCTCCCTGTGGCTATTCAGCCTCCTTACAACCCGCTGCTCTCTACTATTCCTGCTCTTGCTCTCTTGTATCTCTACCATCATCTCTCACTTGCTCTCTTCTCTCGAAGATAGTATAAGGGCTAAAGTTAATCTGTAAGCCCATTTGCCCAAGGACAGATACCTTCCTGGAATGCTGGGCTGTTGTTCATGTAAGATAGCAAGCCATGTATTCTCACTTCAGTAAAGTAGGTTGGTTGCCCCAACTGCACAGGATGTGCTTGATCCACATGGAGTCAGGAGGTGTGTAGACAGAAAGTACATCAGGATGTATGCTTATCTCTGATTGGATAGAGGTGGGAAGTACCAAGTTTCTGAACTCTGCCTTCATGAGCACCTAACTAACCTAATTTGGTGCCATTTTCTGGGAATCCTCTGTATGGACTTGCCCAGTGTCCAACTTCTTGGCCAGTACTGAATAAAACTTGTTTTAATTGATCAACAATGAATGTGTGCTTTCTTCAGTTTAAGAATAACTCTGGCCATGTCTGGTCTACATCTTTCTCTCTCTCTGCTCTGGATTTTTCCAGATGATTCTAGATTCATTCTCTCTCTCTCTCTCTCTCTCTCTCTCTCTCTCTCTCTCTCTCTCTCTCTCTTTTTCTCTCTCTCTCTCTCTCTTTCTCTCTCTCTCATTCACAGTAAAAACCTTTCCCTTAATGGAGCAGTCATTTCAGAAGGTCTTTTGTTGCTACTGTTTTGGGTTTTTTGTTTGTTTTTGACTGCATCATTACATACAAAAGGAAAGGAAAGTGGGTCTGTCCAGGGAGGCATGAAAGTGTACACTAATCGACCGAGGACAGACATAGTCAATGCACTCTTCTAGAGATCTGCAGAATTTCCAGGAAGACCAACATTCCTATCTGAAGGCATTTACAATCCAGGTGGAAGGGGTAAAAAAAAAAAAAAAAACCTCACTGGTGCACTGGAAAGTAACTGACAACCTGGATATTTCAAGAGTCCTGCATCAGAACGGTGGCTAAAGATGTAAGCTGTATACTCTAGACTTGAAGGGCCTCTGACACTAAGAAACAGCAGTCACTCATCAAAGTTCTCATGAGCTTCAACTTAGGGAACAGGTAAGTATTTGATCTATCATAGTCAATGATTTATGAGATGGTGAATGAAATTTCCACAAACTCAGAAGTAGGAAATCTTTATTTTAAAATGTTATTTGCAGAAATACTTTCATTTAAAAGCCGAAAATAAAACCACAAACAGAACACAGGTTGCTCAGCAGCATTTGCAGGTGGTGTGAGCTCTCCAGAAGCCAGCACTCCAGGGTTTGAATGCACTGAGGCTCACAGAGAAGTTTAGGGCCTCAAGGGATACTTTGAAAGTGACTGCTGACATTCTAGAATATCTGTTTTCTACCTTTTATTGAAATACAAACCACTTTTTTTTTATTTTAGTTTAATTTGGTGTGTGGGGGGGGATTTAATCAAGGCAAACTGTTCTTACCATTGATCTATATCTCCAGGCACACCACACACACAGAAATACACACACAGAGACACACATACATATACAAATATACACTCACAAACACATACACACAACCACACACATAATAATGTAAAGTTTTAAAAGGAATTTGTGTTTTCGATGATACCATGGATAGATATCGTTGTATTTATTCAATGTATTAATTATACTAGCAAAGTTCTTAAGGGAAAATATGGTGCTTTGAGATTTTTATTTTTATTTTGTGTGTGTGTGTGTGTGTGTGTGTGTGTGTGTGTGCACGCACGCACATGCATGTGCATGCACACATTACCTCACAACCTGATAAATACAGTTTTTAAATGTAGTTATTAAACTCCCTATGAGCAGCCTATTGTTGTACAAGGTATCTACCAACTCCCAAAGGATTCTTGTGTCATGGGCCTTCCCTAGACAAGTGCTTTTTCACACAACAGAACTGTTCCTGAAACATGGTGCTTGTGTGAGGGAACGTAGGTCACTAAAAAACTCCCTCCAGGCCCCTTCATTCATGGAGAAGTCTATTCCTACTTATCCTCACTTGGGAAAGTGGCAATCTTGCTTCTTAAGCATCACCCTACTTATAGAAAAGTTTAAACCATTCTTCCCATTTGAGGCTAAGAATATGGACATTAAGAAGGCACATTGGTTGACCTTGAAGCGAGAAGACAGGGGCACCAGGGAAAGGCTGGTTGGCTCCCTCAGCAAGTTCTCAAAAGCCTCCTCATTTCTCTGGAAACTGCCATGCATGTCCTTGAATCCATGATGGTCCCTTGAGTTGTAGGACCTTAGAAGCAGTGCCTGCTCCTTCTTCTCCATTTTACAGATGAGAAGACAGCCTCAGAGAGACCACATGTACATCCAGCCCTCCCCACTTCCTGCTCCATCTCCTTGCTTCTGAACCATGCCAGGAGCTGATGGTCACTCCAAGAAAGAAGCCCACCATGGGCACCCAGTTTGTTGTCAGAGTCGGGCTCGTGGGGAACAGAGAGATGTGAAGGCAGGGGTAAGTGATACGAGGTCAGCATGCAGAAGTACATCTCATCAGCCTCTGGGTTGTACGAAAGGCTTCCACAGGTTCCTGGGTTGTAAAAGGACAACCAGACAAACTATCTGCTGCCCTACCACTCCCTAGAAACCCTGGCACGAGGGACGGGTTATCTTATGTCTCTTTGTATGGCAATGACCATAGCTGAGGCTGCAGAGCACTGGGGAAACCTTCCTCTTCCTGCTGCCAATGTTGATTGCCAAGCCCCCTTCCACTTCGTCCTTAGCCCCAGTTTGTTATTTTAGGATGTGAGGTCTTCACTGTGTCCACCCCTACAAAGTCCATCTCGCATCTTTGTTTTGGGCATGCTCCTCTGGAGCCGAAAAAACAGACTTCCTCATCTTCCTTTTATGTGGCTTTCTTCCAGAACCTTCTTCCTTGCCCTCTCTCCTGACTAATCCATGTCTGGCTGTCTCCTCTCAGAAGACTGTTTGGTGTTACAGAGGACCCTGGGGCATCTTGGCCCGAGGCCTACCTGTGCTTGGCACCCACCTGCCTGTCTCTATCATAATGACTTTCCTGTTGGCAGCTGACACAGTTCTTGTCTGTGATGTCTCTCTTTCACAGCCATCCTGTGCGGCTCCCACTCTTTTTCCTTCCCTCTAGGATATGTCCAGAATACTGCAGCTGTCTATCATCACAGAGCTTTGATCAGAGAAATGCCTTTAGATTCTCTCTTAGGGCACTTGGCCAAGCTCACACCACAACTGTCTTTATCATAGAATTTGCATCTCGGGGCAAGAAAGGACTCATTAAGAAGCTACTTTATCTTTACCTCGGTCTTCCACTTAAGATATCACTTTGAGTTATCCCAGATGGTGAAATCTGCCTGTTCTGAGACATTTAAACCAGAGGTGCTATGTCTAGTTCATTTCACTTAGTATGCCACCCTCCAGAGTCCCATCTGTCATGTGACAAATGCTAGGGCCATCTTTCTTTAAGGTTGAATTATGCTCCAAAGAAGAAAAAGAAAAGGTCTAAGTGTGAGCATTATAATAAATCATTCTATAGATTGTCTATGGAAGAGCGGCAATTCATATCTTCAGACACATCTCCATAATACTTTTAGAAAACATTTGTCATTCAATAACTTCTTGCCTCATTTATATCACAAAGGATATCTTGATTAGTTCTTTTTTAACATAGGAAAGCATTTTTGTCCAGTAGCAAATAGATAGTTTTCCATTACAGTGTCTGTTAACCTTCGAGGATGTGGCTTTGGAATTCTCACTGGAGGAATAGGAATGTCTCAGTTTTGCTCAGAGGGTACTGTACATGGATGTGAAGTTGGAGAATTATAATAATCTATTGTTGTGGGTAAGAATGCACTTCTTGTTGAATTCCTGAATCTTTCTTTGGATTTTCCTACTTTGTGTTTATGTAAACTCTCTGAAGTACCTAGAGACCACCGAATGAGGGAAATTGTGATTAAAATCATAATTTTTTCAAAAAAAAAAAGAGTTTGAGGCCAGAACATACTACACAATTATTTCAAGGCCTATCTGGGCTATATAGCAATATCCTGCATCAAAAAAAAATGAAAGAAAAAGAAACTGTGGTCAGATATAGTGGCACATACCTTTAATCCCAGAACCTGGGAAGTTGAGGCAGGAAGGTTGTTGTGAGCTCAAGGTCAGCTAGAGTGAGCATCAGGACAGGCAGAGTGGTATAATAAGACCCTGAAAGAGAGAGAGAAAAAAGAGAGAGAGAGAGAAAGAGAGGAAGGAGAAAGGCCAAAAAAGAAGGTAAGAATGATAGTTTGACATTTGATCTTGAATTAGATTGATTGGTTAGGTTTTGAATAAAGAGGATGATTTGAGAGGACACTGAGATGGACCATGGGGACCTGACACTGAGATGGACTGTGGGGACCTAAGGAGTTTGTTAAAACCATTATTAACACCATGAACAGCAGATAGAGGGGCAATAGCATGGGAGAGACTTCAAATAGAGTTAGGCCCCACCATCAGAGACAGACAGCATGCAGGGTATCTGAATAGAATCAGAGCCTGCATGGCAGGGAGTCTCTTCTTGTACCTTTATTTAGGGTAGAAGCAGTTCACAACAAAAGCCTGTGGCCTCTCTCTCTTATTCCAAGGCAGGAGGCAGGGAAAGACATGGGAAGTGGAATGTATAGCACTGTCAGGATGTCACAGCACCAACAAGTCTGTTAGCTAAGGATTCACAGACAATGTCCAAATAGCATACTTGTTAGTATCTGTGAGAAAAGGCCTGAGCAGAGGCTGTATTCTAATATCACATTTTCATACAAAATAGGAATAACACAGAAATGCAAACAAATTGGGTAGGAGGGCCAAGAAGTGGTAATGCATGCCTTTAATTTCAATAATTGGGCATCTCTATGAGTTTGAGGCCAGCCAGGTCTATAGACTTGAATTCCAGGACAACCAAGGCTACGCAGGGAAACACTGTTTTGAAAAACCAAACCAAACCAACAAACAAATTAGGTAGAAGCAGAAAATGTAAAATATTTAGAATAAATCCAAATAGACAAGAAATCACACTAAATATAAGTGGGCTAAATTCACTTTTCAGCAGAGGCAGACTATCTACTGTGTTTTCTCAATAAAGCTATGCCCTGTCTATAAAAGTCATGCCTAAAACAAAATGACCTTGAAAGATTGTAAAAAGAGATACCACTCAAATATCAAATAAAGGCTTGCATGGTGATGTCAAATTTTAGCAAAAATATATAATTTGTAGTAAAAAAAATTAACAAGGATAAAAATGATACAATCTTTAAGGGAAATATTTCACCAGCATCTGATTACATCTACCAACATAATCTTGTAGCATATTGAACAATTTATATGACTGGAAGAGAAATTAAAAACACTACCAAAAACCACAATCCAAGATTTTAGCTCAGATTAAGAAGGTCTAAAGTTAATAGGAATAGGGAAGAATTATAGAATAATAAAGAGAACCAGCTACCAAATCATGATTAAAACCTAACCCCTGGCAGCAGACCAGCAAAAGTTCTCACACTGTGATTTCAACATTCTATGTCAACATCCTTTCCTCTTATCGTTGTCTGAAAATCAGATAACCAGCCAGATGGAGATTGCTACTGGGAAATGATCAATACTGGGAGTGGAAGGACAGACATGTTTGCAACACTTGCCAAAGGATAAGAGTTTCATAAAAATACAAGGGGGGTGCAGCCCCTGACTTTTTATCATAGAATCACCTTGAAAAAATGCCAGGAGATCTAGGGGAAAAAGGGCCATTGATGTCCCCCAAAAGTCTTCCCCCAGGGCTTGTGGCTTATTATTGGTGGGCTGACCACTCTTTCTGGAGCAATGGTACCCATCTAGAATTCAAATGGGAACTTGAAGAATCAAACTTTCAAAACAATGTTGAAAACCATAAGAGAATTTCTGCATTGCCTATAAAAGCATCCAGCTAATGTGATTCCCCACTGCTCTTCCCACCAAAGCTCTGGCCAGAAACTTAATGCCCTGACTGTGCTCACTCTTCCACATCAGTCTCAGACTCAACTGCATACTAAGCTCTTAATTCTTCCTCTGAACAAAGATCACAGAAAAGTCTTTCTCTCTCTCCAAATGTCCTGATTTGTTCAACAAGCTTTTGATGGATATAGCAATATATCTTTTATTATAATCCAAATGTATTGGAAGTGTTGGCCCACTGATTCTTTTGAGAAGAGATTACGACACATTAGTGTCAGAGCCCAACCTCTGAGAGCCATGATGCTAGGATCTCACCATCCTTAAACCATTATAGGACTTTGTAACATGTGGAGCTTTCCTTTGTATAAAATAGTTCAAATTCATATTGAAACTACACTGTTCATTTAGTAAGAATGTCTAAAGTGTCTGCTGCATGTCAGGTTCTGGATCAGGTATTAGGAGTTAAAACGAATAAAATAAAGTCCATAAAAGCTTATGGTGTAGAGGTGAATGAGAAGGCAATTCTATGGCAGAGCAATAAGGGAGCCGAGTGGGCGATAAGGGCGGCAGGAAGAGGCCCTCGCTGGAGGGAGTAGCACAAAGTATGAGCATCAAGTCATAAAGTTAATGGTGAGAGAGAGCAGGCAGTGTGGGAAGCAAGGGCAGAAGGGAGGCAGGAGGGAAAAGGGCTTCAGAACAAAGGACCTGGCATGTGTGGGAACATGAAGAGCAAGCTACACACCGTGAAAACGAAGACCACAGCCCAAGGTGCAAGGTGGGAGGAAGTGAGGAGTGGGAGATGGGACAGCAGGGCAGGTAAGGGTCAGACAGCAGTGTCACACCCAAAGAATGGCCTTCCATGCACAGCTGGATGAGCAGATGTATGCCTGGCTGGGTAGAAGTCTACCCCAGCAACAACACAGATCTGCCATCATCTGAAGACCCAGAAGAGCCGTTTTGCTTTGTCTCCTTTGGGATTTGAATCAACTTTGGCCTCTTGAAGCTTCCAGCAGCCATCAAACTCACCTTCCAGAACCTTCAATACCCACAGCCTACAGGACAGATAGGCCTTCCACCAGCTGCATCTAGTCTAGCTGCCTATCTATGAGCTTTCTGACCTAGCCAAGCTGTGCCCTGGTAGTAGGACTTAACACCCTCCAACTCTTTACAGCAGCCCACCTATCCTTTTGCAGCAGAGCTTACCAGAAAGAGCCCAGAAACATGACCCTGGACAGATGGAAAGTGTACCTTCTTGCCATGAAATACAAATTAAAAGCACAGCAGGAGATCACTCACCTTGGATACGCCTGGTTTGAGTCTCACTGCCCTTGTGTTGGCTTTGTCCATTTTCTGATGTTTATTTCTCATCTCCTGAGATGAACTGCTAGTTCCCGAGCTAGGAAAGGATCCTATATAGTCCAAAGTGGGCCTGAAACTGAGTTCTGCTCTATCACTGTTCCAAAGGAGACCCTAGGTAGCAAGAGAATACCAAAGTCCACACCAAGCCAAGCATCTTGACGTAATAGAGCGCAGGGGAAGAGATGAAGGCTCACTGTCTCATTCTGAATGCAGACGGTCTCATACCTGTCCACCCACTGCCAAGATCATCTCTCCACCCACAACTTTTATCAGCAAACTCTGTCATCCACAAAATTCTAGACCACTGAAGAGCCAGATGTGAGGAAGATTGACCTCTGAAAGTGGTCATGTAAATGACCAGGGACTTTCTCCATTGCTCTGTGAACTTTGACATCATCTGAACTAATGGCTATCATGTAAAACATGCTCATAGACACAATGAGTAGCTATTTTAAAATTTAAAATAACCAGGAAGCATACAGAAATGACACTCCAGATGAATTTTGTGTTCTTTTCTATCTCCCTGAAAATGTTAGGGCTGGGGTAGGTGCCAGGGAGACGGACTGCAACAGGTATCAACAGAATTTTAATTCAAAAACATCAGTGCACAGATTCATAATGTGTGCTAAGACAGACAGAAGATGCGAGCAGCAGACACTAATCAAGACAGACACATTCTGCTCCCAAAGGGGGGGAAAAAACCTCATTTCTTGGAGCAAGAAAAAGCAGGCAGAGGATGAAGTTTTGATTTGGGGGGGGGGTCAACTTCTAAGGGGAAATCCATTCTCATTACTGGGCATCTAGAGGAGAGAAATAGAAATAGCATGGGGTGGGTATCTCTGAGAAACAAGATACTACATATTCCAGGAAGATATTTTCTATCCAGTACAGAGATCCCAGGGAAGGATGCTACAGAGGTACATGTCAAAGTCATCCAGCCTACCACAGGTTCAAGTGACCTGAGACCACTTGAATGGCAGAGAGAGGGAAGGGGAGAGGGAGAGAGATGAGAGGGGAGAGAGAAGGGAGACAGAGAGACAGACAGAAACAGAGATAGATAGAAAGACACAGAGAGACAGGGAGACAGAGAAAGAATGTGCTGGGAAGCCCCTTCCATAGTCTCCATGTACAACCTCCATGTACAATTCCAGCTTGTGGTCCAGCCATAACATATCTCAGCCTGTCTGCTGATCTATCTTTGCTGCCAGCAGACCAGTCCAGACTAGCTTCTCCTCTCACAGACAGCTGCAGGAGTCTCCCCACTAGCTTGCTGTCTGTTCTCAGAGCAGCCTTACTGGTCCTATATTACACATGAACCAGTGACTGTGTGAGCAAACTAACAACAAACCCACAACACTTTATTTGTACTGAGGAGACATTGTGGAATAGTTAATAAAGTTGGTGCATATGTACTGATGTGCACTTATCCTGTGGTATGAATGTTTTGAATCTACACAGCAATTTTCAACAATACAATACATTGGTATTAACTAGATCCCATATTGGCCATATTGTTCTTGAACTTGTACCTTCAGTCTAAATGAAATCCTATGCACTTACTCCAACATCTTCAAACCCACAGACCCTGGTGACCATCACTGTAGTCTTTACTTTTATGAGGTCTTTTTATTTCTTTTACTGATCACCTTTTATGTTTAGTTGGTTGGTTGGTTGGTTGGTTGGTTGGTTGGTTGGTTGGTTGGTTGGTTGGTTGGTTAGCTTTGAGTCTTTTGAGAGATGGTCTCACTATACAGCTAACATGGCCAGGATGACCTCAAATTTGTAATCTTCATACCTCAAGATTGCTTTGGCTACTTGGAAGTCTTTTATAGTTTCATATACATTTTAGTATTTTTTTCTATTTGTGTGGGAAATGTCACTGGGATTTGATGGGACTGCATTGAATCTGTTGATTACTTCATGTAGCATAGATATTTTAATCTTCTAATCCATAAACGGGGTATGCTTTCTCATTTATTTTTGTCTCCTTCAATTTCATTTATCAATGTCTCTATAATCTTTGGTAAAATCTAAGTTGACGTGTTTTTGCTTTCATAGCTATTGCAATTGTGCTTTTCCTTACAGAAAAGCTATTGTTGGCAGATTAAATAGCTTCTGGTCTTTGCATGTAGGTTGTTGTGGTTTGAGTGTGAAGACTTCGCCATAGGCTACTGGGTTTGGAGATTAGGCTGTCAGATGGTGACAGTGTTTGGGAAGCTTTAGGAACGTTAGGAGACATAGGACCCAGCAGGTATGTGTAGTTCACTAAGAGTAGACCTTGAGGGTGAAAGCCTAGCCCCACGTCCAGTAAATGAACTCTGTTTCCTAATCAGCCAAGATATGAGCAGGCCATGCTGTAAGCTCCCACAATCACAAACTGAGCCACTGAAGCCACCATGCCTTCCCCTCTGTGACAAACAATATTCCCTGAACTGTGAGTCAAAATAACTCTTAGCTGCTGATCTTAGATATTTGGATCCAATGAAGGCAAGAAAAGTAACTAATATGTGGATGTTATACTTTTAACCAAGAATCAAACAAACAAACAAACAAAAACAAATAAACTACTAGTCCGGATTATCCCACTGAAGCAAAAGTAACATAATTATGATAAAGGAAACATTTGTGGCATCAGTTGTGTCAGCTTTGCTAGAACTTAAAGGACTCTGGGAAGTACAATGTATCATTTGATAATCTATATGAACTTACAATTTTTCCCTCAATAGATACTTCTCTATTGTGATTAGTCAAAAGCATTCTGTGAGCTTTAGGTCCTTTCTGCTCTGTGGAAGAGCAGACTAATGGCTGGTTCTAGAGTTTCTCTCATAGAATGTCAGTCTGAGACTCACAAGGCTCCATTTCCTCCATAAATATTTATGGTACCTCCTGATGATAAGCTCTGTGGAGAGATCAGAGAACACAGGGTTCTGCCCTCCTGAGTCTTCTGGACTACCAGAGGACAAATTAAACAAGCAAACACAAAAAAAGGACATTCATTGTTCCCTTCTATCCTCCATTCTTAGAGTAACCCAAGAAACACATTCAGTGACCAGCAGAAAAAGGGCTCTTTGGGATTTCACCCATCCTTTCCTTAGAGAGTTCCCTGGGCCAGCTAGTCTCCCTTTGACTTCAAAATGCTTCTCACTTGAGTTACTGCTGTAAGACCATTCCCATTGTTATGGGAATCGTAATCTGAGAAGCCAAACCTTCCACTGTCAAGAGATGCAGCCTCCTCTCAGAGAACCTAGATTATGACCTGAAATAAAGAAAGATGGCACAAGAAAATTGGGTGGGGTCAGCTTCCTGCACATTCGGTGTGATTTTTGCATCTCGTGGATCTTCATGCCTGATGCATTGCTCCATGATTGTGTTCCATTATTGATTTCCTATGTTGGGGCTTCTTAGATATAGTCCCACAGACATATGGACTTCAGAGCTGCATGTGTGCTTAAGATGAAGAAAGTGTGGTGTGTGTGTGTGTGTGTGTGTGTGTGTGTGTGTGTGTGTGTGTGTGTGTGTGTGTTGGTATATGTGTGGTGTGTGTGTGTTTATGTGTGGTATGTGGTGTGTGTATGTGTGGGGTGGTATGTGTGGGGTGTGTGTGTGTGTGTGTGTGTGTGTGTGTGTGTGTGTGTATGTTCTAAGTAGAATGTTGGGCTTCTCCTCTTCCTTTTAACTAGGTATCATGAGTAGAGGTTCACATGCAATGCAGCTTAGTGAATCCATCCATGTTCACCAATCATGTCACTTACAGAATTGGCATTTGCCACTCTTAGGGAGAAACAAGTAGCAACAAGCTTTCTTGGGCTCCATGCTGGGTCTGAGGGCCATAGCTACATTATCTCATGTAGCATTCCCATAACTCAGAGGATAAGTGCGGACGTTATCACATCCACTTCACAAGAGAAGAAACAGACACTGAGGGGAACCAAGCAACACTTGAGCCTGTGGCCTGGCCCAGATCAAACCCAACAGTGAACTGTTTCCTATGCATTGTCATCTCTCCTGGGGACCCAGGAACCCTAGGATTACAGAGAATGGCCAGCTATCCCCTTTTACCATTTTAACATTTACCAAACCATGTCCCCAGTGACCAGAAAGCCCCACAAGTGTGTCTCTGGCAATCTAACAATAAAGAAATAAGGAAATTTAGACAGGTTTCCAAGAGCTCTCTGTGCCAGAAGCATAAGCCCATAGTTTGTGCTCACTTCAGAGAAAATACGGTGCTCAATTACAGTTGAGCAGAGAGACGCAATGGCCTCCGTTGATGCCTTTCATCCTCCCTGTCAAGAAGGCTTTGCCAACATTTATAATTAAAGTCTACTCACTGATAATCTAGTCTGAGCCCAGTTCAACACAATAAGACCCAGGCAACCTTAGCCAGGAGACTGGCCACAAAGGTGACTCCAGGTCCTCGTGTAGCCTCTCTGGAAAGAATAAGGGTGTACTCATTATTACATGTAGCTGATGTGTCCCTAAACACTAAGTGAAACCATGGGGTGACTTGCTCTTTATTTTGTTTTTCTTTGGTTGGTTGATTTGCCTTTTGACACAGAGTATTTTGACACATTCTCTGATCCAAGCTCAAGTTGAACTCACAGCAATCCTCCTACCTCAGCCTCCCAAGTGCTGAGATTACAAATGCAAACCTCCATACCCAGCTCATCGCCATCATCACAATCACTTTTACGGTGCTGGGATAGAATCTAGATTCTCGTGTATGCTGCACAGCTGCTCTGCCCAGGCTACACCAGGGCCCAAACCACTGCTTCAAATGTGCCTAAAGGGCCAGACTGAAAAGGTGTCATAATGACAGAGATCACAGCTATCAACTCCAGTTAATAAGGACTGATCTTGGGCACAGAATGTGTTTTTGTAGATGCACACAAGTTTGTGAAGTAGGTTGTATTGGCTCATTTTACAGACGGGATAGCGTTGAGAAAACCACCCAATGGCACACAGTGAAGGGTTTGAACTAAGGCCTAAGCTTGATTTTCATTTCCCCAAACCTCCCCACATCCTTCTGCCCTCTACTGAGATGAGAACCTTTGGCTGTAAGACCAATGCAGACCCTAGTTATATTAAAATATTAAGACCAATGCAGTCCCTGATATAGTTTAACTACTTATTCTTGCAAGAAGCATATTCAGATTACTGATATAAGAAATAGACTTTGATTCTAGATTTGCAATTGAAGCATATGCAATGTGAGTCCATGCCTAGAAAGGATGGAATTTTGCTTGACTTGCAGCTCACATCCTCGTGCAAGGATGGGCCTAGAGGCTCAGGTGCCTCTCCTCCAGAGCGACACAACACTAGCTGTAGAGTTGGTTTCCTTTGCATAGAAATGATCATGAAAACTTGTCCCAACTGTCATCTTATACGGAGACAGCTCCAGTTCACATCTTTTCATTTATTTACTTATTTTATTTAAGATTTTATTATTGGTGGTGGTGATAGTAGTAGTGGGGGGGCACACTCACATGCATGTCTGCAGGTGAATGTGCGCCACCGCACACATATGGAGGACAACGTTTAGAACTCAGTCCTCTCCTTCTATGGCATGGACCCAGGAATGCCCTGCTTGTTCTCAGTCTTACATGGCCGATACCTTTATCCACTGAGTCTCTTGCTGGCCCCTAATGCCCATTCCCTACCCTGCAGTTAATCATTCACAAGGTCCCTCACAATCTGAACAGTGCCAGTAATGCACAACACAAAAGTAACCCATCAGAAAGATTAGCTTCAGCCAGATTGTTATAGAATAACCACATTGCTGGCCCAGAGGTTATCACGCACCGGCATAATGCAGAACCATCCTGTACCAGGCCCACTTTATTGTAATGGATAGACGGGGTTCCCAAAAGTCTTCTAGGCAAAGTCCACCACCCTCCTCTTTTTCCATCAGCTTCTAAATGCTACACATTATCATGCAGTAAATGGACTGTTACCTAAGACAAGGTGTGACATGTTGAACAGGAGCTGAGATAACGTGTAATTTACTGAAATTGGTGCATGACTGAGATTCCATAAAATACTTACCATCATTACTTCTTTTTTTTTTTTTTTTTTGGTTTTTTTCGAGACAGGGTTTCTCTGTGTAGCCCTGGCTGTCCTGGAACTCACTCTGTAGACCAGGCTGGCCTCAAACTCAGAAATCCACCTGCCTCTGCCTCCCAAGTTCTGGGATTAAAGGCATGCACCACCACGGCCAAGCATTCATCATTACTTCTAATAGTTAACAGAGAGAACTATGAGATACCCTTTATTCAGACTGATATGTACTCAGGAGAAATTTAACAGGAAATTAGCCACAAGAATCAGTTGGTTCGGCCTGTGTAAACCAACCTCTAAACTTTGTGTTTCACTAATTAAGCTCATAAAAATGACTATAACAGTTAATATTTGGGGGAAAACTTTTGCTGACAAAGAAAATTTTTATTTTGCCCCAAAATCTTGTATGACATCAGAATCAAGGGGTCTGAGATGGGTTTAAGAATCTAATATAGAGACAGGCATAGGGGTGCATGCCTTTAATCCCAATGCTTGGGTTTTAAAGGTAGATAGATCTCTGTGAGTTCAAAGCCAGCCTAGTCTACAAAGCAAGTTTCAGAACAGCCAGAGCTAAATAGTGAGACCCTTTCTCAAAACAAAACAAATTAAAACAAAACAAAGCATCCTAATATGGGGGCTGGAAAGATGGCTCAGAGACTGGGAGCACTGGCTACTCTTTCAGGGGGTCCCAGGTTCAAGTCTTGGCATGCACACGAGGTCTCACAAATTGTGGTTTCTAACTACAGTTCTAGGGCATCCAACATCCTCTTCTGGCCTCCATGGGTATCAGGCATACATGTGACACACCAACACACATGCAGGCAAAAACACTCGTCCACTAAAGTAAAATGATAAAAGAAACCATAATATGCATCTCCATAACTCTGCTGTGGGTGAGTGTGGACGGACAATACTATATAGAAGAGACAGAGCTAGCCTAGCCCTGGACAACAGCCAACAGCGCCCAGGGTCACCACCCTCTGCTGCCGGGAACAATCACTCTAATTAACCCAGCCCTCCCTCCTATTCTTCTTTTGAGCCAAGGGCTATAGTGTAGTGATAAAAACCAATATCATTGTGGGGAGGGGGGGGTTAATGTTCCTATCAGCTCAAAGAGAGAGATAAGAAAGCATAGCTCACAAAAGTCCACAACTGTTCACTAAGCCTCTCCTCATTCCAGAACCTCCTGGCCTGTTGACCTCTTCTACCCTATTTTCCTATTGAAACTATATCTCTATCACAATACATAGCTCAGGCCTTGGACTCACAATCCTCCTGCCTCAGCCGCAGTGCTGCAATTGCAGGCATGTACCCCTACAACCAGCTACAATCACCTCATCCCTTCCTCACACTCTTAGCTGCTCACCAAGTTATGCTCCCCTCATCTCTCCTGAGAGGCAGTGTGCACAAGCAGGTAGCAGGTTCTCCAGATATATCTGCTAAGGAGACACGTGCTCCCAGGGAAGCTGAGTATCCATCTGACTGGAGAGATGGATACTGGGGCAGGGAGGAAAATCACCGCACAAGACCAGCCCATTCCAATTCCTTTACAAACTTATTCTCTCACAGTCTATCTTGAGGTAGGTAGTGCAAAGTGGATCTTAGGAGCTAAGATCAAGGCGTCTGCCGGGCTGCACTCCTGCAGGCCCTAGGAGAAGCCCTCTGTTTATTTCTCCAGCTTCTAAAGGCCATTTGTGTCCCACCTTCTTTCTCCAGGGTCTTTGCCACCCATCACTTTAACCCCTGCTTCTGTGACCTCTTTTGCCTTCTGACCCCGCAGCCTCCTTCTTACAAGGAACTTGGAAAACACTACACCCATCAGATAAACCAGAATGTTCTCTGAAACTCAATACCTTTAATCCAATCACACATACAAAGCCCCTCTTCGCTATAGTAAAGAACATGTTCACAGATCCTGAGAATAAGGATAGACAGGGGTGCTATTTATCCTACCCCCACAGACAGATGCTAAGCATACAGACAACAGGGCTGGGAGAGGGAGATTCCCCTTCCATGGGTGTGACAAGTGTTGACATTCTGGTAAGTAACTGAAGAGATGGCTTCTTTTTTTTTTTTTTTTTTGGTTTTTTGAGACAGGGTTTCTCTGTGTAGCCCTGCCTGTCCTGGAACTCACTCTGTAGACCAGGCTGACCTCGAACTCAGAAATCCGCCTGCCTCTGCCTCCCGAGTGCTGGGATTAAAGGCGTGCGCCACCGCTGCCCGGCTAAGAGATGGCTTCTGAAAGGATAATCTTACAGTGTTGAGATTTAGAACAGTAACGTGGCAGCCTCCTCATGGGAGATGGGTCAAGTGAGGCCACATTTTAGTCTCTAACCTGAGGCCTTCCTTAGTTTCTTCTTCTGTAGAGAGGCTATTAGTCTATAATCCAGGCTGGAGCTCAGGGCAGCTCTCCTCAGCCTCCCAAGTGCTGTGATTGCATGCTCAACTCCATACACTGTGGGAATATTAATATTTATTTCATGGGCTAGTTCAAAGACCAAGGTAACATATGTAAAGTATCTTCACAGTGTGACTAATGTGTACAAGAGAGAGGCTAGGGACTAGGAAAACACCAGAGATGACATCAGCAGCTCATTTCCAGCTACTCTCCCCAAGGCTGAAAGGGCACACCAAAAGAGAAATTACCAGCGGAAAATAAGCGTCCAAAAAGAGACCACAAAAACACTACGAGATGCCATTTTCCTTCCCAGAAACTGTAAGGGCCCCATCCAGTGGTCAAGGTCTCCTGCCAAATTAGTTGGCTATTTCCATTCAGAAAGAAGGGAAACTAGGAATGTGGTCAAACCAAAGGGAGGGCCTGGCTCCAATCAGGGAGCCATTCCCACATAACCTAGTACCACGCTTGGTTTCTCCAAAAACACTGGGCTGGGTTCATGAGAAAAATAAGTCTGATAAGAATTGCTGGTTTCAAACCCAGTAGTGGCTGTCTACACCTATCTGCTGAAGGCTAGTCCTCCATACTTGATGGGATGATCTAGTGTTGCCGTAGAAACAAACCTGGAGCATGTCTGTGAAGGAGTTTCTAGATTAGGTAAATTCAAGTGAGAAGGTTCCACAGTAAGAGTAGGTGGCACCATCATGGGCTGAGGTCCCAGACTGAACAAAAAGGAAGAAACAAGATGAGCATCAGTCTCTCTCTCTCTCTCTCTCTCTCTCTCTCTCTCTCTCTCTCTCTCTCTCTCTCCATCTCTCTTATTATCTATATCTCTATCTCCTGACTACAGATGCAATGTGATTAGTTGCCTCAAGTTCCTACCACCATGCCTTCCTTCCTACCGTGATGACTGCACCCTCTAACTGTGAGCCAAAATACCACCCTCACTTTTTAAATTGCTTTCATCACAGCAATAAGAAAAGTAGTCAGTATTAGCTTATTGGGAAGTGACTAGAGCAGGAAGACTATGGGATCAATAACTACTAGAACAGTGGTTCTCAACTTGTGGGTCTCGACCCCTTTGCAGTTGCATAACAAGATATCCTGCATATTGGATGTTTACATTATAATTCATAATAGTCGTAAAATTATAGTTATGAAGTAGTGACAAAAATAACTCTACGGTTGGGGGTCACCACAACACAAGGAACTGTATTAAGGGTCACGACATTAGGAAGGCTGGGAGCTAATGGACTAGAAGGACCCCTGATAAGACCTCTTGCTCCTGTGAGCACATAAAGAAGAAGATGGCCTCCTAGGAACCAGGAAGAGGTCCCTTGCCAGACACAAAATCTTCCAGCTTCTTGACCTTGGGCACCACAGGTGGCTGAAGGTGGGGCAGAGAAGGAGTGAACTTCCTTCTCAGGTAACATACTTTTTCTAGTAGTAAATATGATGGAACCAGGCCTAGATGCTAGTACATTTCCTGTAGGCTTGGGCTGGACCATTCTCCAGCTTGTGTAAGCAACAAGATCAGTTACAAACACAGGTGTCTCCCACCTGGGAGCTGATTGCGCTCTCTAACATAACAGAAGTGGTGGGACGGAGTCCCTGGCAAGTCCAGGTTGATCCTTTGAACAAAGCCGTGGCTTGGCGCTTTTCAAACTTTGGGTTGAATTTCCTCCATAGTGCCTGCACTTTATTGATTTTGGTGTTCCTCCGCCTTCCAAGTCAGAAGAAGTGGCTTAGGATAAATACTCATTTCAAAAAGAAGCACTGGAGGGCATTGCAACAGAGGCCTTTAGGGGAACTGAAGAAACAGACACCATTCTGGTATAGATCAGGTGACTGTTTAGAGCACTGGAGTCAGCTGGGCTCCATGTCTGCATGAGTCAAGACTCTGTTTTAGTTGTAAAAAACAGAAACTTAACTGGAAGCACCCAAGCACAAAGGGGTTCATCTAGGGTATCCCATAGACCCCAGTGGGCAGAATGGAACCATCCAGAAGTGGTTGGGAATTATGGATTTGTTCCCCCTAAGGACTCTGCCCCTCCCTCTTCTCCACTGCTTCAGACTCCACAGCTCCCTTCCGGATAGGTCTCTTTTGGTGCTCAGGAAAGTCTTAGACTGTCAACAACTCTTGTTGACTCTATATGTTAGGAGCTCAGCCTGAAAGTCTGTGTGCCTATCACCCACCAGTCTCCAGAGAGCCCAAGAATGTTAAGCTTCCAGATTGTTCTTTTAAAGGAAAGGATATATAACATGTTTTCCAGAAAGCTGGGAAATGGAGATGATTAATAGCCTCTGTGTTATCTGTTGTGCCAGGCCGTATCAAGCTCCTACAACTGGGATCAGAAGTAGCGAGTAATCTAAATGACCCTTACAGCAGGGGCTTCCCAAGCTCCCACAATCAGGACCAGAAAAAGCTAATAGTCTAGATGACCCTTACATTATCTGTATAGCCAGGAGTTCCCCCAAGCTCCCTCAAGCAGGACCAGAGGTGGCTAATAGCTTAAATGAACTCCATGCTATCTGTTTGACCGAACCTAGGCCAGATCCTTTTTTAGGTCCTTAAGCTAGTACAGGTAGCCTATCTCTAAAACCTGTCTTCTTGGAAAGATAGACATGTACCTTGAGTTGAGTGTTGATCTAATCATGCTTTCTTGCACAAACAGGGATTGTATTACACCAGGAAACTTTTTTCCAAATTATACTGTGCTTTAAATATGCTGACAGCAAACAACCTGAACATCACTGAAGTCTTGACCAGGTTGACGAAGTAATCGAAACCAAGTGTTCCTTCTCACCTTTTCATGTGCTTCACTTCCCTGCTTGACACCTGCAAAGGCCCCCTTGTCTGTCCTTCTTAAGAGACCAGGCAAGCCTGATCTGGGGAGAAAGTGCATCATAAAAAATGCTTGCAAGCATGAAGTACTGAGTTCAATCCCCAAAAACTCTTGTGAAAAAGCCATGCATAGTTGCCTGCCCTTATAATCCCAGAAATTTAAGGGTGGGAAAAGCAGATCCCTGAGGCTCACTCACCAGCAAGCCTACCCAGGTCAGCAAGCCCCAGGCCAAATGAAAGGCCCTGTCTTACAAAACAAAGTGGAGGGACTGGAGACATGGCTCAAAGTTAAGAGCACTGGCCACTCTTCTAGAGGACCCAGGTTCGATTCCCTACAGGTCAGCTCAAAATTATCTGTACCTCTAGTTCCAAGGGATCTGATACCCTCTTCTGAATTTCACAGGTATCAGGTACACGTATGGTGCATAGGCACACATGCAGGCAAAACACCCACATACATACAACAAACAAAGTGGACTACATCTTAAGACTGATCCTTAGGATAGAACTTCAGACTGACCAATACACACACACACACACACATACACACACACAGACACAGACACACACACACACACACACACACGGAGAGACACACATACATGGTGGGGAGGGGGGATCAGAGACCAACTTTAAGCTTAAAATATCTTCATTCTGACTTCTGTCAATGTAAAAACCAAAATCCACAGCTCTCACCTTTTTTTTTTTTATTTCAGAAATATTAATTATTTTCATTTAGGTTAGTTTATATAGGCTTATATAATGATACTCATTTTAATATGCATTCATTGTCATCTTATGGCAATAA
Organism: Uromys caudimaculatus; assembly: GCA_028551405.1. Taxonomy (NCBI): domain Eukaryota; kingdom Metazoa; phylum Chordata; class Mammalia; order Rodentia; family Muridae; genus Uromys; species Uromys caudimaculatus. The sequence goes on along the minus strand of CM052703.1, from coordinate 66,526,317 downwards.
ATAAACTTCTCCATTTTTTCCTCTCATACATTACATCCTGATCGAAGTTTCTCCTCCCTCCACTCCTCCCAGTCCCTTCCCCCACTCCCACTGTTGAGAGTCCCACAAGAACAACAAGCTACACAACCATAAGGTATATGCAAAGGACCCAGCTCAGACCCATACCGGGTCTATGTTTGTGGTTTCATTCTCTGTGAGCCACTACATGCTCTGCTTAGTTGGTTCTGTGAGCTGTTTTCTCCTAGTGTCCTTGACACCTCTGCCTCCTACAATCCTTTCTCCCACTCTTCTGCGGGGTTCCCCAGGGTCTGCCTGTGGGTCTCTGCATCTGCTGCCATCAGTTTCTGAGGAAGTCTCTCTGATGATGATTGGGTCAAGCATCAATCTATGAGTATAGCAGAATATCATTAGGAATCATTTCATTGACTTTTTCTTCCCAGTTGTGTTTGGTTCTATCCTGAGTCTCTGGGTTATCTTGTCTCTGGTTCCTGACCATCCGAGCAGTGTCAGGTGTGGCTTCCTCTTCTGATGTGGGATTCAAGTTGGACCAGTCATTGGTTGGGCATTCCCACAAGTTTCGTGCCACCTTTATCCTAGCACATCTTGCAGACAGGACAGTTTGTAGGTCAAAGGTTCTGTTACTGAGTTGGTGCCCCAGTTCTACCACGAGGAGCTAACCTTGCTTGGTTATAGAAGATGGCCAGTTTGGACTCTGAATACTCTATTACTAGAGGACTTCACTAGGGTCACTCTCATAGAGTCCAGGGAGTTTCCAATGCACAGTAAGTTTTTACATCGACCTCCAAATGGCCCTCAATTCCACTTGTCTCTCCCAGCATTCTTTCCTCCACCCCACTGCCAGATCCCTTGTAGTGAGAACTTTGGAATTTTGAGTTCTTTTTAAAAACACAGAAATATAAGAATGTGTTTTTGTTTTATTCCCAGGTCTGGGATGCTGGACTGCTTCAGATTGTCCACAGTAGCTGACTATGATTTGCCTCGTGCTCTAGCAAGGGTGTGATTTTGCCAGCTGCAGGTAGTTTCTACAATTGTGTGATGTTTAGAATCCTAAGGACTTTTCAGAGGGCATATAAATGCTAGGGTCTAAGAGGTGGGGTGGGTTGTTGGTTGGTTGTTGGTGGTCATTGTTAATTGTTGTTGGTTGCTGTTGGTTGTGGTCTGTTAGTGGCCGTGCACAAAGAAGAAATAACAAGAAGAAATTTTGATATCCTGATGGTGAAGATTAAACTTGCCCCAAGGAATTCGATGGCCCAATCAGCAAGATGTAGTCTAATGATAATGTCACCCCACTTTTCTGACCCCTGACTTTATTCAGGAATCTTTTTCCTTTCTTCTTTATCCTTCTTTCTCTCCTATCTAGTTTTAGTGGTGAAAGAAAGAAGAGCCCACAAAGTAACAATGCCAGCTACTTCCCTCCTGTTCCCACCCCCACCCACCCCCAGTCTACCCACAAAATCTATTCTATTCCCTTCCTGGGGATATCTATGTATCCTCCCTTGAGTTCCTCCTTCTTACTTAGCCTTTCTTGATCTGTGGATTGTAGCATGATTGTCCTTTACTTAGCAGCTAGTGTTCACTTATAAGTGCGTACATACCATGTTTGTCTTTCTGGGTCTGGGTTACCTCACTTGGGATGATCTTTTCTAGTTCCATCCATTTGCCTGAAAGTTTTATGATGTCATTGTTTTAACAGCACAACTCTCATATTAAAGGGAATAATAGATACTTTATTCTGTAGCTATTATAAGTGACCATGGGCCAGGAACACAGATTTAGGTTACTTCAAATTCCATATTCTAACTGAAAACAGTTTTGCAGGATTTTTATAGTTTTACAAGAACATAGAAAGTCATAAATAAAGCAACTTTAAAATACATTAGTGGATATACCAGAGATGCTGATATATCAAGATGGGGAGGCACTATTCTATAAACCCAAGATGCTATCTGATGATATTTGTAGCTCTTAGATTGGTGGAAGTTAGTGTTCTGCTAAGTTAATAGCTTCTAGGAAGTTTTTATTTGTTATCATGAGGTGTTAATTCAGATACACAGTGGGGTAAGAAATGGCTGTTCCAGACCCTCCCAGGAGCTTGGAAAAGCCATGAGTGGGGTTAAGGGGAGCAACACCTCTCACCCAGACCTGCCCAGATCCGCCGGGAGCCAGGGCCTGAGAACCCGGGGCCAGGAAACCTCTGAACCTTCCAGTTTCATCTGTGGGTGGAGACCTCTGCCTGGGCCACCAGGGGCCTGTGCCTGGGGACCTCAGCCTGGGCCACAAGGCTCCAGGAGAGAGCGGGTATCCCAGGAGTGCTGACACACCTTTGAGCACAGGCAAAACCACCACTTCTGTTCAAACTCA
>CM052703.1:66396395-66523435 GCA_028551405.1 Uromys caudimaculatus | reverse complement strand
TTCAGACTTTTCTCCAACCCCTCCATCTGGTACCTCACTCTCAGTCCAGCGGTTACTGTTAAGTGAAACTTAGACATTCTGAACTTGTGGGCTAATATCCACTTATCAGTGAGTACATACCATGTTCGTTCTTTTGTGACTGAGTTACCTCGCTCAGGATGATATTTTCAAGTTCCATCCATTTGCCTGCAAATTTCATGAAGTCATTGTTTTTAATAGCCGAGTAGTACTCCATTGTGTAAATGTACCACATTTTCTGTATCCATTCCTCTGCTGAGGGACATCTGGGTTTACTTTCTTACGCCAGATAATGACTTATGGGCACTGAGGTCCAGGCTTTGGTTGTAGGGTGCAGGATGGATTTCTGTGAGTATATCTAGGTTTCTGGGTACACTGGTTACATGCAGAACATCAGCTCTTTGTGTAAAAACACCACCTCTGTCCCACTTGTTACTCTAGGTGGGGTCCGGTGCTCTGTGTCTAACCTACCTTCTTTCTTACAGATGCCCAAACCCAGAGCACACCCGGGCCAGGTGAGTCTCAGCATCTTTAGATGGAAGACTTCTGTTCTTGGGAATCCCATTTTGGGGGTACATATTCTTCTCTTGCCACTTTAGTATTCAGGAGGTACTGTCTTATCCCCAAACCAAGTTTGCACCAAATATTTGGGTACAATAGTGGTTGAGACACTTGCAACGGAAATAAAAAGCCAAGGGGCGTTGGCCCTTTTATATTCAAGACCTGTCTGCAAATCGATGTGGACATTCTTTGAACTTCTGAAACCATCAGCCCTATCCAAGTCACTCTCTTCTATTAGTGCAAAACCCATATTGCTGCATGGTCAAGTCCCCACCAGCCCATATGTGCTGCATGGTCAGGTTCCCACCAGCCCATATGTGCTGCATGGTCAGGTCCTCACCAGCCCATATGTACTGCATGGTCACCTCCTCACCAAGCCGTATGTGCTGCTCTCCCCATGCTGTGTGAGATAGACGGAGAGGCAAGGAACGGTTTGTGATTCTGGTCACCAGGAAAGTTAATTCTTCTATGTTCTACACTCTGTTGCCTTTGGCCTTTTGTCTCTTTCTCCACTCATTATCTAAATCTGGGACATGGCGTCACATGTACCTGTCCCATCCTTGAATCCCCAAATGGACAGACAGAGCTTCTTAGAGAAAAGAATGTTTCAGTTAGAGAGAGTTGGCAGAACATCCTGATGTCCTTAGGGCTGTGTTCTTTAGATGAGTATCTGGGTTGGTTCCCTGTGCACAAGTCACAAAAGCAGCTCTTGAATGGACTCTGCATTGTGTGGAGAACATCTTTTTGTGTCCATTTGCCACCTAATCTTACTTTTTGTTGTCATTTTCAGGCGTGTGGCCTACTACTGCCCTAGATACTACAACAGGTAAATGTGTCTTCTTACTATGGTTTGGCTCCCTCTACATCTCAGGTTGAAACCTTGACTGGCTAATAAGAGATTAAGATGAAGGAGTTGTCCGCCTTGCTTATCATCCTTTGTGTTTAGTCCTACAGAAAGGAGCTTCACAAGCTGGTGATAGGTTGTTGGTCCCTAGTCTGCTCACAGTCACACCAACAACGACAGAGTGGGTGGGACTCTTTCATATTCGGTCTGCCCCAGAACCTTCAACATTCTCCATAAAGTACCAAGGCAGCATCTGTTGAGTTCACATCACCTGTTTGTCTCAGTAGAATCCCAGACTTGCAGCTCTTAATCAGTTTTGTTAAACTTTGCTTTCCTGTGAAATCATTTGCTATGGAGGTCTTTTCCTATGATATTTGTCTGGAAAGCATCATCTTTTGTAAAAGTCATGTGACATGGACAACAGAGACTGTTCTTGTCATGCTCATAAAGTATAGATGGCATGATTCTTTTACCAAGCAACTGTCATTCAGGACAATGCTATCATTGCCTTAAGGCCAAGGATCACCTACTGGCACTATGATGGACACATGAGAATATGGTCAGTGCCATCATGTGCCTTCAAGACAAGACTGTCTGTTTCTCAGGCACAGTGCTTCTGTGTACAATGTTTCCATCTTGCTAGCACAGGGATCTTGACTACACTTTGATACATAGGCCTTCCTTCTAATCTAACTTTTTTTTCTCTCCAGAGAGTGTGACTACAACTCCTTATTATGGTAAGTTTGGGATGAGGCCAAAGCATAGCTTTCAGCATTTCAACCAAGAGGTTGGAGAAAGGCAGGAATTCTGGAATCATCTTGAAGTCTGAGCTGGAGCACAGCTGAGAAAGAGAAGGAGAAAGAATGGAATTAGAAAGAGGGCCTATCTTTTTTGTGTACATCCACAATAATCCACTCTGTCAACAAAAAATCTATCTTCTATTTACTCCATCCCAGAGCTAATGAACAGATTTGGTCTGAGCCCTGAGAATCCAATCATGGGATTGGACTCATGACCAGGTTACAGGTCTTCAATATGAGTCCTTGGTGGATACTTCCTGTTCCATTCAGTATTCTGTTGGGCCCAGAACCTTCAGCATTCCCCATGAAGGTAGATCCTGTTGAGCCAACTCTATCTTCTGCTTGTCTCAGTGGGAATATGAGACTTTGCAGGAGTTAATTCATTTTATTAAAATTTACTTTCCTGAAAAAAAAATCACTGGCTATGGAGGCCCTTTCCTATGTAATTTGCATAGAAACCATTATATTTTGCAAGAACATTTGACAACAGAGACTGTTCCTGTCCGGTTCCTAAGGTACCAATAGCATGATTCTTTTTCCAAGCAACTGTCATTCAGGACAAAATTATAGTTGATCTGGGTCCCAGATCCTTGTCACTATGGTGGACACATGAGAGCATGGTCAGGGCCACCACTTGCTCTCAAAAAGAGGGGGGAGGAGGATTTTATTATTCTTAGTAACAGTGCTTTTGTGCCCAATATTTTTGCTTCTGAACCATGGGCTTGACAGACCTTGATGCACAGGCCTTTTTAACCCAGCTTTGTTTTCCTTTCCAGACTGGTGGACAACTGTAATTTATGGTAAGTCTGCAATGAGGCCAAAGTGTAGCTTTCAACACTTTAACCAAGAGGTTGGAGAGAGACAGGAATTCTGGGATCGTCTTGAAGTCTGAGCTGGAGCAGAGCTGAGAAAGACAAGGAAAAAGAAATCAATTAGAAAGAGGGACTATGTTTCCTGTGTACATCCCCAGTGATCTACTCTGTCCACAAAAATCCATTTCCTGTAAAATTAATTATTTTAATATAAGTATAATTAGTAGATTAATCTGGTATTTCTTTACCTTTCCTAGTCCCCAATAACCACACAGAGAAACCAAGATTTATTTCAAATTGCACCTCCATAGCTGGGTAATAAATGATTATATTAACCCTTAATCTGGTTACCTCCCAGCCCTATTCCGTGATATTTGCATCTTATTATTGATCTGGATCTTTGGGACATAGATGTTTCTTCTCATGGTGTCTTCTTGGTCCTTCTCATGGTTCATATCTTCATCCTCATGACAGATCCGAGCCCCTCTCCTCTCTTTCTCCACTCCATGGCTGGTGGAAGCTTCCACTCTATTCTCTATTTTTTGTCCAGCCATTGGATGATCAGCATTTATAGACAAGGCAGAGAATAAATTGCAATAATTATTTACACAAACTTGAGACAGGATATTCTGTATAAGCCTTCCATTGTCACATCCTGACTGAAAAACAGATAATGGGATGGAGAAATCAGAATTTGAAATAATACAAGGTTAAATTTCCACAATGTACAAAAATATTGTACCTACAATCTCCTAGTTACTCCATCCCAGAACTAATGAACAGATTTGGTCTGAGCCCTGAGAACCCAATCATGGACTCATGAGTGGGAACCCAGGTCTTCAATATGAGCCCTTGGTGAACACTTCCTGTTCCAGTCAGTATTCTGTCAGCCCCAGAACCTTCAACATGCCCAATGAAGGTGGATCCTGTGGAGTCAACCTCACTCACCCTCTGCTTGCCTCAGAGGGATATGAGAGTTTCAGCACTTAACCATTGTGCTGAAGTTCACTCTCCTGGAGAAAGCATTTGTTATGGAGGCCCTGTACTGTGTAATTTATCTAGAAACCATTGTATTATGCAAGACACTGGACAACAGAGACTATTGCTGCCATGTTCCTAAGTTATAGATGGCATGATTCTTTTCCCAAGCAATTGTCATTCAGGACAAAGGTATACTTTCCCTGGGACTCAGGGCCACATTATTGTTACATATGACAGCATGGTGAGGGCCACCACATGCTCTCAAGAAAAGGACTTTGTTATTCTCAGCCACAGTGCTTCTGTGTCTAATGTTTTTTATTTCCAACCATGGGTGCCTTGACAGAACATTGACTGGACAGATCCTCCTTCTAATCCTGCTCTGTTTCCCTCTCCAGATTGGTGGACTACAATATATCCTTCCACTGGTAAGTCTGGCATGAGGCCAAAGAATAGCTTTCAGCACCTCAACTAAGAGCCTGGAGAAAGTCAGGAATTCTAGGATCGCAAAGTCTTTGCTGGAGCACAGCTCAGAAAGACAAGGAGAAAGAAAGGAATAAGAAAGAGGGCCCATCTTCCCTGTGTACACCCATAGTGATCCACTCTGTCCACAAAAATCTATCTCCTATTTACTCCATCCCAGGATTGATGAATAGATTTGGAAAGAGCTCTCAGGATGCAATCATGGGGTTGGACTCATGAGTGGAACACAAAGTCTTCAATATGAGCCCTCAGTGGACATTTCCTATCCCATTCAGAACACCATGGAATTGCCAGAAAACCTAGGTTCAGATGCTGTAAGTCAGAATAGCAGAAATAGGTACAGAGGTTAGAGATTCTCTCTGTTCTTCAGAGAGAGTGACACCCATATCCACAAACACATGCACATCTGAAATAACCCCTGTGATAAGTATCAATTATACCTGGATATGTTGTGTTCAGGTAGCAAAATCTCTGCGGCACTGGTCTAAGAGATTGGTACCCACAATCATCTGCCAGCCACGAAGTCAAAGAGACTCAAGGAAAGAATTCCATCACGAGCACAGAGAATATCTTACTGTGGTTTTGATGGAACTTTGCTAAGGACTGCCATTTTTCATCCACCCATCTACTAAACCTGCACCTACTCCCACAAAGAATAGCCACGAGCAGGGAGTTGTGCTCGACCTCAGAATATGACCAGAGCTAGGAATTGTTTGTGTCAATTCCTGGCTCTGGTTTCGCATCAGACAACCCTAAGCACAAATTCCCTCACTGCACCTTGATGTGCTATGTGTCTGCACAGCTTTTCAGGTACTGGGGTAGGGTCTGTGTTCATGGCTAGAATCCTTCCAGATCAGTGCCCCATGGCCAATGTAGGGAGAGACGTCCCAAAAGACCTGAATGGTCAAATGTAAGAACTTGATCTGGACTGAGGTAGTTACCCATAATTCACTGGGCAGACACAAACTTCAGGATCCATCCTGTTAACATGTAGACACACACCTCCTCATGAGGTGGGAGAAGAGTATGGGTCCTTAATGACCCCATGAGTAGCATCTTCCTGGTAGTTTTAATGGACACTCCCTTGACCTGAGGCAGCAGATGAGTACAACTCAGTCTGGTGTGCTCAGTGTCATGCACAAAGGAGCAGGCCAGGTAACTTCTCTTCAAGGCTCTAACATGGCTTCTTTTTCTCACAGCTCCTCCAACCACATACCCAACCATAGCTGGTGAGTCCTGATCTCCTTCAACTCCTCTGTTTTCCCAACCCTATTCTGCTCACAGCCATGGCCAACAGCTACAGATTGGGTGGGCCTCCAGTATTCTGTCTGCCCCAGAACCTTCAACACTCCCCATAGAGTTCAAAGGCAGCATGTGTGGAGCCAACCTGACCCTCTGCTTGACTCTGTGGGATCTGAGACTTGCAGCACTTAACCACTGTGCTGTCCTTCACTCTCCTGGTGAAATCATTTCCTACCGATGACCTTTCCTATGTAGTTTGTTCAGAAACCATTGTATTTTGCAAGAGTCATGAGACATTGGACAACACAGCTGGTTCCTGTCAGGTTCCTAGATGGCATGAGCCTTTTCCCAAGCAATTGTCATTCAGGACAAAGTTGAGGTTTCCCCGGAGTCAGGGACACACTGTTGTTAATATGAATACACATGAAAAGCATGGTCGGGGCTGCCACTTGCTCTCAAGAGAAGGACTTTGTGACTCTCAGCCATAGTGTATCTGTGTCCACGTCCAACCATGGGTGCCTTGACAGAATCTTGATGCACAGACCTTTCTCTAATCTAGCTTTGTTTTCCTCTGCAGATTGGTGGACGACAACTTCTCCTGGTAAGTCTGGGAAGAGGCCAAACTTCTCTTTCAGCATTCAACTAAGGGTTGGAGAGAGTTGGGAGTTCTAGGATTTTCTTGTAATCTGTGCTGAAGCAGAGCTCACAAAAAGAAGGAGAAACAAAGGAGTTAGAAAGAGGGCCTGTCTTTCCTGTGTACACCTCTAATGACCCACTTGGTCCACAAAATTACATACATCACCTATTTACTCAATTACAGATTTAATGAGTAGGTTTGGAAAGAGCTCTCAGGATGCACTCATGGGGTTGGGATTCCAAGTCTTCAATATGAACCTTTAGTGGACACTGCTTATCCTATTTAGAACACCATGGTATACCAGAAGACCTAGGCTTTGGATGCTCTGAGTCAGAACGGCAGAACAGTGTTTCCTGTAGATTTTCTGTTCTCCAGAGAGAGTGAGACTTATCAGCAAAGACATGCACACCTGACATAATCCCTGGGATAGATGTTAATTATACCCAGATACTTTGTGTCCAGGTGGCAGAAACTTTGCACCACTGGTCTAAGAGATTGGTTTCTACAATCATTTGCCAGCCATGGAGTCAAAGAAATTCAAAGAAATGTTTTCACCAGGAGCACAGGGGACGGAAGACTGTGGCTTTGCTAGAACTTTCCATTTTTCATCCACCCATCCACTGAACGACATGCTCCTACTCCCATAAGAAAAGACACAAGGAAGAGGTCCTGCATGTCCTCAGAATGTGACCAGGGCTAGGTTATCTCCTGTCCAGTTCCTCCCCTGGAATTTTGGTCAAACCTGATTCTTGCCCCTGCCAGACACCTGTGCAGTGTGCTCCAGGCTTCCTCAGCACTTCCACAGTTTTCTCTTTGCAGGCTACACCTGTGGAGGTTTCCTGACCCTGCCCTCTGGGCGATTTTCCAGCCCATACTACCCAGGAAGCTATCCTAACAATGCCAGATGTTTGTGGAAAATTTTGGTTCCCAGCATGAACCATGTGACAGTGGTCTTCACAGATGTGCAGTAAGTGTGTGTGTGTGTGTGTGTGTGTGTGTGTGTGTGTGTGTGTGTAGAGCAGCTGTTACAGAGAATTTTGAGTTGTTTTGAAATTCATGAGGTGAAGAGTCAAGTTGGCACTTACAATTTACAATACAGGTTCCATTTTTATGTGGAACAAGAGTCACCCAGGGAGGACGTAATGGGTGCAAAAGCACAGGAATTTGAAAACACTCTGTCTTAAAGTCCCAGGTTGTCATGAATTTGCACTATGGCCATGGAGTGCCTCATTCCTAATCCTCAGCCAGAAGTGGCTGGAATGTCTGTTGTCCTCACCTTGTTGATCAGCAAGTGACCAGAGAATGGGAACACACTTGGAGCCCTTACTCAGAGGGAGGGAAGGGTGGTGGCCTAGTTAGTGACAGTTTTGGGTACACATTAAGACAGTGCTACTAATGAGGGTACCTATTCGGTAGAAAGCTTTTCCCACAGCTCCTTCCATCCCATGAGGCTCCAGGAGCAGGCGCCAGTGCTTTCCCACTGAAGTGAGTAGGGTCCCCGCACTTACTCACTAAGCTGTGTTCCCAGGACCTCTCTTGGTGTTCATAGTGGCTTTTCAAATCTCTGCTGTAGAACTACCTATACATTGTATCAGTGTCCTTGTTAGGAGAAGTCAAAGGGTGCAGGTGAAAGACATAAAGTCCTATGCAGGAGGCTGCTCAGCCTGGTTCTTGTTAACACCCCACTGACAGTTACTAGCACACAGTAACATTTTAGGAAACTACCTCCCTCTACAACCTTCTCCACCCCTCCTGGTAATATAGTATTTTGACCTGGCCCCATTACAGTGTTTCTCAGTAGACAGGGAATGCAGTGTTGATATCAGTAGACGAGATACTCCAGGGTGAGAGGGTTCCAGTGACTTTTCTTGTGGCATTTTTTTGTTGTTATGTTTTGTTAGATTTTTAATTAACGTATGTGAGTGCTTTGTGTGTGTATGTATGTTTTTGAACTGCATGTGTGCCTCATCCCACCAGAAGTCAGAAGAAGGTGTCTCATTCCCTGGATATGGAGGTAAACACAGTTGTGAGCTTTGTTGTAGGTGCTGGGAATCGAACCTTGGTCCTCTAGAACAACAGGCAGTGCACTTAACCACTGAGCTATTTTTTTGACCACTTGCCTTGGATGTACTTCTTCCTTTTTATATTTATTAGAGGTATTGTTTTATCCTAAAGATAAAAGACTTTGTGAAGGAACCAGTTAGAAGGTCCTCAGGTGACCTTCCTTTGTTGATGTAAAGGCTTTTAATATCTGTGACCCACAAAGGTAGAATGTTACCAGGCATGCTGGGCATGGGAAGACAGATGAATTCCCTTTGGATTCCAGGAAGCCACCTATTCTTTCAAAGGATGGATTTAGTCACTGTTATCAGGACAGTGGTCCCCGAGATGTGAGCCCTCATACCACATTCCAGACACAGAAAAGGTGACTGTTTCTTCTGTGTTCTCAGGCTTGAAGGAGGCTGCAACTTTGACTATATCCTGGTTTATGATGGTCCTGAGTACAATTCTTCTCTCATTGCTCGGGTGTGTGATGGGTTCAATGGGTCTTTCACCTCAACCCGGAACTTCATGTCTGTAGTCTTCATCACGGATGGCAGTGTGACAAGGAGAGGGTTCCAGGCTGACTACTACTCTACCCCTGTCAACACCAGGACAAGTAAGTTCCCTTGTGAGAATGAATGCCCACTTGGGATCGGGGATGTCACAAGGACCCATCTGATCCTCATCATTTCTGAGTTTGTGACAAGGGCAATAGAGTTGTACCCTGGGTTCTGTGCTTGCTGAGAGGGACTTGGGCCATTGAGTCTTGGGTTCTGACTGTCAGACAGAGATGCTTGGGTCAGCATTGGCAGATGGGATGTACAATGGCTTTACTGTCATCATCAGAAACTAAAAAGGCAAAGGTGATTGTTCAACAGAGAGCGAAATATCAGTGCCAAGATTGGTCAGTGACGTCATGCTTGGACCTTTGTGACCTTTCCAAAGTGTGGTACACTGGCCACATCCTGGGACCAAGCACATCTGGCTTCCGTCTGAAGAAGGATAGAGTATGGGATATGAAGATGGACAGAACATTGAATCAGAGGTTGAATTCTTAGTCAGAGATGCCTTATAGACCTTTGAGTGTAACGGAGAAGGGCTGAGGACTGATGTCCAAGGCTAAAGAGCTGACTTGATGCTGCTGCTAGTCTTGGCTGGGGAGTTTCTATATTACTCATGAAAATCACTTGACAGAACATTTTGCTTGTGTCAATTTTGTCTGTGGTTCCTACCAGAGAACACTAAGCACCAGCTCCCTCACTGGGTCTTGATGTAGGTGTGTGTCTTGGCACAGCTTTTCAGGTACTAGCCTATGGTCTGTGTTCATGGCTGGAAATCCCTCTAGATCTGTGCCTCATGGCCAATGTAGGGAGAGACGTCCTAAGAGAGCTGAATGGTTAAATGTAAAGACTTGATCTGGACTTAAGGTAGTTACCCATAATTCACTGGGCAGACACAAAGTCCCGGATCCATCCTGTCAATATCTGAAGACACACATCTCCTCATGAGGTTGCATCAGAGTATGGGTCCTTAATGACCCCTATCAGTAGCATCTTCCTGGCAGTGTACATAGCCACACCCTTGCTATGAGGCAGCAGATGAGTACAACTCAGTCTGGTGTGCTCAGTGCCATGCACAAAGGAGCAGGCCAGGCAACTTCTCTTCAAGGCTCTAACATGACTTCTTTTTCTCACAGCTCCTCCAACAACATACCCGACCACAGCTGGTGAGTCCTGATCTCCTTCAACTCCTCTGTTTTCCCAACCCTATTCTGCTCACAGCCATGGCCAACAGCTACAGATTGGGTGGGACTCCAGTATTCTGTCTGCCCCAGTACCTTCAGCAGTCTCCATGTAGTGCAAACGCAGCATGTATTGACCCCACACCACCCTCTGCTTGACTCATTGGGATATGAGACTTTCAGCGCTTAATCTATTTTGATAGATGTCACTTCCTGTGAAAGGATTTACTATGGCAGTCCTTTCCTATTCTGTTTGTCTAGAAAGCATTATCTTTTGCAATGGTTATATGATATAGGGACAGAGAGACTGTTCCTTCCAGGTTCCAAAGGTATAGATGCCATAATTCTTTTATCAATTTTGTCACTCGTGACAAAATACCTCACTGCCCATTTGATGAATACATGAGAGCATGGTTAGGACCAGCACTTGCTTTCAAGGTTTGGACTGTCTTTTATTCAGCTACAGTGCTTCTGTGTCCAATGTTATCTGCCCTCAACCAGAGTCCCTCGACAGAACCTTTGTGCACAAGCCTTTTTTCTAATCTGTTTTGTTTTCCCCAGATTGAGGGCCTACAACATATCCTTCTTATACTAAGTCTGTTTTCAGTACTTCAACCAAGAGTTTAGAAAGAGACAGGTATTCTGGGATCTTCTTGAAGTCTGTGATGGATCACAGCTCAGAAAGACAAGGAGAAAGAAAGGAATTAGAAATAGGGCCTATCCTTCTTGTATACATCTGCAGTGGTCCACTCTGTCCACAGAAACTATCTTGTATTTACTCCATCCCAGAACTAATAAATAGATTTAGTCTGAGCCCTCATGGGACTGGATTCATGAACAGGACTTGAGGTCTTCAATGTGAGCCTTTGGTGGACTCTTTCTGTTCCACTCAGAACACTATGGCACTGCCAGAAGACCTAAGTCCTGGTCTCTGTCATTTAGTACAGCAGAAATATGTGTAGAGTGCATTGTGCTTCCTGTAGATTTTCTGTTCTTCAGGGAGAGTGACACCCATGCCAGCAAACACATGTACACCTGAAATAGCCCCTGAGATAGGTGTGATAGCCCCTGAAGATCCCTTGTTTCCAGGGTGCAGAAACTTTGCACCAGCAGTCTAAGGGCTTGGTACCCACAATCACCTCCCAGCTGAGGAGTCAGAGAGACTCAAGGAAAGCCTTTCACCATGAGTACAGGGGATACCTGACTGTGGCATTGGTGGAACTTACCTAATGACTGCCACTTTATCTCAGGAAGTGATTCTTCATTGGTGCTGAGGCTAGCAAATGGAACAAACCGGTGTGAGGGCTGAGTCGAGATCTTGTACAGAGGCTCTTGGGGCACCGTGTGTGACAACAGCTGGGACATCAATGATGCCAATGTGGTCTGCAGACAGCTTGGTTGTGGCTCTGCTATGTCTGCCCCAGGAAATGCTTGGTTCAGTCAGGGCTCAGGGCTCATTGTCCTGGATGATGTGTCTTGCTCGGGGTATGAGCCTTACCTGTGGAATTGTCGTCACCGTGGCTGGCTTGTCCATAACTGTCAACATATTGAGGATGCAGGAGTCATCTGCTCATATGAGTTGGGTGAAAATCTCTACTGTCTTCTTCCAGCATGAAAGTCCTTCTTATCTTGGATCTTACCCCTCAAAGAATGTGTCTTTCTTATTTACTGAAATTGCCTTCTATCTTTACTGGGAGTGAGTTTTACCTCGTTCAACAAGGCTGGTTGTGAAAATTGTCACTGGTAACCCACACCTATGGAACATCAGTCATTTTCACTTCTAGTTTTGGTAGAAGAATCAAGGAGAAAATCACAGGCTTCAGTGTTTCTTCTACCATGGTTGAGTTCTGTGGGGATAGGAGGAACTGCAGTTTACAGACTGGGATATACTGTCAATGAGCATATACCACTTCAAAGTGTTCTCTGGGGAAGCATGGTCACTTCAAACCATGCTGATTCCCAGGGTCTCTGAATGAGGCCTATTGGTTAGCACTGAGAATATGTGTTTATATACAGAAATGTTTAGGATAAGAGAGGTGTATCTGTATCCTACAAAAGAACTCCTTCCATTTCTCAGACTCAAGTCCATCAGGTTGGGACTAACCCAACCCTGCACACTGTACCCACACTCTAACTTTCACCCAACCATAAATCTAACCTTAACCCAACCCTAACCCTGAGGCCTACCTAGATGGTTCCATGTAAAAATTTGGCCTGGACAGGCCACTTAACATCTGAAGCACTGGACAGTTATGAAATACAAAGTTCAGTGTGTTATCTTGTCCAGACACATTTGTCACCTTGAGAAGGACCAGAAGGTGGAATACTAATTGAGCCCCACAAAAACGATCTTCCTGGGAGTATAGATGGCTACCAATTCTTACTTTGTGGTGGGGGATAAGCACAGCTTAATGCAAAGTCTGCCCAGTGTCACCCACCCAGGTTCCAGAGGAGTCACCTTCTGATCTAACATGGCTTCTTTTTCTTACAGTCTCTGAGCGGACTTCTCCCAGTCCAGGTGAGTCCAGCTGTCCTTTAATTCCCACGTGTCCCTCTTTCTTTCCTCTGCTCACAATACCTGGCAGTAGCTACAGAATAGGGAGGGATCAAAGAAGCATTGCTGCCCCAGAACCTTCTGTTTTCCTTCAAGTAGAAAAGTACCATCAGAGGAGCTCGCACTGCCCTTCTGCCTGGCCCAGTGGAATAAGAATGTTTCAGAACTTAATCTATGTTACTAAGCAGTACTTCCCTGGTGCTATTAGGATCTATTCTGGGTAAAGCATTGTCTTATCCATGGATTGTGTCTTGGGGGACAACCGAGAGTTCTCATGACATCATTTAGGAGAGAATTAAAGTTTCCAGTGGGTCTGGGCCACCTTACTATCCCTGAAGTGGGCATCCATGAGTGTGGTCTAGGGTAGTCCTGGCTCTGTATAAGATGAGTCCTTGTCTCCCAGCCACCGTGACATCCATGTCCCATCCACACTGGGTTTCACCCTTGATACATGCTATCTCATTCTAATCCAGCTTTGTCTCCCTCTCTAGTTTGGTGGACTACGACAAGTCCTTCCGATGGTAAGTATTTTATTTGAAATCTGTGGTGGATCAAAGATGAGAGGGAGGAGAGAGAGACACATAGACACACAGACACACAGACACTCCCCAACAGGATATGTAGAGGGAGGGACAGGAAGATATAGCCAAAGTATATCTTTCTAGGGCATGCCCTCAGTGACCTACTTTATTCAACCAGACCCCATCATTCAATTCCTATATAAAATGATTAATCTATAAATCTGCTCAAAGCTCTCAGCATCTAATCACAGGATTGGATTCATGAGTTGGCCTCCAAGTCTTTAATAATGACTGGTACATGTTTCAAATCTAAACCATAATACTATGTCTCTGCAAGAGGGTTACAGCATTTGACTCCATGAGCTGGATAGGTAAAAATAGCTATATAGTCATGTTCCTTGCTCTAGATGTCTGCATTCATCAGAGAGATTCAACACCCTACCAGATAATTCAAAGACCTTTGGAAAAAACTCAAGGTGGGGGCTAAGAATCCCTTTGCATCCAGAGTCCATGACCCAGATCCGATGACCTATTCCTCACCATTGTCTGCCAGTCAGTGAAAGCAAGCGTTTACTAGCTTAACCAATGAGCTCCAGCTTCAGTGAAAGACCTTAGTTCAAAACACATATCTGTTATCTCCAACTACTGATAAACATTACATCTCACACATACACACTCACACTCGTACACACACTCACACACACTCACATACACTCGCATACACACTTACACACACTCATATTCACACACTCACATGCATATATTCACACAGAGAGAGAGAGAGAGAGAGAGAGAGAGAGAGAGAGAGAGAGAGGAGAGACAGACAGAGACAGAGACAGAGACAGAGACAGAGGAGAGAGCTCGTCTCTAGGCTTCAATGAGTGAGCCAGGGCTAGGCTAACTTTTATTGGGTTCTTTAGCATCTCTCCCCGGGCCAGGCAGGTGTGCAGTGTATTCTGGGGTTCATCCACATTTCCCCTCTTTCTTGACAGTAAACTATACTTGTGGAGGTTTCCTGACCCGACCTTCTGGGCAATTTTCTAGCCCATTCTACCCTGGGAACTATCCTAATAATGCCAGATGTTTGTGGAACATTGAGGTCCCAAACAACTACCTTGTGACTGTGGTCTTCAACGATGTGCAGTAAGTGTGGGTGCATAGCAGATGTTAGAGAACATGGAGTGCCTTTGGAATTCCTGGGTGTGATAGTCAAGTTGGCATTTACAATATACGTTACCTGTTTGATGTGGAACAGAGTAGCCTATGGAGGGTGGAGAATCAGTGCAAGAGCACAGGAGTTGGAAAATACTCTGGCTTAAAGTCCCAGGTTGTCATAAATTTGCTCTATGGCCTTGGGGTGCCACTTTCCTAAGCCTCAGTAAAAAGAAGGGGCTAGAATGCTGGCCTCCCTCGTCTCCTTATCCTGTTGATCAGGAGGTCACCAGAGCATTTGAAAATACTTAGACTATTCTCGGCGGGAGGGAGCATCTGTGGCTTGGGTAAGGACAGTCTTGGGAGCAGAATATGCAAGTGCACCTGTTTTGCACAGACCTTTCCTCATCGACCCCTTTCTGTGAGTCCTCAGGAACCAGGGTGCTAGTGTTATTGCTGCACATGGCAGAGTCCTCATCACCCAAATGCTTACAAATGAAAATGTTCTTGAGCAGAGGAGATATCTACAAGAGGCCATTAATATACACATCATTCTGGGAGGCGAGTGGCCCAAATGACCAAGAAACTATGCCAGTATTCTCTAGCACCCAATAGCAGTGTCCACTGCTTGTGACCTTTTACAGACTATGCAGGGGACACCATCAGCACCCTCTTCAGTATGCATAGTGCACAGTATTTTTCTTAGTGGACGAGAAACCTGAGCATCACAGAGGTCCAGTGTTTATTTCTTTCGCTATTCATCCCCACCGCTCTGACGTCATTGGCACTTGTTTTATTCTGGAAGGGACTTGGAAGCACTTTGAAGGAGCACATCAAGATTTCTTTTGTGACCTTCCTGTGGTGATTTAAAGGGCAGTCAAGGAGAGAGATTATAGATCTCTTACATGGGACTTTAGAGGACAGTATGAAGACAAGCCTTGGCAGTCTTGTCAAGATGAAGTCCCCTGGATTTAAGAAAGTTCTCTGTTCTCTCAGATAATGAATCTGGTTAGGGTTTCCATGGCAAAGGCTACTGAGGCTTGAGCCCTCATCAATTGCTCCTTTTGTCTCTCCAGGCTGGAAGGGGGCTGCAGCTACGATTATATAGAGATTTTCGATGGCCCCCACCACAGTTCACCTCTCATTGCCCGGGTTTGTAATGGGGCCCTGGGCTCTTTCACCTCAACATCCAACTTCATGTCAATTCGCTTCATCACTGATCACAGTGTTACTCGAAGAGGGTTCCGGGCTGACTACTACTCAGTCTTTGACAATAACACCACCAGTAAGTTCCCTTGTTAGAACAAAGGCTTGTTAGGACTGGGGACACCCCTGAGAACCTTCTGCTCCTGTATTGTCCTGAGATTGTAACATAAAATATTAGAACAACTGTGGCTCCTGTGATTGAGTTCATGCATTGTCAATTGAGAGAGACTGTATGCTGAGTCTTGAGACTCTGGATGTCCAAAGAGGGCCAAGGGCCAGCATTGGCTGATGAGAGTTGTACTGGCCTTATTGTGGGTGGCAAAGAATATGAAGGTATAAGATGATATTCTCAACAGATAGTGAGAGGACAGTGGCAGAAGGAGTTGTGAGTGATACCAGGCTTGAAACTTTAGGACTCTCCCAGAGTATGGGTCACTGGCCAAGTCCTGAGACCTAATACATTAGGCTTCTGTCTGAGGATTGATAAAGTTGGACACCTTAATATGGGCAGCTACTGTAACAGAGCTCTATGGCCCCAGTGTGAGATGCTATATGAACCTATATCTACATTGGTGAAGGGTTGAGAATGGTGATGTCCATGGCTCTAACTGGTCAGAATCAGAGGCATCAATTTTCTCCTTAGCTAAAGTACATACCTAATGACATCACTACCATCTTATTGTACAGTTGCTTTACTTCATGGGAGAATGCTAACTTAACAAAAAATGTTTTAGATATTTAAAAATCCTATCTCCAGGTCCACACCAGAATAGCTTATACATCTAAGTGACCTTATTGAGCATTCCTGAGAATAAGGATGAGTGTAGCCATAGGGTACCCTGGGAGCCATAGTGACTCTGTTTTGAGCACATGTGTCATGTGTGGACCATGTGAATCAACCATGTCCATCTGTGTTTCTTTAGCTGGGGAAAGACTCTCATGAGGGTTGTGGGGTTTGGAATCCTGACTCTGCATGCTCTTCTCTTGTCCTTCAGATCTCCTTTGTCTGTCAAATCACATGCAAGCCAGCGTGAGCAGGAGCTACCTTCAGTCCATGGGCTATTCTGCCAGGGATCTTGCCATTCCTGGTTGGAACACGAGTTACCAGTGTCGGCCCCAGATAACACAGAGGGAGGTCCTATTCACAATTCCCTACACAGGCTGTGGCACTACCAAACAGGTAAGCCTGGTACTGCCCACTCTATTTCCCACGGAGCATGCTTTATTTAGTCAAAAATGTGTGTGTGTGTGTGTGTGTGTGTGTGTGTTGGCGTGTCTCTGCATGCATATGGAGGTCAAAAGACAACTTATGGGAGTAGGGTTTTTCCTTCTACGATGTGGGTCATGGGAATAGAACTCAGATTGTTAGGCTTAGTAGCAAGTTCCTTTACCCACTGAGCCATCTCACCAGCCCAGTGTGATGACTGCTGTGCTTCTAGAACCCTGGGGAGCTACAAGTTATGGCTGGGATGTAATCAGAACATCAGAAGAGAGAAAGAAGCTTCTGGTACAGTAGCTATAGCTACTTCTAAATAGGAGGAATGCAGGGGAAGATAAAGGGGAAGTCCAGCAGTTTCCACAGCTGAGTCTAGCAGAGGGGGCACTCAGCAGGAATCCACCCACACAGCTCCCAGGAGAAGCTTGAGAATTTTCAGGTCTGGGATTCTTATAGTTTGACTGGGATGTGTCAAAGAAGCAGAGGCCCCTAAACCAAAGACACAAATACACTTTACATACCTGAGATCTACAACAGCCAACAGCTGTCAAATGCACTGCTATGCTTTTGAGGAAGCCAGTGGCCCGCTGAGACTCACACTCCCTCAGTTGCCACAGTTGCCATTTCTTCAGTGGCCAACAGGAGGTGTGGTCAATGCTTTGATATGCTATGACATTGTCATCTACAAAATTCACACTGGAGTACTGCATATTGACTTACAAAAGCATGTACCCTGCTCGGCTTTTTGAGTAGTGTGGCCCATGGACCATCATGGGTTAGACATGACTAGTAGAGTGGTCACCCATCTTGGTTTGCTTGAGACTTGGCGATTTTAACATAGATTGTCCTGTTGTTATTCTGTCAGTGGAAGATCCTGCAATGAGTCCATGTTGTACTCCCAAAATGTTATTTTATTTTATTTTTTTGAGACAAAGTTTCTCCATGCAGTTCTTGATGGCTATTTAGACCAGACTGGCTTTGAACTCACAAAAATCTGCCTACCTCTGCCTTTTGAGTCCTGGGATTAAAGATGTATACCACCACACCTGGTTATGCCCAAATTCTTTTGTGTGTGTGTGTGTTTACATTATAATTTTATTTCATTACTTTAATGGGAATATTCATTTTCTGTCTTTCTCTCTTTTACCCCCTCCCCCACTTTTTGTTGTTGTTCCTGTTGTTTTTTAGACAGGGTCCTATGTAGCCCAAGCTGCCTTGAACTCACTGTGTAGCCAAGGATGAATTTGAATTTATGATCTTCCAGCCTCTGTCTCCCTGAGTATTGGTGTTCCCAGTATGCACCTCCATGTTAGGCTCTCTGTTTCCTTTTGTCATGATAATAGTAGGAGAATTATGCCAAAATTTTTAACAAGCATTCTTATATTGTCACCCCTACTTTAGAAGTGAGGAGGTTGAATGAAGAGAGGTCAGACCCATTGACCAAAGCCACGTAGACCAATAGGATAGGACCAACACCACAAGGCAAGAATCTCAGAAACATTCTGCTAAGAAAAAGGAGCCTGACCCAGAAGAGTTAGACAAAAGTGTTATGTATGTCACTATTAGATAGAAATGCCCGATTCACACTAAATTTAGGAAAAGAGAGCAAAAGGGAATGACTGTGCAATAGGAGAAAGGTCTTCATGGATGGCGGCTTCTAGGTTGGAGCATGTGACTTTTAAGGCAGGATGGAGATGCTTGGGCAATGGAAAAGTGGTGTGTCTTACTATGGCGGTGTGTACAGGACAGACAGGTTCAGATGCCTATAGTGCACCAAACACATGATAAGCATTTGCCACATGCCAGGCACTGTGTGAAGGGCTAAGAAGAATCCCTTCCCATTCCTCTGACCCACAGTACACACTGAGAGAGGAAGTGGGCACTCAGCCAGCCAGGTGGGCCTTGGGCCATCCCTATGGCTGTGTGTGAGGATTTGGTCACCCAGATCTCTTGGTGAGACTCTAAACACCCAGGAGTTCCTTCAGGAAAAAATTTAGTGGGTGACATGAGCTCCTCACAGAGAAGAATGTGTGTTAGCCAGGCACTGTATAGAGGGCCAAGGAGAATTTCTTCTCATTCCTCTGACACACAGCCGGGTTTGTTATTTTGCTCTGTAAGTTAATCATGTAATCTCCAGCCTTTTGTCAGTCAGCCACTGAAGGTGATTACTGCTCCTTTCTCCAAATGTGCAGCCTGGAGAATCAAACACCTCAGCAGCTCGCTGATGGCACTTCATAGATCATTGAGGGCATCTAACCAGCGTGCCAGCACTGCCTTTTCTAACTGGAACGAAACTGGGTAGCACTCGCTGCATTCTTGTTTCCCCACTTATGAAGCAGCCACATCACCTACCAAATGGAGTGCTTCAGAGGCAGGGCTAATTTTATTTGTCTTTGCCATCCTTGGTGCCCTGGTACAGAGCCCAAGACTTTATGATAGTATCAACAACTATTATGTATGCCAGGTACTGAACTGAGACTTCTACATGACTTTTAAAAGTCTCAGGAAACTTTTATCCTCAATCACAGAAGATAAAAACTTAGAGAAGCTGGGCCATGTGTCCAAGGACACATACTCAGGAACTGTGGGGTCAGTGTGCTCTGTAGTAGGAGTTGTTCATGGCTCTGCCAGGCTGCCACACACTGGGAGAGTGATATGTTGACTGGTATCACAAAATAGATGAGATTTCTCACAGTGCCAGGGCATTGAGAACCTAGGTCTCGCAATAGACTCATGTATAGGACTTTCTGTCATATTGGTTGTGTTTCTTCCTAGGTAGATGCCTAAGCAAGAATTTTAATCTAGAGTCATAATGGCTCCTTCCAATCAAGAAATAACTTTGCACTCTGTGCTTACTGTTTAGAGAAGATTCAGAACTGAGCTCTGCACAGAGAGAACATGGAAAGCAAGAGTTCTGTCTGCTGGTTTTTCTCCAGACCTGGGTCTGGAGGGCAGGCTCTGATGCCTCTGTCAATCAGGCTGGCCATGCCCTAGGCTCTGATCAGTCTGTGGAGGAAAAGGTCAGGCTAGAGCAGAATTCTCAACAATAGATGAGAAGTAGAAGGCTCTCTATCCCCCAAAATAATATGTAGGTCGTTTGTACATTGTATGAGTGCTGGCAACACGGGGGCCTTGTCCAGTCCCCAGCCAATTAGAACATGGTTTCACCATTCACAGTTGACATGACTACAGTGGAAAGTGTACTCTCTTCATCTGTCTCTGTGTCCTTCCCCCTCTCTCCCCCTCTGTCTGTCTGTTCATCCATCTCTTCTCTGTCCTATCATGCCATATCTTTATTTTTCCACTATGAAGAGTACAATTGCTTTTAATTCTGGATGGTGTCCATGCCACCCTGCTATTATTCTGCCCTTACAGCATACAGGGCTGTAAGCGTAAGGGCCTGGGAGGAGTGTATCACAGCAACCCGTCTGTGAAGAGCCCCACAGCCTCAGCCTGGTGAAGGTGTACTTGTGTTTACCTCACTGGAGACAGACAGTCCTGACATGGTGCTTCCAGGACCACTGTTCATGTGTGTCCTCTTGGTGTTACCTCCCTGCCACACCCTCTGTTTATCATAGTACTTCTGGGATGCTCCCTTCATTCATGTCAACTGCTTCACAGATACCTACAGATGCTACTGATGCTGTTGTTATACCAAGGGGAGAGAGAGAGAGAGAGAGAGAGAGAGAGAGAGAGAGAGAGAGAGACATTGTTAGACATCACTCTTTCCTTCAGATGCTCACAGTCCACTAGCATAAGGCTATCAGCAAGGAAGCTGTCAGAAGATGGCAGATAGAGTAAATGGCACAAGCCTCCTTATGAGTTGCCCAGTGGAAGTCACAGTGGTGAATGGTCCCATAGTACAATGACATAAGGCAGGAATGGCCTCATTCAGATGTTCACATGAGGCTCTGGGGGGGAGTCTAAACCCCAGGGGTCAAGACCTGCTTAAGGTATAACTGCAAATTCCACAGTTTACAAATTCCACTGTGCCAATCACCACACTGAGGAAGTCACCGGTCACTCAAAATAGAAAGCATTCTATGCTGGTACTACCAGGCCCCTCTCATAAGTATGAGACCAGGCTGTTGAGAATGAGTAAGCTCAGAACATCCTGCTCTGAGTCCTGAAACATGGAGTCTGAGCTTGGTCAGATGCACTGTAGGCCAGGGGCCGTCCAGACACCCTCATTTTGCCATAAGCAAGAGCAACAAGTGCAGATTATCATGGCCTCCACCGCCATGTGCCAGAGGATGAGGGAGAGTGGGGGAGAGTTTGCTGGTTAAGCTGACGCCCATCCTAGGTAATAGCAGCCACAATGCAGACAGGTGCCTTCTCTGTATGATTCCGCAGGAGTCTGGCTAAGTCATCTCCCTCTTTCTAACTCACATCTTTGCGGACCCAATCTGCTTTCACCTGTTAGGTTGACAACGAGACCATCAACTACTCCAACATCCTCAAAGCAGCTGTTTCAAACGGCATCATCAAAAGGAGAAAGGACCTTCACATCCACGTCAGCTGCAAGATGCTTCAGAACACCTGGGTCAATACCATGTACATCACCAACAACACAGTCCAGATTCAGGAAGTCCAGTATGGCAGTTTCAACGTGAACATTTCCTTCTATACATCCTCCTCCTTCTTGTATCCAGTGACCAGCAGCCCATACTACGTGGATCTGGACCAGAATTTGTACCTGCAGGCTGAAATCCTCCATTCTGATGCCTCTTTGGCTCTGTTTGTGGACACCTGTGTGGCTTCTCCACATCCCAATGACTTCTCATCTTTGACATATGATCTCATCCGGAGTGGGTAAGGACTTCTGTGTGGTATAGATTCAAACGTTTGCTTTATAACTCACACACGAGTAGCCAAAAAGCCCAGGGAATGAAGATTTTTGGATAAGTGAACTTCCCACGGGTGCAGGCTTAGATAGTTTTCTACTCAAGGCTTTTGTATTTGTGGAGCCCTCACACCATTTCCTAGGTCACATTTCTGATTAAGGGGAAGGGTAACTAGGCACCATCTCCGTTAACTCGTGGGATGAGAGGAATGACTTACCAATGGTCATTCAACTAGTTGGCTATAAACTGGGGTTAGGTCTCCAGTCATCAAACTCTAGTCTTAGGGTTAAAAACATGAGGATGTCATAGGAAAGTCACTGATTTGAGAGCAGACCCAAACTAAAATACTTAAATTTCTGGGTCGGTTTCTGCACCCCAAGTTACCTGGAGATAGTGGCAAGAAGCAGATGTTGGGACGGTTAAATGGGAAAGAATCATGGGCCCCGAGCTCACATCATTCTCAGCAGATGGCCTAGAGAACCGGAGCGGAGGTGCGCAGGGTCCTCACGTCCTCCATCCATTAGGAATGCAAGTTCTCAGTCATGGCTCAGGACATGTTGAGGTTGAACCTCTGGAGATCAGGTTGGCTGTGCTGATCTCCTCTGCTCTACCCTCCATGTAGGAGGCTCTTTGGGGTGGTGTCATGCTCCTGCACTCTTGGAGGAGGCCTGACATGTTGGGTGTACAAGCCCAGTTCCCACTGTGTAATCTCTGCTGGTGGGCATGGTACTTCTTGGCTTCTAGTATGGCCCTTGGCACCTCAGTACCCATTGTCTCCCTTGGGACTGCTGATAGTAATTATGGCAGTAGGCTTAAATCTCACACCAACATGAGACACCAAAGAAGACAGCCTAGGAACTATTTCAATATGAATATCAGTTTAGTAAACAGAGTGACAATCATCTTGTCCAATCTGTCTAGTTGGTCCTATTTGAATCTGCCCTATTGGAGGCAGCAAACACAGGAGAAGACTTACGTAGACCCCTTTTGCTCTAAGTAGTAACTGTCTTAGTTAGGGTTTTATTGCTGTGAACAGACGCCATGACCAAGGCAATTCTTATAAGGGCAGCATTTAATTGGGGCTGGCTTACAGGTTCAGAGGTTCAGTCTATTATCATCAAGGTGGGAACATGGCAGCATCCAGGCAGGAATGGTGCAGGAGTAGCTGAGAGTTCTACATCTTCAACTGAAGGCTGCTAGCAGAATACTGACTTCCAGGCAGCTAGGAGTACGGTCTTAAAGCCCACGCCCACAGTGACACACCTACTCCAGCAGGGCCACACTTCCAAATAGTGCCACTCGCTAGGCCAAGCATAGACAAACCATCACAGGAACCAAGTAATTTCTGAATGGATGTGAAATGACCGAAGTGGATGCAAACCAGTGAGCGGTTAGTTCTTCTTTACCAAAGATTCTTTCTTGACTCTGGTGACATTTTGCCATATCTGTGGCCATGCCATTTGTAATGCCAACTGAGCCTGAAGCATAGGGACTCACTAGCTACAGTTGGTCCTCAATGGCACTATCTATGGAGAGGCCTCTGAGAATAAACTTCCTGGTGGACCTGCACCATGAAGTTCTGGTCTGTGCAGAATTCCCTCACCCCTACCCTCACCCTCACCTCTACCCCCACTCCTACTCCAGAGCTGCTGGGATTTATGTGCACACCTCACAATGAGTGTGTGGAGGCACTGGAGGCCCAGCCAGCCAGGATGACTGTGGAGTTCAGGGGGATTGAGGTGAGTCCATGCTTCAGCAAGCTAATGCGTTCCTCTCCTTACTTCCAGATGTGTACGAGATGAGACCTACCAGTCCTACTCCTCACCCTCGCCACGCATCTCTCGCTTTAAATTCAGTTCTTTCCACTTCCTGAACCGCTTCCCCTCAGTGTACCTGCAGTGTAAACTGGTGGTGTGTCGAGCGTACGATGCCTCCTCACGGTGCTACAGAGGTTGCGTAGTGAGGTCCAAGAGGGATGTAGGCTCCTACCAAGAAAAGGTGGATGTTGTCCTGGGACCCATCCAATTGCAATCCCCCAGCAAAGAAAAGAGGAGCCTCGGTAGGTGCTTACCCTTGGATCCTACCTTCCACTGGAGACCATGATTCTGGGGGAGGGGGGGAAGTGTGAGATGCTTTTGTCTATGCTATGGGCTAACCCAAACTGAACACAAGTTGATGAATTAGACCTGGTTGATGCCCTCCCCCAAAACTTAGGTCACATGTAGGTGGTAGGCAAAAGATTTGTGACCTGGAAGGCTTGATTCTCTGGGTTTGGAGCTCCCAGAATCCCCAGCTATAAGGTGAGAGGGTTAATGTCTCTTAGGACTGTCAAGGGCTTGCTAAAACAATGCTCGTTAAACTGCCTTGGTCCTTCTCTGGTGCAAGTCACTGGATGTTTGATGAATGTTCTATAGTCTTTGTTGTTAACGTAATTAACGGTAATATTATGCCGCACCACAATGGTAACAGGTGTTTTGAATTAACCAACTGGGTGGGATGTGGAAATGTAGGCAGCATGGATTGATTTTGACTGCTGGAGGTTGGGGGTTCTCGCACTAAAGGGGCCATTTTGCTTCCCACAGTAGGACTCCTAGGACCTCTCTAGCCTAGGCTGGGGCCAGATCTACCTATCTTCTCGGTAGGGAGACACAATGGCCAGGGTGACAGGGGCAGAACTGGATTGTTATATTGTCACAAACCCAATCCTAGGTCGGGGCAGCATCTATGATAGCTCCCTGTCCTCAGGCCCCATAGTAGCCCCACCCCACACCTGGTTCCAGAGTCTTTCCACATTCATTCATTAAATATTTCCCAAAGGTCCACGTGTGATAGGAAGCACATAAACAGAGCAGACTTGTGCGCAGTGCCTCCGATGGGGCTGGGGCTATGCAGAAAAGGACAATGGGCAAATCAAGGAGCCAAGTGGTGCCTGTTTTCTTTTACACCCGAAGTCACCACAGTAGCTCCGGCCCTGGATTCCTTTGGCCTGGGACTCTTATTACTATTTCCCAACTGGTTTAAATGCCATAACTCTCTCCCTTCCCACTCATCTGCAGACCCAGAAAAGTTCTCCCAAAGCCCAGGTCCGAGTTCCCCCTAAAACTCCCCTTAATGCTCCTGGTTGGCAAGACAACAGGGAGTAAGTCTCTCTAGACCAACACTCAGCTGCTACTAGGAATACTGGTAGCCTCAGTTTCCCCTTCTCCCATTTCTTTATCCCTCCCTACTGGAAAGTTCTGACAAGGGCCACCCTGTTCCTCGTCTCCTCCAGGTGCCCTTCTCGGGCTGTGTCTTTTTCCCATTCTATCATCTTGCTCTCTGTTCTTCCTCAGACTTGGCAGTGGAGGATGTGGAGAAGCCAGCCAGTTCCCAGACGGTCTATCCTACTGCAGCCATCTTTGGTGTAGGCTTCCTGGCCATGGTCCTAGCTGTGGCAGCCTTCACACTGAGAAGGAGGACATACATTGCCCATGGCCAACCTCCAAGTACTAAGCTGTGAAGCGAAACAACCCAGACATTGGCTCCACGTGCACAGATTCCCAGGAAAGATGAAAGACATGAGGATCTAACATCTGGCACCCAGTTACATGGTGACTAGGCTTCCCATAGCACAAGTGCACAGTCAAGCACAATGAGATGGCAAAGAAGAAAGGTGGGGCCAAGTGTTCCCAGAATCTACAGGCCAAAGGTCGGGAGGAGACTGGGAAGGGTGTAGAAGGAGAACCCGACCAGTGTCTACAATCACAGGCAACTGTGAGCCAGACACTGGTGGTAGCCATGCTTTCTCTAGCTAGAATTTCCCTTCACCCTGTGTATAGCTGACTTTCTCAAACTGTAGTGACGATAGCAGCCTTTTCTTACAACACTGCAAACTAAATATAAAGAATTTTTCTCAACGCAAGTGTCTGCTTGGTCATTGTGTGTACAGGCTTACCCTGGATTCCCTCAAGTCAGGCAGACAGCTTTGGTGACATGGCCACAGAAGTGATAAAAGGGGAAGGGATTCTGTGGCTTCCAGAACCTTCGAGAAAATGATCCTCTACATTCCTCTAAGACATTACATTTGTGACAGAGGAGGGCACCCATGCCTAGGACAGGAGTCCTGTTTGCATGAAATCTCCAGGGAGAAATGTGACAGATAATCATAGAAGATAAAGAAATGTAGCCAGGTACCCAGGCTGGCAGATGCCGGTCTCGAGGTACTGCGCTGGCAATGCCAACACAGACCCCAACAGGTAGCTGCTAGGGTGATCCTAACTGTGGTCACGTTGCTAGAGTTAGATGAGACCCCTTAGGATGAAGGTCCAGAGAAGTTCAGCCACCAGCTCTGACAAGAGATGACTGAGAACTGCCCATCACCAGCTTTGATGAGACTTCAGCGCCTATGAGATAGCTCATGGGATGGACACACACACACACACACACACACACACACACACACACACACCCTCCCAGCATGCAGAGGAGCAAGGAGGCCAGGACAAATCTTGTGGCCTTCATTACCCATATTCATGTCCCAGGCTTGGGACATCGGAGAGAGTCCTGATGGGTTACTCTGTGTGGGCTAGCCTGGAGTTTTCAGCAGTACAGTGAAATGTAGACCCAGCCTGTGGCTAGAGCTGAGCCAATGTGAACCCACTTAGAGATCAGTGGCTCTCTGTTGGGTGATACCCTCAAATGAATGACAGACACACAGTAGGTCAAAACAGGACCAGCAAATCTGTTTTGAGCTGTGTCTTGCTTGCCTTCTAGTCCCTTCCAAGCAGACAAAGCTCCCTAATCACCATCTTGCCATCCCAATGGTGGAGCCAAGAGGGCGCTACAGCTCAATATTAGTGCCAGTTTGTTACTGTGCTTCCCTCCCTTCTTCCCTCTCTTCCTCCTTCCTTCCTATATGAATGGTATGCATATAGGTACCTCTCTCTCAGAGAGAGAGAGAGAGAGAGAGAGAGAGAGAGAGAGAGAGAGAGAGAGAGAGAGAGAGAGAGAGAGAGACACTTTGGGCGTCTTCCTTGACAGCTCTTCACTTTACACAGATAGGATCTGATGCTGAACCTGGAGCTCACCAGTCTGCTGATCTAGAGCACCAGCTTGCTCTGTCTTCATCTTCTCAAGTGCTGGCTTTAGAGACAGCTGCCATGTCCCCTGAAGAAGCCTCTTTCTCCCTTTAGCCTTACAGCTATGTCTGTGAATCTCAACCCCCAGCCTTATCCCAAACTCCCCAGGTAGACAGACTCCAGGAGGGAAGCCCAGGCCACTCTTACTTCATCAAGGAAATTTACAGAACTTAAGTTGCCAGACTCTGGGGCATCAGGGAACTACCAGGTTCCAGCATGTCCCCCTCTGATATAATGGGTGCACCTTAACTCAGCATGTCCTCCTCCTCCACACCTTCAGAGTCACACATTCCTTCCAAGAAATTTCTCCCCTCTCCTTGCCACCAGGAATCAAGAGCTGTGACCCCTGTTGGGGCCTACTCAGCAACCATTTGGATAGAAACCCCTCCCTTCTTCTGAGATCTATAAGAAGGGACGGACATTCTGTATCATGGGCCAGAACCCTCTGGACGTAAGCCACAGTTGTCTTGGAAGAAAGAACCCCAATTGAGAAAATGTCTGCATCAGATATGAAGCATTTTCTTTATTGATTATTAATGTGGAAGGGCCCGGCCTACTGTAGGCAGTGCCACCCCTGGGCAGGTGGGCCTGGGCTATATAAGAAAGCAGGCTGAGCAAACCATGGGGAGCAAGCCAGTAAGTAGTGTTTCTTCATGGCCTCTGCTTTGATTCCTACCTGTAGGATGCTACCTCAGTCTTTCTAGATGGTAGACTAACCTGTGAGCCAAATAAACCCTCTTCTCCTCAGATTGCTTTTGGTCATGGTGTTTATCACAGCAGCAGAGAAACAAACCAAAACACTCTTTTTAGCTCCCCTGCCATCTTGTCTGTCTCTTTGTAAGCCAGTAATGTTAATAATTTTCCCAATGAATCTTATTTAAAATGACAGTCCACCTTGGTGCTCTCTGAGCCTCAGACCTAAGTGAGACATTTCAGTTACTAGTCTTGTCCCTATGACACATGCTGACGGACAAGGGGCTTATTTTTTTCACTGCTTCAGGGGACTCAGTTCATCATGGTGTGGAGACACAGCAAGAGGAGTGACAGTACACACTGGTGGCTCCTAGACCAGGAAGCAGAGACCAGACCCAGAAGAGGGGCTAGCCATAACCTTCAAGGGTGTGCTTGCTAGTTTTATATCAACTTAACATAAGTGAAAGTCATCTGAGAGGAGGGAGCCTCGATTGAAAACATGTCTCCATAAAGATTAGGCTGTCGGCCAGCCTGTAAGGCATTTTCTTAATTACTGATTGAGGGTCCCGCCCATTGTGAGTAGGGCTACCCCTGGGCCAATGGTCCAGGGTTTTATAAGAAAGCAGGCCGAGCATGCCACAAGGAGCAAGCCAGTAATACCTCTCGATGGCCTCGGCATTAGCTCCTGCCCTGAGGTTCTTGCCTTGTTTGAGTTCCTGTCCTGACTTCCTTTGATAGTAAACAGTGATGTGGAAGCATAAGCCACATAAACCCTTTCATCCCTAACCTGCTTTTGGCCATGGTGTTTCATCACAGCAATAGTAAACCTAAGTAGGACAAAGGGCATGCCCCAGTCCCCAGTAACTCCCTCCCTCCAGCCTGGCCCTGTAACACCATCAGCTGGGGGCCACATGAGTCTGAGGGGAACACTTCAGCCTCAAGTCTTAATAGTTACCACATTGTTTTTATGGGAGGAAATAAGAGCTAGGAATGTCCTATTCTACCATCTTGCTTGTCATTGTCCCCTACTCTTAAGTGACAAATTCTTCAGCAGAAATATAGATGGGATTTGTGTTAACCTTGAGAACAGTAATAAGAGAGCTCTATATTCTCACACTCATGCATATGCAGGGTCCCTGGAGACAGAAAGATCAGTGTGGAAATCAGATTGACTTTTTTTTTCCACTCTGAGAGAAATAATTCCTAAGGTTGTGACAATTACCTTTGGATAGCTATGAGCGAGGTCCTCGTTAAGGCAGAAATGTAAGCGGCTAATGCTTTTCTGTGCATTAGGAGTCTTTGGATACCATCATGGCTCTTAAGAACAGGGCAGCTTTATAACTCTTGAAAGGCAATATCTCTACTCTTTGAAAGCATTTCAGGTTCAAAGAGGGGAAATTTCCCCTCTAGGCAGGGAAGGGTCCTCACACTTTCCACAGAATATCAAAAAATAACTGAAACAACCCTTAATAGGCTGTGAGTTGGATTGTTAGAAGCTGCGACAGAAAAGGCTTTCTTGGTAATAGCTGATTTAAAAGCTAAAAGTGGTGTCCCTCACCAGGAAGCGAATTTACCAAATGATAAGTAACGGGCTTATTTGAAGTGGAGGGAACATCCAGGGATGCATGTGGATTTATACACACGTGTTACATCATGTGCTCTTCATGTTGCAATTACCATAGACTACTAAGGGGAAATAGAAGGACGACCAGGACATCAATTAATCTTCGTAGGGATATAGGTATTTTCACTGAGGACCAAATCTTTAGGGCTTCTGGGTCGACATCACTTGGGGTTCTGAGTTTGTACTCAAGGTTAGCAATAATTACTCAGAATAGCATTATGATTATCTGTTGCGATGGAGAACAGCATTGTAGGTGCTGTTGCTAAGATATGGTCATTGATTCAGGCTGTGTCATGGTCTTCCATGGTTGGATTTTTGAAAGCCAAGATGGTGGAGTTCAAAGTCAGGGAAGACATTAGGAACGGTTCTGTGTAACTCTTCAGGATGGGCATTCTTGAAGTAGAATTTTTTGCCTGTTTCCCTCTGATCTTGTTACTTTTTGGATGAGATTTTTT
This sequence comes from Uromys caudimaculatus, assembly GCA_028551405.1. Lineage (NCBI taxonomy): Eukaryota > Metazoa > Chordata > Mammalia > Rodentia > Muridae > Uromys > Uromys caudimaculatus. The sequence continues at coordinate 66,493,894 of CM052703.1, read as the reverse complement.
TGGCAGCTGTGACTGCTTTGGAGATTTTAGTAAAGCACAACTGAGGTGAGCACTAATCCCCCCCCCCCAATATCTGTCTATGTATCTATCTATCTATCTATCTATCTATCTATCTATCTATCTATTGACTGAATATATTTTATCAGAGAGACCTGGAAGGTGCTTTGTAACCATTTGCCCAAGCTATTAGCATCTCCCAGAAAGAACAAGCTGAGACAGTCTTCTTAACCTGAGAGTGCCAGCAGTAGCAGGCTGTGTTCATCTGACTCTCTAAGAGGCAGGCACTTTAGGTATTTATGATTCCTTGAAGTGGCAGGTCTTAGAAAGCCAGTCTCTGATGGGTTTAAAGAAGAGCCAGGATCGACTTCTGAAATGGTGGCAGGCTGACAGCAGTTAGATGCCCTGGCATTTTTTCAAGCCCCAGCCTTGCTCTGTCTGCTCTAAGAGCTGACCTCCTTCTTGGTGGGCAGCAATTGGGGAGCAGCTCTTCTCACCACCCTATGCGTCACACTTCACTTTGACTTGTTCCAGGGTCAATCACATTCATGTCTGCACCAGTCACTGATGCGGGTGGTGAGGCTCCTGGCCATCACTTATACCTTGTCTTCATTGTTCTCGGGCTAGTTTCCAAGCAGAGCTTGGATTGTTTCCTCCTAGTGACATAGGGCTAGATAGCTGGACAAACCTGGAGTTCTCTGTTATGACAGAGGGGAGCCATGCAGAGGAGGTGACTTACAACATACTCTTCAGCCCTTCCACTCATCTTTGTGGGATGAAAGCCAAGGGACTGGGGAGGGAAGTGAGGGGCAGCCTTGGGTCAACACAGACTGACACCAGATCAGTGGTTCTGATGGTGTGAATGCTGTTGGCAGGTTTGGACAGATACACTGTTTAAGTTTTGTAGGAAAGTGGAAGAAAGACACACAGGAGAGGTATAAGAGACTGTTTAAGGACCTTTAGAAACAGTGTAGCCAGGACAGGGTCTGGGAAACACAAATCCTCAGAAGCCGAGGTTAATCCAGTTTTTGCCAAGAGGACATTGTGACATGGAATACTGAAGACTTTGATTTCTGGGTATTCCTGGAAAACACAGCCCTTTTGGTCTCCCCAGGCAGCTACAAGCATGCTGGTATGTTGTTGCAGAGAAGGCAATCAGACCTGACATAAGAAGTGGATCCTTGGGCTGGGACCCAGGAGAAGGGCTTCACTTTCTCCCAGCATTTGATCTACCTGGGCACATCCGACAAAACCACAGAGAGCTTTGTTCTCACCAAAGCTCAAAATGGAGAGTAGAGTGAAGGAGACAGAAATGGTGGAGAGTTTCTGGAGTAGGCAGAGGGAGTGGGCGGAAGCTCAGGCTTTATATTAGTCATGGCCTGGAGGCTGAGTCACAGAAGTGGAATTTCTGTTGAATGCTGAGCAGGAGACAGTGTTCCAACCTGGGTCCTCACCCCATCCTCTATGAGAACCCCTTGATCAACCCTATAGCTCAGACTTTAGCTTATCTGTCCTGTTCTGATGGAGTGCGAACCTCTCATCCTGGGAATGCCTTAAGGTCCAGTGTAAAGAAAGGACACAGATGGTCTCTCTACTCCACAAGAAGACAAGTCAATGTGAGAGGAAATTAGCCAGGAAATGGGAAGGATGTTTCACAGAAATCTGCATCTGTAGAGAAGCTGAAAAGATGCCAACCCCACTGGGGATTGAGGAAGTGTGACCCTTAAAATAAACCACTAGCTGTTATGTTGTGTATTGTTGTATATGTGTTGATTAAGCTGTCTTTAAAATTCTTCGTAAAATCTAGAGTTGGTTAGATTTCAGGAGCTGGAAGCTTGTATTCTCTTGACTACTGTATATGTTGGTGCTATTCTTACTGGACAACTATTAGTGTGTAGCAAAACGCAAGCATGTTCATTCCGACTCACTAGTGTCACTTTTCCCCAAAGCACTGTTTCTCTACCCTGGACCTATGACACTGTTGACCTGCTTAATTCCCTGTTCACTGTGGAATGCCTTGTTTAGTAGTGTCTCTGGCTCCTTCCTACACGATACCAGCAACATCCCTGACTTGCCTCCCTGTGGGGGATGTGAATTATGCCACCAGACAGGCATAAGAACTGGTGAGGTAGAGTGTCCTCAAGCTCTGGGACCTCAGAGATCTGAGAGAGCAAGAGTGGTACTTCTGCCTTCCCGCTTATATGCTTGCTCTGCAGCACATAACCACAGCACTCAACTAAGGTGACCATTGGCAGTCTGTCACGTAGCACAGCACATGGAATGCCTTTCCATGCTAATGACCTTCCTTTGCTGATATACTCATGACTTTACCCCAAATTATATAAACTCTGGTTCATTCCGAATAAAGTGTATGTCTTTATATCTAGCCCCAATAAAGAAATACAAACAAGCTAAGATAGTTTCAAAGAGCTGCTTCATCAAAAATCACCATAGGGAAGGCCTTTGCCTTTGCCCAAATGGGCCATGACACAAGACTCCTGAAGAAGGCCTTCTCTCCTCTTCTATCCTTCTGGCATTGGGCACTTACTTCCAACCAGACCAGAATCCTGCCTGAGCCCTGAACTCTGCTTTCCCCTTCCAGCCTGGCATGCAGCAGCACTCAGATGCTCCAAAGGAAAACCCAGACTGTGCTGACTCCCAGGCCTCCCTGAGCCAGCTTGTGGGCAGTGTTCAGACACCACCAGAGGAGAGGCAGAAGACAGGAGCACACAAACTTAAGTTGTGACACAAAAAAAGTCTCCAGACATTGTGACCATACAGGGAGATGGTGACAGGCCAGTGATACATGGGCTGTGAAAGAAATCACCCAGACAAAGGGAGGGGTAACTTTATTAGATCCTTGGTGGTACAGCTACAGTAGGGCAGTTAGAAAGACTACAGGGGTGTTCTAAGATACTGCCTTCGTGGCAGGATTTCTGCATAGGCAGACAGGCAGGAGATAATTCAATGTTACAGTGTCTTGGTTGTTTAGGTCTTACTGAGTGAGACACCTAGAGCTTGTATCTGGCTGAGTAGGCAGACACCTCAGTGTTTCACTGAGGGATGAGCTTTATACTGTGTAACCCTAACCCTAATCTTAACCCTAACCCTAATTCTAATCCTCTAACCCTAACCCCTAACCCTAACTCCTAACCCTTTTTGGTCCTGCTCGGAGCCATTGGTGGCCTTGCTATGGGCTCAGCCTGCTGTTCTCAGATCAAAATGACAGCACAGCCTCCATCTCAGGACAGTGTCCACAGTTGTCAAACATTGTGAGGAGTAAAGACTTGAAATTCAACCTTAAGAAGTGCTGCCCTGAAGACATATTATGGAAGCAGAGGATGGGTGAGGTAGGAAGCCTAAGGTCTAGAACTGCTCTGTTGTGGGGCTCATTTACCACAGGGAGAGGAGACGGGAGTGCACCCACTTGGCCTTGGGTTCTTTCCCCTTTACCTCTTCAGCAGAGCTCAGGCTGGTTGCTAGAATGGAGGAATGGAGGGATCCAGTTGTTTTTGACCATATGTGTAGTGCTTTTCCTCTGCCCCCATTGTTTCAGTAAATTAGCCATGTCCTTCATGGTCACTAATACCTTATATGCCAGTTTTACTGATACATAATCACACCATGCAATCCACTCACTTAAGCTTACAGTCCACTGATCTTTAGATGGTTGGCAGAGCAGTCCAGTTACACCACACCTTCTTAGAACACCTTCATCACTTCCAAGAGAAAAACCAAATCCATCCAAACCTCCTCATCTGTTCCCACCTTCATGCCAAACCTTCAGTAACGGCAAACCTCATTTCTGACTCTGAATTTAACTCTTATGGGAGTTTCGCATAAATGGACGGGGAAAGTGTGTGGTCTTTAGGGACTGGATTCATTCACTTGGCATGACACTTCTATAGTTAATCATGGTCGGATCTTAGGCAGTGCCTAATCTTTCACACACCTGAAAAACATTTTCTTGCATAAATGTTACCATCACCTTACCCATCACCAGATGGACATTTTGGTTATTTTTACTTTAGACCTACTGTAAGGAAATTGCTATGAGCATTTATGTACAAACTCCTGTGTGTAGACAGTCTGGATTCTCCTGGGTGTGTCTTGAGAGTGAGAGAGAGGTGGGGAGCTGTATATAACCCTTTTGTTTATTGTACTGTTTGAGTGTCCCACAAGGGCTTGTACGGTAGACTTTGTAACCATGGACACTGTTTTGGAAATGAACCACGAGGATTCAAGTGTGATATGTAATAAATGGAGACATGTTTGCCCATTCGGACAACCCCACTCCCAAGGGACCAGCACCTACAGCATCTCTGTTACCCCTGAGTTTGTTTCTGTGCCTTTGTTCTAGGCACATTCAAGGGGTTTTGGATAAATCATTCAGGGGAGTGGGACCTGACTCTGGTTCTGACACTGAAATCTAGAGAATGTAGGCAAGGCTTTTAGGCTGAGATTTCTTGACTGTCTCACCTCCAGGTCCAAGGCCATGTAATATGGTAGAGGGGGCTGGAACCTCTTCAAGCATGGAGTCATGAAGGACCCTGGAGTCCTCTTCCTTGGAGTAGTAAATAGTAAAATGGGAGCCACTGTTCCCCAGAGCTGTGTGGAGAAAGGTGAATGGGATTTTGTCTCTAGCCACTTTACCCTTCTTTTCTAGACCACCCAGGGGACCCCCAGAAGCTTCACTGTGGCCAGTGTCATTTCAGGAGAGGAGGAGACAGATTTCAGTAGTGTCTCATGAATAGCCTCAAGCCACCAGACTGAGTTGTCCTTGCTGCTGGAGCCAGGCCCTGTTCAGGACGAATGTCTGTAGCCTTCATGTGGGCATTTTTGACAAAGATAGTGTGTAATTCGTGAGCCCTCTCTATCCGGAAAACTCTTTGCTCCCTGATCAACTTCAGAATCTTGTAGCTCGCTCAATGCAAAGAAATCCTATGGGAGGCAGGCTTCAAGAGACTCTCTTCCAAATGAAAGTGTCTCATTTCCTCCTTAGTGCTAGAGAAGGAAGGGACGAAGAGGATGCCTTTGTCACTGGGCAGATGCCTTCTTTATGGGTGTGTGTACATGTGAATATGATTTTGTGTGTGTGTGTGTGTGTGTGTGTGTGTGTGTGCGCAAATGTGAATGTATTTTGCGGTGGGGAGTGCTGAATTTCTTTTATTTTTTACTGGTCAAAAACAGATTATAAACTAGGCCTGGTGGTATACATTTATACTTGGAAAGGCAAGGCAGAAGCCCAGTCTGGACAATTTACTGAGGTCCTGTATCAAAAACAAAAGTAAGGGGCTAGAGAGATGGCTCAGTGGTTAAGAACACTGGCTACTCTTCCAGAGGACCCAGGTTTGGTTCACAGCATCTACATGGTGGCTTACAACCTTCTCTAACTCTAGTGCCAGGGGATCCAACACTCTCTTCTGGCCTCCAGGGCACCAGGAACGTGTGTGGTGCACTGATGCACATGCAGGAAGCACCAGAGCTTTGTCTTTGGAGGGAAATGTCTTCATTTGCTCTAGATGTGCCCCCCCCCGAACTGAAGTTCCTATCTATGCTCATGCTGAGCCAGAAGATAGTTTGGAGGAGGCTGCGAATCCCAAGGGAGAATCCTGTCGCTCACATTTGGATTGCTTCCTAATTGCCAGGACTCAGCGTTTGATGGGCAACTTCAGTTTTTCAATGAATACCCAGGATCAAAACAAACGAACAAAAAACAAAAACAAAAACAAAAATCAGCCCAGCCAGTTAGGACAAGCCCATTATTTAGAACTAAGGATTGTGGTAGGGTGGTAGCTAAGACTCAAGAACTTCTGGAAATAAGGAAGCTTCCACAACAGGGTCTCATCTTGGAGACACTATAGAGACACAGCAGGAGCCAAGGAGCTCAAAAGAAGAGCTGAGGGGAAGGACCCTGGGGAACATTGAGCAGAAGAAATAAAGAACAGTGCACTTGCGCATGCTCAGGACTAGATAGAGCTTCAAGGTGAGCTGCAAGGAGGCTTTTGCTTGCCTGCCTTGCTGAGATCCTCCTCCGGCAGCCAGTAGATTTTAATGGCGTCTTTCGGGTGGATTCCCTTTGATATAAAATCCTGGTTCATGAGCATCAGGTCTCCAGGAAAGCCACAGATAGGGAAGAGGTTTCTGTTTGTGAGGCCTGTGATATGCCGCTCCGGTCTCTTCACAGGGAGGAAGGTTTTCCGATCATTCCGATGGCATACTAAACAACTTTTGGTTTCTTCTGACTTGAAAACCACGTTCAATATGACTTTTCGTGTATTGATGGGTTTGAACGTGGCCTCCCCTTTTTCCCCCTGACTGGCTTTATCATCGCTAGCCCTGTCATCATCCTCTCCCTCTTCACTGGACTTGTCTGTTCCTGGGGAATCCAGCTCTGCTCCGGAGTGCAGTGTGGCGCGTCTGAGCCTATCAAAATCTGTAAAAGACTGTTTGTTTCCCAGGGCTCTTGTCCACCGCATTCTTCTGATGTGCTTATTGATGCTGATCACCTCGCGGAAGGGCGTTTGAAACTCCTCCGCAGGCACAGTCACCTTCGCCGTCCATATTTTTTCTGGGAGTCCACACACAGCACAAGTATAAGAGGAGTGTCTTCCCAACTCTACAGCCTTTTTGTAGTCTGCAGACTGCTTCTGGAGTTCCCTCAGCATCCTCCACTCTTTGTAGTGTAGGTCAGCCAGAAATCTTCTTGCTGCTATGGTGTGAACGCCACCGAGTTGCTGGGGATGGAGAAAAGATGGTTTAAAAATCTCAATACCTAGAGGTAGGCAGCCCCCGCCATGAGAATTAACTAGTGGCTGGGTTCTCCCTTTGCTGTTAGAGCATTCGGATCTCTATAAACGGGAAAGAGGACAGATGCTGGGAATTAAATAGGCTTGGGTTCAAAGCTTGGCTCTCCTTTAATCCACTGTAAGTTTAGAATAATTTTATTGATCTTACAAAGGTTATTGGGAAGCCTCAGAAAGTACGGTGTATGAGAGCAATTCTCTCTCTCTCTCTCTCTCTCTCTCTCTCTCCCTTTCTCCCTCCCTTTCTTCCACTCGATCTCTCGTTCTCTTTTCTTTGTGTATTTTGTTGTTTTGTGACCCTTCAATTTAATTTGTGTTATTTCTGGGTCACAAGCAACTCACCAGTGGTTACGCCACTGAAGAAATGACTCCTTCTCCACCCCCTCCCCCAGCATTAACTGCTTAGGGGGACTGAGGTCTTTTGAGCCCCTCCCCCACCATGATTGAATGTTGATGGCCACCATCTTGGGCAGATCTTGTGTGGTGTTAAAAGGCCAAGTATTAAAACACATGAGTTTGTGGGGGACATGTCACACTCCAAGTACAACATAGTACCAGGTAAGAAATCCTTAAGAAATGGCAGTTTCTCCCTCTCTCTCTCTCTCTCTCTCTCTCTCTCTCTCTCTCTTTCTCTTACATGTGGGAGAGGATGCATACCCTGTGCATATGCACTCAGAATCCAGAAGAGGACATTATGTGTCTCCCTTCCCCCATATTTCTTTGATACATAATCTCTCACTGAACTAGAAGTTTGCCGTTTTGTTTAAGCTACCTGGCCAGCAAGCTCCCAGGGTCCACCTGTCTCTGCTCCCCAGGGCTGGGGTTGCAGGCACTCGTAGCCATGCCTGGCATTTTTATATAGTTCTGAAGGACTCAAACTCAGGTCTTCATGCTTGAGTAATAAGTGTCTTCATCTGCTCGTTGAGCCATTTTTCCAAGCCTGCTTACAGCCGTATTCCCGATGGGGACATTCAGAGGATGAAATCCACCGCTAGACATAGCCAACATGAGCTGTTGTGGAAATGTTTGTTTTTGTGAATTTTGAACCCTGGGGTTCCCTGCCTCTGCAAGCAGACTCCAGAGGAACCTCTGTCCATGCAAACTAGAGGGCACTTACTAGAATTTCTTGTTCCATTGGGGAGTATTTTCCAAGGGCGATGCGTGGGTCTGATTTGTAGAATGCCGTCCATATCCTAGAAGACAGGGGCAATGAATTAGAGCTCTAGAAAGGGCCTTTCTAGTCTCTTCTCAGGGTGAGAAGCTCACAGATGGTAATTCTACATTAACTAGGTTGAGGCCGCCTAGGAAAGGACTGGGTACCCAAGTCATACTCACCCCAAAGGTGACAAAGTACAGATGTCCTCTTTGTAGCGTGGGAAATCTTGAACTATCCAGGGATAGCTGCCCCTGGGGATCCTGGATGGCTTTCCGTTATTTTGCTCTCCCTCGGCTGTGGTCCCTTCCTGAGCCTTTGGTTGTCCATCTCTCTGGCTTTTGTACCTCTGAAAGTGGTTTTTCCACTCCTTAATCATGCTCCAGCAATAGGATAGGGCAGGAGGTGTTACTGCTTGGAGTTTGCATCTGAGACAGTTTAAATAGCCCTCAAGGCACAGTTAAAAGCACCTACTGTGTCATAACTGACTTAGCCAAGGCCTCATTGTGAAGTCTGAGCCTCAGGGTTAGATGACCCTTGGAGAGAAGCAGGCACTTACTTCCACTCCGAAGCAGGCTGGAGCCCAGGAAGAGACTGCGCAGAGTGCAGCCCAGAGTCAGTACAACTGCTCAGTTATGGGATGAAGAAAAAGACTTTGCACTGATACCTATTTAAGGTGGCTTTCTTTTTTGGGGGGGGGGGCGGACTTGTTTTTCTTAAGTTTTTATTTTCATAATATTATATAGATTTTCTTTCCATATTTTTGGTTAAATAAATTACAAATATTTGCTTTTATTCTTAACACACCTTTCTATTATTATTTTTTTATTTTATGTATATGCATGTGTGCCAGAGTGTTTGTATGGGTGTCACATGCGTTCAGTGCCTGCAGATGCCAGAAGAAGGTATCAGATCTGCTGAGAGGGAGTTACAGATGGTTGTGAGCTGCCATGTGGGTACAGGGAAGAGAACCTGGGTCCTCTTCTTCAAGAGTAGCAAGTGCTATCAGCCACTGAACTATCCAGCCCGACCTTTTCACTTTCTTAAAGTGAATGACAGTTCCTATGTTTATGTCAGGCACATGCTAATTATTAATATTTTCCTTTATGGTTAATGCTTTCCTTGCATTGTGTAAGAAATTGTCACCTATCCGAAGCAGGAATGATACACTCATATGCGTGTAATAAACTCTAGGATAATAATTCTTTTTCCCACTGCATTTTACATTTCTTTTAAGTATATTTCTAAGTTATTTTTATAATGGTTGTTAAGATGTATGTGTCTTTATGAACAAGCCAAAGGACTCCCTTCTCTGTATCCACAGTTGTCCCTGAAGCCACTAGCCTGGGCTCTGTCTCCCTCTGGTAGATCTTGTAGTTTATGTCAATTACTCTTCTCATTACTGCAGCAAAGCACAGAGGAACTTGAGGGAAGAGGCGTTTGTTTTGGCTTACAGTTTTATCACAGCAAAGAAGGCTTGGTGGAGTGGTCCAGTCCAGGGTGGTGGGAACTCTTTGCTGCTGCAGTTTCTCAGATCAGGAAGCAGGGGGCTCAGGCTGGAGCCAGGATATAGATGTCACCTTCAAGTCCCACCCCTGGCAACTCACTTCTTCTAGCTAGGCCACAGTCCCAGAGTTTCTATAATGTCCTAAAACACCACCACTGATAATGTCACATCTGGGGCCTGTGTGTTCAAACACATGAGACTATGGGGCATTTCACATTCAAACCATTAAAGGATGATTCCCAAGGCCCACCTGCCATTTCAGAGACTAAGCAATAGGCTCCTGAAGCTTGGGGTTCCCCTTTGACATTGATTCATACACAAATACGATTTTACATAAGAATCATTGCCAGCCTTTCCCTGATGGCTTCAATGGAGACATTGTCCCTCACCTTCTCAGAGGCATCTGTGAGAGTCTCTGTGGCGTTTTGAATGGGATGTCCCCTGTATTCTTATGCATTTGAATACAATGTCACAGTTGCTAGCAGTGTTGGGGGAGGATTAGGAGGTGTGGCCTTGCTAGAAGGAGTGTATCCCCGACGGCAGGCTTTTGGGTTTCAAAAGCCCTGCGCCATCATCCCCAGCTTAATATCTGTTTATGGAATGAGATGTAAACTCTCAGCTCTTCCTGCCATCACACCAGCCTGCTGTCATGTTTTCCCGCCATCATGGAGATGGACTCTTATCTCTCTGCAACGTAAGCCTCCAATAAATCCTTTCTTCTCTAAGTTGTCTTAGTTGTGGGGTTTTATTACATCAATAGGAAAATAACTAGTATAGTCTTCTTTTGGTGTCTTGTGCTGCAAAGATCCAGCACAAGGCATGAGCAGTGCCTTCCTGAAGTATAGGCAGGCATTGTGCTGGCTAGTTTTATATCTAGTTGACACAGGCCAGAGTTGTCTAAGATGATGGAGCCTCAGTTGAGAAAATGCTTCCATAAGATGGGGCTGTAGCTACTAACGATACTCTGTTATGCTTGCAGACAGGGGCGTACATAACTGTCCTCTGAGCTGCTCTACCCAGCAGTGGTCTATGCATAGACATATAGCCAAGCATTAGATGGAGCTCAGAGAGTCTTGTGGAAGAGTTTGGGGAAAGACTGAGGGACCTGAAGGGGAAAGGGACTCCACAAGAGGTCCTGCCCCCAGGTTTCTGCCCTGCTTGAGTCCCTGTCCTGACTTCCTTCAATGATGGACTATGAGTTAGGAGTGTAAACCAAATAAACCCTTTCCTTCCCAACTTGCTTCTGGTCATGGTGTTTCATCACAGCAATAGTGACCCTAACTAGAATCAAGAGACTTGAGACGGCAAGCATTCATCTTCTAATTAGGGCCAGTGTCTTAGTTTCTTTTTCCATTGCTGTGATAAAATACTCAAAAGCAGCTTAAAAGAGAAAGGGGTTGTTATAGTTCAAAATTCAAGGTATAGTCTATCATGGTGGGGAAGAAAGGCAGCAGGGTTGAAACAGCTGAGCACCTGGCATTCAGCGTCATAAAGAAGAGAGTATATAAAAGCACACGTGTTTCTCAGTCCCCTTTCTGCAGCTATGCAGTCCAGGATCCATAGTGGGTTGTGTCACTGCTCCCTCCTGAGGCGGTGGAACCTGGGAGTAAGGAGCTGATCAATGAGGCAGACTAAAGTCTCTTTCGACAGCCATCTTTACTCAGAGCAATAGACAATTTGTGTTGTGATGGATAAGGGAGTTCATATGGTTAATGTTCCCTTGAGTTCAAGCTGTTTACAATAATAAAGACAAACCATGTGTGACGTGGTAGAACCCATGTTTTTCCATAGAGGCACACAAAGGATAGTTTAAACATTTAACTGGATAGCAGCAGCCAGTGGTAATGAGTAATCTGAAGTAAACCCACTCCTATCCGAGACACCTAAGAGGAGCACAAAACCACATTCCAAGAACAGTTTGGTGTTTTGAAGAAATGGGGGTCACAAGATGCTTGTCCTGTTTTCTTGGAGTGTTCTCATAAGCACTCAGGAGTCTCCTTACTAGACTCCATTCCTGGACCATATTCCTAAAGGATAGGTCTTCCTACCTCAAGATATACTCTCCCCCCCATGCCCAGAGGCCCCCATTCCAGGCAATTCTGATTCTGTCAAGCTGGTAATTACCACTAACCATCACAGTTAATAAAGGAACATTTTAAGAACCCAGCACTCCCCTAAACATGTTACTAGATGTCTAATATTAAAACCCTAATACATTAGTTGAAAGTTCTGGTGGGTTTTGATAAAAGGTCCACAATCATGACAAGGATGTACTTTAGAATGGTAGGAAGGCATGTGTGTGCTAACAATAGTTCTCTGGGTGAAGCTGTTGTGTTTGATCATAAAAATTTGAATCTGTTAAACTTGAATATTAGATATATCCCATTTACTTAACATAGGGAATTGTTCATTTTTATTGAAAATTCCATTTTAGCAGGAAGCTTTTCATATTGTTTGGCAACTCCATCTCTGGGCTGGTGGAGGGCATAATAAAGGCTGATGTCCCATGGTGTTGATCTTAAGATGCTAAGGCAAGTGGTGTCAGGGAATTGGAATTAGGAATAAATGCACACAACTGGCTCTCTTTCAAACACTACCCCTTGTCATTTGACAACTTACCACCCCTGGGGAGCCACATAAGACAGCCTCAGTTTTGGGTGAACAATCAGAACAATAACATGGCCTCTGTTAAGAGGCAGTTGGGAAGACCAAGTGAATAAAAGAGCTACTAAGGGACTCAGTGTCCAGGGACAGTTGTCTCCACACATTTATAGCGTCAACTCAGTTGTCAAAACTGAACAGGCTGTTTCCAGGAAGGATGGTGCCTACCACTGCCCCCGTCATCTCTGGGGAACTTTTTCATGGGTTCAGTATGTGAAGGACCTGACAGTCCTATTATGTCACCTAAAAAAATTAGGCCAGATTTGCCTAAGAAATAACCTCACTTTGAGCAGGGTAGACACTATCTACTTGGACTCTATAACTTTTCTGTTGCTGTGACACAATACCATGGACAAAGCAGCTTATAGGAGGAAGGGTTATCTTAGCTCGTGGTTCCAGAGGAATCAACTCCATCACGGTATGGACATGACAACAAGCAACAGACACGGCAGCAGGATGAGGGAGCCAAGAGAGCATCTTCAAATGCAAGCAGGGAAGCAGAGAGAATGAACTGCAAGTAGAGGGGTCTTTTAACTCTCAAAGCCTGTCCCCAAGTGATGTACTGCACCTCCCTCTAACCTCTTCAAGTAGTACCACTGTCTGGGAATCAAGTGTTCAAACACCAGAGACTGGCAGACATTTCTTACCCAAACCACCAAAGGCACCTTGACACCATCTTCCCTTTCATTTTCCTAAAACATCCTAGCTTCACAGCTGCATTCTTAGAAACCTTGTAGGCTGGGCTTGCAGAAGATTTCTGGAATCACTGATGGGTTTAATGGATTGTTTCTATTTTAGGAAGAGATTACTGACCCCTGTCCTGGGTCTATAGGTTCTGCATCTGAAGATTCAACTGGTCATGGTGGTTAGAATGGGTGGCACTGAACTCACATCGGACTTTATAAAATGCTGATGTCTGGATCCCCAGCACCCAGAGGTGCTGTTGTAATGGGATATCAGGGGACCCAGATGCTCTCTAAGAAGTCCCATTGGGCAGCAAGGAGAACCACTGCCTTGCAAAAGTCTCTAGGGATACTGGATACTATGACCCCACTTCTCCCATTTCTGCTCTAAGAAAGCAGGAGTTTTAACGATCTTCATTTCAGTGTGATTTCTGGCACACAGAGGTTATTCAGTAAATAGTTGTGGGATGCAGATGCTTAGCTAGGGTAGCAGTACAAAGTGAATTGGGAACCTTGGGCTGTAGGAAGTAAGTTCAAGGCATGATGAGGGGGCAGGGATTGGCTTGATAGGAACAAAAGCTCAAGTCCAATCAGCTTGAATGGTGATTCTGACCTCTGCTGAGTGCTTGGCTGAGGCCATGCTTCCAACTCTTCCTAGAGATGGAATTTCCTGAAGAGATGAGGGCAGTCTTTAGGTAGGAAAAGGGAAGATGGAAGGATTGTGTATTGACAGGAGTGGGGACCATCTTATTCTCTGTGACTAGGCTGTGAAAAGTCCAGCTAACCCTGCAAACAGCCCTGGTGCTGTGGGAAGGGTCGAGCTGCCACATGGAGCAGGCAACAGCCACGTCCAGAACTAAGAGCCAGGCTGGGAGCCTCTGGCGCAGGCCCTAGCCAGGCAGGAGCAAATCTACAGACCTATGGTCCTTTCCAGTTGTGTCCACTTTCCTGAACAGTCAGTTCAGTCTTAGTTCAGATGGGTTGAAGCAGGCAAGAGGGTGGAAGAGTAGAAGTTCCTATGGAGCCAGGATCTGGAAACCCTAAGAGTTAGTGACTTGTATTTATTATCTTTCTGTTGCTGTGATAAAACACTATGGCCAAGAAAACATATAAATAAGAGTTTATTTGGGCTTTTGATTCCAAAGGGGACATCTGTAATGGTGGGGGAGGCAGGGCAGCAGGCTGCCAGAGCAGGACCTGAGAGATGTTGTATTCAATGATAAGTAGAATCAGAGTGAACTGGAGTAGGACCGGCTATAAACTCTCAAGGCCCACCCCTAATGATGCATTTCTTCCAACAAGGCTCCACCTCCTAGAGATCCCAAAGCCTCCTCAAACAGTTACAACAACTGGGGACCAAGTGTTCAAGCACATGAGCCTACAGGGGCCTTTCTCATTCAGACCACCACAGACCCCTTTGGGGGAAGGTATATTCCAGGAAAGGGTACTGAGAGGTGGTTTATGGTACCCAGAAGTCTTAGGGATGGAAGCTCCATCTTAATGCCAAGGTGACTTTGACTCTGTTGTCTGTAGACATTTGTACAAACTCAACAATGAGGACTTGGCAGGCAGGGAGGAAATGCTCTGAGGGGAACCAGAGATAATTGGTATGCTCAGGAGAACTAAAAGCAGCTTGATTTGCAGAGGGAGTGGGTAGGTGGGACATGGCAAAGTTGGCAACATGGCAGACGTTGTTCCTCTGCCATCAAAGCAATCATCTGTTGGTTCATTCTCAGGAACCATGTCCCCTTCTCATGCAGCCGGAAGCGCCTGTCTGTGTCTAGAGTTGCATCAACCCCTGAGCTCACAGGCCAACTGGTTTCCTGGTCAGCTGGGTTACAGAGCCTGTAACTTGTCCTGTAGTCTCTTGCATTTCCGAGACTGTATCGGATTACCAAGCAAGGGCATTGGCTGTGGTTTCCCTTATCTTCAAATAACAGCTTCCTGTATTAAACAGACATGAACCTGGCGCCAGGCAAGCCCTCCCATGACTGCAGGTCCTACCACAACCAGACAAAGCTGGAGACTGGGTTGGTGGAATCCCTATGTTTGGAGCCCTTCATCCTGTTTGTGTACTCTGGACAGAAATAATATAGGAGTGATGACCCTTCCCCAACCCTGGGGCTGTACCTGGTCAAGTTCATATAGTACGATTTACTCTTCCTCCCATGAGAAGGAGTGGGAAGGATGAACAGGGTCTAGGATCCACTCTAGTCTCATCGTGCTTCGTGCCCATTGGCTGACTCCATTTGGGTTGGTGGAAAAGGAAGTGGTCCTTTGGGTGAGGAGTACCTATGTGGTTCACTATGGGTGGGACGTGTATTGGACCTATGGAGGCTTAAGAGAAAGGGCTGAAGAGGAATCACCCAAGAGTAAGTGGCTCATAGCAGATCAGTGCACCCCCCCAACCAACATGACACCAATAAATGGAGAAGCAAAGACCGAGGATGTTTAGGAATCGGTATAGTAACGGGATGAGCCTGAGATTTTCTTTATAGACAAACTATACCACTCTCCTTCTCATCCGCAGAAGCACTTAGGGAGTGGATTAACTCTCAAGTGCTTATTTTGTGTGTATTGATGTCATTAGTAGAACTTACAAGCAGTTGTTTTGTGGGGGTTAGTGGGCTATGTGCTTGTCTAAAAGTGCAAAGGGGGTTATTTCTCTCTGGTCAGCTTTCTGTGGTAGTCACCCACTAATGCATTCAGTGGAAGCCTGCCCTGCACTCCACTCTTTATGCTAGGCACTAGGAATACAGCGGTGAAGAAGACAGGGCGATTGCCTTGAGGAAGAGCCTTCGTGCAGTGGGATAGGCAGAGATGCAAGGTCGGTGAACTATACAATACACACTATGGCAAGAAGAGGGATGTTTTCACAGTGCTGAGCCAAGGGCCCAGAGGGAACTACAGGACAACACTGGGGGTGTTCGAAGATAAAGCATATGGAAATTTGGGAGCATTCACCTATCTCCTTTAGTTAATATGGAATTTTCTCATGGAAGAGACTTCACACAAATTCTCAGCCTTCAACGGTAGCAACAGCAGGTGAGGAGACCCAGGGAGAAGGGATTTGGGAAATGTCTTCTTTAGGCCTCTGTTAGGAGAATCTCTGCTTGGCTGTTGGCTCATTTGCCAGGATCTCACGAATACATCTGTCTGTCTTCTGCCTCGGAGCAGAGTCAATGAGGTCCACCCACGGGGAACAAGAGAGCAGTGGAGTGATGCTGTTTCATGGGCTTTCCCTGTATCCTGGAACTCCTAGGCTACACATCGCCTCAATGGTTTGTTTATTTGTTTTTAAAGAAAGGGTTTTATATATCCTAGGCAGCTTTGAGCTTGAAACGTCAAACAAGCTGTGTAGACAAGAATGAACTTGAATGTCTCATATCCCGCCTCCACCTTGTGAGTGTTGGGGTTATAGGTGCGCATCACCATGCTTAGTTTATGTGATGTTTGGTGTTGAGTTCAGGGCATGTCAGGAAAGAACTCTACAAATTAAACTATATCCCCAGCTCTCAGTGGCATCTTGAGCAGCTTCACTGTCATTGGACCCAACACCAGAGGTTTCCAGGAGACGCCAGCTCTGGTCGCTCAACTTCTCCTGTGTCCTTCAATGAGGTTCTTGGGGTAGTACTCTACCTGAAGGGAAGACATGACATCTGAACTTTCTGGTTCCCAAAAGAATTTTGATGGGGAACAAGTCTAACCTTCATGTCCAGGATATAACTATCCTAAACCCCCAAACATAGCATTTAAGTAGGTTCAGGGGAGCCTAGAACAAGTTGAGACCAAAGGAAGCCCCTCCTCCCCCAAGGCTACTTCTCTGCCTTGGACTTCTCTGACTCTGTTTCAGAATTTACTGAGCAGGCACTACTCTGAAAACTCCCTTTGCTAATGTACTAATTAGTGACCAAGGCCCTTATCAAGCAGCGAGTGAGGGCACAGGAGAGTCAGACACAGCTAGGGTAATCTGCACAAATGGCACACAACATGGTTGAGGTAGCCATAGAAGAGGAGGCGAGGTGGATGGGGAAGGAAAGGCTGAAATAAAGGAGGAAAGAGAGAAGGGAGGGAGGGGAGAGGAGAGAATGGGAGGGGAAAGGATGGGGGGAGAAAAGGCATCCAGGTGTTGTCATTTAGAGAATAAACTATGCTTCCCAAGAGAGGCTTTGGTCTTGGGCTCAAGGCCCAGCTCTGACATTACAGATCTGTGGGAGTTTAGAAAAGACAGAGCGAGCAAGTGCTAAACATAAGGAGATGATAGGACAGCTGTGTTGGACTCAAGCTGTAAGGAGACACTGACTGAAGGCTAACAAGTCCTTCCCCCGCAGCTCCCTGAAATGAGAGAAGGGATTGTGAACTGGAAGAGGGAGCATGTATAGAGGGGACCTCTGAGAGGTTCTCCCCGTGAATTGTACAATATGTTGGTGAGGAAGATCAGAGAATTTACAGACTCAGCCATCACCCAGGCACCACAGGTGAAGGGCAGGTCAACACCTGGTCACAGCTGTGCTTGCACTAAAGCCAGGCCTGCCCTCCTAACCAGACCTCTGCTGGAGCCAGTCCAGAGGCAACCCTCAGGAGGTCTGGCTTGCAGAGTTTTGGAGACAAAGAAAGCAGTGCAGAGAATAAAAGTTTCAATAATTTGCCCAAGGTCACACTATTTTAAATTAGGGCAATCCAAAGTAAAACAAAGTCTGGCCAATCTCAATATAAATCTGAGGCCAGACTCCCCAGGAAATGGTGTGGTCTGATAAGGGCAATGAAATTAAATATGAAGCTAAAGTCATTCACACAGAAAAACAGTGATAGGATTTAACAGTTCCCATTGCCACCCTGTGTCACCAGCACACAAGTGGCACACATGCATACTTTCAGGCAAAACACCTTTTAATGACTGGCTGGTTTTGAAATAAGAAATATCATCAAAATAAGAGCAATAACAGATATTCTTGGTACCTTTACTATAAGCAGGCTCCAGTCTACATGCTGTTCGTGAATCAACTCATTTAAATACTTAGCACGGTATGTTTAAAAGTCCACACTTCTGAAACAAATCAGACCAACAGCTTTAGTGACCTGTGTCAGTAGACATGGGATGCTAAAAATATTCGAGTTTAGGGGCTGGTGAGATGGCTCAGTAATTAAAGAATAACCCTCTCTACATCCGATAGAGAGCTTATATCCAATATAAACAAAGAACTCAAGAAGTTATACTCCTGAGAACCAAACAACCCTATTAAAAATGGGGTACAGAGCTAAACATAGAATTCTCAACTGAGGAATATCAAATGGCCAAGAAGCACTTAAAGAAATGTTCAACGTCCTTAGTCATTAGGGAAATGCAAATCAAAACAACCTTGAGATTCCACCTCACACCAGTCAGAATGGCTAAGACCAAAAACTCAATGACAGCAGATGCTGGTGAGGATGTGGAGAAAGAGGAACACTCCTCCATTGTTGGTGGGATTGCAAGCTGGTACAACCCCTCTGGAAATCAGTCTGGCAGTTCCTCAGAAAATTGGACATAGTACTACCTGAGGACCCAGCTATACCACTCCTGGGCATATACCCAGAAGATGCTCCAACATGTAATAAAGACACATGCTCCACTGTGTTCATAGCAACCTTATTTATAATAGCCAGAAGCTGGAAACAACCCAGATGTCCCTCATCAGAGGAATGGATCCAGAAAATGTAGTACATTTACACAATGAAGTACTACTCAGCTATTAAAAACAATGACTTCATGAAATTCTTAGGCAAATGGTTGGAACTAGAAAATATCATCCTGAGTGAGGTAACCCAGTCACAAAAGAACACACATGGTATGCACTCACTGATAAGTGGATATTAGCCCAAAAGCTGGGAATACTCAAGATACAATTCACAGACCACATGAAACTCAAGAAGAAGGAAGACCAAAGTGTGGATGCTTAAGTCCTTCTTAGAAGGGGGAACAAAATACTCATGGGAGGAAATATGGAGACAGTGTGGAGCAGAGACTGAAGGAAAGACCATCCAGAGACTGCCCCACCTGGGGATCCATCCCATATACAGACACAATTGCAGATGCCAAGAAGTACCTGCTGAGACAGGAGCCTGATATAACTGTCTCCTGAGAGGCTCTGCCAAAGCCTGACAAATACAGAGGCGGATGTTCGCAGTCAACCATTGGACTGAGCGCTCCTCCCAATGGAGGAGTTAGAGAAAGGACTGAAGGAGCTGAAGGGGTTTGCAACCCCATAGGAAGAACAACAATATCAACAAAGCAGACCCCTCAGAGCTCTCAGGGACTAAACCACCAACCAGAGAGTACACATGGAGCAACCCATGGTGCCAGCAGCATATGTAGCAGAGGATGGCCTTGCTGGGCATCAATGGGAGGAGAGGCAATTGGTCCTGTGAAGGCTCAATGTCCCAGTGTAGGGGAATGCCAGGGCAGTGAGGTGGGAGTGGGTGCGTGTGTGTGAGTAGGGGGAGAGGCGATGGGAGAGGGAGGTTCTGGAGGGGAAACTGCGAAAGGGGATAATATTTGAAATGTAAATAAATTATATACACACACACACACACACACACACACACATATATACACATTCCCATTGGCAGGCAGTGAGTTCTGATTCACCTTCACTGCTCAGGCAACTCCACCAGAAATCACCCACTATGCAGGGTGGGGCCTCTCTAGGCTGCAGACAATGCAGATGCACTTCCCTCATGCATCTCTTTCTATCTGGAAGTTTGATACGTTATGTCTGAAGGGCACCCTGCATGCTCTCCCAGGGTTTAGAAGCTCTAACATGAGACCCTGGCTTTTCCCACATTTACTAAGCAGGGTTACTAAGGATGTGGGCTTCTCTATGGATTGTAAGAGGATGGGGCAAAGAGTTAGTTTCTCTCTGTTAACCTCCCCAGAGACTCCTCACTGCTCCTTGAGGGGTTTGCCCAGGGAAGGAATCATGTTTTCCAGGAGGGCTGAAGCTAATTGAACATGCATAAGAAGATCAAGTGAGTTATGGTGTACAACATGAAACTACCTTATCTTAAAACCCTTCTTGGCAAGGCCTTGTCCAGGATCCTGGCTCTCTCACAGAGGGGAGGGGGACAAGAGTGAGGGAGTTACAATCAATTTGCATTCATGAGCCTTCAACTATGAGCCTCAGAGCAGACCCTGGAGGAGCCCCAGTAGGTCAGTCCTGGGAATTCACAGTTGGCGGAGCTCTCACATAGGATCAACAATGCTTGGCTTCATTTGTCCTCAACAGTCCATCAATTTCTTGCTCTAATGGTTAACATTTTATATTACATTTATTTGGTGTGTTGGAGATGAGTGTACTATGGTGCATGTGTGGAGATCAGAGAACAACTTGTGGAAGTTGGTTCTATCCTACATGTAGGACCTGGGGATCAAATTCAGGTAGTTGGGCTTGGCAGCACAGACTTTACTTGCTGAGCTATCTGGCTGGCCCCGGTTGTTAATACTGTGATGATTAAAATGGAAAAGCTCTATCTATGGAGCCCATTGGCGGTTACAGGTTCACTGTCCACCCTCTGTCATTACAGTCATAGGCAATGCCAGGGGTACTTGTATGTGCAGCCCCCTCACTACCACCTGTGGAAGTCCCCCTATGGCAACCTGCCCAACTACTACCACCTTCACTGAGGCAGTAGAATAGAGGTGAAGAAAGAGGCATCGAGACTAGCATATGAGAGTTTTGCGCCAGGAGGTATGGCAAGTGACTGAGCTAGTGAGGTCACCTAGCAGTGACCACCACAGTTAGCCCTCTGTAGTCATGGAGTCTACATCTATGGACTTAACCACTCAAATAAAGTTATTTAGAAATGAAATCCATTGGTACTGAATGTGTAGTCTATTTTTGGTCATTATTTTATAAACAATATATTACAACTATTTACATTGTTATCAAGTATTGTTAAGTGTAGAGAATTTAACCCATTCAGAGGAATACTTGGTCTCAAATTATACCATAGAGCTATAGTAACAAGCCCACCATGATACCAACATTAAAAACTAATGCCCAAAAATTTAAATACCTGTACACATAGACATAACCCATTAATCACACAATTGTATAAAGTTGTCTACTTTTGCTTACATTAAAAACTATTTTTCTATTGTAGCTCCTTTGTATTTTCACTTCATTCAAATGTATCATTTGAAGCCAGCTTGTTGACATCTATAGAACTTTTGCTACAACCTGACAGAAATCATATTGTAGCTACAGATCAACTGAAGGAAGCTGATATTTCAATAGTACAGTGGTATCCATCTCATGAGCCTGGTAAAATTCTATATTATTTTGGGTCTTTAATTTTAGTTGTATTTTTCTAGTTTTATTTTCTTACTCTCACTTATGTTTGACTAAATCTGTCCATAAGTACTCTTGGTTTTAAATATAATAATTATTTTGATTTTGGCACTTTTAACTTCTAATAATTCTTTGCTAGCATATGAAAACGTAGACTTATAACTGATGTTTTAGTCTTTGACTCTTGTAAATTTATCTCTTTGTTCTTTTGTAGATCCCTCACAGTCTTCTAAAATAACTAGAATCTGTGTGAATAAAGGCAGCTTTGCTCTTTACTATTAAAAGATGAAGTCTACAGAGGTTATGTGCAGAGCCTATGCAGATACTGTTCCAAACATGAGACTTAAGTATCTGTGGACTTCAGGATCCACAGGGGTCCAGGGACCAATTCCCACAGATACCCAGGAGATATACACAGAATGATTATCATCTAGCCTTACAGTATGAAGTCAAGGGTACTACTTGACATTATTATAAAGTTGAGTCTACTATAATGAGAAAGAATATTCACTGGCATATTAAAAGATTTACTCATTTTATGTGTATTAGTGTCTTACCTGTATATATGTGTGTACATCATATGTGTGCTATATTCACAAAATTTTATCCACATGTCTCTCCTTTGGCTTTTAAAAAGAGATACCATGGTGAGGGCCTGGAAAGGTAGCTCAGAGGTTAAGAGCACTGACTGCACTTTCAGAGGGTCTGGATTCAGTTCCCAGTGCCCACATGGTGGCTAACAATCTTTTTTAACTGCAGTTTCAGGGGATCCAATCCCCTCTTCTGGCCTCTCCAGGCCTTGCATGCACACATTGCACACATATGCACAAAAGCAAAACACTCATACATACAAAAACTTTTTAAAAATTGAAATTAAGGAAAAAAAAGAGATGGTGAGATGGCTCAGTGGATAAAGACACCTGTGGTTGATTCAGATGAGGACCTGAGTTCAATACCCTGATCAGCTCATTTGGTGGAAGCAGAGAACTGAGTCCTGTAAGTAGTCATCTGTCCTTCATGGACATGCCCTGACAAGTACATACCCCTCCCACAAGTGAATGAATGAATGAATGAACGAATGTCATAATAGTAATAATCATAATCATATGGGGATAGAGAAGTCAAGAGCAGCCGACCTGAGTTCTCATTACTACTCTGTGTTCTCCAGCTGTCTTAGGCAGAAAAGTCATCCCCCTGCCTCAGTTCTTGCATGCCTAGATTGGCGGTAAGATGTTGTGGATGGCCCTGGTTCTGCCTGTATTTTTATGCTAATTCCATTTTCCCAGGAGGGCTGTCTGGAATGAGGAATGGTGACTTCTTGTGAACCTCCCCGAATGAATAAAGGGACCAGACCAATCACTGGGCGAGTAGGCAGGACTTCTGGGTTGGATGGAGGAAGAGAGGGAGCAGGAGAGAGTTAGGGGCTTTTGATCAGGGTTAGCGAAAGGGCAAGATGTAGCTGCCAGTGTCTCCCGGTTTCATGGCGGATCCATCAGGATTTGCCACTGGAGGAATTAAATTTAATATGGCTTACAAGAGTAGGATTCTAGTTGTTGCACCCAGAGATTGAGTTACCATTGTTTCTGAACTACGTTTGTGTGGTGTTTTTCTTCTCATAGCAACTTGACTGGGTTCAAGAGAGAAGTCTATCTTATGCAGGCCTCATAACCAATCAAAAAAGTGGTCAGTTAGCACCATAACTGTCACGGTATCACTCCTGTTGGCACGTCTTGTCAGCAGGACTGTGTTGTATCATGCAGGATTCAGTGACTGGTAAGAAGACACTGTGTCTTTTCTCTGCCAGCAGCCTGCCCAGCACTGTCCGGTATTATGTAAACTTGCCAGCAGGGAGAGTTTCCTGGTTACCTCAAGGTTGATTTCGCCATGTCCTGAACCTGGATTAAAATTTTATCTAACTAGTTGTATGAACTTGAACAAATTCATTTGTGTGTGTGTGTGTGTGTATGTGTGTGTGTTTTGTACATACATATATGTTTTTTATATGTGTACTACTTATTCATGTATGCTGCTTTGCACTCATGTGTGTGTACCTGTATAGAGAAGCCAGAGGTCAGCCTCAGGTCTCATTCCTTGGGAGCTGTCACCTTGTTTTTTGAGGCAGTTTCTCACCACTTCCTGGGTTCTACACTAGCTGGCCAGCAAGCCCAAGAATCCCCCTACTTTTACCTCCGTGGATTTGGGGACAATGCTCAGCTTTTTACATGGGTGCTTGGGCTTTAACTCAACTTCTCATGCTTGCATTGCAAGTGCTTCATCAACTGAGCTATATCCACAGCCTCAGACAAAAGGCAGAAGTGAGAAGGATGGGGGTGGGGGCAGCAGTTTAGTGGCCTCTCCAGATCTAGTAATGCAGCAGGGACAATTAGAAGCAACTTATGACTAACTGTTGCTTTTAAATGCATCTAACTTAGTAATAGGGACAGTACTAGAGGCAGCCAACAGCAGAAAAGTGGGGCATGTTACAAGGCTCTCAGTAATGTGCTCAGAATCATAACCATGTTTCTGTAACTTCAATTTCTTCAAATCCTATTTTCTTAAGCACTGTTGTAACCTCCTTTGTAGCCCACCACCCGCCAGAGGTAGTGGGAAAGATCGGATACGGGGAAGTGGACCTGTTTAGAAAGGATCTTTGGAGCAACTCCACTCTGTGTTGTCTGGAAATTGCACAGCTAGCTGTACCAGCAAGCCAAGCTCTGTCTCTGACACTCCATGGAGCCCTGTTTGTACCCTCCACACGTCACGTGTCCTCCACCCGCCTGGTCTCAGCACGGGTCTTGCCTCAGCACGTGCATCCAATCAGCCTGAGTCCGAGGAGTCCTGATAAATGGAGCTCAACTACGCAATGTAAGGCAGACCAGTACATGTGTGTCATTAGCAAAGACTCCTTCATCACGTGTCCTTTCACGTGCTTGCTTTAGCAGAACATCCTCTCTCCTGTGTCTGCTTCAGTGAAACGTTCCTTCACAAGTCTGCCTTAGTCTTTCTCCTGTGTCCACTTCAGGAAAATACTCCTTCATGTGTTTGCCCCAGAAAAACACCATCCAACCCAACTGATTCTCCAAAGAACACTTAAGTTTCCTCTTCATGTTTCCAAAGATGGAAGTTCCTGCGATAGGAGGAGAAGTATAAAAGAAAATCCAGGAGAGAAATAGAGGGCCATGCCACAATCTGTGATAGGAACCCCAATTTGGCGATGACCGATTTGGTGATAACACAGCAAAAGGCAGATGCCTGAAAGAACATCAGAGGGAGTATACTGAGAATGTCTAAACTGAAAATACCAACTCATCTGCAAAATTCCATGAACTGAACACAGTTCCTTCCAGTGATCCAGATACTTAAATACTATGCTGGCAGATAGGAGCTGGCTGTGGGCTGAATTTCCCAAGGGAGCTGCTCCCCCTCCCACACAGCCTGGGAGGAACTAGTCACCTCCCACTCCCCCTCTTCCCCCTCCTCTCTTATGTTTATTTGTGTGTGTGGTGGGTGCACATGCACTATGTGTGGAGGCCCAAGGCAGATGTCAGGAATCTTCCTCGGTTGCTCTTTCACCTTATTCTTTAAGGCAGGACAGCTCAATCAAACTCAGAGCTCACTGATAGGACTACTTTCATGAGCTCCAGAGATCCCCCATCTCCCTGTGTGTATCCTCTTCCAAGGCTGGAATTACAAACAGGCCACCATGCCCATGTGGTATTTATGTGGGTTCTGTGGCTCCAAACTCTCATCCCGTTGCTTGAACAGTGAGCATTTTAAATACTGAATCACTTCCCCGGGTCAGAACTGATCTTAACAGAAGCCTCAGACCACTCGTCATAGCAGAGAATGTAAAGTCTTCCAAAACTCTAATATTCATGGGTGAGTCATCAAAGTCTGAGGTCAGTTTGCTTATGTAAAATTCAATGTAAGACTCTAATAAAAATACCTCAAATACCTTCCACACGGGACATTTCAAGCTTCTATCTGTGGGTGGGGACCACTCTGCTTTTTAAAATAATATTTTTATTTATTCTTTTAGAATTTCATGCAATATATTTGGGTCATATTCACATTTTTCTCCCAGGCCCTCCCATTTTCTTCCTTCCTTCCTTCCTTCCTTCCTTCCTTCCTTCCTTCCTTCCTTCCTTCCTTCCTTCCTTCCTTCCTTCCTTCCTTCCTTCCTTTCTCCCTGCCTCCCTTCCTTTTTCCCAGTTTGATTCAGTTCATGTTGCTCACTCCTCTTGGGAGTGGGAGCTGCCCACTGCATGGTTGATTTATCAGGGCTCACAACCTTAAAGGAAATTGACTCTGTAGCTATCAAATACCAATAGCTCCTCAACTAGTGTTGGGATTTTATGTCCCGCCTCTATGCTAGGATTCTGTCTGGCATGAGATTGTGCAGTTCATATACACGCTGCAGCAATCACGGTGAGCTCACATGTGCGGCTGCCATGTTGTGTCTGGAAAAAGGTTCCTTGAAGCCATCACTGCCTCTGGCTCTAACAATTTTTCAGCTCCACCCCTCCTCCCTTCCCCGAGATACCTGAGCTTTAATGGGAAGGATCGTATACATTCTGTTAAGGCTGACTACCCCTCAGTCTCTTGTTCTTCACCCAGTCACCATCTGAGGTTCTCTGTGTACATCGTAGCCTACTTCAAGGAGAAGCTTCTGGAATGAAGGTTGAGAGTCATTGTCATCTCCCATTGTTCTCAGGCATAGTGTAGAAATGACTGCAGTCATTTATCGATCAGCTTTCTTAGGATGTTCTTACCTATTTGTGTGTGTGTGTGTGTGTGTGTGTGTGTGTGTGTGTGTGTGTGTGCACATATGTATGTGAGTGTGCATGCACATGCAAGTGTAAGTAGAGGCCAGAAGACAGCCTCTGCTGTTATTTCTTTATTCTACCAAGCTTTTGTTCTTTTTGAAACAAGACTCAGAACTTCCTGACTGGGATAGACTGCCTGGCCAGCAAACCCTGGAGGTCTGCTGACTCCTTTCCCAGTGCTGGGGTCACAAACCAGCATACCATGCCTGACTGGTTTTCTTGCTTAAAAAAAAGTAGGTTCTGGGGATTCAGTTTAGGCCTCTGTTCCTTTAAGGCAAGTACTTCAACAACTAAGCTATCTCCCAACCCCACCTCACCCATTTTTTTTATGATTTACAATGACTCCACGAGATCTCTGTCACTGTCCTGTTTGGAAGACAGAAGCACCGAGGGCTGAAATGGTAGAGATGGCAGATTCTGCCATCTTGGCACAGCTGATGTGACATCCTAACTCCTTTCTTCTAGTGGGATCCTGAAGAACCATCTAGTTTTTCTCCCACCTTATTTTGCCCTGTGTCACTTCTGGGATCAACGGCACTAGAAAGAAAAAGCACCAGCATTTGAGGATGTAGAGTAGGGAACCCATGGAAGAAATGTCACATGTTTCTTGTAACAAAAGAAATATAAATGTCCAGTGGGCAGGAATGGGATGAACGGTTGATGCTGGCAGGTCGCTGGCACTCACAGAACATCATAACACACAGATGAGTTGGGGATCTGAGTTGGGAGATGTCACCCTTGCCAGAGCACTCTGTTGTCCTGCAGGGTGAAGGTAAGGAAAAAGCAACAGAGAGTCAGGGCAACGCTGAAGTGGCTCAGTTCCCCAGAAAGTGAGAGAGGCAGAGGAGGGAGAGGAACTGAGCATGGGGGCTGTGTTAGAAAGCCATGTCCGACGTGGTGGGAAAGTCAGCAATAAGAATAGGATGCTGAAGATAGGAAGCAAGCACTGCGCCCCCCAGGACTGCAGCAGGGCATCTCCGAAGGCATAGACAGACGCATGGTCATGTCTGAAGACAGTACATGACTAAACGTGTATCACGTGGATGGCAGTGATAACAGGAGCCAAAATCCAAGGTCACAGCCTACCTGAGGCTTCATGACAGACAGAAGGAAGGAAGGAGGAAGGGAAGGAAGGAAGGAGGGAGGGAGGAAGGAAGGGAGGGAGGGAGGCAGGAAGGGAGGAAGGGGGAAGGGAGGAAGGGGGAAGGGAGGAAGGAAGGGAGGAAGGAGGAAGGGAAGAAGGAGTAGGTGATCTTGAATTCTCCAAGGCATGCTTGACAAGGATGTGACTTTTCAGTGCAGTCACTGTGTGAATCTGTAGACTACTTCTAGCCTGAGACCTCCAGAGACAGGCTGACCCAGAAAAACCCCCAGAGATCCTTTGTGAGTCTGTGAACTATAGTAACCACAGTTATATCTGACTAAACACCCGTCCCTACTTGATGCCTTTTCCTGCTTGGTCAAATTTGAATTTATTCAATGGCTTAATAGCATTGAGAACTATGAGGTAAAACATCTCAAAATCTCTAAACAGGATTTTTATTGGTAAGTAGTTTTGGAAAAATATGCTATTGTCCCAGCACTTAGGAGTCTGAGGCAGGAGAATTGCCATGATTTTGAGGCCAGCTTGGACTATAGAGTAACATTATATCTCAAAAACAATACAAGACGAGACAGTGGACTTACTGTTCTCATCCTGTGCACATCTTTTATGTATCACCAGGGACTAAATTATGTTGTGCCTTCCTGGCAGATGCTGTGAGCTACTCTCTCACACAAGGGAACTGAGGCTGGGGGGAATCTAAGCTGATTTGTACCAAGTCACAGTGTTAGACACAAGATCGAAGCATTTATTTATATATTTTTCAGTGCTGGAGATGGAACGCAGGACTTCCTGCATGCTAGGCAAGTACTCTGCCACTGAGCTAAATTCTGAGCCTGAGACCCAACCTTTCAAACCCAAGTCCCAGCCTCCCTCCTTCTTGCACGTGGTCCTGTTTCTGATCTAACCATGTGTGGAGCTGGTCCCTTTTTAGCGTAGCACACACAGTGGAGGCTCAGCTCTTTCATGTGGTAACTAAGACATTTGAGTCACCCAACTGGCAGGGCAGCCTTAAAAGTAAGACAGGGGTTTTCAGAACTGGAGAATGGTTTCTTGCTATTCCTTTTCATGATGCATGGCCCAAGTCGACAGACCATTCCAGTCCTTCCTACCTGTTCCATATACAGGGATGTAAGTTCAACAGGCTCTAGAAGGTGTGTGGTGAATCAGAAGACTCGGGGCAGAGGATTCTTAGAGGTTCTGGAAGAACTTGTTAGAGAACATACCTATGAAGGAAGCAGCAATTAAAATCTGACAGATATTCAAGTAGAAGGCATTGGGCTAAGCATGTTATAAATAAGACTACAACAATATGAAGAGACTCCCTCCCTTGATAAAGCTTATAGGCCTGTGATGGTTAGTGTTTGTCAACTTGACACAAGCTGCAGTCACCTGGAAAGAGAGAACCTTAACTGAAATAAACTGTGTCCATCAGATTTGCCTGTAGGGCAACCTATGGGCATTGTCTTGATTGATAATTGATGTGTGAGAGCCTAGCTCACTCTGGGTGGTGCCACCCCACCAGGGAAGGTGGTCCTGAATTGTATAAGAAAGCAAAGTTAGTAATCACGATTCCTTTATGATCTCTGCTTCAGTTCCTGCCTCCAAATTCCTGCCCTGCTTGAATTCTTGCTATGACTTCCCCCACTAATAGACTATAAGCTTTAAGATAAAATAAACCCTGTCTACCAACCCCCCATTCCCAGTTGCTTTGGATCCTGGTCTTTATCGAA
Source organism: Uromys caudimaculatus (assembly GCA_028551405.1). Taxonomy (NCBI): domain Eukaryota; kingdom Metazoa; phylum Chordata; class Mammalia; order Rodentia; family Muridae; genus Uromys; species Uromys caudimaculatus. The sequence goes on along the minus strand of CM052703.1, from coordinate 66,465,096 downwards.
GTAATAGGAAGCAAACTAGAACAGGTCCATGGAGGAAATCAGACTGGAATGCAAGCAATGATAACCAAGGCAGAACGTGCCGAGAGTTGTATAACGCACACTCTTCATGAGCGCTATGGGAGTTAGAAGACTGATTGCGTAGGTGTAGCTGGAGACCAATGGGGAATTTCAAGAGGAGGAAAGAGGTAGGTAGGCTGTGGGCATTGAGGGATAAGCAGGGCTCTAGAGGCCTCTTACATTGGGATTAGCCATTTGCTACAAAGAAATGATACCTTAGGGAGGACCTAGGCTCCTGGTAGCTTCTCCTTGATGATGGCCTAGAGGGTTCTATCTGCCTGGCCAGGTGTCAGCACACTGCTTAGCATTTCTCTTCTCTGACACCGACTTCCAGTTGTTCTCATGGAATGTATGTAATAGGCCAAATCACTCTTGCTTCCCAGAACAAACATGCAAGATGCCAAGGCAAGTGGGTTGTTGTGCCCTGCTCTGGATGCCTGCCAATTTGAGCATAAGAGCATCGAGTTGCCAGGCCACTCCCACCAGGAAGCCTGGAGAGAATATAAAGCTGGAACTTGAGGCCAGCCAGTAGCTGGAAGCCCTCCCAACATGGGCTGCCACACCCACCTACTTTGGCTGCTGTTCTTCTACGCTGCAATTCTACTTGAAGCAGGTACACAGCTAATGCCCCAGGGCTCTGTACACAGCTAATGCCTTGTGACAGACTGGAGAGAGAAAGTGTGGTTTTGTCTCTTGTCCTCTGATGCACCAGCTTAAAATTAAGTCCGCACAAAGGGAGCAATTACGCTGTTTAACATAATCTGACCTCTGTTGACTGCTGCTGCGATCTGCCAGTGCATCACCTGATCTGGTTTATGGACATTGAGTCAACCGTTTTATGAAAGATTTGCTTTCTGTGAACAAAGCATCAGTCAATTTATTGTTTTCATGGGCGGTAGCTCTGTTTGTAGGCTTCTGGAGGGAAATAAAGAAGGGCTATTGGTCAAGATGAGTCAGCAAGGGACTGTGAAGTGTTTTTTGGTTCATGTGCTCAAGTTTTGGTGGTTAGCACTCACTAAGAGTATTGAATTATAGTTGACATTTCTTTTCTGGTGTTGAATGGATCTGGAAAATGTCAATAAAACATCCTGGCTTGACATATTTGATATGACACAAAATTACCTGGACTTGACTTGTAAAGATTTCTACTCTAAAAAAATCTACTTTATAAAAACCAGATTGAGCCCTTTGCTATTCTTGGTTTTAATGTGTATTCTTTATTGGTCTGCTTAGGGAAGTTTTAATTTCATTTGAGACTAATTTGAAACATTTACATAATCTTGATTACTTTTATCACTGTTCAGTGGCTTTGGGGGAAATGTTAAAGTCTTTTATTGCTTAATTTTCTCACTTGAGTATAGGTGAGAAAGTAAACAAATGATTATTTGAAAAATATTCATAATTTCATAATGAATTCATAAATTCAAAGCCAATAACTTGATTATAGATAATTGTATGCATATATTTATGCAATATTCCCAGTGTTTAAAAAACAGTTAAGATGTACTGGAGCATAAGGAACAATGTAATGATTTCTTGGGTGCTTTATGCTTTCTTTTGAATCTACATGCCTTACTTGAGCCTGGGAATACAGGTTAGAGACACAATAATCTAGTGGTGGTTCTCAACCTGTGGGTCTTGACCCTTGACCCTTTGGTGGTCAAACAACTCTTTCACAGGGGTTACCCAAGGCCATCAAAACCACAGGTGTTTACATTATGATTCATAACAGTAGCAAAATTATAGCAATGAAATAATTTTATGCTTGGGGGTCACCACAACATGGGGAACTATAGTAAAGGGTCACAGCATTAGGAAGATTGACAACCACTGCTCTAGAGCCTTCAAGACCTAATGAGCACTTTCTAGTCCTAGGAGCTTGAGACAAGTTTTGAATCCTCATGCTGCTGTGCCCTCTCCTGCAAAGGGGCATGACTTATGAGATTACAGGTAGATTAATGAAGAGTTAGTAAAAGACTTCGAATGGTTCCCTCAGACACAGGTAAACTGCTCAGTCAAATTGCTGCTGTAGATGCTGTGAATTACAAATTGTACATGTTAAATGAAGAGGTAAAATTATTGAATCTCAGATTCCCTTAGCCGTGACATCTCCTTTTTTCAAATTCCCCTAAGAAATTGGGACAGTCTCCCTTTCTATATTTCAGTAGCTCTCTTCTTTCCTTTTTTTTTTTTTTTCATTGTATGTACGTGTCTCTGTGTGGGGACATACACCTGAGCACAGTCTCCCAGAAGCTAGAAGAGAAGTAAGATCCCCTAGAGTTAGAGTTACAGGGACTGTGAGCAAGCAGCTCAGTGCGTGTGCTGGGAACTGAGCTCCGGTCTTCTGCAGGAGTAGCCTAGTCTTAACCTCTGAGTTACCTCCCAGGCCCTCAGTAGTAATTCTTAAGTAATAGTTTCAACTCTCCAAATATAGCAAAAAGGGGAACTTTTCTTTCTTCCTCCATGATTAGAAAGCAGTGTAAGTAAACACTGGGAACCTATGAACTCTATGTGGAACGTTCGAAGTTCCCTGACACGTGAGAGCTTTTGGAGTGTTCTGTGAGAATTCAGAGTTCTAGCCGATCACTCTAGCTTCACTGGGGCAAAGATGATGATGAGGTTGATCACATTCAAAGTGACAGTGCCGACTTTGGGGATGTCAACCAAAGCCCAGGTGAGCATGACTCCTGGCCCAGTACAGAAGGTGCCCCAGTGAGATCTGCTCCTAGCCACGGCTGGGGCTGCTTTTGGGAAATGCTCCTGGGGTATGACCAGGCCTGTTTGGAATCAAGTGTAAAAAGGATTTACATGGATGCAGGGGTGGGAAATAGAGAGATCTCAGTCTGGTAGAAGCATAACAATCTCTGAGAGCTTTGGGGTTGGGATGGGGAGTGGCTCTCTTAAGAATGCATTTTGGAAGCTCCCTTATAAAACAGGGAACAGCAGAGTGGGTTCCCCATGAAAGAATCAACTGCGGTGCTGGTCCTAACTTCCCCTGATCCCCACCTCTCATCTTACTGAAACTCAAGTTTGTAACCTGGTCACAGCTCTCCTCTCTGCCTGATCTCTCCTCTTTGGTGTTTGCTGACCTCCTGCTCAGTGCTAGAGCTGTCTACCATGTTCAGCAGAACACACCGCTCTTCTGTGGACCCAGCACCATGGAGGCCCACTTAATGCTTGGAGAAAAGGAATGAAAATCAATGAACAAGAATATTATACCCTGGGGCCCCTCTGCCTACAAGCTTCTCCAAAAACAAAAATAAGAGGATTATATTTTTCTTTCACCCATGTTCTGCAAATATAAGGGTATTTAAGCAGCTCAGCAGATCTGGTAGACACTACTTGCAAGTCTCAGTTATCAATGGGGCCATTTTTCCATAGCCCTGGTACCTCCTTTATCTCGGTACCCTTGCAACTTTTCTGTCTCTGTCCATGCTCTGCCACACCTCTCCCCTGAAATGTTTACGTCATTCTATAGTTTTCAGGTAGGGGAGGGGGCACTGAGGGACTTGAGCTTCCAGCAGCCAAGGATTAGTGACAGGACATGGTGCAATAGGCTTTGCCAGGCTCCTGGTAATTGCACAAGAGCCTAACAGACAATGGAACCAGTATGACCTCCTAAGAACAACCACCCCGGGAGGTAGTGCAGCTCCCCGAAGGTCACTTAATGATAGAAGGGATTTGTAGGACTTGTAGATCACTGGAGTCTTGGATATTACTGGGCAGTTCACATGAGAGATGCAAAGGGCAACTTGATGGCCCCCTAAGAGGGCTGTTAGAGATACAGTGTAGGCCAGTTCTAACACAGGGGAAATCTCTGCTATAGGTCTCAGGCGATATCTGATGACATTCTTAGCTTTTGAGTTAAGGAAGCTAGTGGTCTGCTAAGACTATTTTCCAGGGGTTTTCTGATATTCAAAAGGATGTTGGGTCAAATGCAGAAGGTCAGTAATAAATGGCTGTTGAGGGGATTAAAATAGCTCAAAATGATTTTGATTTTGGATCTTCAATCTTCTGACTATTCAATCATCAAGTTCTAGCCAGCCTTGTATACTCTTCAACACAAGTGCCCTTATTTTTCTGGAAGCTTCAGTTCACAGCACTATCCTACTTAAATAGGGAAACAGTCTCTACAAATCCTGTTGTGATCAACTGACACTTCTCCCTGTGCTATTGAAGGATTCCTGCCCTGCTGTCCCATGGGCCACTGGTTAAATGCTAAGCAAATGTCATACTGCCCTGCTGAATGCAATGAGGATCTGAGATAGAAACACTCGCACTTACATACCCAAACACTCATGCATACATTCACAATACAGTCAGGGTTACTATTGCTGTGATGAAAACCATGACCAAAAGCAGCTTGGGAAGTAAAGGGTTTATTTCACCTTAGAGTTCCACATCAGTTTACCATTGAAGGAAGTCAGGGCATGAACTTAAGCAGGGCAGGAACACAGAGGCAGGAGGCCATGCAGAGATCATGGAGGTGTGCTGCTTACTGCTTGCTCCTCAGGGCTTCCTCAGCCTGCTTTCTTATAGAACCCGGAACCTCTATTTTCTGAGCCAATAGCACCAATCTGGTGCCTATGAACTCAGCCCTTGGTTCTTCCTGTGGCCTATCTCATTTTAGACCGACACCTCTACTCACTTACCCCCAATGGTTCAGTCTGCTTCCTGACATGTGGCAATCATTTCTAATCATATAACCCATCCAGGTCTCCAGATTTTCCTGTGTCTAACACCCCAAGCACAGACTCGGCCTGTGGCTGCACTCCGAGTCTTTCTTGTCTCTGCTCTTAGTTGGCCAGTCACATCACTGTCACCGGGCAGCTCATTCACGATCCTTCTTTCTCCTCTCCCACTGCCACCATGGCTTCAGGATGTTCCTCCTCCTCTGGCCTCCCCGCCTTGAAGTCCAATCTGTTCCAACATTTGGCTTCACACACAGCACCTTTCCCAGCCTGCCTCCCTTACCTGACAGTTCTACTCAACAGCCCACGGATCATGCTGCATATTTTCAGCAAGCAGACTGTTGTTCATTCCACTTCACAGCTTTAGGAAATGTGTTTAAGGAGTATGATTCAATGTTACCAGGGACAAAGTGGTCCTCTTCCCTCATTCTCATGCATGCAAGCATCCTAACTCAGATCCCGGGTTTGGTAATGAACAAGGGAAAAATGAGGTTCATTTTACAGCATGAAAGCTGCACTTGAGTCTGCCTCCTTTGGTGAGTCAATTGCTTGGGAGCTTCCTGGGTGTCTCCTCCATGTCCCCTAGGCCACTGGGTCACTGATTATCGCAGGAAACAAATGATGCCTGCATGGCTAGCATCCCCAGGAGCGTGGCATTCAGCTTTCCTATCTCAAAGAGCACTTGCTTTACCTGGGTTAATTTATACCACCTCAATCAGTTTGCCCACTTGCATCTAGAGCCACAGTCACTGACTTAGAGTTGGTCTTGTCTGAATGACCATGTTCAGATGTGGGAATTTTAATAGTTCTAGAGAAGTGCTCGAGGTGGACAAGATGAAGCTTCTTTCTGAGAGGAAGACGAACCCACCAATAAGACAGGAGCTGGAAGGGAGCTATGGTCCAATTACAGAGGGGTCTTGAATTCAGGCTAAGAACTTTGATCTTTATCTAAGAGACAATTAGGACCTAGTATATTATCAAAATGATGCTAATGTGGCTTTGGGGGGCATGAGTAGGCAGGTAACATGGACTAGAATGGAAAAGAAATTAAATTAGGGAAAATGCAAGAATGACAGCATTCACACACACATACACACACGTGCGTATGTACAGTCACATGCACACACACAAACACACACACACACACACACACACACACACACACACACACCTCTCCTTATTCTGGATGGCCATGTTACTATATAACAGCAGTAGAGACCTTTTCTTCCTTTCTTTCTTCCCCCTCCCTCCCTCTCTCCCGCCCTCTCTTTCTTCCTGCCCATGACCACCTATAATCCAGACCACCTTGCTGGGTCTAATCAGCACACACTAAATGGTTTCTAATGAGATGGTGAATATCTAATTCTTTCAAAATGTTGAATCTGGGTTTGGTGGCACACTCTTTCAATCCCAGCAGTAAGGAGGCAGATACCTATGATTTCAATGCCAGTCTTGAAATCACAGACAGGTCAGCCAGGGCTACATAGTGAGACCTTGTCTTAAAAGAGAGTTAAGGCTTCATATATACATAAAGATTTATTATTATCAATGAAAAGCAATTGGTGCCAAGCATGGTGGCACACATCTGTAGTCTCATCCCTCAGGAGGATGAGGCAGGAGGATATCGAGTTAGACGCTGTCCTGGAGATACATAGTAAGACACTGCCTTGATGGGGGTGGGAAAGACTGGTGAAATGGAAAATGGAAGGCCTGACCTGATGTAGCGGAGTCAAAGCCGAGCCATGGACTGTGGACAAGATGAAGAGGGTGCTAGGGAGGCCATGTGCTGCCAAGGCTGAATGCCCTCCAGAACCAAACAAGGGCACTGCCTTCTGCCAGCTGTGGGTCTGGGGAAGTTTCTTGGCTCCGTGTGTCCTAAGTTTCTTATCTGTGAAATGGGAATGGAAATGATGGTAGAGTCTCTCTAAGTCAGCTCAGAATAGGGAATAGACAGCGCTTAGACTCACGGGGGCACACCATGAGCATTGAATAAAGGGCAGCAGTCCCAACTCTGGACTCCCAGGAGCCGTAGAAAGCTCTGCAATCTCTTCTTGCTGCCTAACTCATACCTCTGCTCAGTGAGCTGTATACTACCTCATCTGGTTATTCGTCTGTGAAGAGGACAAAATGACTGGGTCACTTGATAAGTTCCAGGGCATTATCAAGGTCAAAGCACAGTGGGCACACCTAACAGACAGCTGGCAATTAATAAGGCTATTGTAAAGTACCATGACCCAACAGCACTGTAGACTGGGTTTCTTTGTGTCTACTGAGCAGGGAGTCACCTTCCAATGGCTAAAACAGAGATATGGCTGAGTGACAGATGATTCACCAGGGGATTGCTGTGGGGGACAGCCTTGGCTTGCAATTGATGATGTTAGAGAAGAGTTATTGCTTTTGTCCAGGAAGAGCCATGAAGTAGTTTAAAACAAAACAAAACAAAACACAACAACAACAAAAACAGCCCTGCTATGTTTATTCTGAGCAAAACCCAAATAACTTCTTATTAACCAAATGTACTTTTAAAAGACAAAAACCAGGGCTAGACATTTAATCCCAGTGCTTGAGAGGCAGAGGCAGACAGATTTTGTGAATTCAAGTCAGTTTTGTCTACATAAGGCTAGCCATGGCTATATAGAGTGATGTTATCTTACAAAAGAAAGAAAGAAAGAAAGAAAGAAAGAAAGAAAGAAAGAAAGAAAGAAAGAAAGAAAGAAAGAAAGAAAGAAAGAGAAGTTTACAAAACAATTTAAAATTAGGAAAAAGAATCATAAAGATCTTCCCAAATGAAAAAGGATAATGAAAATTCTATAAGAATAGTTTTGTTTTGTTTTTTTTTTAAGAAAGAAAAAAATGTTTTAAAAAGACAGTCCAAGAAATGTTAGGAACATGGAATTAACTAAGAGCATAGTAGACTTTATGTATAAACTGTCACTTCCTTAAGGAAAATACAATATCAACTATAGACAGCTATCGAATCATAACAAAGTATACTGGCTGACCCATTGTCAAAATAACTGAAATTAACACAGAAATGACAGCAAGGAGAATTTTAAAACCAAGAATACCCAAAGCAGAAGCTTAGGGAAAATGGGGTCCAGAGCACCCGGTCCTTTCCTGTCAGCACCCTGCTTTGAGTAGCTGCAAATTTAGATCCAGGCCTTGCTCTGCTGTGCCTGGGGATTGGTGGATTGGGAACAAGACCCAGGAGTTTCCATGAGGCCTGGATTAGCTGTGTTCTGGGTCCCTGCAAGGCTCTGACATGGCTGGTGTATCTTAGCTTGTTACAGGAGGGACATCAGAGGATCTGGAACAAGGCTAGGGAAGGAACGGCCTCAGAGAAACCCCATCCAAGGCACATCTGAGGAACAGCAAGAAGGTGAGTCTTAGCCAGACAATGCCCGTGGCCTGGAAAAGGGCAGGGAAGGAGGGGAAGGGACATGGAGATAGAAAGACACCAAAGCCCCTGGAGATAGACAGTCCACACTCAGTCGAGTGAGTCTCTATCCTCAGACATAAACACACCCCAGTATTCCTTGTGCCTAACAAGACAGAGATACAGTCAGAGCCTCCTCTGCCTCCTTGGTTCTTATGAATTAATCATGAAGAGTGTTCTTAAATGGTGGAGCACATGGCAATTACTCAAGAACTTGTAGAACATGCTAAGTCTTGGGCCTTACCCTTAGACATGGGTGTACTCCAGAACCTTCATATGTAGCAAGCTTTCTTAGAGATGGGAACAGGGCCTGTCCAAGGGCCACACTTTGAAACCCTGCTCTCTGGGTGACTGGAAAGAGGAGAGCATTCCCCCCTCCCCTTCCCTGTCACAGCTTTCCCTCAGCAGTTTTAGGAATGTATAACAGTCCTCATCTATTTAACTATTTGTTCACAATAGTGACAATAATAACAATTGTTCCTGAGTGACTGCTTGTGTCAGGCACTACACCTGCATTTGGCTCACGATCACTCTTTAAGGTACACGTTGTTTTCTTTTGCAGACAAGGAAAACAGAATCTAAGTGGCCCCACATACACTGATTGCATAGCTGGTGGCTGACACAGCCATCTTTGGTTGTTTTCTATCCACTGTCCTAACAAAGCTTGCTGCCCCTGAGAACCGTGGGTGAGCCAGTAGGCTGCTGCCCAGCAAAGTGCTGGCAGATAAACCTGGGAGTGCCACGTGCCATCGGAGGGCAGCCCTGTCCTGTGCAGATTGCACTCTGTATGCACTCTCCAAGCGTTTGCCTTTCCTCAGTACCACAGGGCACAGTGGAAATGACCCAGAATTCAAGTTCTTAGGCTGAAATAAATATCAAGCAGCCAGTTTGGACAGTTTCTGTCTTCTTAGATGAAGATTTCCTTGCTAGAGTGAGTGGCGGTTGGGACACAGAATGAAAAGGGACTGAAATGGACAAAGCAAAGTCCTGTGGCTTTCCCATGCCTAAACTGATTTATGGATAATTCTATCTCCAGTGAGGACTTCAGGGAGAGCTATGGGGTCCCATTCTAGTCCTCATTAGCTAATGCTCTGACACCAGGAAGCTGCTGCTACTGTCCACCTTTCCTTCCTGGTATAATGGGACAATAGTATCCTACATGATATCTGGGAGCCTTATGTTCCTGTAAAGCAGCAGTTCTCAACTGGTGGGTCATGATCTCCACAGGGCTCAAATATCAGATACCCTGCGTATCAGATATTTACATTACGATTTATTACAGTAGCAAAATTACAGTTGTGAGGTAGCAACGAAATAATTTTATGGTTTGGGGTCACCACAACATGAGGAACTGCATTAAAGGGCCGCACAGCATTAAGAAGATTAAGAACCACTGTAAAGGGTTCAACCAAGTGCTGGGAACATGGGCGGGACTTCCGGGAAGCTGATGGGGAAGTGACTCTGCTCACTAACACTCAGGTGGGGGTGGTGAACCTTTCTCCCAAAGACTGGCTTCCCGTGCAGCTCGTGGAAGGTTCTAGCAGGTGTTCTGGCCGAGTGGAGGTGTATTTCGAAGGTGTGTGGGGCACAGTGTGCGACGATCTGTGGGACAAGAAGGAAGCACAGGTCGTGTGCCAGCAGCTGGGATGCGGGACTGTCGTGTCCACCCTGGGAGAGGCCTACTTTGGCCAGGGCTCTGGCTCCATTCTTCTGGATGACGTGCAGTGTTCTGGGACCGAGGTCTCCCTGGGGCAGTGCTCCCACGCTGGCTGGTTTGTCCACAACTGTGGGCACGAGGAAGACATTGGTGTCATCTGCTCCGGTAAATTATTTTCCATCTTTTCCAAGAGTTGATTTTTTTTTTTACGTTATCCAATCATTTCCCTTTCTCCCCGACCCAAAGGAAGCCTTTGTAACACATTGTCATGTGGGATCGAAAACCCTGTTTGCTTGTGGTCCCGGGCACCTTCAGAATGACACTTCTGTGGAGCCTCTCCCTCATGGGGTTTGGGAAGCAGCTGGATGTGGACCGTAGTTCAACTTCATCCACATAGGTGGCCAACAGTAACACTGGTTATGGGTTTTTGTGGGTCCCAGTCTGAGAACTGTGACGAATTTCAGGACAGAGACACCAGAGCGCCAAAGCATAGAGACCTTCAAATTATGGGCCCTGAGGGATTACAGGAAGGCACCAGTGGGTAACCCTCTACTGGTCTTCTCCCCACACACATCTTTCTGTGCTTGGTGGGGCCTTGCATATCTTTTCATGTTTCTCTAATTGAATGGGAGTGATCGTTGTGACGGTACTCATTGTGACCCACTACTCTGCCTTATAACCTGAGAGCCAGGCTGCCAATAACACGGCCCCCAAAAGTCTGCTTTTGGGGGAAATAAAGCTCCTGGAGACAGAGTAGATCTGCCCCTGTTGAACTAAGTATGGATGATAGAGCAAGATGCAGAGTTGAGTAAAAGAGAAGAAAGGCTCTATCCTTGTTCTCAGTTGCTAACTGGTGAGCCAGAGACCCCTTCCCAGGCCTCCTCTGCTCAGATTTCACAAGATTCAGCCTTCCAGGAAGCAGGAGCCGAGGCTCTATCCACTGGCCAGGAGTTAAGTACTCCCCTAACAAGCATTTTCTGTGGAAGGCTTGGTCAATTTAGCAGTGACCATGTCCCTGGCTCCATGGGATGGACCAATGGCCTTCTGCATATGGCCACTCCTATCAAAAGCGGCATAGCATTCTTGGTGACTGCAGATGTCATGAACACTGCCCTGGTCAGGGTCTTCCCCCTTGCAGGGAGTTTAGGGAAGTCCTGGTCCATGAAACTGCCATTCCCAAGGCTTCTCTCTAGCTTTCAGAAAAAGATAGCCCTAGTTCCTCTGATTATCCTTATTCTGAGGCTTGCTTCAAGGTTGAACAGTGCTACATGCTTTTGAAAGCACTTTCTGTGAGCCCTCAGAGCTACGAGGGGGGCAGAATTCACACTGGGTAGCCTGGGTGGGCAGAAGGAGGACTTTGCTGCTCTCTCGGGCTGCACATGCTTGGACCAGGTGACCGTGGGGGTGGGAGGGGTACTGAGAACAGCCCAGTTAGCAAATTAGCATAAGCATCAACCTTTCTTTGGGGGATTTTTAAAGCCCTTCTCAAGTATATCTTTCCGTGGTTGTTCTCAGCTAGAGGTGATTTTGTGCCCTAGGAAGCATTTGGGAATTTTGATTGTCACACTGGGGGATGCCCCAGGTGTGTGTGTAGCATTCCTGAACATAGTTAAGCCTCCTACAATGCACAGGATGGCTCTCTCTTTCAAAGAATATTCCAATACAAGATGGCAATAGTGCAGAAGGTTTAGAATCAAGTATATGAAGGTAGAAATTAGACTTCAATAAATAGTAATAAATTAATAATGCATTGATAGTTGGTTAATAGTTACTTTCAAGGGGATGGAAATTGTCTACAACTCCTTATCCAAGTGTGAGCTGGGCCCGTGCTTCTCAACAATTTTATCTGATTGTCTTTCCTACTGATTAAAGTTGATTCAGTGTCCTGTGTCTTGTGATTTTTTTTTTTTTTGTAAATATGCTATTTTGGTGGATATGTTGAATTAGAATTCGAATCAAAGCATGCCTTGTATTCTAGGGCCAGGAGTAACAAGTCTCTGACTGGTTTTGCCTGAGAGACTTCCTCAAAGCCTAAATACTATCTGCTCATGTGGCTCTTTGCAAATTCTTCATTTCCTACTCTGTCCTTACCACTCAGGATGGTTTGTTTTATTTTTCTTGTTTTGAAAATAAAGAAACCAAAATTAAAGGACAAATCAAGGTCAAGATGAATTCCTTCTTGACCACGGTCACCCAGCACATATGTAGACTTGAGGCACCCATACCTAATGCCCCGTTTCACCACCAAATATGCCCATAGTTAGCAGAAGATGTCCTGAACCTTAGGAAAATGTGTAAGCATTCACGGTTGTCTCATTTGCACCATCTGCTTGGCCTCCCCAGAACACCACACACATACACACACACACACACACACACACACACACACACACACACACACGCACACACACACACACACTCTACAATCTGACAAGATTCCCAAGTACAGGGAGAACCCCAGTTGAGTTGTCCTGGTTTCTCTCAAGCAAAGCCTTCACCATCAGAACCCACTCTTCTCCTATTCCAACACCGTAAGTGCCGGCATCTCCTGATACAGGCAGAAAGGCAAAGGATGCTAACTGGGAAAATGATCAGTTGGCTTGTCAGTAAGAGAACAAATGCCAACAAGCTAATCAATAACCTTACTTCCCAAAGGCACAGCCCAGGGTTGCCTACCCTAAGCAGAGACTCTGAAATCCCATTCTCTCTACAAGCCTAGGAGATACCAAAGTTACATTATTATGCAGTATTTGAAATAGCCAGCACCAGCTAGCATAAATCCCTTAAGAAACTGCACCTATCTAGCCTGTGGCCATTCCAGCTCCAATTTCAAGCTGAGAAGTTCAGCAAACCAACCTTCATTGAAAGACATGAGCACGATTCACACTAACATGTATGCATCCCAACAGATACTGAACAAAGGCAGACGAGCTTTCCTTTCTAGCCCTGGCATTGGTCTTTCCACACTAGCCCTGTGGAACCAATTCTAGGCTGAGCTTCCCACTGGATACATGGTATTAGGGCAACAGTAAGCCATGACGTTGCGGGTTTTCCCTCTCCCATGGAGTCACCTACATTCTACCTTCTCTTCCTCATAGAATCTGAACACATTCTCATAGAAAATGAAACTTCAAGAGAATTTGGTAAGAGCAAAGACCTTGGCACGTCTTTAATAGAGCACCCACAAGTTCCCCCCGTCATTTGATTGCACTTGCTACCATAACCCATGTGGGAGACAGGGGAGGTAAGGAGGTGAACAATGGATTTTATCAGAAGGACCCAGCAAAAGAAAGAAAAATGAAGAGGCAAATTCCTTGGCTTTAACCACGTGGGCAGTATTTCAGCCCAAACTGCTTTGTTCTGTTGCCCAAACATATTTCAGAGAATTCTGGAGGAGAAATGCATCTAGGTTGGCAGATTATAATTCACAGATGCATCTGAACTCAGATTGACTAAGGAGAGTCCTAACTTGAGACTTAAGGACAAAGAGGGGCATCCCAGGACAATGTGTTTAACAACGGAGTCTCTTGACGTGCTCCTTTGTGATGCCATAGGAGTACTTTCTAGAAGCCTTTGACTCTGCTGCCTTCTGGAAGGCCATGTATTCGTGCACATAATCCGATTTGTAAATGACTCTGAGCAGCCTGCACTCAGTTTTCCCTTCTCGCTGACCAGATCCTACTGAACACACTCTTTCTGCACACAGTCATGGTACCAGCTAATGTCTGCTCTGTGGGATGCCACACATATAGTGCACTTGGGTGGGCTCTTTTCGTGGTAATGACTTCTCTTTATTTACTTTGCTCTCAGATGCTGAGCTCTTAACACCGTTTCCTGGTGGTGAGTTAAGGTTTCCTAGCTCCTGTGTGATGTGATTTGGCGGGTATCACATTTCTATCTAGTGGGTAGATCTGTGGCCATACAAATCTTACTGCATAGAACGACTTCACCAGAGAATCCCTGCATATTCACCCCATTTCTTTTGGTTGTCTTGTTTTGCTTACTGTGCTGAAGGGAGTTCTACCCTCTTCCCAGGTTGGTCCTTCCTACTCCTCTCTAAGCCTTGAGTCCAGTGCCATTTAGAAGAGTCATCTCTGTCCCTACCACCCGTTACCCACTCTCAGACCATCACCAATAGCCACCTTTGCTTCTTGGCACTTGGCATGCTTGCAGATCTCCATTTAATTCTACATTAAAATGACTGACTTTAGAGAAGTGGTAGTGGACCTGCCTTAAGGATTGAATGTGCCAGAGGTGTCTCACAGCTCTTCCTGTGAATCCTAACTCAGTCAGGATGAGGCAGAATTCACCTTTGCTGCTAAACTCTGACCTCTGTGACAAGAAGGATCAGGTCCCCTCTGCAATCTACTCATGTGGTGCATGTTTGAGTGCTTGGTGTTACATTTAGGCTAGATCCTAGGAGATCCAAATAGAGTAGCTTCTTTCCAGCAGCACTTTTGTACCTTTAAGACTGGCCACAGTTGCAGCTCACGAATGGGTCAGGACGATGCTCCGGGCGAGTAGAAGTTTACTACCATGGCCAGTGGGGCAGGGTTTGCGATGACCAGTGGGACCTACGTGAAGCCGACGTGGTGTGTCGACAGCTCAACTGTGGGCGTGCCCTCGAAGCCCCAGTCCAGGCACAGTTTGGTGATGGTCCAGGGAAGTTTCTGCTGGATGAGATGGACTGTACTGGGACAGAGAGTTTTTTAGGGCAGTGTCCTCATGCTGGCTGGCACCTACATAACTGTGGTCCTGGAGAAGATGCCAGTGTCATCTGTGAAGGTAAGGGCCACCTCTCCCCCCAACAGTGCACATCTTGTGATCAAGATTGCACCTACACCAATGCCTCTGGCACCTTTGTCCCCACAGCTGCAATCACAAATTGACCCTGCTGCTTGGGTATGCCAGGTGTAAAGAGACACGGGTAATTTAAGTGCTCAGGGCTTGAACTCAGGATTTTTAGACACTGGATGTTGAAATGGATTTTATACAGAAAACATAGTGGCAGACATGGGCAGTTCCATCATAAGGGTTTCAAGACATCTCATAAAGAGACAACCTCTCAATAACCGGGGAGCAAATCTGACCCAATTGCCATTAGCTCTTTATTCCAATAGCCACTGAAATGTCAACCCCTTCTTCCTACAGGAAATGGTGAGGAGCCAGTGGCAAGACTTCAAGGTAGGAGGCATTTTCATGGGAAGCTCTTCTACTCACCATTGTTTGACCCCAACTCCTTAACACTTGTTGAGCTGAATTTGGAGAATGTGTGGTATACTCCATACTTAGTCACCCCTCTTTCAGAACTTTGGTGGCAGAGGCTTTAGGTCCCATTTCTGCCACTTCATTAGTGGCAGTGACTGTAATAGACCATTTATGTCCTTAAAGAGGAGACAAAAGAACTGCTTCGCAGTAGTCCACCTGGGTTGAAAGTCACAGACTTGGGACAATGACAAGTACAATCACACTGAAGTGTGTGACAGTTCTGGGGGACAGCTTTACCTGCAGAGTCACCTCTTTTTTGAGTATTAAGTTCAGAGGCCAGAACCCTTTTTGGAACATTTAAGTTTTACAAGCCAGATCCTGTCATCGTATTGACTAAACAGCTGGGAACAATATGTCAAACCAGCCTCAGACAATCATGAACTCACTAGTCTGTCTGTTTCCAGATAAATCCCTCTTGAAAAAAAACAGGCTCTGGAGCAGGGTGATGGTTCAGTTGGTAGGAATTCCTCCTGCGCAAACATGAAGACCTAGCATGACTTATTTAATTTCCATACCTATGAGTTAGGTGCTTTTTAAATATCCATTTTACTGATAATAAAACAGAATCAGAAAATTAATCCGATGACATCACTAGCTAGTCAGGGGAGCTGTGGAAGTTGGTTGGATGGGATTGTTTGTAGCTCGGCTTTGGTGGAGAGCTGATGCCGCAGGCACTCTGTCTCCCTGTGCAGTTAGTGTCCCTATGCAGAAGAATTGCAGACCTTCCTTGTTTCTCCTTTTTCATTTTACTTAACTAATAACCTTGGAAAATATTGTCTGTACTTTCAAAGTATATGCTAAACTCATCAGCATCTCTCAACCCCAAGATGGCCATCCTCCAGAGTCTTGTCATCTTTCTTCCTGGATGGCAGGAGTGCTCTAAGCAGCCACCTATCTGTTACATCCCACCATAAATTGTAAATTGATTCACTCCTCTATGCTCAAAGCCTCCCAAGGGTTGCTCTATTGGTCCCCCCTCTCCTGTGTGTGTGTGCGCGCGCGTGCTCTCGCAAGCACATATGCTCATGTGTGTAACTATGCAAACCATGCAGTCAGGCTGGCCTGGAACTTAAATATATATGCCTCTGGAGCTGAACTCATGATCTTCCAGGTGCTGGGATTAGATTAAAGGTATATACCACTCAAAGGCTCCCATGTGTGTTTGTGACCACCGAGGAAACACTTTATCCTGCATTAGATCTGTCTTTACCCTTTGTCCAGCTCCTAACAGACAAGATGGTGTCGACTGAGGATCTCTCCCAGTTCCTCCTTCAGCCCCAAACACCCTTTTCCCCTTCCCATTTCCCCAGACTACTCCTCATCACATCTCAGATAAAACACCACTCCCACAGAGAGAGTTCCTTTGAACACACAATGCAAACAATCTTCCTCTCAGTCACATTCGATAGGTCTGCCTGCTTCCTCCTATCTGAGATGTCTTTGGATTTTTGCTTTAATCCTTTGCCCATCCTCTGTTCTTCTCCATGCTCTCCAGGGTGGGGAGTTGGTGAGAAAGGCTGTCTTCTCTTTATCTGAGAGCCAAGAGCAGTTCTGGTCAGTAAGAGACAGCTCTTCTGTAGATACCTATGGAATGAAAAAGGCATGTGCACAGCGTTCTAATATGCGTCCTGCACCAATGACCAAGGGGGACAACCTCCTCTCAGCAAACACCACTTAGCAAGCACAGAGCATCCCATTATGCAGGATTTCCATTACCCTTTCAATGCCAAGAGGCTCAGAGTTTACACAATCAATTCCAGTAATTAGCCAAGGGCCAGTTGGGCATTTTGTAGTTTTTCTTTTTATTTCCTTTTATTTCTAATTTTCTGGTTTTGCTACACACACACACACACACACACACACACACACACACACACACACACACACGTTTTACTACCACACATTTGAAATCTGTAGCAATATATGTTCTATAGCTTTGTGTATGTATATATAGTTATATACAGATGGTCTCTACTTATGTTGCCTTGATCTGTGTTTTTGGCTTCATGATTGTAAGAAAGCAACATGCATTAAACAGAAAACATGCTTTGGTGCTTTGCATTTTAAATTTTATCTTTCCTCAGGTCAGTAGCATGCAATGCAATCATTTTTCCTTATAGTGGGCAGCCACAGGGAATCACGGCAGCCTGTCAGTCATACGACAGCATACAAAATGACTAGTATCTGCAGGGTCTCTGTTGGTAAAGTTTGATGTTTGGTAGATTACTTATATTATAAATGCATTTGCCATGTTTTGTGGAGGTACATGCATGTTCCTATGAGTGGTACACACATGCATGTGTATGTGGACATGTATGTTTGGGCACATGCATGTGGAAGACAACCCTAGATATCCTTCTTCAAAGCATCATCCACTTTGCTTTTGGATCAGGGTTTCTTATTAGTTTGGAGTTCCCCTAGTAGGCTAGGCTAGCAGGCCAGCAAACCTCAGCGATCTGTCTGTCTTTGCTTCCCCAGAGCTGGGTGACAAGTACTTACCACTACACAAAGCTTTTCATTTAGGACATTTAGCCTAAGATATTTTGACTTATGGTCTTTTTCTGGATGTAACCACATCATAACTCAACATTAGTACATAATAATATGACATATACAATAACTATGATACATTGTATATCATTTTCTACAATTAAATTATCATAATACATTATGTTATGACGTGATATAATATAATAGCGTTCTTTGGAATAATTAATCATGTATAGAAAGATGAATGGAGTTTCCCCCCGAGGGTCCACTCAGCTCTGAGGGAAGCATGAACTGGGAATATATCTCAGTTGTGCCCACGTCACCATCCTCTTGCTTTGTGCCTAGTCAAGAACAACCATCAAGGATAGCCAAGTGGCCCTGAGTTTCCATAGTGACAGGCTTCCTCTCACTGTTCCAAAGAGCCACATAGAAAGGCTTTACCCTAGGAAATCTTCAAAGCAATCAACTCAGCAAATATTTCTTGGACTCTGCTAATCCCCAAAGCCTGCATTTCATCAAGAATTAATTTCTTATTTTGTATTTCAGACCAATCACATTAGACTAATAAATACAGCAAGTAAAAGTCACTCAACTGAGTTTAATAAGAAATATCTTGATTTATTTGTATCACCAGGTGATGGAAATCCAGCCACCATACTATCAGGTAAGTGGTTTGTTATCATCATTGTGGTTGCTCTTTCCCCTGGGCAGATCTGTTTGCCTATCTAAATCCAGGAGAGAAGATGAATAGTAGGCGGCCAGTTGGTCAGCTGTGTCCCTGACCTGGATATTGAGTTTGTGTGGGAAAGATCTCCAGGCTGTCACTGCATAGATTCACTAACTGCCTAAAAAGAGCTTACCTTACTTTTACTTTAGAAACTATTAGAAAATGTTTTTATTATATACATCTTATAATTAATTAATTAATTAATTGACCAGTTGCTCTGGGAATGAACAAACACCTCAATTTTGATAAATGGCACGTTCTACATTTTCTTTGTTGGAAGGCTCATTTCCTCACATGTTGGTCTATTGTATGAGTTTGCTATGACATCTATAACAAACTATCATAGTTTGGTGGCTTAAACATTGTAGAGTTTTTGTTTATTTTTTGTTTTTTGTATTTTTGCCTTGTTGTTCTAGAGTTCCTATATCCAAAACAGGCTTCACTTAGCCAATAGCAAGGTGTCAAACAGGCTATGTTTATTCTGAAAGGTCTTGAAAAGGAAGAGCCATTTCTGGTTTAGTGTTTCTCATCACTGTGGCAGAATGCCTGACACAGTAAAGAGGAGGGATTTCTTTTGGGTCACAGTTTTGAGGTATAATTCATCAACATAGAAAAGTTTCTCAGTTTCTTTTTTTGTTGCCATGATACAATACTATGACAGAAACAATTTGAGGGAGAAAGGAGGATTTTTTTTTAGCTCACAGTTCACAGTGTAGTTCATCATGGTGGGGAAATCAAGGTGGCAGGAGTTTGGAGCAGCAGGTTACGTCACATCAATAATCAGGAAGCAAAGAGTGATGACAGCATGTTACCACTCAGCCCCCTTTCTTCATTTACACAATTCAGGATCTTAGCCTAGGGAATGTTGCCCCCACAGTGGTCAGGTCTTCCCATCTCAATTAGTGCAACATCTCACAGGTCCATATCCCAGGTGATTCTAGATTCTGTTAACAATCAACAGTGTGACAACGGATGGTTTGATACCCCCGAACACTGCTGCACTTACACACTAGTGCAAACCTAGAGGCAAGGTGACATCTATAGATAGTGTGACACCTACAGACAGTACAATACCTACTAACAAAACCTCCAGTAATGAAACATTGAGTAAAATAAGCATAAGAAGCAAATAAGAGATCGTGAAGATCTGTACCAACAGGCCAATTCTTAGAGGGAATATAGTCATCACTGAAGAACATCTAATACCTGCATTTGGACTTCAAGGCTGGCAGAGACAGGATAGGGAACATTGATTGGGTCTAGGGAGCAGTGAGTTGGTGGCTAAGAGGTAGATTAGCATTTTTATCTCTTATGTGGCAGGCACTTCAGAGTTGGGGGAAGCTATACCTTGTGAAGTCATGGAGAGCCCTGTATGCCCACTGCCCTTGAATCTCCATAAATACTTACTGCTAAATACTCTTTTCTACTCCAGTTCTGCCTGCTGCCATCTCCACTCAGCCATCTTCTAAACTTGCCCCGAGTTCCCTTGCATCAGGTAGGACGCCATCATCACCAGCACTGAATTTACTGTGGTTTCTCCATTGTCTATGGTGGTGGGCAAAGGGTTGAAAACCATCAACTACCAATAATGCTCCACCTGAGGTCATGTGATTTGAGGGAAATGGGACTGAGGTAGTCTGGACTCAACTCTGGCCAGCTTCACTTTATGTTCAACTGTCTGTAATTTTACTGCCAAGAACATTGGAACTCAGGGCTTCTTGTCTCCCAAATGAAAAGCCTAAGATGAACAGATACAACTGTGCTAGAGATAGAGAAATTGCCAAAGGGTCACTTCAACTTCACATGCTCGGAACTTAAAAAATAAAATAGGGTACCTGGCTAGTGTCGATGGGGATCTGAACTAGGAGAGTGTAATTTTTCCCAAGCTGGTGAGTTCCAGGCACACTTCTTCCTGATCGTAGTGGGCAGGAGTCACCCTTACAGTCTAGCCTCATCATCTCTCATTATCTGCAGCAATTAGCATTTCAGTAGTACAACTGCATATGTCACAGTGTGGCAAGGCTGGGGAAAAGTAGCCTTCTGCAGAATTTGTGTGGCTCTCAAGTGCTGGAAACACAGCTAGCGGGACTGAGGTGTGCTGTGTATACCAAGAACACACTGAGTCTTTTGAAGACTTGGGGAAATGGGACACTAATGTTCAGCAGGCTTAAAGCTTCTGTAGCAACAACATAAGTGAGTTCTAGAGAGCTACAGGATGTTAACACAGTACTGTGCAGCTAAAATCTGTGAAGGAAGCAGATCTCATTAAGCATTTTTGCTACACATATACACGGGCATGAGGAAACTTGGAGGCAGGAGATAGATTCAGTCTCTTGATTATGGTGATGCTTACAGTTATATTTTGGATCCAGATTTATCAGTTTGCATACACTGAAATCAGGTGCAGGTTTTTAGCATATCAATTATACCTCAATGAAGTTATTTTCTAAAAAGTTACTTAGGGTCTGAGGAGACAGCTCAGTGGGTATAAGCACATTCTATGTAAACATCAGGAGGTGAATTCAGACCCTCAGCACCTACATCAGTAGCTGGATATACTCACACATGCCTATATGACCCAGAGGTGTTCAGTGGACGGAGGGGGCAGAGATAGGAGGATCTTTGGGACTTGCTGGCTGTTTTTCTACACCCATGTTCAATGGGAGATCCAGTCTCAGAGGAATAAGACAGAGTGACAGAGCAGGACACCAGATACCCCCTTGTGGCCTCTTTATACATACGTGTGCATATCACACACAAACACATACACACACACACACACAAACACACCTCTAGCACACAAACAGACAGACACATACACACATATAAAAAATTTGAAAAAATACTATAAAAAGAATGTTGACCTTTAATATTAATTGCATATTTACATGACAATACTTTAGTTATGTTAAGTTATATAAGATTATTAAAAATAAATTCTTCCTGTTTCTTTTCTTTTTTTCAAATGTGGTTATCAGGAAATTTAAACTATATTTATGGCTCCTGCCTAATTCTGTTAAATAGCATCACCTTTATGACTTTTCATCCATGGGGTCAAATGTTTTTGGTGTATTTTCTTCTTTGAGTTTCCCAACAGCTGTATGAGAAGCCTCTTTAATCTCCTTTCCAGCTGATGCCCAAATAGGTTCCATATTGTCACCAAGTCCCATGAAGTGATAACACCAACAGTCTGACTACAGTCCTAAGACCTTGGTCTCCAAAGCACCATGAACTACAACCCCCACGAACATTCTGTTAACTACTTGCCAATGGGCCAGGCACACTGCTGTTAACTACTTGCCCATGAGCCAGGCACACTGTCTGTTCAGGAATTCAGAGGATTCTTTTGAGATGAGGGGATTTAGGATCAAGGGGCTCATCACTGAGTGGAGCCTGAATGTTCTCACTCTGGCCATTCTGATAAATTCACACGCTCATCACCTGGGACGGCCACAGACCCCAATCTGCCCTCACTGTTAATTCTTAGTATGAGTCCACACATTCTCCTGATGATGTTTCTTCTTGGGTGCAGAACCTTAATCTTTCTATGGCTATACACACACACACACACACACACACACACACACACACACACACACACACACAGAGAGAGAGAGAGAGAGAGAGAGAGAGAGAGAGGCAGAGAGAGACAGAGAGACAGAGAGAGAAACAGAGAGAGAGACAGAGACAGAGACAGAGAGACAGACAGAGACAGAGAGACAGAGAGAGAGACAGAGAAAGACAGAGACAGAGAGATGAGATTAAAAACCAAACTGGCCTGACTCCCCCCCCCCCCCCCAGGGTTCCTGGAGGCTGGACTACCAACCAAAGAATACACATTGAAAGACCCATGACTCGGACCACATATGTGGCAGAGGAGGGCTTTGTTGGCCATCAGGGGGAGGAGAGGCCCTTGGGCCTGAGGGTGTTAGAGGCCCTAGTAAAGGGGAATGTCAAGGTTCGAAGATGGGAGTGGGTGGGTGGGTGAGTGGGAGGTGGAATTCCCTCATAGAGGAGGGGGAGGGGGAGGGGATAGGGGATTTCCAAAGAGGAGACCTGGAAAGGGGGAAACATTGGAAATGTAAATAAAGTTTCAAAAAATTAAAAACAAAAAAAAACAAAAAAAAACCAAAGGACCAGAGTGACCTAGTTCACCAAATACGCAAGATAGCAAGCAGGATTTCAGAGTTTTAGGGAAAGAGAGCAGCCTCCTTCTAGAAGAATCTGGGGAGGGCAGAAGGCAGGGCAGAGAGGAAGGTGCCTGAGGTGGGAGATGTAGCTATGGCAGGTGTGGGTGTGCATGTGACCTTCTAAAGTTTATAATGGTGGCCCAGAGATGGGGAGGCAATGTGGCCCAGCCAAAGGGACTGTGGTCTGGGCTGGTACCACAAGGCAGATACCTCAGGGGAGCCTAGACTGTGGGGTTAAAAGGCATCCAGAATTGGGCATGGTCCTCCAAATCCACCTAGGAGCTCCAGACTCCGGGAAGAAGGGAACACCAGATACTAATGAAAGAAGAGTCTTCCTTGTTTGGAGATGCCCCCAAACCCCTCATTTGCCATGAGCCCTGGTGACAAGAAGCTCCAAGGTGAGCAGCAATGACACATGATGATGGGGTGAGGAAGTTCACCTCAGAATGTCTGCCTTAGTCTGCTTGATGCTAAAACAAAAGGCCACAGATGAGTGGCTAAAAATAACAACGTTATTTCTCACGGCCTTGGAGCCTGGGAGATCCAGCCCTAACTCAGTGCAGGTGAGGCTCCCTTCCTGCCCTTCTAAAAGTGCCTCACAGCCCACAGGGTGAGGGGTTCTTTGCTAAGGATACAAATCGCTCAGACCCTAGTCGGCTCCCAAAGGCTCTACCCGACCCCATTGTGTGGAGAGTAGGATTTCTACAAGCTCTCACCGGAGGAACGCTCTCTCCAGCCCCTTTATCTTTGTTTGGGGGTGCTCAGGCTAGGCATGTCCACAGTCTCTGAGCAGCAGGTACCCAGTCTTGTCTTGCTCTTGAAAGGAGGAAGGCATCAAAGTTCTTGGACCTAATAAGCAGAGCATTTAGCAAAAAGTCTGGTGCATAGCCGGTGCCTGATGGTGTGGCCTGGTTTTGTGGAGTGTCTCTGCTGAGGTAGATAAGCAGGTGAAGTATCATTCCTGAAACTAGCCTCAGCCGCCTGTCCCTTCTCCCTAAACCACTGCCATCCACCAGCGTGCTTTTTTTCCCTATATGCTTTTATTTGCCTATTCTGGATATTTCACATAAATAGAACCACAGAAAAAATTCAGTATCTTCATGTCCAACATAATATCATCAAGGCTGTGTAAATTAATATGATTAATATTCTGTATGTATTAATTAGCACTGAAAACAAATATGGCGGCAATTATTCCTTAACCAGTTAGTTTCCCAAATAACCATGCAGAAACCTTTTAATATTTCAAAGTTTAGTCTTAACTGGACAGATTCTCAACTAGCTCATCTAAGTTAACCTGACCACCTAGCCTCATCCAGCCCAGTGGCAAGTTATCTTCTAGGTTGGTGATTACGTCTGTCTCCTCTCATGGCTCCTAGCAAAAGGCCTTTCTTCTTCCCAGAGTTCCTTTCTCCTTCTCCCCAGGAAGTCTCAACAACTTGCTTTTATCTTCTGTGATTTTATTTGCCTATTCTGGATATTTCATGTAAATAGAGCCACAGAAATTTCAGTGTCTTCATGCAAGGCTGTATATATTAATATGAATAATATTCTGTATTATTGGGTACTTCCTGCCCAGCTAATTGACCATCAGATTTTTATTAAAGCCAATCAGAGAATGTCTTAGGTAGGTGAGGAACGACAGAGACATAGTTTCATACAGCATACCCCAACAAGGCTGTGTGGTTCCTTTCACAATTTTTGAATGGAAAGGTAATCGATTCTTTTCCAGGAAACGCAAAACAGGCAAAACCTCTCTTCTTTCTAGTCCATATTAAACACCCCAAGTCAGTTTCCTTGTATGGTTTCTCCAATAGCTCTTCCAGCTACCCACATTTCAGAAGACACAAGCCACCCAACCACACCCTCTGGTAGGTCAACAAGCCATGAATTAAAACAACAAAACTTGGCTGTGGGACACAGCACATGTAATGCCCAGCATTCTAGGTCTGTGGAGCAAATGGGCTGATGTTAGGGTGTGGGGCAGAAGCACTGCCAAGGGATACAGGAGAATCATGATGCCCAGTGTCTCCTGCAGTGCCACACCTTAACCCTTCGTGTGATGCCCAGTGTCTCCTGTAGTGCCACACCTTAACCCACCAGGAGGGGTCTTCATCTGTTCTGATCATTAGATTCCAAAGCGGGGTATATTGAACAAGTAAGGGGTTGTACGTTGAGTGTGCGAGTGGAAAGGACTTCTGGCCCCCTTGACACACCTTGGGTTTTGGCTCCAATTCCTGATAGACAGTGGGACATAGACGCAAACCATTTTGTCCAATGATAGGAACCTCATTTGTACAATTACTTCTTCAGAGAGCAGTGTTGACATTTCACGCGTGAGCAAAGAATGGAGCAAGTTGCTTCTGTCAGGGTGCGTGTGTGAATGTGTGCGTGTGTGTGTGTGTGCATGTGTGTATTTTATCACTGTTGCATGGTGAGAAGTTGCCAAGTGTCTTATCAGGTAAGAGCAGCACCTCCATCTTCAGTCCTGCCATGTGCGTCCTCACCATCTAGATGAAGGGTGAAGCAATCAAGCCAAGGTTGTATAACGTCTTCTGGAGTCAATGAAGATAGTATCCTTATGGATCCCTTGACTTTTATATCATTGGTCCAGTTTTTCAATCACTGACCTAATTAACAACAAACATCCTCAAGTAGAACTTGGAGTCTCTACAGAGTGACGAGGAGGGGAGCATTTCGGTCTGCAGGGTCTTGCTGGGTAGACTTCTGGCAGCCTTCTGAACTCGGCTCAGGTTTCATTGAAAAATCCAGCAGTTTGTGAGTCCAGGTGCATGAGTTAAGGCAAGATCAAATTATGGCTCCTTGCTAGTTGCTTGCTGAGCCCCTTTCTGATGGGGTGTGTGTTTGTTTTAAGAAAAGACCTTCCGTTCTGACCCTCCCATTTCCATATTATTCCAGTTCTACCTGTGGCTGACTCAGCACCTGGCAGTCGAAGAGCGCATGTGCCCAGGCTCAACCTCAAAGGTAAGAAAGCTTCCTAGGATCCACAGCTGGGGATCACCAGAAGGAGCTGGGATGGAAGCGGGTGGGCAACTATCCAGTTGCTGAAGAACAAGAGAAAGCACCATAGTGAGAGAGGACTCACCATCCTCCAGACCTGGCTGATTACTTGGTCCTCCCAGAGGACTTTGACTCCTGTAACCTTTATATTCTTGCTCCTCTAGGGAAATGTGGTAAAGTTCAGAACACACACACATGCGCCAGAACTCTGTGCCATTATCAAGACATTATTAATGCCTAGGTTTTATATTACTAGTTTCCATTTTTACCAAGAAATGAATCATTTAAAGGGGAAGCTTCCACCCCCTTGTCTAGTTTTCATAGTTCAGGAAGATACTCTGTATGCTAATGGGAGATAAAAGTAATCAAAGTCATACATAGATATGAATTCTGTGAGCTACAATAACAGTTGGCCTGGAAAGATATGTCTACTGATGCAGTAATGGCGGAAAGGTTACAGGAGTAACCAACCACGTTCTGAATAGACTTAACGCTTATCCACAAGGTGGAACTCATGCCTAGAAACATTGATAGGTAAAAAAACAAACAAAAAACATGGGACTGTTTATGTCATAGGTCCAAGGGGAGAAACTACTACTACTACTACTACCACCACCATTATTAACATTAATATTGTTACATAGTAATAAACTGTCTCCTAAGTTCTTATCTTTATATCTATATGTTTACTCTTCAAATCCTCACCAAAGATGCTTCCTTTTATAGTAGGTAACAATAGAGACCCACAACTGTCAATGTGTAGAGAACGAGAGACTGTGGAGTGCCCAGATCTAAATGGGATAGCTATCTCACACTTCCTCCACACAGAGCTCAGTGATCATTGTGGAAGAGGGGCTATAAAGGCTGTAAGAGCCAGAGGTATTAGCTAACACAAAGCAGTATTTGTTGGACATGACAGTGCTATTGCACACATGGGCTCAGCAGATTTAAATGCTTACACAAGCCAGGCACGAGCCTAGCATGGATGGGGGAGGGGTTTGTGAAGTTCCAACCCTGTCTGAGTAGCTGCTGGCAACTGATGGAAGCTGGGGGTGGGAGCAGAGTTGATTTTGCTCAGCAGTGTTGTCGTTGTGAAGGTACCCATGCTCCAGTGGATGGATCTACAGCCATACAGAAAAAAAAATATATATAATCAATAATATCACAGATATCAATATATTATCAAATATATATGATAAATTGATAAAGAGTATTGAAATTAGTGGGGAAAGTGGTGGGGATATTTAGGATTTTATACATGCATAAAATTTTCAAACAAACAAAGCCTCCAGGACTCTGGACCACAGCTCTGTAGTAGAGTGCTTGGTACCAAGTATGAAGCCCTGGATTCTATAGTTTGTGGTTTTGCTTTAATACAAATTACACACACACACATACACACACACACACACACACATATGTATGCATATGTTTATATGTGTGTATATATATATGTATGTGTATTTTAGACAATAATATTGTCTTAAAAAGCAACTGTCATAAAAAAAACCATTATGGCATGATATGGATGCTATTTTTATGACAGTTGCTTTTTTAGACAAAGTTCTGAGAGAGAGAGAGAGAGAGAGAGAAAACAAGTTACTGTTACTTTGGGAAATATTCCACATAGTGAAACCAGTTTCCCCAGATTTTCATGTCACCCTTGTTGATGTCAGTGTAAAGTACCATTGATGAGAAACACCTGCTCCATCACCTCACTGATTTGCTTAGTGACAAAGAACACATTTCATGAAGCTATTAGTATATACTTTCTGCCCACAATGCTCTTACATAGCTGAGGTGCTGGGGAAGCGACTCACCCTGGTTCGTAAGCTAGGCAAGTAGGCAAGTTCAACGGACAGTTTCCGTTGGATTTTTTTTTTTTTTTTTTTAATCTGCAGAAGCCTGTTCTGGGCTGAGGCTGATGAATGGCTCTGCAGGGTGATCTGGGTGGGTGAGGTTTCCCCCTAGGGCACACACCTGCAGGGATCTGTGTGTGGTGATGGCTGGGACCTGCCCGAGGTACAGGTCATCTGTAGGCAGCTCATGTGCAGTCCTGCCGTATCGATTCCCCTCAGCTCCCTCTTCAGCCAGGGATTTGGGGAGGACCAGCCAGACAGATAACGTGTGCTGACTTGGCACAGAGAGCCACCTGGTCCCATGCGCCCACAGCAAGTTGCTCACACACTGATGGGTGGATGACCACCTCCTCTGGTAAGAGTGTCTTTTTGTATTCTAAGAGCCCTATCCAGCTGAGTGGTCAGTGACTTGTTCCTGGGAGCTGATAGCTTCTCTTGCTGCTCTTAACAGTCTCTCTTACAGTAGCAATATGCACATGTGCACGCATCTCGTCAGTCCACAAGTGCTTATGTGAGAATAAATGGCTGTTTTCCAGAGACATAGATCAGAAATAATAACTTTGAAGTCTGTCAAGGGACAGCAACAATTGAAATATTTTGTGTGTATATGATTTCAGAGTATCTCCCCCACTCAGAAACAGCATGAGGTCATTTCATCCCCACCCCCACCCCTTATTGCAGTGCAGTGCCTTTCAAACTTTATGAGACATCAGAACCACATGGAAGGCCTACTAAAACATAGGTCACTGGGTCCTACCCTCGGCATTTCTCAGCAGGGTTAGGGTAGACCAAATGATTTGCGTGTTAGTTACTGGTCTGTTGCTGTGAAGAGGCACTGTGACCAAGGCAACTCTTACAGTTTTAGAGGGCTAGCACGTGGACATCATCATGGCGGGAAGAAGGCAGATGTGATGCTGGAGGATAACTAGAGTTTTACATCCTGGTCCAGAGGCAGCAGACAGAGAAAGAGACACGGCCTGGCACCGGCTTTTAAAACCTCAAAGCCCACTCCCAGTGCTACATTTCCACCAAAGCCACACCTACTTTAGCAAGGCCACACTCTCTAATCCTTCTCAAACAGTTTCACTGCCTGGAGATGAACACTCAAATATATGGGCATAAACAGGGGGCATTCTCATTCAAACCACCACAGTTTTCTACCTAACAAGTCTAGCATGTTTATGATGCTGCTCTTGGGGCCACACTTTGGAGATCACTGTCTTAAGACATAATTAAAACAGAATATTTTCATCCTTACAAAGAGACACAGAAATATCACCCTCATCATTGCTACCTACATCACTATTATCAGCAAAGCTATCTTCATCATCACCATCATCAACATCATCATCCCCCACCCTCAAAAAACGAGTCTTCCCAGTAAGTCAAATTTTGTGGCTTGCTTCTGTTCATCACACATGTTTCATGACTATGCATATGCAGTGCTTAATTGGTAGCTACTGTGTTGGGCACTTTCTTGTTGCAAAGATGATGAAGCGACGCAGAAAATAGTTGAGAGGAAGACTTTATTGGGGCTGAAAGTGGACAGGCTCCCTTGCTTTGGGACTGTGGTAAGAGGCAGGACATCATAGTAGCAGAGCATAGTTGCTCACCTCAGCGTGTCTAGGAAGAAAAGATCCAGACAGTACAGAAGCAGGCATGTGGATACCCGTCGGTGAAACACCTCCAGCGAGTTACCACCTTTAACCAGGTCCTAGCTCCTCATGGTCCACTCGGCTCTGAATTCATCGATAGATTTATCCACCAGGAAATTAAACTGCTCACGATACAAGCACTTCTCAAAAGCCCACCAGCCAAGCAATTGGACTTTAACACAGGAGCCTTTGAGCAAATGCTTTTTACATTCAAATTATACCAAGGGTTCCAATCATGGCCTCCTTTTCATGTCACAGACACTGTTGAGATCCAAGCCTTCATTGCCCCATCCATTCTGGGGGACAACGGACTTTTCCTACCTGCGTTCTGTGTCTATGCCCCCTACATTCAGACCCATATTAACACAAAGTCAGTTGCCTTTCATTATAAGTCAGCTCTAATGAGGTATTATCTACCTGCAGCAGAAGTTACCACATGCTTCAGCGAATTTTAATAGTTACCATATTTAAGATATATAATGTTTGCGGCAGGAGAGATGGCTCGGGGATTAAGAGTATTTGCTGTTCTTATGGAAGACCCAAGACACTACATCACATCTTCACATTTTGCACATTCTGTTTTGGTTTTTTGTTCATTTGCTTTTTGAGTCAGGCTTTCACTACATAGCCCTGGCTGGTCTGGAACTCTGTACACAGCAGGCTAGTCTCTACAGGCTGGTCAGTTTTGCTCTAGGTAGATTATATCTTAATAGGAACCTGCCTGTCTGGGCATTAAGAACTTGCACCACCACACCTAGCTTAGCTGGATTCTTTACTTGTATAATGCTTAATGAGTCATCCAAGTCGTTTCTGATATCTATCCTTTTTATTGATAATATTAATTATTTCTTTATTATTCTAATTCATGCTTCCTTATTTCTAAGCCCTAGTTCATTATATGGGCATGCCAAAATTTATCTGTTCATAATTTATGGATGTCAAATTTGTTATTGACTTTCATTGATATGAATCAAGCCATCATAAATATTCAAGAATTTGCAAGCAGTTTTCCAACGTGGCTGGTCCTTTTTGAGTTGCCACCTTCATATGAGAGTTACAGTTGTTGTGAATCCTTGTCAACATGTCGTATTGTCTATATTTTAAGTTTGGCCTTTATGGGATCTCCATGGTACACTCTAAGCAGCCTCTGTGTTGGTGGCTTTGGTGTCTGCTCCAACTGCAGAGTCTGGGGCTGCAGCATTACGCACACTCCCAGGTTGGTCCAATTTTCAAATTGTTTGCTCGAGGTAACTCATTTTGTGAGCTCATAGTAGATCTACCTGCGCTGGGAGAGTAAAGGTCATGCTAATTATAGCCAAAGAAATGTATCCATTTAAGCAAAGAATGGGATGTTCTGGCAATGGGACGTATATTCCATCAAATGAGTTCTACCAAGAACTCTTCATTGATGTTTTCTAAAAGCTATTTAGGAAATATCAAATGTCTCCAGATAATTTATGAGCTTTAATCTAGTTCATGAAGGTCCAGCATTGTCTGCAGTGTGTGAGGCTGTAACTTACCCTGGATGTCAATGCTGTTACATCTTCTCAATACTATTTAACTCCTATTCCAGACGTTGTTGAGGCCACAGTGTATACACCACTCCAGCCCCTCATGCTGATTTTCCTCTCCTACAGGTGCTAACCAGTCACCAGACCCCAGGCTAGTAACAGACCCCGAGTCATACAAGCCAGCAGGTTAGTGGTTTTGCTTTGTGGCTGTTCCCTCTGAGGATGTCCCTTTGGTAAATGAGTGTAGCAGGACCTTGGCTCTGCGTTGGGTTCTACTTCCCTTTCTGTGGCTGTGAGAAAACATTCGGACCAAAAACAACTTAGGGGAGAAGGGAGCTTATTCCAGTGTCCAGGTTAGGGCTGATCGCTGAAGGCGGGCAGGGCAGGAGATCAAGCTGGGTCCTGAAGCAGAAATCAAGGCTGTTTGCTGCCCAAGCTCATCCTTAGATTGCTTTCTTAGAAACCCCAGGGCCACCTGCTCAGCTCATGGAGTGGTTCCTCCCACAGGGGCTGGCCACTCCCCCCCCTTAAACATACCCACAGGCTAATCCTTTCTAGGCCATTTTTAAATTGAGGCTTCTCTTTTTAGATGGTTGTAGGCTGCATCATTTGCAGTTAAGCTAAGTATGACACGCGGTGTCCATACCAGTATCCCCTTCAAGTGGAGGAGGAATGGTACCCTCATGCAAGCCATCTTGTCATATGTCACAATGGTCTGTCATGGCTGAGTAACCCCAGAGGTAGAAGAGTTTGTAGTCATTCTACACACCATCCCATCACACAGGAAGTCATCCACACTTTTTATGTAAATGCTGAGATTGACTGAATAAAGTCACACGGGGGAATATTTAAGTTTATGAACAGTTGAGCAGGCTTGGTGCATTGGAATAAAATCATTTAGGGCTGAATTAATATACAAGTGACCTTGACAGAGATCAGCAATGCTCTAAAAAGTGCCCAGAGATTCACGCACAGGTAGAGTTGTGTCACCTTTCCATAGCAGCACCCGCTGGAGTTTGAGAGACTGCAAAGTGAAGAAGTGCCGGAGTAAGGGGTCCAACGACAGAGATCATGTGACCACTAGCGGCTCCGCCTAGCTGATATTTAATAGGATGACAGGAGCACCGCAAAAAACATTCCCACCACTTGGAAGGGATACTTGAGGCAGGACAGAGATGCCCGTCCCCCTGGACATCCACAACTGCCAACTGATTCTGTGCATTCTAACATTAAAATCAGTTTTACACGGAATCGTGTGGGCCAGTTAATGATAGTTCCTCTTTCTGTCTAACCGACCTTAAGCAATCTGAGGGTTTAACCGCTGTTTGTTTGTTTATTTTATATCCCGACCACAGCTTCTCCTCTCCTCCCAGTCTCTCTCCCCACCCCTCCCAACCCCATCCTCTCCTCCTCTGTTTCTCTTCAGGAAAAGGCAGGCCTGCCATGGATATCAACCAGTTCTGGCATATCAGGTTGAAGTAAGACTACACATCTCCTCTCCTATTAAGGCTAAATAAGGCAACCTACTACTATGAAAGGGTCCCAAAGGCAGGCAACAGAGTCAGAGACAGGTCCTGCTCTCACTGTTAGGAGTCCCATATAAAGACCAAGCTACACAACTGTAATATATGTGCAGAGAGCCTAGGTCAGTCCCATGCAGGCTCCCTGGTTGTCAGTTCAGTCTCTGTGAGTCCCTTTGAACCCAGGCTAGTTGATTCTGCGGATATTCTTATAGTGCCCTTGACCCCTGTGGCTCTGATATTCCTTCTTTGCCCTCTTCCACCCAATGTTTGGCTGTGGATCTTTGCATCAATTTCCATCAGTTGCTGGGTGAAGCCTCTCTGATGACAGTTATCCTAGGCTCCTGTCTAAAGTATAGTAGAGGATCATTAGCAGTGTCAGGATGGGCTACCTCTCATGGTTTCAAGCTGAGCCAGTCATTGATTGGCCACTCCCTCAATTTCTGTGCCACCTTTACCCAGCACATTTTGTACGCAAGACAAATTGCAGGTCAAAAGTGTTGTGGCTGGCTTGGTGTCCCAGTCCCTTAATTGGAAGTCTTGTCTAGTTACAGGAGATGGCCGGTTCAGGCTCCACATTCCCCATTGCTAGGAGTCTTAGCTAGAGTCACCCTCATGGATTCCTGGGAGTTTCCATTGCCCTAGCTTTCTAGCTCATCCCAGAGATGCACACCCTCAATTCCAGCCGTCTCTCCCAGTGCTCTCTCCCTCCATTCTCCTCACACCCGGTCCCTCATGTTCCCACCACAACCATCCAGTCTGCTCCCCCACACCCCACCCAAGATGTCTATTCTATTCCCCTCCTCAGTGAGATTCACACGCCCCCTCTTGAGCTTTCCTCTTTATTTAGTTTCCTTGGATCTGTGGATTGTGGCATGGTTGTCCTTTATCTGTTTTACAGCTAATATCCACTTGGAAGTGCGTATATACCATGTTTTCTTTTCTGGGTCTGGGTTACCTCACTCAGGATGATCTTTTCTAGTTCCATCTGTTTGCCTGCAAATTTCATGATGTCACTGTTTTTAATAAATGGGGACTACTCCATGATGCAAATGTACCATATTTTCTTTATTCATTCTTTGGTTGAGGGACATCTGGGTTGTTTCCAGTTTCTGGCCATTGGGAATAAGCTGCTACACAGTTGAGCTGAACATTGCTGAACATGGGTGAGCAAATGTCTTATGGCATGGAGGAGCATCTTTAGTACATGCCCAGAAGTGGTAGAGCTGGGTCTTGAGGTAGAACTATTCCTAATTTTTTTCAAGAAAACACTAAATTGATTTCCAATGTGATTGTGCAAGTTTGCACTCTCACCAGCAGTGGAGGAGTGTCCCCCTTGCTCCATATCCTTGCCAGCAGGTGCTGTCGCTTGATTTTTTGATCTTAGCCATTCTAACAGGTGTAAGATGGAACCTCAGAGTCATTTTGATTTGCATTTTCCTGATGGCTAAGGTTGGTGGACATTTCTTTAAGTGTTTCTTGGCCATTAGAGAGTCCTCTGTTGCGAATTCTCTGTTTAGCTCTGTACCCCATTTTTAATTGGATTATTTGGTTTGTTGTTATCTGATTTCTTGAGTTCTTTGTATATTTTGGAAATCAGCCCTCTGTCAAATGCTAAAGATCTTTTCCCATTCTGTAGGCTGCTGTTTTGTTCTATTGATGGTGTCCTTTGCCTTACAGAAGCTTTTCAGTTTCATGAGGTCATATTATTAATTGTTGGTTTTAGTGTGTGAGCTACTGGAGTTCTGCTCAGGAATTGTCTCCTGCCCCAATGCGTTCAAGGCTATTCCTCACTTTCTCTTCTGTCAGGTTTAGTGTGTCTGGTTTTATGGTAAGGTCTTTGATTCACTTGAACTTGAGTTTTGTTCAGGGTGATAGATATGGATCTATTTGTATTCTTCTCCATGCCAAAATCCAAAATAGACTAGCACTATTTGTTGAAGATGCTTTCCTTTTTCCATTGTATAATTTTGGCTTCTTTGTCAAAAAAAAAATCAAGTGTCCATAGGTATGTGGATTTACTTCTGGGTCTTCAATTTGATTCCATTGATCAACCCTTCTGTTTTTAATATCAATAATACGTGGGTTTTTTTTTTTTTTTTTTTTTTTTTTTTTTTTTTTACTATTTCTCTGTAGTAGCTTGAAATCAGGGGTGGTGATGCTCCCAGAAGTTATTTTATTTTACAGGATTGTTTTAGCTATATAAATAATTGTTTTAGCTGTATAATAAATAAATAAATAAATAATAAATGATATTGCCTTTACTATGTACATAACTGTGTGCCTTGTATCCCTGATCTCTCCAAGACTTTTTTTTAAAATCATAAATGAATATTGGATTTTGTCAAAGGCTTTTCAGTGTCTAATGAGATGATCATGAATTCTTTTCTTTCAGTTTGTTTATATGGGTTTATATTACATTGATGGATAGATGTGTTAAGCTATCCCAGCATCTCTAAGATGAAGCCTACTTGACATTGTGGATGATCTTTTTGGTGTGCTCTTGGATTCTGTTTGCAAATATTTTATGGAGTAGTTTTGCATCAATGTTCATGAGCGAAATTCATCTAAAATGCTCTTTCTTTTTGAGCCTTTATGTGGTTTAGAAATCACGGTGACTGTGGCCCCATAAAATTAATTTAGCACTGTTTCTTCTGTTTCTATTTTGTGGAATAGTTTGAAGAGTATTGGTATTAGCTCTTCTTTGAAAGTCTGGTAGAATTCTTTGCTAAAATCATCCGGCCCTAGGCTTTTTGGGGAGGAGACTTTTAATTACTGCTTCTATTTTCTTAAGGGTTGTAAGACTGACTATTTAGCTTGTTTACCCAATCTTGATTTAGCTTTGGTAAGTGGTATCTCTGAAGAAAAGCATCCATTTCTTTTATATTTTCCAACTCGGTGGAGTATAGGCTTTTGAAGTAAGAACTAATGATTCTTTGGATTTCCTCAGTGTCTATTGTTATGTCCCACTTTTTCACTTCTGATTTTGTTAATTTGGATATTCTCTCTCTCTCTTTTAGTTAGTTTGGATAAGGGTTTGTCTATCCTGTTGATTTTATCAAAGAACCAGCTCGTTGTTTCATTGATTCTTTGTATTATTCTCTTTGTTTCTATTTTATTGATATTAGCTCTGAGTTTATTTCCTGCTGTCTTCTCCACTTGGGTGTGTTTTGCTTCTTTTTCTTGAGCTTTCAGGTGTTCTGATAAGTCGCTAGCATAAGAACTCACTAATTTCTTTATGAAGGCACTGGATGCTATGAACTTTCCTCTTAGCACTGATTTCATTGTGTCCTGTAAATTTGGGCATGCTGTACCTTAATTTTCATTGAATTGTAGAGAGTCTTTAATTTCTTTATTTCTTCCTTGACCCAGTGGTCACTGAGTAGAGAGTTATTCAGTTTCCATGAGTTGTGGGCTTTCTGTTGTTTCTGTTGTTGAATTCCAGCTTTAATCCATGATGGTCTGAGAAGATATGGGGGGGTTATTTCAATTTTCTTGTATCTATTGAGACTTGCTTTGTGACAGAGTATATAGTCAATGTTGGAGAAGGCTCTATGAGGTGCTGAGAAGAAGGTATATCCTTTGTGTTTGGGTGAAATGTTCTGTAGATATCTGTTAGGTCCATTTGAGTCATAACATCTGTTCAGTTATTTCTCTGTTTAGTTTCATGAAATTTGATAACCTGTCCATTGGTGAGAGTGGGGTGTTGAAGTCTTCCACTATTGATTTGTGGGGGGTTCAGTATGTGACTTAAACTTTAAGTTTAACCAATTTTTGATAGCCTATTACTGTTTTTTAAAGTCACAATAAAGAAGTAATATTAATTGTTTGGGTTTACATGTATATATGTATGTAAAGGAATTAATGAAAACTTAAAAACTCACTTGCAGATGCTAGCGGGAGTATAGAAAGCCTCAGGGAATCCCCTGTTGAGTCCGATCAGATCTTAACATCTCACCCAAGTATTCGAGATCCTTATAAAGGAAATGTAACAATACTTGATTGATATTCTGGGGATTAATAAATGTGACACTTCCTTGGAAGCCTCACAGCTGAGGCTTCTGAGAGCTGAGACCTAATTATGATAGACCTAGGTGGCTTCTCTGTCCTTGGACAGACACCTCTGGATTGCTGCTAAAAGAGAAAGAGGGAACAACTCATAAAGGAGCTCATGGGAGCAGAGTGAACGGCACAGAACCAACCAAGGTGTGTGTGTGTTTGTGGGGGATGGATTTGGATGTTTCACCTGTGAGTGATACTCACAATCACTTAGTGCCAGCATTTTGAACAGCTATGAATTTCTGCCTTTTAACCACTACCCTCCTCAATCAGCCTCTCTGACCAAGGTAGGAAGAAGTACAAGTCTATACCTATAAACATTTAGAAGGGAGTTTGAAAGCATAACCACTTAGCAAAATAATATCAGTAGATTCTCCCATAGGTTCTATCACTTCCCTAGTCATGGTTTTTAACCATATTACAGCACAAGGCATTAAAATTCTCTGCTACAGAGAAGTCCTCAAATCCAATCAAGAGAGTGGTTGGTTATATCCAAACAGTGCCCACTATTGCATCAGTGGGCAAATCTTGCCTGGCAGGTAATTACTGCGATATGCAGGATCCAGCTCTAAGGCCATTGGTATACCTTCTCCCCAGCACTGTCTAACACTATGAAAGCTAGCCAGCAGGGAGAACGTTTCCTGGTCAGTTCAAAGTTGGTTCCCTGGGTCCTGCAATAGAAGTAAGTGATGTCTTTAGCAATGGAGTCTTACCTCTTAGTTATGATGGACAACCAAGAGCAATGGCAATAGCCCATCTTGTTTGGGATGCCTCTGGTGTCTCCTTGACTAATAACTGTAGGAAGGTAAACCTATGCCTGGCATGGTTAATAGCCCATGTCTTCTTGGACCTGTATTGTTCACCCATGAAGCATGCCTCTGTTTAAACTCCTTCTGTTTTCCAAGTGCTTCATTCAACTTATAAATTAGTGAAGTGTCCCAAAGATTCTTCATACATTCTTACGTCTCACTCCCACTGCCTTTATCCCCATTTAAACCTTTGACTCCCAGTATTCCCCTTTGTAGTTGTTGTTGTTGGGTTTTTGTTTTGTTTGTTTTGTTTTGTTTGCTTGTTGTTTGTTTTTCTAGTTGTTTGTTTTGCTTTTTGTTTGTTTTGTTTTTGTTTTTATCACATGTGCTCTACTGACCTCTTTTGTTATGTTTTAAAACTTGGGATATAAGAGTGTAGGCTTGCATATAGTTTCTTCATGCATTCTTCATTTTTGTTAACATTTCCCCCACCCCCTTGTTTCCTTATCCCCACCATTCCACTACCTACTTGCCTCCAGTAAATTCTCTCTCTCTCTCTCTCTCTCTCTCTCTCTCTCTCTCTCTCTCTCTCTCTCTCTCTCTTTCTCTCTCTTTCTCTCCCTCTCCCTCCATTTCACCTACAATTTACTATCCCCCCTCCCTACATGCATCACTCCCTCCCACTGGCCTCCTAACTTCCTGGTTTCCGTGTGATTTCCAGGGTAAACACATAAAATACATGATTTGAAGCTAACACTGACATGTGAATGAGAACATACAGTATTTGTCTTCTGGGGGCCTAGGTGACGTCACTAAATACAATCTTTCCCTTTCCACGTATTTACTCGCAAAGTTCAAGATTTCCTTCCAGTAGAGTCATATCCAATTGTACAGATGCACACATATTCACTAGCACGCACCAATCAATGCATAGCTATGTTGATGCTATTTCCCAGCACGGACACTGATGTGCAAGCATCTCTGTATTCAGACTGCATGCAATATCCTTAGCTATCAAGAAATGCCAATTAAAACTACTGCAGAATTTCACCTCACCCCAGTCAGAAGAGCAGGCTATCATCAGGAACACAAATGACCACAAATGTTGGCATGGATATGGCAAAAGGGGACCCAAAAGGGAACCCTTATGCACTGTAGGTGGGGTTTAAACTAGTACAGGTACTTTGGAAACCAGTTTGGGAATTTCTTAAAACAAAAGAAAGAAAGAAAGAAAGAAAGAAAGGAAGGAAGGAAGGAAGGAAGGAAGGAAGGAAGGAAGGGAAAGAAAGAAAGAAAGAAAGAAAGAAAGAAAGAAAGAAAGAAAGAAAGAAAGAGAAAATAATTAGATTACCATACGACCAATCTATAACACTTCCTTTTCACTATTATTTAAAAAAAAAAAAACAAGGTATAACTCTGTAGCCCAGGCTGGCCTCAAACTCATGGTAAGACCCCACCTTTCTTAGCTTCCCAAGCACTGAGATTACAGGTGTGCACCCTCATGCTTGGCTATCAGCCACTACCTAAGAGACTTCTCTATTAACTTACCTGTTTTGTATGACTTACCACTATTCAACCCCTATATTATATAGCTCTCTTTCTGATTCCAAATATTTATAGAGGATCTGAGCCTGTGCAGCTATGCACTGGTTCTTCTGGAATCAATGTGATCCTCAGTTGCCAGCCTAACCAAGCAGACTCCATTCCAGGATGTGTGACCTTGACCCCAGGTCTTCCTTTGGCTATGAGTAGAGCAGGTTATCTAAAAGGGAGTGTGGATAAAGGAATGCTTAGGTTACCCATTGCCATGTAAAACTGCCCCCCAAACACAGATGTATAAAATAACTACCATTTAAAAAAAATTGCTTGAGTTTACAAGTTATCTGGGCAGATCTTCTGTTTTAGGTTGGGTTTGCTGGCAGTGGCTTTGGTTTACTATGCATGTGGCTCACTAGAAAGTCAGCTGAAGATGCCTATCCTAGGACTAGCCCCTTAGCTTAGCTGTCTCCAGAAATGAGTGAAGTGACCAGACACAGGTCCTTCATCATCTAGCATGTTAGCCTGAGCTAATCCACATGACGTTCCAGGGTACTCAGGGAGTAAGGCTATGTGTGCATGCTCTCACAGCCCAGACGAACCAAAGGCCCAGAGCATAATGCCAATGGGGGGTGGGGTGGGGAGAAGAAGTCTGGCCTCTCACTGGGAGCATCTCAGGACCTCACTGTAAAGAGAATGCTGGCTATTTCTGCAAATAACTCATCACAGTGAAGCTGTCTTGAAACAGGATGTAGAGAAGGGAAATACCATAGGTTCTATGGAGCAGACACTGTGCGATAATTGCATAGGCTGCTTTGGGCAGCCCAAGGAAAATAAGAACAGAGGCTGGGTTGTAGACAGTAGCCATCAGTAGGCAGAGAAGGTGGCTTTTATTTCCCTGTTTCCTTTTTCTTCCCCAGGAGGCTGGGCCCCTGTGAGGCTGGCAGGCAACCACGGGAGTTGTGCTGGCCGTGTAGAACTCTTCTACCAGGGAGTCTGGGGGACTGTATGTGATGACCTCTGGGACCTTCCAGAAGCAAACATCATCTGTAGGCAGCTGGGGTGTGGCTGGGCTGTTTCGGCCCTGAGCGAAGCTTACTTTGGGCAAGGTGCTGGGAAGATTCTCCTTGACAACGTGCATTGCAAGGGGCATGAGGAGCACCTGGAGGAGTGCTCCCACCTTGGGTGGTTCTCCCACAACTGTGATCACAGTGAAGACGCCAGTGTCATCTGTTCAGGTAAGACCCACTGCCCTTCAGGGCCTAGCACCAGCCCTTTCAAAACATCTTTCACACCTGTGTTGGTTACTGTTCTTTCCACTGTAGCAAAA
This sequence comes from Uromys caudimaculatus, assembly GCA_028551405.1. Taxonomy (NCBI): domain Eukaryota; kingdom Metazoa; phylum Chordata; class Mammalia; order Rodentia; family Muridae; genus Uromys; species Uromys caudimaculatus. Next base: position 66,425,340 of record CM052703.1, on the reverse strand, counting down.
GACTAACAAAAGCAGGAGGGAAGGGTGTGCTTTGCCTCACAGTTTGAGGACACACTCCACCATGGTGGTGCAAGTGTGAGCTTGTCTCACTGCCCCTGAAGTCTCAAATCAGATGGGGTGGTGCTTGTTTTCCACTCCCCTTTTTATCAGCCTGGGACCCCCACCCATTAGATTATAGTCTTTCATTCTCAGCTAAGCATTCTTGCAGACAAGTCCAGAGGTGGTTCCAAATCCAGTTAAGTGAACAGTGAAGATGAACTAATTATCACATTATGTGTAAAAATACCTGTTGACCATGCACCAGCATGCCAGTCCCTCACAGCAGATGTTTTCTTCTCTCACTTTTGTAGATGCTGAATACGGAATGGCTGCACTATCAGGTAGGGAAGATAATGTTCATGTGTGCGGCTCACTAGAAGCTTGGGGAAGAGGTTCTGCTGAAAGCTGGATTTGGGTATGCTCTGAGGCACTGGGGTAGCAGACAGACAAGACATAACCGCCCAGTGTCCAAGAGGAGAGGAGAGAGTGCCTTCAGAGCCAGCTGGCCTAGCCCCGCTGCCCCTCCCCTCTCTACTGTGTGGCCTACACACGGGAAAATTGATGTCTCAGACTTTGGGAGAATGCTTTGTTCAGTCAGGTTTGAGGTTTGCATAGACACAGTAGCCTATGGGTGGGTAGGACGTGGTTGAAATGTGAAATATGGCCAAGACGCTCCTTCCCAGTGGGCAATGGCTAGTGAGGCAACAGTGTCCCACTGAGCCAATTTTCTTTCTATTCCCTCTGCGTCTTGTTCCTGGTACAGCCTTGGCTCACAGTACTTTTATTGCTGTTGGTGTTCCTTCATTCTCCCTGGAGTTTCTATGTTCAGCTCTCCCTCTCTCATTAGACCCTGAGGTCCTTTGATAGCATGTTCTTAGATAATTCTCAGGCAGAGAGACGGGGAGGGGGGGAGGGAGGAAGGGAGATGGAGGGAGGGAGAGAGAGGGGGACAGAGAAAGAAAGAGAGAGAGAGGGTCTGGAAAAGTTTTGTTTAAATCCTCCACTAGCTGTCAACCCTGCCAGATTCCAGAAGGATGATCTGTAATGGACTGAGCTGAGAGTTGCTATGCTAGAGGGGAGATGTTGGGAGCCTGGAAGGGCCCCCTGCATCTTCAAGTCTTGACTCAGCATCTCTTATCAACACTTGGTCAAAGGAAAGCTGAATGTGTGTGTGTGTGTGTGTGTGTGTGTGTGTGTGTGTGTGTGTGTGTGCAAATGCTTATACATGTTGGCCACTGAGCCCCAGGGATCCAGCTGTGTCTGCTTCCTTGGCACTAGGATTGCAAATGTGTGACACTAAACACAGCTTTTTGTATGAGGGTTCTAGAAATTGAACTCAGGGTTCTGTGCTTGCAAGGTAACCACTTTACCAATGGTGCCCTCAGTTTGGTCCCTGAAGTGGGGTGTCTTCTGATTTCTACATCCTAAACTATAATCCCCAGGCCCTTGGGTTACTGGAAGAGGCTTTAGGAGCTAGAATTTTATATCTTTGTTTGATTGTTTTTAACAAATCTTTTTTTTTCAATGCTGGGTTTTGAACCCAGAACTTTATTCATGCTAGGCAAGTACTCTACCACTGAGCTATGTCCCCAATTTTCAATGTCTTGCTTGTTTTTAATTTTAATTTTAAAATTATCTCACTTTTCTGGGGGACAAGAGAGTAATACAGTGAAATCCAACCAGGATCTGTGTCAGCACTGTTTGACTACTGTAACACAAAGCCCTTCTATATCCAGATCCTGCCTCTAGAGGCTGATTCAGGAGTCCTGAGAGGGGCTGAGGGGCTGGACTTGCCATGATCTCCTCATGATTCTTGTCTACAGACAGCTGTGCAGACCCGTGGCACCTGTTGTCCACACGTCTTTTTGTGTTTGGCAGGTCCCCCATCAGCTGCCGTGGAAGGAGCAATGGATCCAGGTGAGCACTCAGTGTGCTTGGATGTCCACTTCCTTAGCGCTCAAGCCTTGAAGGGATTCTTCAAGGAAACCAGCAGACCACTGCCTGGTCTAGGTCACCCCACTAGAATTGTTCTTCATGAAGAATCCCAAAGAAAAGGCCAGTGTACTTAGGGATGTGATTTCATGTCCAATCAGTCAAAGAAGGAGTTCCAAACATGGTACCGTTTCTGCATTCTCGAAGCCAGAGCACCATGAGTGAAGGTTAGACATGGCCATTCATGTAATGATATTGCCAGTCAGCACCCAGAGCCATTACTTCAGAAAGGGTCCACTGTGAAGAACGTGCTTGCCTTCTCTGCCCTTGCCCTTCCCCACACCCCCTCCTCCACACTCTCTTCTTCATATGCCCTTTTCTAGCTTTGACTATATTTCTGGGTTCTAGAAGCTCCAGTTGGCACAGCATAGACTTAGCACCATTTGATGATCAAGAGCTAAAGAACCAGTCAGAACCAGTCGGCACACAGCCAGAGAATCTGACTAGATAGGAGTTCTTTACACTGCGATAGAACTGAGTGTTGGTGTGGACACACAGACAACCAGGTTAAAGAACAAAAACCAGACAGGCAGATGGGTGGACTGGTAGATGTAAAATGCTATCATTAATAGAGAGGTCTATGACTCAGGCCAGCTTCTTTCTAGCTAATAGCAGATATTTAATAGCATCATTTTAAGAAGTGATGGTTGGGTGGGCCAGCCATTGTCATCATCACATACATATACAGAAGTCCCACACAGGGTCACTCTTAACTGGAAACACTGAAGTAGAGAATTACTCATTGGTTGTGTGAGATCGTGAGATATTCATGGCCAGGATGTGATTGACAATGAGTAATAGAATCCACAGCTAAGGAATAATGAGAGAGAAAGGTCTTACCAATATTCATCTTCCCAGCAGAGGACTACAAGTCTCCATAAAGATGAGAGCTGTTTCAAACTTCAGACACATGTATGCTAATGGCTTAAGTTTGGAAGATTCTTAAAACTGTTTTATAACTTCAATACATCCCAAGGCACATCCACAAAGTAATAGCCAGTAAAACCTCTTTTTTAAAAGAATGAAAAGAAAAAAAAGGTGTAAACTATAAAATTAGTAAACCGAACAATGCAAACTACAGCTTTAAAGCACCTTTTCTTAGAATTTTATACAATGAGTATACCGTAGTTGTACCATATCTACCTTCTCCACTGTTCTAAGTGCTTCTACGATCCCCCAATCCACATCTCAAATTTAGGCAGTGTCCCTATCTATCTATCTATCTATCTATCTATCTATCTATCTATCTATCTATCATCTATTATCCATCCATCCATCCATCTATCTGAGTCCAGTTAGGTAGATTTCCCATGTGCACAACGGTTTAGGACTGATCACTGGAGGAAGGAAAACTTATCAGGAGCCTCATCCCTAAATAAAATTGACCATCCCCCAGGAGCTATTGACTGCCTGCAGCTCTTCAGCTAGGGGTGGGGACTCCCATGAACTCTTCTTTTATCCATGTGGCATGCTGACTGGTGTGCTTGTGCAGTTTTGTTGTCACAACCTCTTTCTTCTAGAAAAATCTCGGTGTGGTGGAGTCATTACCAATGCACCTGGAAAAATCAAGAATCCCCCAATGAATGAAATGCATGACAACATAACCTGTGTGTGGGAGATCAGGGCAAATACCTCTGATCGTATACGGCTGGCATTTCCATCCCTTGAGTAAGTGATGCATACTCTATAAGCATACAGTGCAGTTCAACGTTTTAACTGTTCATCCCGATGCTGATTCTCATATGCAAAAGAGTTCTTCGTGCATTTTAAACTTTTTATCTTGAAATAGCTGTAAACACAAAAGGAAATTGCAAAAATAATACACACCCTGTATGCCCCTCACAAGCATCGCTCAGTGGTAGATCATTAACAACGCCAGCAAACTGATATTGGGGTGTTACTGGTCGGTGGACCAAAATATGTATTCAATTCCCAATGATTTTTGCATGTAATTATTTGCATGATGGTGGGGTAGTTCCACATAGTTTAACCCTGTGAATGGTGTCACAAAACCATAGCTCCATTCCAGGTACATCACACAAAGGAACTGCCCTTTCACCTTTGTCTTTTTGGATTGCCCATCTCTATTCCTTAACCATGATCTATTATTCTTCACCTCTACATGTTGCCATTCCGAGAATTTTCTGTGAACGGAATCATGCAGCATGTAGTTTTGGGGTTGACTTTTTTCACTCATCGGAGTACCCCTAAGATCCATTCAGGTTGCTGTAGTACCCAGGGGTGGTTGCTCTTTACTGTGGAGAAGGATTTCATTCATATGGCTGTGCCAGATTTGGTTAATCCTTTCCCCTCTGAGAAACATCTGGCTCATCACTAGTCTTCAACTATTGTAGCTGTGGCTTATGGGAACATTCAGGGGAGGTTTTTATGCCAATGTAAGTTCATTTGTCAGGGCTGAATACCCAAGAGAATGACTGTTAAGTTGTATGGTAAGTACACAGTAAGCTTCTTTGAACAGATAGACTTTCCCAGGATGACTGCCATGTCATCTTCCGACCAGCAACACACATGACCCGGCTTCTCCAAGCCCCAGGATTTTATACTACCTCTTTTATACAAGTCTGTATATATAGATATCCTTTCTTTTTGCTGCTGTCAGAGTGATTGTGCATTCTATAGTTTTTATACTTTTATTATATGTATAAGGAAATATGAATGCTTTTTTGTATGTTGAAGAATTTCTCTAAGACATGTTGCTTTACTTTTTAATGTAATGTTTCATACACTATTTGAAAATTTCATACATGTATATAATATATTTTGATCATATTCATACTTCCATGCATTTTTAATTAAAAACAAATTTACTTTACAGGCTTTGGATAGGAGAAACAAAGAGAAAGGAACACAGACACACACACACCCACACACACTTTGTGTGTCCTGGCTATCTGGTGAAAAAGAATCTGAGGAAATTTCAGGTTTTAGTATTGTAAATACATAAAGTTGAAGTTATTTGTAGATTAAAGTTATACTGAAAATAACCCCAAGAACCCCCCACATTATTTATGCATCTTGAATTGTGCTTAACTTAAGGATGATTTGGAATGAATAGCTGTTGGGCTGGTGACAGGAATAAGTAGTCTGCTTCGAGCACTGGTGACAGCTACACAAAAGTTCACAGAGAAATGCTGCAGCTGACAAGTCCAGATGGCTTTCACAAAGTCAATGGGCAGGTCTACAGCCATGTCCCTATAGACAGGCTAGCTATCAAAACTTGTCTCTGTGGGAAGTGGGGTGGATTTGAACCTAGAGCTATTCTATTACCAGGCCCACAAACAACCAAACCCTATTGCTGATTTTAGACTTTTTCTCTCAAGCATCACATAGTGAAATGACCTTGATTAGCTGTTAGCCCAAGACTGTGAAGTACCCTGTGGTTACAACAGCTCCCAGGTCCTGAAGAAGGGTTCTCTAGAGTCAGTGTTCTTCCTCTTCCACCTGCTAAAAGGTCCATTCCTTTCAGACAGTAATTTTCAGAGGAAAAATACAGGATAAAGTGATCATACTGTGTCTACATCACAGACAGGCTTTGGGCTTGCCCCCAGCATTCTTGCCCCTATGATATAAAGCAGGACTCACAAAATGCCTTCTAGGCTTGTGATGAAGAGATTAAGAGGGATTCATGACATTTGCTTCCCCAGCCTCGACTGCACCAATGAATATTTTGAAATCCTGGATGGCCCTCCATCCTCCATGAAGTCCCTGGGGAAACCCTGCCGTGGGTTGCACATCACCTTTGCATCTCACTCCAGCTCAATGACCCTCGTGTACTTCCGAGGCGAGAACAACATTGGGAAAAACTTCATGGCTTATTACTATTTTGAAGCCAAAGGTAAGAAGATGGCACGGAGCCACAGCTCTGTGCTTCCTGGTGATGTGCCTTCATTTGTTCTGTGACCTTGGACAAGACTCTTGACCAATGGGGAATCTGTTGTGAGGATTCATACAACAGAAGTTAGGTCATTAGGGTGTCATTTCCGATAATACTCTGACTCTAGTCCCAGATGGGTGTTTCAGTACAGAGAAAGGGAACATGTTCCCTCTAGGACCTCTCTCAGGCTTGTGCACACTGATAAGGAGGACGAGATTAATATACAAGACAAAATTGGAGGGTAAATGGAACATACTAAGTTAAAGCAAATGAATAAAATAGTGTGTGTACTAGAATGTGCTGCAGAGGCACACATGTGCACATCAAAAGGGCAATAGAAAAGTCAGGACCACTATAGGCTGCAAACGCCAAAGAAAACACCAGGGGAGAGCCATTTTGAATTTGCCTGTGACATTAGGTAGGCTGTTCATAGAGAATTGGCAAGAGAACTCATAAGGAGTAAGATCAGTGTTGGAAATGAGGTACAGTGCATTCTGGGAAGGCAGAAACTAAGCTGAGGGTCTCTGCTATAGTACAGTGTACACAAATTAGTAAGATCTATTAAAACAACTGTGAGTCAAATACAATAATATCCATCTGCTAGCACAGATAAGCTCCTTGCCTGTGTTATGCTTACACAAACCCATGGATCACCCTTTTTTACTTAGGGGAAACATAGACCTTGGGTTCTACACTACTCTTTACCTATAAATACCAGTCAGACCTCATATCTGTTTTGTCTAAGATGGTGTTAACAGTCCCCAGGGCCTTTAGTAAGTGATGGGCTAACTCTCCAAGAAAGCTGTAAGACAGAGGAAATGCTCTGTACCAAACAATGGGTCAACTATGTCTCTATAATTGGGATGATATATCTGTTGATAGTAGCTTTCTTGTTTTTGCAGAGATGACAACGAAGACACCGTATCTGATCAGTGAGTCAACTCTCGTGTGATTACCTGTCATTTTTAGTTCATGTTTCTTCCTCTGCCCCCACTCCTGATGATTTTTTAAAGATGGGGTCTTACTAAGCACCCCTGGCTGTCCTGAAACTCACTATATAGACCAGACTGGCCCCAAACCCACAGAGATCCACCTGCCTCTGCTTCTTGAATACACTGCCATGCCCACCCTTCCTGGTGATTTACTCTCATCCTTTGTTCCCACTTTCCTGTTTCTTAATTCCTAGTTCAAGTCTCAGATGACAGAGAGGTTCTGTCTGCAGGGTTTCTGCATAAACCTAATGCCCAGTCACATTGAAACCAAGTAACATTTACTCAACCACCAGGCCACTTTATGTTGATAATTGTCTATTTACTTTTCAAATTCCTTGTTTTTAACCAAGGTAAGACATTCTTAATTAGATATTCCACATCAAAAAGTTAATGCAGCAGAAGCATATTAGTTATTTATGCTTAAAACAATTACAATATACCTGACAAAAGCAACTTAAGAAAGGAAGGTTCATTTGGCTCACAGTTTGAAGTGCAACCTGCCATGCCTGGGAAGGCACACAGTGGCTCTAGTTGTGGCGGGCGGAGCTCGCATGGCATCCACAGTCAGGAAAACAGAGAGAGGTTAATATAGGTTTTCTGCTCATTCAGCCCGGGACCATAACCTATGAAAAGGCCATGCCTACGCATAGGATGTGCCTTCTCACTTCAGTTGAAGCTCTATGGCAATGGCCTCACAGATTCTCCCAGAGGTTTGGTTCCTAAAAATAATAAAGATGAGAGCAGAAATTGAAAAGCAAAGAAAATCAACAGATCTAAGAGCTGGTTCTTTGAGAAGATAAATAAGATCAATAGACCCTTGGCTTAGCTAACCAAAAGAAAGCAGATTATCCAAATTAATAGAATTAGAAATGAACATGGAACCATTATGACATAGAACAATGAAATTCAGAATAATATAGGGAAATACTTTTTTAAAAACCTATTAAGATAAAAAACTTATATTAAAAAATTCCATTAAGATAAAATTATAAAAGAAATGAACAGGCAATCCTCTGCTGTATATATGCTAGGGGGCCTCAGACTGGCTCATGTATGCTGCCTGGTTAGTGGCTCAGTCTCCAGGAGCTCCACCCAGAGCTCTCCCCTTCAGCTTCATCAGTTCTTCCCATAATTTAACCATAGGGGTCCCTGACTTCAGTTCAATGGTTGTATGTAAGTATCTGTGCCTATCTCAGTCAACTGCTGGTAGGGTCTCTAAGAGGACAGCCATGCTAGGATCCTGTCTGTAAGCATCAGTAATAGTGTCAGGTCTTGGTGCCCCCCCATGAGATGAATCCCAAGTTGGACTGGTCACTGGAGACCCCCTTCCTTCAGAGGACTACCTGGTCTGACCTCAGTGGGAGAAGATGCCCCTAATCCTCGAGAGACTTGAGATCCCAGGGAAGGGGGATGCCCAGTGGTGGGGGGAGAGGGAGAGCACCCTCTTGGAGTCAAAGGGGAAGAGAAATGGGATGAGGAACTGTGGGAGGGGGCAATGGCTAGAATGTAAATAAATAATATTTTAAAAGATATGAACAAATTTCTAGATTCTTCCAAACCACCAAAGTTAAACTAACAAGATCACTAACTTGCAAAGTCCCATAAGAAACAAGTTGAAATAGTAATAGTAATAATAATGATAATAATAATAGCCTCAAAAATGCCCAGATAGATTCACAGAAGAATTCTACCAAACTTTTTAGATAGATCTACAACAAATACTTTAAAAATTATTCGAAAACGAGATGCAGAAGAATTACTCTAGATCTCCTTCTATGATGCCAGTATTACTTGGGAAAAAAGACAGGTTAAAAAAAAAAGAAAAGAAAACTACATGCCAGTGTCCCCAGTGAATATAAGTGTAAAAATCCTCAACAGAACACTAGCAAACTGAATTGAGACACATATCTGAAATATCACCTACTGTGATAATATTGGATTTGTCCTAGAGATGCAGGGATGGTTCAGAATGTGTAAGTCATTCATAAATGTAATAAATCATTTAGATGGAATTATAGACAAAAATCATATGATCCTCTCAATAGATGCAGGAGAGACGTTTGGCAAAATAAAGTTCCAGAAGCAGTAAGACTTAAGGGACATACATTAACATAATTTATAATTAACATAACAAACCCATAGTCAACATTATCCTAAATGGAGAAAACTTTAAAGCAATTTCCTAAAACTCAGGAATGAGGCTGGGATGTGCTGGGGGCCAGCCCCAGCAGGGTCTTCTTTCTTTCTGTTCTTAGTTCTCCTTGAGGCAGCAGAGGGGGAAGAGCATCAGCAGAGGGTAAGACTTTGTCTTAGGAGATATGGGGGTAAGACCTTGCCTTTAGATATATTTAGAGTTGCTCTATAATAATAAAAAGTTTACTTATCTAAGTCTAACCTACTTTGCTACTGTAGCTGACCTGCCTTCTGAGTTCTTCTGAGGCCAGATACTATAGTCTCTGACACTTAGCACTTCATCCTAAAACAACAAGGAATTAAGTAAAGTAGCCTTTGTTCTAAATTCCACAGCTCTAACTTTCAGTCTGGTAGTTGACATCACAGGGAAAAAAAGGACCCTTTGCAAAGTGAATTTAGCATTTATTTCTAAGTTATGAAAAGTTTCCTATGAAAACTCTCTCAGAAAAAGGAGGAAAGCAGAAAAATCCTAAGCGTGGCAAGGGAAATTCACGAGCTTCTCTTTGTCCTCAACACTTACACATTTTTGAGAATACATGATTACATAGTAAAAAGTTCATCGCAAGTTTACACATAAATTTAAATCATAAATTGAATAAGAAGTTTACAACAGAGAATGTTTACATGCATATACATTAGGAATAATTATCTGGCTAAACATTCATCACCTGTCATAGCTCCATAGGTTCAAGGAGAGTTAAAAACTATAGCTAAGTTATTAGTGAAGTTTTGTATAGATAAACCCAGTCAATATTTTATCTTCTGCCCTAGCACCTATAATAAATCATAGTTCCCTTTTTATGATCTTTTGTTAATGGTTTTACAACCTTTTGGAATGTGCTCTGAGTAGTAGAAAGTGTGGCCAATTAACTGGTGACACACGGGAAACTGACAGAGTTCTCATTTTGCAGTTTTGACTATCAGAAAGGACATAATAGCAGTCCCATTATTAAAGAGCTTAATAAATACTTATATAATCTTAGGAATTCTTATAGGATCATCATTAAGAATTAAGAAGTCATCTATTTGTCTATATAGCATCACTAAGAGACAGTATATCTTCATAGTTCTACAGAGATGTGCTCAAGAGGGTGGGCTAATACCTAGTGATTGTCATATATGTAATAATAACAGGAAAAGCATATTAATAGCAGGAATCTTTCCTAAAATGATTTTCTCCTGGGCCTTGTCTAAAAGAGCAAATCTGTCATGGATTTATTAATTCAAAGCAGACCATCTCAGGAAGATCACCTGCTAGTTATTAGCTTGTCCTATGATGGCTCCTGACAAGGATGTCCATTATTTCCTCCACTTCTTGAAGCACTAGTTAGAGTACTAAGACAAGAGAAGGGGATTCCAGGGACACAAATAAGGAAGAAAGAAGTCAAATTACCCCTACTTGCAGATGATTTCACATCAAACACGAGGTTCCAAAAGTGCCAACAGGAAACTTCTAGAAATGATCAAGACTTTTAGTGAAGTGACACATATCAAATCAACTTATAAAAATCACATATATACTTCTTTTTAAAAAGGATTTATTTTTGTTTTATGTGCATTGGTGTTTTGCCATGTGTGTCTGTGAGAGGGTGTCAAATCACTCAGAGTTGGATTATAGACTGTTGTCAGCTGCTATGTAGGTGCTAGGAATTGAAGTCAGATTCCCTAGAAGAACAGCCACTGCTTTTAACTATTGATTCATCTCTCCATATATATATATATATATATAGTGTGTGTGTGTGTGTGTGTGTGTGTGTGTGTGTGTGTATACTTCTTGTATACCAATAACAAACATGCTGAGAAAGAGATCATGGAAACATTCCCATTCAAAATAGCTTCTAAAAAAAAAAAATCTAGGAATAAAGTTAACTGAAGAGGCAGAAAAACCTCTACAATGGAAACTGAGTTGAAATTTAGTCTAACCATCATAAGAAGCAAGTAAAAAATAGGGGAGGGCTCCTCCCAAAAAAAAAACAGTGTATGAGTGTTTGCATTTTAGCACAAATTAAGTTATATTTTTGGTGAGCAGACAAAGGAGTCAGCTTCCATGTTTCTGGGATACATGAGACCCATGTGAAGAGAGGGTTTGGCTTAGGACATTTTTTATTATATAAGTGAAAAGGTGAGAGACTCAAGGGTGATGTGGGTGTTCAGTGAAGACTGATCTAAGGATGGCGCCTTTGACTTCTTAAATCTACTCTCATCTTGTCTCCACAGCTATCCCCACAGCAACTTCCAAGATGGTAACAGAAAGACCACGTAAGTCCCAGAAGGCACTCATTTGAGTAGTATCAAGTGTCTCTTTCTCTCAGCACTCACGTCAGAACTTGCTGTACCTGCTTCCTGTGTGGAATAGTAGAACTACAAACAGTCCATTTGCTTGCAAATGGACCAATTGTCTCTACCCTAGGACTTAAGACCATTGCAAACCCCCACTGTCTTAGGCTCTCACATCCTGAATAAATGTGTTGTTTTGTTGTTATTGCTATTATTATTGTTTGGTTTCGGTTTTGTGCCTTTCAGAATTCTCAAAGCCTGCACAACCTACAAATACTCCCAGTGGGAATGTCTCACCTCTTCCTGTGCCTGACTCAGGTATAGTTAGCCTCCCCACCTCAATCACTAATTGATTTTTCCAAAATGGGCAGAGCCTCAGAGCAATAAAGTAGACCAGCAGAAAAAGAATAAGGCACTTCTAAAGCAGGGGGTACGGAGGGCCTTAGATAGACATGTTGTTTGTCATGAGTAGAGTTCAGGGGAATCCTTTTGATTTTTCTACTTTCAGTCCCTTCACAGATAGGTTGACATGCCAACACCCTGCTGCATAACCTTGAGCTACCATAAAAGTGACACTTGAAAACTTCTCACAAAAATAACATTTTGTACAAATTTCATTATTTTCTGCATTTAGCCCGAACAGATTTGTGCATGTTTCTCACATAACAGATAGTAATTAGTGGATTTTGTATATCCTAGATGCTATTGACAACCCCTGTGACTTATCATACTCCATATGGGGTTGATTAGTTGGCTGACTTTAGTGGGTTTCTTTATCTAATAGAATATAGGAGAGGGCAGCTCAAACATCTCATGGAAAGGTGTCATGCTTCCAGATGATAAAAGTCATCAGGTCTCTGTCTGCAGGGGACTGGCTGGAGCTGCGGCTGGTGGGTGGCTCCAATCACTGCTCAGGGCGTGTGGAGATCCTCTACCAGGGAGTCTGGGGGACTGTGTGTGATGACCTGTGGGACCTGAATGAAGCTGAGGTCGTATGCAGACAGCTGGGGTGTGGTCAGGCTGTGTCTGCCCTTGGCAAGGCCTACTTTGGCCCTGGTTCAGGAGACATCTTCCTAGATAACCTCCAATGTGCTGGGGTGGAGCACTTCCTGGGTCAGTGTGCCCATTCTGGCTGGTCAGACCACAACTGTGGCCACCATGAAGATGCCGGTGTCATCTGCTCAGGTACTCTATCTAAGTTTCTCACTTGGCAATATTCATTAGCAATGTGTGCTTTGCTGAAATATGCAAAGAATGTGTCTGAATATGGAAGCAGTAGCCTGCTGCAGGGAGGCCAGGGCTGCATGGGACTGGCTCTCAGAGCTGCAGTGAACTTCCAGACTGTATCTGTGCAGTGTCTATATTTTCAGAGCCCCAGTCTCTTCACTTAGGAAACTAGGAGGCTGACTGCTCTTTTGCAGCAAAGATGTTTTTGACAAAGCATTGGCTTACTACCTAACAAAGAAGTATATAACTCATTATTCTCCTTAGTCATAACTAAGGAGGAAATTCTGGGAGGTGACTGTGTCACTTTTTTTAAATACCCTGATTTATGTATGAGTAGTTGTGAGTAAATAGGTTCCCTCTAGAATGTCTACAGCTAGCCCTGTCTGACAATACAATGTCTTTAAGCAAACAGCTACAATCGCAGGTGTGACTCCAAAGAGTCACTCACTGTAAATAGAATGGGCTTGCAGTCCACACAGCTGCCCACACGGAATAATACATGTTACTAATGTATCTATTTCACCAGTAAATAGGCTCAGGCTCCTGGGAGCAGACATTATTCAAACCACAACTGTCTAAATCTGTCCATTTTCTCACTTTCCTGTAATAAACTAACACCCCAAAGAGAAGCTTATTTTAGACCTATTGATAAATTTGTTTTTTCTGGTATTATGTTCTTTAAAGGGATTGATAATAGATTAATCAATATGAATGAGAGTATAATTAAACTTTATCTTCTGTATTAAAGCCTTGAGCTTCTCCAAATACTGACCTATTTTGTTTTCTTACTTACAGATGCTGAAAAACCTCTGTCCAATGTTCCAGGTTAGTGTTGTATTTTATAGGTGGGAGCTAAATATTGGCTGCCTTTGACTTTGTCTTTGGGCGGTTTGGTCTTACACCTCTGAGTTCACTCCTTCAGACTGCAAAAACTGGTATGGAATGCCATGGAAAACTCTGTCTGGGATTCTTTTCTGTTTTTCATGTGTGATGTGTTGCATGTGTATTCCTGTGTGTTCATATGTGGATATACTGTTTGTAAAGCATTCACATGTTACCGAAAAATAGGCTACATGTTTGGTCATTTTCCTCACTGGCATAACACCAAGAGAAAAGGTTCATACCAAAGTGACATGGCTCTTTCTTCTCTCTGGTCCAAAGGATGGTTTTTGTTTTTTGGTTTTTGGTTTTTTGGTTTTGGTTTGGTTTTCATTTGTTTGCTTGCTTGCTTGCTTTTGTTTGGTTGGTTTCTGTTTTGTTTTGTTGGCTTTTCTATTCACTTAGCTCCTTTTCACAATTCTGCTAGGATCTCCTTTCTATCACCCTCTAACATCCTGTCTTTGCCTTTGTTGTATTTATCACCGTGTGGAACAGTACACTGTACAGAGTTTGTATTTCACAAGTGAATAGACTCAGGTTCCCTAAGGGTCTATGGCTATATCATCCGTGGCTAACACAGAAAACAAAAATATCTGCTGAAACAAAATTTGCTGCAACCCCCACAAACTGCAACTCAGAAATCCATGGTAAACATGAGGAGGAATGAATGCTCAAGGCTCTACCTCAGCCTTCCTCTGAGCCTAGTACTGCAAGATTCCAGGCAAAGGTATTGGGGTGTGGGAACTCATACCACACTTCTCTCTCTCTCTCTCTCTCTCTCTCTCTCTCTCTCTCTCTCTCTCTCTCTGCAGGAGACTGGCCAGAGCTTCGTCTAGTGGGAGGTTCCAGTCGGTGCTCAGGACGAGTGGAAATCCTCCACCAGGGAGTCTGGGGCACCATATGTGATGACCTATGGGGTTCAAATGAAGCTGAGGTTGTGTGCCGCCAGCTACAGTGTGGTCAGGCCATTTCTAGTCTCGGTGAGGCTTACTTTGGTCCAGGCTCAGGAGACATATTCCTAGACAACCTTCAGTGCTCTGGAATGGAACATTACCTCAGCCAGTGCCCACATTCAGGATGGTCTGAACACAACTGTGGCCACCATGAGGATGCTGGTGTTATCTGCTCAGGTATTCATTCTCTTCCTAGGCAACTGAAGGAATTTTGAAATTATCTTTTATGGGTGAAATTTTCCATCCACCCATTTGATTCTTAAGTAACCGTTCAGGTCCAGGTCCTGGGTGCAGACACATACCCTGTCATGAGTGGCTCTTGGCAGTTATGGGAAATCTAGGATATCTATGGGCACCACTCTGGGGCATTACAGTAAAGATTCCAGAGTCCCTTTCTTAAGCTATCACCGAGTAGGTTTGGGAAGGAACTCGGGAGCCTGAACTTTAAGAGTCCTCCAGGAATTCTGCATAGGGGTACCACGAGTAACCTAGCTCTGCCCACCATGAGACACAACCTACCTAGTGGCTGGGCTAAGTTTTCTAAGCCAAGAACTCACTTAGATGAGGGTGCCCAGTTGATGGTTCTAGGAGCTGATTTCTGTACCCAGAAAGGTCATGAGTTTGTCCCTCTTACTCACTATCCCCCTCTTGTCACCTCAACTTCCATCCTTTGAACTCATCAAAGAGAATGACCTGTTGCTTCTCTTTCTGTATACAGATTCAGATGCCCCTCCTCCACCTATGCCACCAGGTATGTCCATTGCTCTCCTAGTGAAGGAAACTTCCCACTCAGGAAGAGCAATGGTGAAAACAGTACCAAATACCATTTTTAAAAGTGCTAAGAGTCAGGCATTCTGAGCTCTTCATACATGTATAGATGGACTCTTCTCAACTTACGATGGAGTTATATCTCAAAATCCCAATGTAAAACTACCATAAGTCAAAGAATTGATCTCACATAGCTAATCTTCTGAATGTCATGGCTCAGCAACAACACACTAAGAGCACCCACCATGTATTCTCACTACCTGTGGTGCCTGGGAGCTCACTGCTGAGGCCCAGCATCTCAAGGGAGGATCAGACCACATATGTGATCTGAGGAAAACATCCAAATTCAAAATTTGAAGGACAGTTTCTCCCTAATGAGAAGCCATCTATCAAATCTTCATAAATCAGGGAACTTCTTAATTCCCTCTAGGAAAATATGTTGTTATTTATGTTTTCCAGGTAAACAGACACATAGAAAGTTAGCAAGGCACTTTTTGGCTGTCCAAGGGATATGGGCCAAACTGCCAGTACTCTTGACCTCTAGTCACTTGCTATACACACATTGGCCCACGACACCCAGATCAGACAATGCTATAGTAAAGATGGGGGGGACAGTTTGCTCAGGTTATTGCTCATCACCAAGAAAATTCCTTAAAAGACACACATGCTGTGTTTTCAGAAGGAAGATTTAAGTGATGTTAAGCAGTTTTGATCATTAAACAAATTAATGGGAAAACTAAGTTTTTACACTGAATATATATATATATATATATATATATATATATATATATATATATATACACACACACATACATCCTTATATAATAATAAGTAATCTTATGTAATCTTATATATTGAGGTAGTAGAAAAATAGACTAATACTATAATTTCTAGAATGAGATTGAAGGTGAATGAAAACATATTTCTTTTCATTGTAAATTCTGCCCCAAAACATTGGAAGATATGATGCAAGG
The DNA here is from genome assembly GCA_028551405.1 of Uromys caudimaculatus. NCBI lineage: Eukaryota > Metazoa > Chordata > Mammalia > Rodentia > Muridae > Uromys > Uromys caudimaculatus. The sequence goes on along the minus strand of CM052703.1, from coordinate 66,409,151 downwards.
ACCCTTGATACATTAATTAATTGGTTGAGGATAAGGGAGATCAAAAGCCTACTCACACTATCTCTATCAGGGCAGCTTAGAGAAAGCACCTCTTCCTTTCCCTGCCCTACCAGGATCTCTCACATTTCTCTCCAGCAGGAGAGATATCTTGTAAGATTTATCTTGAGAGAAAGTTGGAATTTACCCTTTGAATGTGCCTGGATTATCTCTCCATCAGCAGAAAGCATACAAGTCACAGTCATTAAAAGAAGCATCTCTCTTGGCATTTGCCTGGAGGAGCTCTTGATGAGCGTTGGGTGTCCGAGGCAAGGGCAGCTTATGTGTTGAGGTCATTACTGAGAAGAGAATGCTGTCTAAAGCTACAAGGCCACAATTAAGGTCAAAAATAGTGGAAAATTTTCAAATTTCTCAGACCAAAAGACTGAACCCAGGGCCTTGTGCTTGTCAGGCAAGCACCCTACCACTGAGCTAAATCTCCACCACTAGCTATTTAATGAAGTGTTGTCTGTAGTTTGCTCATTTCACATAGGAACTGTATGGGTGATAAAGAAATAGAGAAGGATCCATTCTGGTTATCCATTGTGGCTCAAAATTTCGTGGTTTAAGACAGCTACATTCTAATACATGCTGTGGTTTTGTGTGTCAGGAATTTGGGCAGGCTCAGCTGGGAGATTCTTTTGCTCCTCAGAGCATCAAGCTAGGGTCTCAGTGTCATTTGCCTGGGTTCTGGTTTGGAGAGCTCAGGATAGCTTCATATACATCATCAGTGCCTTCATGTGTGCATTGCAAAGGTGAGCCGTCTTCCTTTCTAGGGAGTCTCAGAGCCTCTTCATCCAGTCTCTTTAAGTGGTGGGATGGTGTGAGGCTGTATAAGTAAGCCTCAGGCTCAGAAACAGGAAGTATATGTCAATAGTTCCTTAAGACACAGCATGGCTTCTGCCATATCCTATTGTTCAAAGCAATGACAGAGCCCACTCAGATTCAAGGGAGGGAGCTTAGTCCTCATCTGGTGATAAGAGGCATATCGAAATATTACTGGCTGGCTTTGATCTGCCATAGAACTATAGAGAATGTTCACTTAGCAGCATCAGACTCTTCTAAGTTGGCACCAAATACATTGATGTTTCCAAGGCAAACATTTATCATGTACTAGCTTGTAGATGCCACTAGAGATTTCCCCCTGGATGTCCTTATCTTCTTTATTTCCTTTCCAGGTCCTTCCCCAACTTCTCAGGACCCACTACCAGGTAGTCACTTCTTTATGATGTGGTAACTCCCTGAAGGCAGATTTCAGGCAATATCCAGAGATACAGCACAGCAGAGCCCCTGGCATGTGGGTGAGGGGCTTCCTTCTCTGTGACCGCCCTGTAAATGGTGACTATTAGCTGAAACATGAGGGAAAGGAAGGCTGCGGCTCTTCCCAGGATAAAGTAGACAAGAAGTCCACAAGTTGGTAGATGTAGCTCTGCGGTCTGTCTTACCCACACTCGGCCTGCCTTGTGTAGGCACAGCCCTGGAGTGGAGACTCATAGACACCTGTTTTTCATCTCCCATCACACATGTGTGTCTCAACCCTATTATTATAACCTACAGATGTGATCAGTGGAGGGTGGAGTGTGGTGGCATACAGCTGTCACCTTGTTACTTGAGAGGTGCAGGCAGGAGGGCTTGAATTCAAGGCCATCCTTGGCTACATAATAAGACTCTGTCTCTACAAAAAGGACTGGGGAATGGGTTCTGTGGTAGACAGCACTTGTGCAATCCCTGGGATTTGATTCCAGCCTTTTCCCATCCCAGAATGTAATCAGTGGCAGAAGTGTAGGGTGTCTAGAATCAGCTCCCAGATCCATCCTAGGAAAGATTAGAAACCTGTGGGAGCCTGGGAGGATTACAAGGTGGTTATAGAGGTGAAAAACAGAAAAAATCAAGCAGCTTCATAAAATTTAGGTACACATGAAGTGCATTGTGCTTTAAAAGTCCCTCAAATAAATGGACGATTTTCTTATCTACTTTTTTAGACAGCACACTGCCTTGTATACCTGTGAGGGCTGTATCTTTTCATGCTAAAATGATAATGACTATGGAGGAACTAGATCTTTGTCTTGTTTAACTTTCATAAATTCCCAAATTTACAAGTTCCAGTCTGAACACACCGCGTTAAAATAAGTGAACATAATCCAGCAAAGTGTGTACTGTGTGCTGAGAGGTGGTCCCAGTCATAGGCTATCAACCATGCCCATGAGACCTTTCCTTCCATGACTCATTGGACTCTGAAGTTGTTTGGCACTCTTGCTTCACAAACTTTTTAAAAGTACTTCCCCTTACACAAGCCAGAATGTCTCTAGGACATTCTTTCCCTATCTCTCATGATGCAGAGCCTTATCTTTCTCCCAGCCAGCAGAGATTCTTTCCCTTTGGAAAGGAGAGATGCAGTAAGCATAGCAGATAAGTTGGACATCTCTTTGCAGATGGTGGGAACAGAGGGGAATACAGGGAATTCTCCCGCAGTGATACTTTTGAACCATCAGAATTAGATTGAATGGTTTCAGCTCACCAAGTCCAACCGCCACATGACCATGCTTGACTTGTCTGTCTTGATCACACTGTGAGCTGGTCATTCCTAAGATCACTCAGTGACACCATGTGGCTGCACCATGACATCCTTTTCCTTATTTCAGGAGGAAGTAACTCTTGTGGAGGAGTCATTTCCAGCCTCTCTGGTTCATTTACGAGTCCACAGTACCCAGAAAACTATCCAACAGACATCCAATGTGTTTGGGAGATCCATGTGGAGAAAAATTTTCGCATAGAACTCATGATTCCAAATTTGAAGTAAGAAACTAGTTTTAAAGAGCAGGTTCAATCTGAATAAGAATACTGGTTTGCTTAGCTGCAGTAAAAGCATTTGCTTTAGTGAGAGAAAAGCGTAGGAGCACACAACACTACAGCACTTCCAACTTCAAGTCTGAATTAATTTTGTAGTGGTATCTATTAGTTCTCTTCTAGCTAGAAAGATGCAGTAAGTCATTTATCAATGTTTTTGACAGAGCCCAGCTTTGGAAATTTGTCTTTTAATTTTTTATTTTTCAATCTTACCTGGATTTATTATTTTTAATTAATTATTTTATTTACATTCCAAATGTTGCCCCTCTTCCTGGTTCCCCCTCCACAAGTTCTTTACCCCATCCCCCTTCCCTTTGCTTCTAAGAGGGTGCTCCCCCACCCACCCACCCACTCCCACCTCACCCCACTAGCATCCCCCTTCCCTGGGGCATTAAGTTTCTACAAGATTAAGTGCATCCTTTCCCACTGAGGCCAGACAAGGCAGTCCTCTGCTACATATGTAGCAGGGCCCATGGACCAACCCATGTATGCTCTTTGGGTGGTGGCTTAGGCTCTGGGAGCTCTGAGGGGTCCAGATTAGTTGATACTGTTGTTCTTCTTATGGGGTTGCAATCCCCTTCAGTTCCTTCAGTCCTTCCCCTAACCTAGGGGTCCCTGATCTCAGTCCAATAGTTGGTTGTAAATATCTGCATCTGTCTCAGTCTGCTGCTGGTAGAGCCTCTCAGAGGACAAAATATATTCCCTAAATGCTCAAAAGCACTGATACACTAAGCACCAATATATGTCCTTTCTGGCTAGCCTTTTGCTTGTCTATATTTTATACTGACTTTAAGAGACTCCTTAGACGTGTTGGCCAACTCTTCAAGGCTTGGGTATACATTTTCTAAATGTTCCCCAAAGTGAAAGGAGATGGAATAGCCATTGTCTTTCCTCTGACACAAAGAGGACAATGTCCCATAGCTACTGACACTTTCTCACGGACATGTCAGAAAGTAACAACTGACATTTTAGAATGCTAACTGTATGTCTAGACCCTGGACTGCAAGCTTCTTCTACATCTATATTCATGTGGAGGTCAAAGGTCATTTTTCAGGCACTATCCATCTTGTTTTTCAAGAGAGGTTTCTCACTTGTCTTGAGCTCTTGAAGTAGCTAGGACACCATAATCAGAAATTTACATGAGTTCTGGGGACTAGACTCAGGTTTAATGACAAGCACTTTATCCACTGAGCTATCTCTATAGACCCAGAGTTATAGGCTTCTCGGCTTTCTCATTCACCAGCATCATTATAGCCTGCAAATGTCTTTACCGTCCTCTTTAGATGTGAGGAAATGGAGACCATAGAGAGTAACTAACTTACCCATTGGCAACACATGCATGGCTGTCTGATGTCAAAGCCCCAGTTCTTCACCAAAAGTTTTCTTCCAGCAAAATCTTCACAAGGCTTTTCTTCTCTGACATGGCACACACCATGCTGCAATAGAGCAAGACCATGAGATTCCATGCTAACCCAGCCTCAGCCAGACACCGAATCATGGTTCAATCATGACTGTGTAAAGGCCATTAATTAAGACTTACTTTAAATCCAAAAAAGCAGCAATCACAAGTTCCTAATATATTATTATCCTTGTGGCTTGTCAAAATAAATATGATTTTGTAAATCATGATAAAGTGGTATTAATGAACTTCATATACTACTTAGGCAAAGAAAATAGAGTCCTGATAAAGCATTTGAGAAAGACTCATGTCCTGAGATTGTCACATTTTGGGGCATTGATACTGAAGATGTCAGTGCCGTGTCACTAATACCCAGCTTTCATCATCTCAACAGCCTGGAAGATATCCTTGGATGTCCCTATGACTCAGTTGAGATCTTCGATGGCCCCAGAATTGCATCGCTCTCCATGGGGAAGTTTTGTGCCCCATCAGCTGTGGTATTTTTCTCCTCCTCAGACATCTTGACAGTGGTGTTCCGCAGTGATTATATGACAACAAACACTGGTTTTTATGCTTTCTTCAATGCAATTCCACAAGACGGAAGGGAGTCAGGTAGGAAGCTTAAGGTAGCCTTGGGCGATAATAGAGAATAATTTCTAACTTGACACTCCTATTCACAAAGCCTGATTCAATTGTAACCCCTCCCACACACACACATATCACACCTGCTAGAGTTGGTAGCATCACAAGGGGGATAGATTTTCTCACCATGAGGGCCAGGTAGCAAGCAACAGTAACGCAGCAATGTACATCCTAGACAAATGCTGCAAAGGTAGTTATAAAAGGCCAGGCAGCTTCCATGGAAAACCATGCTCTGTGAGGAGTCTTCAGGCTGCATCTGCTATCACAAGCTCATTGGGAACTGTCCAGAGTTCTGAAACGTGGAAGCCCAACACTCAGGGAGATTTCACTCCCCTTTACCTGTTGACCCAACTCACATGTAGCATGCCTTAAACCAGAGATGCATCCTGACTTGAGGTTTGGAGACTCCTGGTAGCCTTGGCCTTGTAGACAGTCATTGAAGAGTTAGATTCAGTTTGTACCCTGCAAGGAACACTTCCTATCAGTTGTGAGATTGCTGATATATAGGTTCCCCTGCAGGAACTCCAATAATTCTTTGAGAATGCCAGAAAACCAGATAAGTAGTAAGTGCCTGTCCGAAGTTTGGCTTTGTTTGTCTCTGAGGAAAGAAATTCCTTTCTTGGAGTGATCTGTGTATCTTATATGTGCACTCTCCCTGATTCATCCTGAGAGCCTCTACAATAAACACTTGATAGAAGCCCGACTTTACAAATGGGGAAACAGCTCAGAGAGGTTGAGTAATTGTCATGTAGGGGGCAGTAGAAGGAGATTCAACTCTAGTGCCTGTCTTACTCTATAGCTCTTGGGCTTCATATGGAATCAAGACAACCTCAAGGTTTTGCACTTGTGATGACCTTGGCCATGATCTGTCTGTCTGTCTTCTTTCTATCTTTCTTTCCTTCTGTTTTTCTTTCTTTCTTTCTTTCTTTCTTTCTTTCTTTCTTTCTTTCTTTCTTTCTTTCTTTCTTTCTTTTTCAATTTCTCTCTATTTCTGTCTTTCTTAATTTCTCTTCCTTTCCTTTTTCTTCTTTCTATTTTTTTTATTTTGGGGATTATAATATAATCCCAACATTTCTCCTCTTCCTTTCCTTCCTCCAAACGCTTCCATAACTAACCACCCCACTGCCCTCCCCCCAGATCCCCCTCACACACTCCCTTCCCCCATTTCTCTTCTCCTTCTCCTCTGAGAGGGTGTATCCCCCTACTCTCACACATCAAGTCTCTGCAGAACTAGGTACATCCTTCCCACTGAGGCCAGACAAGGCAGTCAATTTAAGGGAATGGGATCCAGAGATGGGCAACAGCTTTAGGGACAGCTCCTGCTCTCATTGTTGGGGGACCAACATGAAAACAGAGCTTCACATCTGCTACATATGTGTAGGAGGCTTAGGTCCAGTTCATGTGTTCTTTGGTTGGTGGTTTAGTCTCTGAGAGCCTTCAAGGAGTCAAGTTAGTTGACTCTGTTGGTCTTCCTATCCCTTTCGGGATCCCCACTCCTTCCCCCAACTCTTCTATAAGAGTACCCGAACTCCATCCAATGTCATTTTCTACATAAACCTCCCCATGCTCAAAACTGAAATCTTCCTCTATTTAGAAGAAAGACTAGTGCTGCGGTTGGCAGGCAGCTCTGGACAGTGCTCCGGACGCGTGGAGATCCTCCACCAGGGGGCCTGGGGCACCGTGTGTGATGACCTGTGGGACCTGAATGAAGCTGAGGTTGTGTGCAGACAGCTGGGGTGTGGCCATGCCATTGCTGCTCCTGGAAATGCCTACTTTGGTCCAGGCTCTGGAAACATCCTTCTGGACAACATTCAATGTTCAGGAAAGGAAAATCACTTTGGCCAGTGTTCCAGCTCTGCCTGGTTAGACCACAACTGTGGCCACCATGAGGATGCTGGAGTTATCTGCTCAGGTATTCTGCCTTCCATAATGGCTTCTTTCTATGAGGCATCTTAGTGATGGATAGAAGCCATGAACAGAGCATGGGTGTGACTCTACTGAAAGTGGCCATGTTAGTTACTTCTCTCATAGCTGTAAACATAATACCTGACAAAAGCAACTAACCAAAGGAAGGGTTTGTTTTTGACTCGTGGTTCAGGTGCAGTCCACCTTGGCAGAGAAGTCATAGAGGACAGATCTTGAGGCAGCTGGTCATAGTGAGTTGAATCCAGGAAGCAGAGAGAGATGAATGCTGGCACTGAACTTGCTTCTTTTCATTCAGTCTGTGACCACAGCCCATGCAATGGTGCTAGATACATTTAGAGTGGCTCTTTCCACCTCAGTACCTAATCTAGAAACTCTCTAAAGAAGCCCAGAGGTTTGCCTCCTGGTTTGTTCTAGACCTGGTAATTGACAAGAGCAACACTCCTTTAGCAAGGTAGACAGGGATGTTGAGTACAACTGGTTTGAAAACAGATGCCCAGGGACACTTCGGTGGCTTTTCCTATTGTCTGTACCTTCCCCCAGATGTGATGCTGCTCTCCCAAGGAGACATGCCCACATTAGAAAAATGTAACATTTTTCTCTCCATCGAATTTAATTTAAATTCCCTAAACCCATTTATTTCCCATTCATGCAGATGCAGAGGTGACTCCTTCACCGACAGGTAAGTCCAGCACTGTAAATTCCATCTTTTCAAAGTTGAGAAATCTGTGTCCTGAACCTAGACACTGGTGGACAGTGACCAGAGCAATGATTTCCAATTCTGGCTGCACAATGAAAGCTTCTGAGATTCCCAGTACCTCCGCTGTTCCCAAGACTGGTCACCTCAGAACCGCCAGGGCCACCCCTAGTTGCCAGTAATAGTTGCGCTTTCATGTGATTGTGATGTTCAGCAGAAACCTAAAAACCAGTGGTTCTTTATATGCCCTGCACATTAATCCCCTGTGAAATGTGTAGTTGGAAAAGATGTATATACGTGTGTGTGTGTGTGTGTGTGTGTGTGTGTGTGTGTGTGTGTGTGTGTGTGTGTGGTGTATATGTGTACATCATAAACTGTGAATTTAAAAAGAGGGTTATGGGGAAAGACTTTTTAAAGGGGGCAAGAAATAGCGAGTAGCATAATTTATGTGATAGGAGTGTAGACCTGGGAACTAACTGGAGAGGAAGAACCAGGAGGAAGGGGGTGAAGAAGCTCAGTGTGGGAGGGCAAAAGCAAAAGCTGGATGCATTGATACATGTGTTAGGAGAGTCCGTATCATAAGTCATGGCTCTTGTTCTGCCCTCTCCCACAATTGCAATAAAATAAAGCAGTAGCTCAGACAAGAACTGGGTGTGACATTCCCAAATGGAACCAGATCCCAAACCATCCTCTGTGGTGGCAGAGCAAGGAAGGGCAGGAGGGGGAGGAGAAGGAAGGGCACTGGGACTGAGGACAGAGTTGGTTTGCAGAGGAGAGAAAAGGTGGAGATGGGGACATGGGTTAAGAATTACAGCCGGGCAGTGGTGGCGCACGCCTTTAATCCCAGCACTTAGGAGGCAGAGGCAGGTGTATTTCTGAGTTCGAGGCCAGCCTAGTCTACAGAGTGAGTTCCAGAACAGCCAGGGCTACACAGAGAAACCCTGTCTCGAAAAAAAAAAAAAGGAAAAAAAAAAAAAAAGGAAGAAGTACAAGCAAACAGGAAAACTAAGATTCATTCCATAGCAAACCTTCCCAGTGGGCCAAGAACACAGTGCTGCTAAGAAAGCAAACCTTCTGAGACTCCTCTGCGGACCTCCAGTAAAGTACTTGTCTTGCAATGGAAGGACCTAAGTTTAAGTCCAGAAACCCACATTTAAAAAAAAAAAAAAAAAGCTAAGCTTAGTGCTGAGTGCTTCTAATACCAACATTAGAGTGACAAAGATGGGTAGATTTTGGGGACTCCCTGTCAAGCCAGCCTAACTTAACCAGGCCAATAAGAGACTGTCTCAAAAGACAAGGTGGGTGGCACCTGAGAAATAACATAAGGTTGGCCTCTGCCCACCTCATGCACACATATGTACGTGCACCTATACAAACATACACACGAAAGTGTAACCTGGATGCTCCACACGTGCCCTCAATGTACATGCATCCAGCATCGATTTCAATCAGTTTCAGGGTCCTGCTCGCCATCATATATATTTCATCCTCCTACGCCCCTCTTAGATCTACACGTGTCAGTCAAACCACCGCTATCCAGACCAGTCATACCACATCCCAGTCTGTGAGTCACACTGTAGAATCTGATGCAGTTCTAGACTTTACACCTGGGAAAATGCCAAGTGCATTCCTGAAGATGCCAACCACAAGTCTCTCATCTGCTCTCACAGGAGGAAGCCACTCCTGTGGAGGAGTAATTTCAAGTCTCTCGGGCTCCTTCTCCAGTCCTAGGTATCCTATCAACTACCCCACAGACACAGAGTGCATCTGGGAGATACATGTGGCTGAGAAGTTCAACATAGAGCTGACAATCCCAACCCTGAAGTAAGCAGCTTTGCCTTTCTCTACTTGAGTGGCCAGACTAGATTTGAATCTGTGATTTCCCAAGGAGAATACCTTTTGCATGGGGTTTTTACTTTTCAGGTGTCCACTGATCGTCTTTGTTGTGGGTATCTTGTAGTCAATTATCCCAGTATCCCATTCATTGAGGTAATGCCCGTGAATGCCCAGTCACTGAGACATGGGGCTCTAGCTGGGTGGTCCACACCTGAAGACCTTGCCCCTGCTCCATCACACATAAGTTTCCTCCTCCTAAAAGATCCAGGCTTGGTCTTCTTTGTTCTCATTGTCTGGTCATTCTTTCTCAGATAGTATGTTGCTTTTCCCTTCAAGAATTCTATCAGGGAATTTTCTCCAAAAATTAAAGGGCTATATTCATGTCTCCTATCATGTACCTTGTGCTTCCTACTTCTCTCTCCAACTGTTGTCCATTTGAAAACACTCATATCTTAATGTATATTTACACATATATATTTATGTGTATACCTTTATACATGGCATATACAGTTGTCTCTTGGTGTTCATAGATTGGCTCCAAGATACTCTCTCAGCTGCCACAGAAGTCTAAATCTCATATAAAATATTATAGTATTTAGCTGTAACCTTTGTACACTTTCCTGTGTTCTTTAAATTATGTTGGGTTACTTATAACACCCAAGAAATGCAATATAAATGTGGGACAAACCCTTGTTATGCTGTATTGTTCCTGGAATGGTGACCAAGAAAAGCCTACACATGCTCAACCCAAAGATTTATGTCAAATATTTTTGACTCATACTTAGTTAAATCCTCAGATGCAAAAGGCCAACCAAAAATATATGCATATAATCATATAGGTAACTTCTTAATTAAAGAACAAAACCTTTCCAGATACTATGAAACCACGAGTTTGTCTTCCTACACTGTCACCTTGTGGCCATTCCTCTCCCTGACTTTGTCTCTCAGTTTGTCCAGACCTCTGCGTTTCTGCCTGCATTCATTACCCACAGCAGCCAATGCTCCATGTTCTCCCTTTAAAGATGTATTTAAAGACATAAAAAGTGTGGACAGTGGAGCAGAGCGTGCCACACTCTCACTGTGCCAAGCACCTGTAACACCCCCAATCTCCTATAATCTACTTACTTATTAAAGCATAAATTCCTCCTATACTTTTAAAGCACACTGATTATGGAGTAGTTTAATATATTGCCCAGAACAAGGAGAAAGTTAATAATTTTGGAGTTTGATGGGTTTTAAGTCTAAATACATTGTTATTTACATCTTCTTTCTTGGGCTATAAATTTTTTATGTTTTTCAAAGGGCTTTTCAACTAGAAGTGATTATAATAACTGCTTCCAAGGCATTTTCCTAGGTCTGGGGGTCATTTTTAGGTGTCATAATTGGGATCAGTCAGGGGGCGCTGTTGTCTAATGGATGAAGGTGAAGGCTATTAAATGTCCGGTGATGATCTAGACAATTCCTTCCATTCCCCCCAAGAAAGGTTTTCCAGCACCAAGGTAGCACAGTGGTGAAGCTTGTTATCCTTTTGCCATTCCCACAGCACTTTGCTTCACATTTAAGTGGTTAAATTGTGTCAATGTACAGTTGCTGGACAGATAGCTCAATCAGTAAAGTGCTTGCCTGGCAAGCAAGAGGATCTGAGTTCAATCCTCAGAACCTATGTAAAGAAATGTGGAGTACAGCAATACATACTTGTGACCCCATTGCTGGGGAGGAGAAGTGAGAGACCCTCTCTCAAAAGAGATAGGTGGTTTTTCTATTTAAATATTTTTCTTACTAAGCATTCTTGTTTTTGAAAGTAGTAATTACTCAGATTGAGAAAAATGGGTAAACTGGCGGCACACTGGTATTTTAGTTGATTTGGCAAACAAGGATTCATGAGTTAGGTAACTTATAAGAACTGGTTCAGGAGCTGTACTAAGGAACTACAGAGGAAAATGAGCATTCAGCAGTAAAAAGAGAAGGGGGATTGGGGGTGGGACATCCCCTGGCTGCAGCTGTAGGATTGTCTTATTTGGTCTATACCATTGGGAAGCCCCTAGCTATGTAATTATGCTAGCTTTTTCTACTTACGCTTGAATTATCTTTAATACAAAAGTAGCCATTTATTTATTACTTTTGAGCCACTAGGGATTAAACTCAAAGCTTCAAGCTTACCATGCAAATATTATGCCACTGAGCTGTAGTCTCAGCCCCAACAGTCACCTATAAGAAATAGCTCCAGTTGAGCTAGTTATGTTACAAATGAAAGCCAAGGTCCCTCTGGGACTTACTTAGCTCCTCTGCACTGAACACTTTGGCATGGCCTCCCTTTCAGTTTAATACCTGCTACTGTTGCTCTGATGTACCTTCCACATACACTGTATAGCTGCTTTTCTTTGTTTCTTTGTTTCTTTAAAAATGGGTTCTTTTGTAGCTGGGTGCAGCAGTGCACGCTTTTAGTCCCAGCACTTGGTAGACAATGACAGGCAGATTTCTATGTCCAGGGCAGCCTGGTCTACCTACTGAGTTCCAGGACAGAAAGAGCTACAGAGAGATCCTTTCTCAAACACAAAACAAAACAAAAATGTGTTAGTTTTAGGTATTTGGTTTTTACTTCACTGGGATAGGTGTCCAATGGCAGATTTTAAAATCTAGTACTGAATTTGTGTGAAAAGTGTGTCCATTGGGTGTGTGGATATACACATATCTGTGTGTTTGCAATGAGAATTTATTTTTTTATTTTTTTTCCTTTTTCTTTTCTTTACTTTTCTTTCTTTCCTTCTTTCTTTCTTTCTTTCTTTCTTTCTTTCTTTCTTTCTTTCTTTCTTTCTTTCTTTCTTTTTGATACTTTATTTACATTTCCAATGATTCCCCCTTTCTAGGTCTCCTCTTTGGAAACCACCTATCCCCCTCCCCCTCCCCCACCCACTCCCATATTCCCACCTTGACACTCCCAAACCATGGGTCCCTCCATGTGTATTCTTTGGTTGGTGGTCCAGCCTCCAGAAGCACGGGGGTGGGAGGTTCAGGCCAGTTGACACTGTTGCTCCCTCCATGGGGCTACAGACTCCCCACAGCTCCTTCAGTCCCTTCTCCAACTCCTCCATCTGGGACCTCACTCTCAGTCCAGCGGTTACTGTAAAGTGAAACTTGGATATTCTGAACTTTTGGGTTAATATCCATTTATCAGTTAGTACATACCATGTTCATTCTTTTGTGACTGAGTTACCTCACTCAGGATGATATTTTCAAGTTCCATCCATTTGCCTGCAAATTTCATGAAGTCATTGTTTTTAATAGCTGAGTAGTACTCCATTGTGTAAATGTACCACATTTTCTGTATCCATTCCTCTGATGAGGGACATCTGGGTTGTTTCCAGCTTCTGGCTAT
>CM052703.1:66321549-66391549 GCA_028551405.1 Uromys caudimaculatus | reverse complement strand
GGGCCCTCATGGGTGAGAATCCCAGCTACCATTCAAGTTCTGAGGCAGGAGAGAAAGGCCCGATTAGATACTCTGTTTCTATTTAGCGAAAGCAGTACCGCCCATCACTATTGGAAATGTGGCGGGACTAAATTGCTGCAGAGGGTGAGAAGTTAAGAGAAAGAGGAGGTTCAGATTTACCAGAGATGAAATCTCTCAGCTACTGGTTCAGTAGACAGAGGACCAACTGCTGGCAGTGATGATCGTATCACGAGAGTCTAGACAGAGCAAGGAACCGGAAACTCCAGAGTCGTATGGAGTGGCCCCTGTCCATATTGTTGAGGTACAAATGTGCCATCTCTGTTCGCTGGGCACAGGGGAATGATGGCTTCTGAAGGTCAGGAGTCTTCAGTATTTTAAGAAAAGAATAAATGTGGATGTAAATTCTTGATCATGACCTTTTTGTCTGTGCATTTTCACAGACTCCACTGGTGACATCATGACAGGTCCTGCAGCTTCACATAAGCTTCTCTTGTATACACTTCTCTTTCCATGTTAACTCATCCTTCTTCTTTTAATATATACGAAGCTGCTGCACATAGATAATCCCACACCAAAGCCAAGAGTTCTGCCCTAATTGGATACTTCAGTTAATCTTGGTCTTGATTTCAGATCCAATTTGTTTATAATTATTAAAAGGTAGGCATTCAAGTTTTAAAGGATTTTTAAATTTTGAGCAGACAAACATTTTGAATTGAGCAGCTGCAAGCTAGAGTTATCTGGGGCTTCACCGACGGGACAGGCTTTGAGAGGGCAAAATCGGAGGCAAGGCAAATGTCTGGTGAAAGAGTGGCAGTGCCTTCCCTGGGGAGTCCCTAGTTAGAGGTGCGCTGGCAGCTTGTAATGGGTTACGACAATTTATACTGAGCTGATTTTAGCTTGCTTACGTAGGAACTAAGATGCTACATCAGTTTCATAGTTTCCTAATTATTTCTTTTAATAAAATCATTTCAGGATCCTCAACCTTCCTGATGCTGCAACCCTTTAACAGAATTCATGTTGTGGTGACCCCCACCAACCTTAAAATCATTGTCATTGCCACTTCATACCTGCAGCTTTGCTGTTGTTATGATCGTAACATAAATCTCTGACATACAGGGTATCTGATATGTGGCCCTGTGGTGGTCACCGCCCACGGGTCACCACCCATGGGCAGAGAACCCCTGCTCTAACATGGGCTGTTCTACAGCACAGCCTACTGAGAAAGCCATCTTGGTTTGTGTGATCTTTGTCGCTTTTGCCACATTGAGTTTGCACACATAAAGCTGCTTGTGCACCTGGGTTCATAAAGCCTGTTTACTTGTAGATGTTTACTGTTTTCCCTTCACAAAGGAAATGATCTTCATCTGTCAAGAGACTGATACTGATGCTGGGGGTGTAGCTCAGGCGGAAGAGGGCTTGCCTAGCACACAGGAAGCCCTGGGTTCAATTCCTAACATTGTATAAAAGTAGTCATGATGGTACATGCCTATAATTCCAGCACCCAGGAGGTGAAGGCTGAATGACTTCTGGGGTTCAAGGTCACCCCCAGCTAAATGGTCAGCCTGAGCTATGTTAGTCCTGTCTCATAAAAACTAGTTTTTTGTTTGCTGTTTGTTTGTTTGGGGTTTGGCTTTTGGTTGTTGTTTTGATTTTGGTTTTTTAGCTTGACGCGTGGCTCATCAGTTAAGGACGCTTGCTGTTCTCACAAGGGACTTGAGTTCAATTCTCAGCACCTGTATGAGGCAGCCTATAAATTTCAGTTCCAAGGGATCCAGTGCCCTCTTCTATCCTCCACAGGCACACACACACACAGGCACACACACACACACACACACACACACACACACACACACACACACCACGCTAAAAACACATCATAACAACATCAACAACAAGTAAGTTTTCCCTGCTTCCTTTTGGTGGTGGTGTTGTTTTTCCTCAGACTCTACAGCACATGCTAGCATCACATTTGAGCTCAGCCTTCCCGGTGCTGGGATTATAGGTGTGACCCCCATACACTCAGCCTGCTTTCTTTACTTTTCTTCTTTCATTGTATCTCCTCTTGACATTGATCAAACACAAAAGAAAACAAAGCAAAAGCATCAGAGGTCAGTGTCTCCTTATGGGATTTCCTCACTTTTTTACAGATGAAATTGTCCATTGCGGCGGTTTGCTCACAAATAGTTCAGGCTCCTTCTCCAGTCCTTGGTATCCTAAAAAATATCCCCCAAATGTGGTATGTGCCTGGGACATACAAGTGGATACCAGTGCTCACATCAGACTCACCTTCGAAGTGGCCAAGTGAGTAAATACTTTCTGCTTATACAATTCTCATTACTTGGCTGTGTACACGTCAGGTTTACCACCTCGTCATTGAACGTAATAGAGCTGTTGCGCACATGAACTCATAACAGCCTGAACTTCATGCACAAGACCCGCACAATATCAAGCCAGCCAAAATCCCAGCATGGATGAGGGAAGGGCCCATGAAGTCCCACCCCTGTCTGAGGAACTGAGGGCAGTTGATAGCTACTGAGAGAGAGCCACTTTTCTTCAGGGATGCAGGCACTAAGAGGGCTACCCATGCTCTGTTACATAGTCCCATACCCATGCACACACAGAAAGCACTAAATAGATTCAGTGAGTAGCAAATTAGAACAAACAAACAGACAGACAAACAAACAAACAAAAGGGTGTGGTGTCATAAGCCTTTAATCCCAGCATGCCAGAGGCAAAGGCAGGCAGATCTCTATTTGTTCAAGGCTGTCCAGGGCTATATTGTGAGACCTGTCTCAAAATAAACAAATAGGTAAAAATGAATAAAATTTAAAAAGAGAGAGCATGTGAATTCGGGAGGAAAAGTGGAGAGGGAGGTAGTAGAGGAATCAGAAGGGAAGGAGTTAGGGAGGTCTGGATGTATACAGCATATGCATGCATAAATAGCACATAAATACCAAAAAGCCACAATTCTCCAAGTGAGCTGTGCCTTGTAATACTGATCAAAAGCTTACGTTCACAAATCCCAGGAATTTACTTCCTGTGAGTACAGAGGCCTGCAGCTTTCACACATCAACAGTAGATTGGGGTTAGTCTACTTGTCCATCAGCAGGAGATCCACTAAACAGATTTTGGTACAGCCACATGTTACTGTCACAGACTAAGTGACTAATGCTACAGAATGAGATGCAACAAACAGTGGATAGCTGTCAAATCTGCCACCATTCCTGTGCAAACTGTGGGAGGAAAAGCATCTGCTTCTAAGAAGAGAAAAAAAGTGTGGGGACCAGTGGGCGAGGCGGATTTTTACTTTTTGCTTTAAGCCATCAGTATCATGTACATTGTGTTGTGTGAGCACTTATAGACAGCTCACATTGAAAAGATACTATTGAATTACAATTTTAACAAATTAAAAGAAAATGAACTTAATGGTATTTTGTAGATTTTTTGGTCTAAAATTACTTTGTTTGGGCATTTTTGTCTTACCAGTATTTTGCTTGTATATTTTGTGTGTATGTGTGTGTTTGTGTGTGTGAGGGGGGAAGGGTTTGTTGTTTGTTTATTTCTCTCTTTTAAAGGAAGGGCATGGAGCTGGGTGAACGAGCATGGAGGTGGGGAGGAGCTGGGAGGAGGGAAGCGTGTGGCCAGACATATTGTGTGAAAATAATGTTTTAGTACAAAAAAATTAGAAATAGAAAGGTACCTTTGCCTGAGCCAGTGGGATCAGCCCTCTTTCAACCTGTGGGAGGAGTTACAGACCTGCAGTCGCTGTGACCCTCGCTGCGACCTCCTGGGGAGTCCCTCCCAGACGCAAAGGCCAAGGGAAGAAAGGAGTTTGAATGAGCTCATTTCATTCACAGGATGGAAAATTTCTATGGCTGCCCTTACGACTTCATTGAGATTTTTGATGGCCCACGAAGTGAACCGTTTTCACTGGGGAGATTCTGCTCTGAAACAATGCCAATATTTACCTCTTCCTTAAGCCACATGAGCGTAGTGTTCCACAGTGATGCAATCGCCACCAACATTGGATTCTTTGCATCTTATGAGTCTGTGTTGCAAGATAAGAAGGACACAGGTAGATCCTTTCCTCATTTCAGCCACTGGCCCTGCTTAGAGATGCTGAACTCAGATGGCCATTCCGTTACCTGAAGCTAGGGTTTTGAACGTGGTTCCCAAGCTCCCTGTCAGTCATAGCTCCTGAGATGTAAGTCAAAGAGACTGGCCGAGCCGACTGCTCTGAGCAGATTGCATCTTCTGAGGCTAAAGGTCCATGAACTTTTAAGAGAAAGGGAACTCAGCCAGCGCCCTGTTAAAACCTGACTTATTGACAACTATGCTAATAATGAGTTCACAAATGGTAGTTCGACCATGTTTACATGCGCGGTATTGTCGCTTTACAAACGGCTTTTGGGAGCCTTTCTTGAGTTTTGTTAAATATAAATTTATATGTGAAGGGGGGTGGGTGTTAAAAACCTCTCCCTGGACCACCTAACACATTTCCGTCAAGCCCACACTGCTCAGCAGCCAGTTCTAACCTATAAGATGCCCTCTCCATTGTGAGGACAGAGCCCTCAGAGCTAGCCAAGGTAGAAAGCATGTCCTCCTTACTTACCTTCAAGTGCTCAGTGACAGAGGGGAGCCTCAGGGTGGTTGACCCAGTTTGTCTGCTTTTTCAGATGTGGCGCTCAGACTAGCCAATGGCAGCCACCCATGTGAGGGCCGTGTGGAGCTCTACTATAATGGCACCTGGGGCACAGTGTGTGATGACAGCTGGGACATGAGAGACGCCCAGGTGGTGTGCCGGCAGCTGGGCTGTGGTGGGGCTGTGGTAGCCATCGGTCGAGCACATTTTGAGCGAGGCCTAGGCCCCATTGTCTTGGATGATGTGGAGTGCATGGGAACAGAAGCCAGACTGTGGCAATGTCTGCACAGTGGATGGCTCGCCCACAACTGTGGCCACCACGAAGATGCTGGTGTCATCTGCTCAGGTGGGCTGGGTTCTGAACCAGGTGGGTTAATGACTTTCCACTGCTGGGATCCTCCTGCCCCACCACACAGAAAACAGGAAGAGAATCTAGGACAGTACCCGGGCCACTGTTCCCAACACACCTACCTGCTACTCAAGGTGTGATTTTCATAACCATTTCCTTTTGTCTGACTCTTTATTTATATGTGTTCCCTTTACAAGGAAGCTTCAAATTTTTGTCAGCATAGAGAACCAAGACCGCATGCTGCAAACAGACCATAATTGAGGGCAAACACAATGTCTTAGTTACTTTTCAATTGCTATGATAAAACACCATCACCAAGATAACTTATAGAAGAAAATATTTTATTTGGGGCTCATGGTTCCAGAGGGGTTAGAGTCGTGGTGGGGAGCATGACAGCAGGCAGGTAGGCATGGTGCTGGTGTGGTAGCTGAGAGCTCACACTTTGATCCACACAGAGAAGCAGATCAAGCTAATTGGGAATTCCTTAGACTTTTGAAACCTCAATGTCTGCCTCCAGGGACCTTCCTCCTTCAACAAAGCCATACCCCCTAATCCTTCCCAAACAGTTCTACTAGCAGGGGACTGAGAATTCAAATATGTGAGCCTATGGAGGTCATTTTCACTCAAACCACCATATACAGTGACAATAAAATCATTCAAGAAATATTATTAAATTTTAATATAGGGCCTGGATATGGCTCAATGCTTAGGGGTACTGGCTGGTCTTCCAGAAGACCCAGTTTCAGTTCCCAGCCACCACATGACAGCTATACAGCAAGTTCACAGCAAGTTTGAGGTTAGCCTGAACTACATGGGATCTTGTCTCTAATTGATCAACTTACTAATTAATAAAAAATAAGAATTACAATACCAAACCAACTAGCAAGACAGATGTTTCATGTAGGTTACTATCACTGTGGTCACAGTTTGTTTTAAAAAAAAAAAGAAAGAAAATTATATTCTGGTATTCATTATCAGGACAGAATGGACCTAGGAATCCAGAAACTCCGGTGGTGACTTGGAGTCACTCCTTGATGCACAGATGGAATACGTCTGGCTTTGGTTTTTTTCTCCAAATAATTCAAATAAACAGGCTCACCTGTGGGGTTTAACAGACTGAAGAGAGGTGACAGTGACTTTCTACTCCTCTTATGTCTTTCATAGCCTCTCTGTCCCAGCCAGCACCATCATTTCCTGTGAGTGATATGATCTCAGGTACTGTCAGTTGTTCTTGATTGATTGGCTGTAACTTGCATTGGCAAAATCACACTGGGAAGTAGAGTAGAGGTTTAAGGGCCAAACACCGTGTTTTCATCATTGGTAAATTGAGCGAATCCCTGAACTATCTTCGTTTTCTCCTCTGGATAAGTGAGGTGGGTGGTGGCATTTGTATCCTCAATATGCTGGGATTGGGTGACTTTGCTTGTGTAAGAGGGAGAGGTCGGCACAGTGCTTAGCATGTGACAAAACATGCTGTGAAGACATCAGCCGTTATCTTCTGACCAGAGCACTGTAAGAATTTCCCTCTGTCCTCTGCTTTCTCCCTGGAGGAAGGATGAAGAAGCATTAACCTTTCCTTATGCTCCTGGCTATTTGGGGCCCAGTAGTTGCCACATTTCAAATTCAGTTAGCTGATCTTCAGGGCAGGTCGTAAAAGCAAAGTTCAACATGCAGAGAAGAATTGAGAGAAAGGATGACTCTAAGTCTTCAGAAGAAGCACCAGCTTGGGTTGCTCTGGTAGCAGAGGTCCTCAAAGGATGTTTTATTGGCTTTAACTGTATCTATTTTTTTAAAAAAATCTGTTCACCCTAGGCTCTGGTTTTATTGTGCTTATAAAGTAGTTTATATTCACTGTGTACACACTGACTGAGAGATGGAAGGCTTATTCTTTACAGAGTAAAGTACTTTGAAGGCACGTGATTAGAAGCTGTCTTTAGATAGTTCCAAAGGTGGAGAGCCCACTGGAAATTGAGGAAGAGTTGAAGAAGGTGCCTGACACCTAACAAAGACATATAATTTTGTTCTTTTTGCTTCTTATCCATCTTTAGCATCGCTAGTAAAGCAGCCAGAGGTGCACACATCAACAGGTAACCTTTCTTCTCTTCTCAGTTGCCTTTTCCTTTGTGTGTTTGAGTCCAGATCCCAGCAGTGCTGTAGGAGAAGCATCCCTGTTGAGTCCGCTGTGTAATCTCACCCTCCTCCCAGCTCAGGCTGATCCTGCTGGTGGAGACTGGGAATGCCCGGGCCATCCAATCTGGAACTAGAAAATACTACAAGAAGCAAGAATGATTTACAGAGGAGTGGTGTGAAAGCTGGCTCTTGTTAAGGCTCAGGATGTCATGCTGTCCTTACCCAGCCCTACCTAGGAAGCGACCCTGGCTGTCTTCTGACCTTTTATTCTCTTCTGACACAGAAACTTTTGACTATGGGCATCAACATGCAATGACTGCCTTTCTCATTCCCTGGAACACATTGACACACGGGTCACACTTGATCCTGGTGTCTGCTACTATCATCCCTTGATCAGTGTATAAATACACACACACACACACACACACACACACACACACACACACACACACACACACACCAGTTAGTTCAGCTTCTCATGAAAAGAAAAAAAAGATATAAATAAAAATACGACATATTTTGTGAGTACCAGAAACTAAGACTTACAATTTGCAGTAAGGGACCAAAGGCAAGTTCCTGGTCCAGCTGGCCAAGGGACAATCATTTCTTTACCAAATACAATCTTGAAAACCCATTGAGTGGTACCAAGGACAAGAATTTAAATGATTTGAGATGAAATAAAGGGGAGGTGGGTTTGCCATCCTTTTACTATCAATTCATGACTCCCAGGAAATAGCTGCTTTTTCTGGCAGTCTTTGAGGATGGATTGTTCCTGAATTACCCACAGGTCTGGACCTGAAACTGGTGAATGGGACAAGCAGGTGTGAAGGCCGAGTTGAGGTGTACTATGCCAACACCTGGGGGACTGTGTGTGATGACAACTGGTCCATAGAGGATGCCCATGTGGTCTGCAGACAGCTTGGCTGTGGTCCAGCTTTATCTGCTCTGCCAGGCAGCAGTTTCGGCCCTGGGTCAGGCAGCATTGCCCTTGATGATGTCAACTGCACAGGAAGAGAATCTTCCCTGGCACAGTGCCCTCACAGAGACTGGCTCACCCACAACTGTGGGCACCAGGAAGATGCTGGTGTCATCTGTTCAGGTAAGACAAGGTCCATCCTAGACTAGGGACAGAACCGCCCAAGCCAAGCTTGAATGCTGGCACACCTTGAGCCTGCCCCACAGACAGGACAGTGGGTTTCTTCTGAACATTGAAAACTATGCTTGCAGTACTTAGGGTGCATATTCTCAAACTGAGGGTCTGAAGAGGTTTATCAGCCCAAAAAAAGAAAAGAAAAGAGAAAGAAAGAAAGAAAGAAAGAAAGAAAGAAAGAAAGAAAGAAAGAAAGAAAGAAAGAAAGAAAGAAAGAAAGAGAAGAAAGAAGATAATAGTACTAGCCTCATAGGGTTGGTAGGAGTTAACAAGACAACCTGCATACAATGTTTAGTCAAACATCTAAGAAACCATAAATTATACAAAATAGCTAGCTGTTGTCATTTTTGTTATTAAGATGAATTCAGTCAGAATAATGTGCCCAGGTTTTTAGGCAGGTGAAACCCACAGAAGAGGAAACAGTCTTGGATGCTTAAGAAGGATTGCTCATACTCAGCTTCTTTCCATTATAATTGAACACAGACTGTCCTTTAGGCCACGTTGCTGTCACGTTTCTAATATCTACCATCTCGTGTTTCCTTTCTCTCTACAGATTCTGCAGCTAATAAGCATCCAGGTATCTGAGTTCATGAATATTGTATTTCCTGCCGGGCGACTAGAGTCTACAAAGTCTACCAAAACCACTAGGTTTCTCTTCTGAGTTTGAAATTATTTTTTTGACAATTCCCTGACCTCTAGACTGTTTTAGAAGATTAGGACCCAGGTCTATTTCCCAGTCCCCCAGCCTGCCATGCACACAGAGGAAAGGTGTCCTGAAATTAACATATTGGTGTGTGTCATCCCTTTTGTATATGAGCACGACATTTCAGCAGGGAAGTATGCTACCAGCTTTTGAGCCAAGGTGTTCATGCAGGCGAGGCCTTGTCAGGCCACAGAGTGCAGGTGGTCCTAGAGGCAAAAGAACCTGGGGTTAGGGGATCCTTCTCTATCCAGTGTGTACTTGGGGCCTAGGTTGGAGCTGATCTAACAATGAGGCCCCTGCTATGAGGCCAGAGCTTCATGATCCCACCACGAACGTTATGGCTCATTTATAATAACGAGCACATACATGCGTGAGCCATTATCACAATTTAAACGGAAACTATTTGATTGGCTACTCGGTGGGGCTGTTTAAAGGCAAACTCACTTATCTGGTTTAGGTGACTCTTAAGAGTATGAGGTGGCATTTTGTTTGCTTAGGACGCATCAGTGGTGACTTTTCCCCATTCTTACCTGTGCAGCTACTTCAGTTCCTGAGGAAGGTCTGCATGATTTGCACCCAGGTAACTTTGCTACTCTCACAGCCTGAGAGTCTCTGTTCTGAGGCTGATTGTGACTAACAGAAATGATACAAACAAGTTTGGGGGAGACAGCTCAGTAGGTGCTGGCTACCCATGCACAAGGATCTGGTTCAGTCTCTAGAACCTAGGCATGGTAGCACATGCTTATAATACCAGTTTGAGACAAATAGAGACAGACAGATCCCTGGCAATTAATTTCTGGTCAAATAGTCAAGTCAAATCAGCCAGTTCCAGAAAAAAATAAAAGACCTTGTCTCCCAAACACAAGGTAGTAGGTATCCTGAAGAATAAACCTGGAATGATATCTAATTTGGTCTACACACACACACACACACACACACACACACACACACACACACACACACACACACACACGGCTGGGAAGAAGGGACGTTCATGGCTTTGATGCTACAGAACAAAGCAGCTCAGTGAAGCTTGTGACATGGGCTTCTCCTATTATGGGCTTTGTTTGTTTGCTTGTTTGCCTGCTTGCTTTTAAAGGACAAAGTCAATTCACTCACTTACTTCAATTGCAGCATCTGATGTTCAAAGGCTGGGCTCCATGTTGTGCTCTAATGAACCCTTGCAAAGAACCCGCCCACGTCCACTTCCCGAGGGTTCAGACTCAGAATCCACTTCATCTGTTTTAGTTCAGAGGGTCTTTTTTCACACTTTGCCTCAGGGATGCTGTACTCTCTTCAGTAAATAATTTACAGTTTTCTAGATTCAAGTGATGAACAACTAAATGTATCTTGTCAGTCACATCCTACCTGAGAGAACCAAGTTAGACATAAGTCTGAGCTCTCAGCACGTAGGTGCATTGTTTTCAGTCTTTAGAAAGTGATTTTCTGGGGGAAAATGACCCTAAAATCAGTGAGCCCTGGCATGGTGCCAAAGGCCTAGAAACCCCAGCTGCTTGGGAGACTGAGACAGGAGGATTGCATGTTCCAAGCCTACCTGGGAGTGTGGTATAGGCCAACCTAGGAATATTAGTGAAATCCTTAAACTCAAAAGAAATGGGTTTTTTGTTGTTGTTTTTTTTTTTTTTAAAAAGGGCCAGGGAAACAGCTCCAAGGGAGAATAATATTTTTAGGTACATCTTCCTCAGTGCTAGACTGTGGTCTCCATTCCATAAACAACCTACCCAGGACAGCAACCCAGCACAGATAGAAACGTGTTGAATTTCCAGTACAGAAAGTGGCCCCATGTGGTCCTTTGGGTGTATAGGAATCCCACACCTGCACAGCCCTTCATGCACAGGTGCATGTTACCCCGACAGCAGGCTGCACACCAGGCTAAGGTTCTCCATCTTGATGTGCTGTCCCCCAGGAGCACTGAATAACCCTCAGCTGACTTGGTCCTTGGCTCCTGCAGATCTGCGGCTGGTGAGACTGTCTGACGGGGGAAGCCAGTGTGAGGGTCGCATAGAAGTCTACTTCAATGGGACCTGGGGGACTGTGTGTGATGATCTTTGGGACATACAGGCTGCCCAGGTGGTATGTCAACAACTTGGCTGTGGAGTGGCCCTGGCAGCCCCCAGGAGCAGTCTGTTTGGCGATGGCTCTGGCCCCATCTTCCTAGACGACGTGAGATGCTTGGGCACAGAGACCAACCTGGGGCACTGCCACCACCTTGGCCTTTCTGTACACAACTGTGATCACCATGAGGATGCAGGAGCCATCTGTTCAGGTATCTGATCTCTGCTGGAACTTTATTTTCCTCCCAAGCAACAAACCAAGTAGAACAGCACAGAAAGGCATGGGGTCTCTGCTGAGGCACACTTGTCCTGGCTTTTTTTTTTTTTTTTTTTTTCTGTGACAGGATTTCTCTGTGTAGCCCTGTCTGTCCTGAGACTCACTCTGTAGACCAGGCTGGCCTCGAACTCAGAAATCCGCCTGCCTCTGCCTCCCAAGTGCTGGGATTAAAGGTGTGTGCCACCACTGCCCAGCTTTGTCCTGGCTTTTGCATTAAGAGTGTCATGCTCCTCCAGCATACTTGGACTCCAATAGCCAACAACATTGGTCACCCTAGTGTCAGGAAATGGGTGACCATTGCCCATTGTCTGTTGTCACAGCCTGTTCCCCAGACCTTTCACATGGAAGTCCTATAAGCAATAATACACCTGCTGTGGGGCCATTAAACTCCTGGGAATGGTCCTTCTGTGCGCATCAAACTTGTAAGTCCTCATGATGAGATTTCAGATGCTTGACTAAGCAAATACTCTCCTCATGCACTTCCCATGATGGGGCTTTCTTGCTACAAGGAACAAGTTTAGGTAACCACTCAAAAAAACTTGACCAAAGAATCCTATGGAAGAGAGGAAGGAAAGATTGTGGGAACCAGAAGTGTCAAGGACGCCATAAGCACAAAATCAACTAGCCTGGCCTCATAGGGGCTCAGAGACTGAACCGACAACCAACTGTCTAGCCTGGGTGGGTCTAACCTAATCCCTCTGCAAATATGTTATGGTTGTATAGGTTGGTCTTCTTGAGGGTCTCCTAACAGTGGGAGTGCTGGCTGTCTCTGATGCTTTTGCCTGGTTTTGGCACTCTGCTCCCATTGGGTTGCCTGGTCCAACCTTGATATAAGGGGATGTACCTAGTCTTATTGCAACTTGATATGCCATAGTTTGTTGATATCCCTGGGAGGCCTGACCTTTTCTGAAGGAAAACAGAAGAGTGGTGGATTGTGGGGGAGAGAGGAGTTAGGGGGAAAGGGACTGGGAGGAGAGGAAGCAGGGGAAATTGTGGTTCAGATGCAATATGTGAGAGAAAAGATTAAAAAAAAAAAACCTTAAAAAATCTTGACCTCTAAAATCTTATTTTGTTATTAATTAATTGCTCTACCACTGGGCCTCATCACTGCCCCCACCTCATTCTCCACCTCCTAGAGGACCCAGCAGAGGTGAGAATGGGAGAGAGATGGTGTGAGGATTGAGGTGGAGAGAGGCTGTCTCTTCCACACTGTCAGTTTGCTGGTTATCTTGTTCTGTTTATATCCAAAGAGTTAGTTTCATGGCGCCGAGGAATAAAAACTCTAAGGTAAAACCTCCATGTCCATTTCCTACTTTGTGGCCACAGATGCCTTAAGTGCCACCTGCCTAACAGGTTAAGAGATGTTCCCAGTGAGTATCAGTAAGTCAGGTGAAGAAAGGTCGGTGGCTCCGAGGCGCTGTCAGCATGAGCTGGCTACAGCATATGACCACACCACATGTGTGCCCCATTACATGGGCATGACAAGGTTCATGCCCACTTGGCTTGTGGTACTCTACTGGACGAACCCCCACTGATGTCAGGCTTCTGATTTTCTCTTCCAGCTGTTGGTGTTGCCTCAGCTTCAGCAGGAATGGCTCCCACAGCTGGTAGTATTCTCATTGCTTTTCCCTCCTGATAACCAGACCTTTCTAAGACCGCCCCAAGTTTATAGCCTGTACTATCACTGGCTACCTAGAACTCATCCTCCCTGGGAGGCGAAGGGGAAAGTGACCCAGAGGGGAGGCTATTCATATGGACTGCTGCTGCTGGTCATCCCAGCCTTTTAGATAATTTTAACTCTGAACTTGCACCAGGGAACAAGTTTCATCTAAAAGAAAGACAAAGCTAGAGTTTGGCATATTTAACAGGAACACTGATGGGATTTTGTGGCTTAGATCCAAGGATATGATAATCATTGTAATAACTGTAATATAGTTTTAGTCTAGAGATAAAAAAAAAAAAATCAGAAAACAAGTCACTGCACTTAGGACCATTAAAATGGTGTAGTCCTGTGGTTCGTAGAGGCAGGAACCCAGGGTTCACAGTTCTGAGATTTAGAGGGATAACATCTTTTCTTTTTCTTTTCTTTCCTTAGTTAATTTGTTTATTTATTTCCTTTACATCTGATTAAAGCTCCCTCCCTCCTCTCCTTCCAGTTTTACCTCACACTCCCTCCCCCTATATCCCCCTCCCCTTCTCCTCTGAGAATAGAAGCCCCCCAACTCGTACCAATCTACCATGGCACATCAAGTTGCAGCAGGACTAGCTGCATCCTCTCTCACTGAGGCCAGACAAGGCAACCCAGCTAGAGGAAAGGGATCCAAAGTGGGGTAACAGAGTCAGAGTCAGCCCCAACTTCAGTTGTTAGGGGACCCACAGGCAGACCATGCTACACATGTGTGGGGGCCTAGGTCCAGCCCATGCATGCTCTTTGGCTGGTGGTTCAGTCTCTGTGACCCCCATGGGCCCAGGTTATTTGGCTCTATAGGTCTACTTGTGGTGTCCTTGACCCCTCTGGTTCTAGAGGGATAGTATTAAGAACTAAAGCAAAGCCCACCGTGCTACCCATGACACTCCAGGACTAACCTCTGTGTCTTCCCCAGACCAGCTCACTATCAGGTTGGTGGATGGAAAGAACCAGTGTGAAGGGCGAGTGGAAGTCCACCACAATGGCACGTGGGGCACTGTTTGTGATGACCTCTGGGACATCGAGGATGCCCATGTGGTGTGCCGGCAGCTGAACTGTGGGAAGGGCATCAGCGCCCTTGGGAGTGGCTATTTTGGAAAGGGCACAGGGAGCATCTTCCTGGACGACGTGAAGTGCCAGGGCAGTGAGATGTCCCTAGACCAGTGCCACCACCCAGGCTTGTCTGTCCACAACTGTGGCCACCATGAAGATGCCAGTGTCATCTGCTCAGGTACTCACTGCTGGCTTTGTCAGTGATCCTTGAGGAGGGTACTGGAAATTAACTTGAGGACATTTGGAAGCTGTTGGGGTCTGCTAATCGTGCCCAAGACCCTATCTCAACATTCCAAGGCTTGCTGGGGCAGCTGTGCATAATATGTAGTGTAACAGCCCCACTCTCTACCCTGCCCTTGCTTCTGCCTAACACTCCTCAGTGTGCCATGCTTTACATGACAGTCATGAGTTCCCCTTAGAGCCTGCAGACTTGACTGTCTTTAAGGACTCTCCAGGGGCTCTGTTCACTAGCCACTACAGTAATGGCATTTTCCTTATATTGCCTACTTTGAGCTCTAAGGCTGACTTTCAGAACTGGTCTTGAGAGTTCAACGAACACAATCCAATTTCTCTTTCTTAATTTAAACTGTCTCCTTGTGGCCTCTCATTTGGGATGGTTTCCTGTTGTTCTGTTTGTTTGTTTAATTCAGCAAAGTTTATGGATTATGTTTTCTTTTGTTCTGCCCCAACATAAAAGAGAGGAAAATCAGATGGAATGAAAATAACCTTAGCCAAGAATCTCTAAGATAAGAAAATCTGAGTAATCTGTCTATTTAATATAGATTTTCTTTCTAGATTTTATTTATCCTTTGACAATCTCAGACAATGTGTCTTGATCATCTCCATCTCCAGTTCCCCCTCCTCCTTTCCATGAATACCTGGATTCCACCCAACACGCCCCCTCCCTTTCAAATCTTTGCTTCTTTGCTTCCTTTTCTCTGTAATCCGCCAAGTCCAGTTAGTGCTGCCCGCTGGTGCATTGTCCATCTTGTTGATTCTATCTTGAACATATCACCATAACTGCAGTGAGTGATGAGGGTCACAGCCACAGCACACCCAGAAGACATGGCGCCTCCACCTCCAGCTCTTATGTTCTTTCTGCCCCTCTTCTCTGCATTCCCTGGGCTCTGATTTAGAGTTGAACACTCAATAATTGCTTATTCTCAGGACTTTGGTCGTGTTGACTGTTTGTTTAATTTGTATTTCACACACACTCTCTGTGAGGCAGGCAGAGTTTTCTAGGCACTGAGCATGTGCTTACTCACCAAGGAAGCATTAGTTCCTGTGCTCAGAAGTTGGGTTGCAGTCGAGTTTGCAGTTCCACTGTGGTAGAACATGAACAGATTTGAATGAAGATTGGCTCTGGGGTGATAAAACGCTTCATTGTTGTAAGGGATTGTTTTCTTCGTGTTCAGACAATTCAGCAATGTGTTCTGATCTTTGTTAGGTGTAATTGAGGAGTTAGTGTTATTCTTCTAAGAGTCAAATTAAGAAGGTGCCTAGTAATTTGTCACTCTGGAAAACATCCTCTTTGCACCAGAAAAGTGGCCTTTCTGACCGCTCCCAGAGAAACAAACTGTCTCCCTAGACAATGAGTATTTCTCATTTCCTGCCTTCACATATCCCTAGCTCTAATTCAGTCTTAGCCAAACCAAACAAACAAACAAACAAACAAAACAATAACAACACAAACTCTGCTCTTTGATTTAGTTTCCCATTCCAGAAGCTGCTTTGTGGGATTTGAATACAGTTCATGTATCCACCTTTCTAAATAAAAACAATCTCCTAAGTTTCTCTCTCTTTTTTTTTTTTTTTTCTTGCCTTTTCAGCATCAGCTGCAGAAAGGCCAACTTCGCCCGGTAATGTTTCTTTCTTTACTGTTTTCTCTAAGTCAGGTATGTATAGATTGCCTTACCTGTGATTAAGGTTTGTGTGTCATATGAAATGACAGGCTGTGACTGGGATGTAGCTCACTTGGCAGAGTGCTTGCATAAAATGTCTAAAGCCCCACATTTGATCCCAGCATAGCATGGGGCTTCACACACCCAGGAAGCAGAGGCAGGAGGATCAAAAGTTCATTGGCCACAAGTGAATTTGAGGACAATCTGGGTTACATGAGACTCTGTCTCCAAAAAGTTATATGGGAAAGGGGAAACCGCACCTTAAATTTGTATCAAGTAACATGCTTCTTCATTCATTAACTGAAGGAGTTAACTGGACTAAAGTGTAATACAGTATGTCTACATATAGTATGTCTCACGTGTGTGTGTAAGCATGCACATGTGTGTTGGGGGGCATATGTATACCTGTGCTTTTGGAATCCAGCAGTTGGCAACAGGTGTCTTCCTCAATCACTCTCTGCTTTATTTTTTGAGGCAGGATCTCTCACTGAACCAAGCTGGCTGGCTAGTGAGATCCAAGGATCTGCCTGTTTCAGCCTTGCCAGGGCCAGCTCTTAGACGCATGCTGGGATCCAAACCCAGGTCCTCATGCCTACATGCAAACCATCTGAACCATCTCTGTGACTCTTGCTCCCTTCCTTTTTGACATAACATCTGATGTCTGAGATAAAGCTACCTTGGTGTAGCTTCCCTCCTGTTCTCATTGTGGTTGATATGCAAGGCCTCCAACCTATTTTCATTCTTTAGTAATCTTTGTAAGACTTCAGACATCTCAGATACATTTTCATAACATAATGCAGAGACACATGCTTCCAGTGTGTTCCAGTGGGACCAGACACAAATTCAGTGATATGGAATTAAGCAGGAAGAAATGGCATTGCTGGATGTGCTGGGGGAAATACCAGATCCCTCTTTTGAATACAGTCTATCAATATATTAAGTTTTATGGAAAGTCCTATAGTCACAGAGCTTTTTGAATTTTTGGTTGAACACACTTTTGCTCAGATCTCTCTCCCTGAAAAGGAGAAAAGCTCTTGAGAGGTCAAAGAATAGCCATGCTGTACCCTGGGGCCCAGGGCCAGAGAACCTGAGGTTATGCTCTGGCTCAGCGTTAGACCCTGGGTAATGATCCACAGGATCTCTTACTCCTCAGAGAACAGGAGAATAAAGACCTCAAAGCTTTGTCCTGGGGACTGAGTGGTCTACGTTGTTCAGGGCACAGCGATAGTGACTCCTCATGGACGTGTGCACTGCTGTGTGCTGAGTCTTCCGGCTCTCGACTGTAAGCCCTCCTCACTTTATACCCTCTCGGAAATCTCCTCCTATGTGACAAGTTGGGGCTCATCATAGAGCGTGTGTTGGTGAGCACACACTTAAATAGGTTAGAGATATATAGGGAGCCACCCAAGTTCCCTCTGAACCATAAACAGTTACAAAAACGGTATGCCATCCATATTACCAAAACTGCAACGTCATCTTCCAGGCTTAGTAAAAATTAACCCTGAAAGCAAATGAAAACAGTTCCTTATTTTTGTGGGGTGTGCCCAAGTGTTCCAAACTAGGACAAATACAGTATGACTCCATTGCAGTTCACCATTTTACAAAGGCTGAGAGAAACTTCAGAGACTACAGAGACAAGAAATCCCAAATGGAGAGCCCATGATCCTACTGACCCACTTAAGAACTGAAATTTAGATCACCCAGGTTTGCCTATGAGTATCGAAAGTTTTTACCTTTTCAAATTTGTATATAGTTCTCACATATCTTCATTGTAGGTGATGCTGTGTTACACAAAAACACTGCCACACGTGTACATTGCACATAAGCTTGTCCCCTCTCACACCATCTCCCCTCCCCTTTCCTACTCCCGCCAGTCCCTTGGATCCTCTGGACAGCTTCGCTTCTCCTTTCATACCGTATGAACACACATGGCCTTCTGCATCTATTTGAAAAACCATGAGCCACAAATGAAGGGAAACATGATGTCATCTGTCGTCTTGAGATTGGCATCTTTCCAGTTGCATCCACTTCCTGCAAATAACATGGCTTCTCTTTTTGTTAGCTCCATGTTTTAGAAGCAGAGGGTCTTAGATAAGAATCCACAGATCCAGCTCTTTCCTCCCCTGTGCCGGAGTCAGCCTCAGGGCCTCGTACAAGTTATTACTCCCAAGCTACATCCCTGATCGAAAATGATCTAGCTTGGGCCAAAAAGGATACCCTGAGCATACCCAATAGTTATGTGAATTTCATTGGGACAGCAATCGGCTGAGGCTGAGCAGAGAGGCCCGGCCTGCCTATAAGCAGTCTTTCCATTCCCTCCTGACCCTACCATGTGTGTTCAGCTCAGTAGGCATCTCCATTTCAGTGTCTCTCAAGAGTTTACTGAGCATACAACTCACATGGGATTCTGTTTAAATGCAGATTTGCATACAAGAGTCTGCATTTCTTTTTCTTCCTTTTGTTTTATTTTTATATGTGGGAATGCTTCGCTTGCATGAGTGCACTGCACCATGAGTGTGTCTGCTGCTGGCAGCAGTCAGAAGAGAGGCTCAGATTTCCCAGAAATGGAGTTCCGAGTGTTTGTGAGCCGCCACAGAGGGCTGGGAACCAAACATAGGACAGCTTCAGGATCAATAAGTGCTCTTTAGCCCCAGGAGTCTGGATTTCTAAACGCAGATCACAGGCACTGCTGATCTGCTAGGTAGAACTTCCCATGCAGTAGCTGAAGTGCAGAGATTCAGGACTCACCCAGGGTTACACACTCTGTTACATAGACACTGGGAGCCAGGTCTCCTGGCTCCAGCCCCATGCATTTCCTCACCACTGCTAACTCCCTTTAACTTTATGAGACAAAAAAAAAAAAAAAAAGTGAGGAAATCCAATGGGAACAAAGCAGAACCAAACGTATTAGGACACATTCGTGGGTGAGGTCCTTCACTTTTACAAATAAACTTGATTGGCAAGGATGATATTTAATTACAATTTCCTTACCCTGATGGTTCAACAGGTCCTATCTCAAATCCAGCCACAGTTTTGGTCCTTGCAACTGGTAAGCTTTCTGCTCAGAATTCCACTCACTTCCTATCAGGGATAAAATGATGTTGAAATTCTGCCAAGCGAGCACAGTTTTACTCCTGGTTCTCTGAGAGTCACTTAGCGGAAATAAACAAGATCCCAGAAGTATACCAAGAGAGCCTCTATGCAGCCAAGTCAAGAGCCCAAGTTCAAGCTCAAGTCCAAGTGCTTGCATTCACGTTGGGGCATTCCACAAAGCCTCTCTCACAGCCTGCCAGTATGTTGTTGCTTTTTGCATGCTCTTAGCACATGGCAATCTGGCCTTCCTACCGACTGCACATTAGGAAAAACATCGGCGAATGGTGGGGTATACAGAGAGGTTAGGCTAGCCCCGTACTGACAATGGCAGGAATGCTAGCAGATGCTACAACAGTGATGTGGAACAAATATGCCCACTTACTCCACTGCCCTTTGGGATACCTTACTATATCCTGTACTGTATCACAATACAAAGAGAGTGATATTCTTCCCAATGAGTCTGGATCTTGCAAGTAGCCGGTTTCATCTCAGGAAAGATTTCGTTTATAGCATCACAGTGTGTGCTTTGGATTCGGATGTTTTAATTTACTCGGAAAGACATGAAACAACATCCCCTCATATCGGTTTCCCCAACAACAAAAGCAGACGGCAGTAACAGTAGGATTGAGTGTAACCACAAAAAGAGTGCAAACTTCCCATCAGTTGACTGATGTCCCTTTGTGTTTCGTATCAGGCATCACCCCTGCTCCGGTAAAAGTAACTCCTTTACCTGATAAAGGCCTCTGCCCACCACACTGCACAGGTAGGCAGGGTGGTTGCCATGATACTGGGGCTAAAATGAGGACAGGCTTGAGGGTGGTTGTCATTGTCTTTGAGCAGAGTGGCTCATCAAACCAGACCCAGCACCAGGAACAAGGTGGTAGAAGGACTAGTAGAAAGGAGAGAGCTCTTTAGCCAGGTCAGAGTTTATGACCACACATACAACACACAGACAGATAGACAGACAGACAGACAGACAGACAGACACACACACACACACACACACACACTACAGCCTCCAACACACAACACCTCCATACTCCATCTATAACTACTCCAGTGGGTAATTTAAATGCTCCTTTTGGTTCTGGGATTACTTGCTTAGCTAAATAACCATTTACGTTGCTGAGTCTCCTTGACATTCATTCACCATCAATGGACATCCAGTCTCCACTGTGTTGTTTAATCTAGTGAGATGGATTGCTCACTTATTGTGTTGTATTAAAAAGAGAATTTAACTTGTTCAATGATCATATTGACCATAGCATAAATGAAAGGACATTCGTTTCATATGTGTATGGAGGCAAACATATGTGTATTTTCATGTGTATGCAAATGCTTAAGTGTGTGTTCGTGTGTACAGCACATATGTGTGCATGTACACATGCACGTGTGCACATGTGTATAGACCACAGAACAATCTCAGTTGTCTTCCTCAGAAAAGCCAACCACTTCCTTACAAACAGGATCTCTCCTTGGCCTGGAGTTCACCAACTAGACTACCCCAGCTGGCCAGCAAGCCCAGATCCTCCCTTTGGCTTCCCAGTGTCAGGATGAAAAGTGCATACCAACAGGCCTGGGATTTTATGTGGGTTCTGGGTTTCAAACTCAGGTTCTCATGCTTGGGAGTCATTTCCCCAAACACTCAGGTGACAACTCCTGCTCTGGGTTTGCTTACAGATGCGTCTTTAACCTCCGCAGAAGGGGAGAGCTCCTCTAGTAATGCTTTCTAATTGTCATGTCTTTTTGTTTTTCTTGCTGTGAAACATTTCCCCCTTTCAAGAATGCCTCTTTCTCTTTGCCTACAGGCATGTCTTCAAGCTCAACAGAATCAAGCCCTCCAGATGGTAAAGTGCCCCGTTGTGTTCCTTCTTATTGGTCATGTTGTATTTAGAAAGTGACCCTACTTAATGATATTGGTCACCAAGTAAAAGTCAATGAAAAGACACAACCAACATTGTTCTGCTCATTTTAACGCATCCTGTTCTCTGGGTTTGTACACAGATGCATCTTCAGTCTCCACAGAAGAGGAGACATCCTCTGGTAACATTTTCGACTTGTATTTTGAAGTTAAATATACTCAGTGCTTTTCTGTTTGTGCGGGGGTGGGGGCTTGTAAGTTTCTTCTCATCTTTGTTTATTGACACTACTTAGGTGGCAGCAGAAGCAACGTCTCCAACTGGCTAAGTCCCCCACGGTGTTGCTTAACTATAGAGACGTGTCCATTTTTAAGTTTTATTTTAATTTATTAATGTTCATTTTTCATGTTTATTCACATGTTTAAATTATACATGATAATGGGCTTCATTTTGACATGTCATACATTTGTACGTACTGCATTTTTCTCAGATTTACCCCACTACCCTCTCTTGAACCCTCCCACTCCTGCTGATCACCCTCTTCTACTTCCAAGCAGTGTGTGTGTGTGTGTGTGTGTGTGTGTGTGTGTGTGTGTGTGTGTGTGTGTGTGAGAGAGAGAGAGAGAGAGAGAGAGAGAGAGAGAGAGAGAGAGAGAGAGAGAGAGAGAGAGAGAGAGGCTTTCCTTTCCTTCGGATGCAGTATGAGTTGTTAGAACTAGTCACAAACTTATTGAAACTCACTATCAACCCAACTCCTCTTCAACAATGTTCCCTGAGCTTGGAAGGGGACAGGGCCCCACTTAGGGCTGAACCTTTAAGTCAACTGTTATTAACATTTTGAACATTTATGAGTCTCTGCAGTAACCACAAACCACAGCAAAAAGAAGCTTTTCTGCCCAAAGCAGAAACCAGCACCAATTTTAAAGGCATAAACATAATTATTTAGATGTCAACTTTACAGTCATATAAATTCCATTTAGTAAAATAACAGCTGTTCCTTTCCCACTTGACCTATCACCTCCTATACCATGGGCTTTTGCCAAGGCTTGCAGTACTAGACTCCTAGAGGGTGTTCTCACATCCAAGCAGAAAAGAGTGGGCCGCACCTGCAACGTCGTGTCATTCATATATCACCAGGTGGGTGCATCTCGCCTGGCAAATCAATAGTACAACATGCAGAATCCAGGGAAAATGGTGGCCAGGCTTCCCCAACAGCCTGAATAATGCCATTCAGCACAGTGACAGCTAGCCAGCAAGAAGAAAGTTTACAGATCAGTTCCACCCTGATTTCTGTAGACCCAGCAAGCAAAGCCTGTGGTGTCTCCAGCAAGCGAGATGGATTCCTTATTTGTCATGTCAAATTTAGAAAATTAATCTGCTTAATGATCATATTGATTACAAAGCAAGGATTAGTGAAAAGACACTCATTTCAAAGCATCCTGTCTCTGCATTTATATACAGATGCATCTTCAGCCTCAGAAGAAGAGGAAACATCTTCAGGTAGTGTTTTCTGACTATCACATTTCTTTAATACAATCAGAGATTTTCTTCTTTCTCTTTGGCAACTGACGCTCGATATGTTTCTTCTGCTTTTCATTCATATGCATATCTTCAAGTTCAAAAAAAGTGACTTCTTTCATCTGATAAAGTCTCCTATGGTGCCATTTAACTAATGAGATATTATTCTTATTTGTCGTGTTGAATTTAAAAAATGAGCCTACTTAAGGCACATATTGACTGCAAAGCAAAGATCAATGAAAGACAATCATTTCTTCTGAATATATGCATATGTGTTCACATGTGAAGGTACATGTGTATGCATAGGTGCTACTGTATATGGAAATGGGAAAAGGAATATCACCCACTTCCTTTGGGACAGGTCTTTCATTAGCCTTGAGCTCACTAATTAGGCTAGAGCAACTGGCCGGTAAGCTGCATGGAGCCTCATGTCTCTGTCTCCTCAGTGCTGAGATTACAAGCACACACTAGCACCCCCAGCATTTTTTACATAACTTCTGGGAATTGAGCCCAGGGTCACCAGTTGGGCCATTCTTCCAGTTCAAGACATTAATTTTTAAGCATCCTAATTTTTTTTCTGGATTCATATACAGGTGTATCTTCATCAGCAAAAGTGACCTCCTCTGGTAATGTTTTCTACATTAATTTAAATGCAATGAGAGCCTTTCTTCCTTCTAATTGGTAAACGATCTGGATATGCCTCTTTTTATCTTTATCTCTAGACGTTTCTTCACCCTCAGCAGACACAAGTTCTTCAAATGGTAAAAGGCCCACATTGCGCTGCTTAACCGATGAGATGAGTTTCTTATTTGTCACGCCGTATTAGACAGTGAGCCTCCTTAACGGTCACTCTGACCACAAGATAAAGATAGTGAAAACCCCCAATATTGTGGTACCCATGTTAGAGCATCCTGTTCTCTGGGTTTACACACAGATGCATCTTCGGCCTCAGCAGAAGAGATGTCCTCTGGTAATGGTTTTTGTTTGCTTGCTTGCTTGACTGTCAAATTTCTCACTAAATGATCAGAGAGCTATTTTTCTTTCTGTTTGGAAAGTGGTCACAAAGACAAGTCTTCTTCTCTTTGTTCATAGATATGTCTTCAACCTCAGCAGAAGGGAAGAGTGGAGAGCCAAATGGTAAGGTCCTTCACAGTGTTGTATTTTAACTAATGAAATGTGGGGTTTGTCTTTGAGGCATTTTATTATCACATATTAATTATAAGTAAAAGGTTTAATCATGACGTTTTCATGCCTGTGTCTACTGTAGTAACCCTCCTCATGCTCTCCTGTTCCCTTATGCTCTCTAATTTTGTTTCTTTTCCTAGCTTGGCCATCTTCTATTCTCATATCTTTATTTCATGAACTAATCAGTTTAGTTAAGTTATTAGGAGTTCCCCAGTAGGGAGTTATTTGCAAGACTGTTGGCAACTTACCAGGGCTACACCACTGAAGAAACTGTCTCTCCCAGAAACCATTCACTACAGATCTCATGAGGTCTCATGAGCTCCTCCCTTCTCCATGATGGAATGATGGTGGGGCTGATCTTGTGCTTCTCTTGTGCAGATTATCACAGCTGCCGAGAGCCCACCGACCACATCCACCACACTCTACCTCTCACCCACCCTCATATGGTTTCCCTGCCACCCTCTCATCGTGATACTTCCTGACACTTGGAAGGGGTGATCTAAATGTCCCATTCAATGGTGACTTACTATGAGGACTTTGACCAGTTATGAGTCTCTTCAGTAGCCATCAACCACTGCAAGAAAGAGCTTCTCTGATCAAAGCTGACAGCTAGTCTAATCTATGGGAATACATATAAACATTTCAAAGAGAAATTGACAGGCGCACCACATTCACTTAGCAATACAGCAGAAGTATCTTCCCCACTAGGGCATTTCACATCTCCAGGTCAGGTTTTCAGTGCCAGACATAAATTCCCTCCTATGAGGGAATTTGACTCTACCTAGAAAGGAGTTGGCTACTTCCAGTTATGGGACTCCAGTTGGCTACTCTGGCCTGAAAGGTCAGTATTATAGCCTTCAGGACTCACAGCTGAGACGCCTTGCTGATGGCAGTTCTTTCCCAGGAATCTGCAGAGTCCCTTCCAACACTATGAAAGCTAGCCAGGGGGAGAAAGCTGCCAGCTCAGTCCCAGTTTCATTTCTGCATGCCCCGCCAGCAGATTGTGTGCTGCCTTCGGCAACAGAGATGGTTTTCTTATTTGCCATATTATATTTTGAAGATGCACCTACTTAATAATCACATTGATCACAAAATAAATACCAGTGAAAGCCACCCATCTTAAAGCATCTCATTTTCTGGCTTTATACACAGATGCATCTTCAGCCTCAGTGGATACCTCCTCTGGTAATGTGTTTTGACTGTCAAATTTATTAAACATAGTCAGAGCGTTTCCTCTTCTGTTGGTAAAGGAATCCAGGTACATCTCCTCCTCTCTTTATATACAACTATTTCTTCAGCAAAAGTAAGATCTTCAACTGGTTAGTCCCCTATTGGGGTGATACATACATACACATGGGGGGGGGTGCACACGCATGGTCATGTGTTGTTCAGGTGCTCTTGTGCCTATGTACACACACATGTGAAGGAAGGTCTCTCATTGACCTGGAGCTCACTAATTAGGCTAGAGTTGCTGGTCATAGGCACAGAGTTCCTCTTGTCTCTGCTTTCCCAGTGCTGGAGTCACAAGCACACACAACTCCAGGCATTTTTACATGGGTTCTGGGAATTGATCCCAGATTGACAAGTTTTCAAGGCAAATACTTTACCCTCTGAGTCATGTTCTCAGCCCATGATGCTAATTTTTATAACTCCTTGTTTTCTGGCTCTATACACAGATGTGTCTTCAGGCTCTGCAGAAGATACCTCCTCTGGTAATGTTTTCTGCCTGTCATGTTTTTAAGTTAGACAAATGACAGCCTTTTCTCTTCCTGTTTGACAAATATATATTTCTTTGTTTCTAGACATTTCTCCATCCTCAGCAGAATCAGGCTCTCCAACTGGTAATGTCCCAATATTCTGTTTAGCTAAATGAAGTTAATGTTATCAGTCATGTTGTAATTTAGGCCATGAGCCTAGTTAATAATTACATTGACCATAAAATAAAGCCCAACGACAAGAAACTCATCTTCCATACACTCATGGATGTTGTGTTTGTATGAAAAGTGTGAGGACCTTTCTTCATGTGTGTATGAGCTTAGAGGACAACCTCAGATGTCATCCCCAGGAATGTTTGTCCACTTCCTTTGAGATAGAGTCTCTCATTGGCCCAGAGCTCACTAATTCGGCTAGAGTGACTGAACACAGAGCTATAAGGATCCTCCTTGCTCTGTCTCCCCAGTGCTGGGAATATAGTGCACACAACCACTTCCCATATTTTTATATGGACTCTATGGAGTTGATCTTGGGTTCACATATTTGTAAGGTAAGCACTTTACCTACCGAGCCATCTTCCCAGTTGAATATACTAATTTTAAGGCATAATATGTTCTGGGCTTATACATAGTCGCATCTTCATCAGCAGAAGATCCCTCCTCTGTAATTTTTCTGCCTGTCATATATCTTAAATACAGTGGACGCTTTTACTCTTCCTACTTGACAAATGAGCTGGCCATGTCTCTTCTTTCTTTGTCTATAGGCGTTTCTTCAGCCTCAGCAGACGCCAGCTCTCCAAAGGGTAAAGCCCTTCACTGCACTTCTTAACTAGTGAAGAAATTCCTTATTTGCTGTGATATTTTTAGACAGTGAACTTACTTAATATTCACATTCATCACAAAGTAAAGCAAAGGAAAACCACCCCCAGTATCACCCTACTCGTTTCAAAGCACCCTGCTCTCTGGGGTCACTCAAGATCCATCTGGAATCACCGCAGAGAGCCTCTCCTCTGGTGATCTTTTCAGCCCATTGCATTTCTTACGTGAAACACAATCATAGTCTTTCTGGTTTTTGTCTGGAAAGTGATCTCACATCCATTTCTTCTTCTCTGTGCTCACAGATATGTCTTCAACCTCAGCAGAAGGGAAGAGTGGAGAGCCAAGTGGTAAAGTCCTTCACTGTGTTGTTTAAACAATGAAATGCTTTTTTAAAATCTTAGTTATATGTATTATGTGTGCACATGTATATGCTATACACGTGAGTGTGCGTGCCCAAGGTTACCAGAGACTTTTGATCCAACTAGAGCTGGAGTTACAGACAGCTGTGAGCCACCGATGTGAGTGCTGGAACGTGAACTTGAGTTCTCTGGAAGAACAGCAAGCAGTCTTAACCATAGAGCAATCTCTCCAGCCCTTGTTTTTTAAAAATAACATTTAATTGTACAGAATAGCGAGTTTCACTATGAAATGTTCATAATGTATATAACATATTTTGCTGATATTCACACCCAGTGTTCTCTCTGGCCCTCCCCACACTACTCCTAGCCCTCTTCTTCTTCCCAGTGATGTCCACTCCTACTTTGGTGCTTTCCATTTTATGGACCAATGAGCTGATTTGAGCTACTGGAGAAGCATAGTTGAGGGGTTATTTCGGAAAGCATTGGCAGCTCAGCAGTGGTTATGCCACTGAATAAGTGTCTCTCCCTCCCATTGCAATTGGTTATTGTATAGACCCTTACGGAGTGTCAGGCTTTGTGAGTCTCTCCCACTTCCATGACAATGATTAGAGGCTCAACCTTGGGGAAGTTGTGTGCAGGTAACTCCAGGGGCAGAGAGGTCACAAGTGCAATTGTACCACTCAATACCCATCCCTTCCTCCAGCTTTTACACTTGATTGATTTTTAAAGTTTTTACTATGTTCTTTATAATGAAGTGCAAGTCATTAGAGCTAACGAAACCTTAAATGAAATTCATGATAAACCTGCTTAGTATTACATGATATCCCTTGAACTTAGAGAGAACACAGAGGTGTCCCATTAGGCTGAGTGTTCAAACCATTTATCACGATTTTGATCAGTTATGAGTATATACAGTAAATAGCACCCATTGCAAAAAGACGCTTCGGTGACCAAAGCTAAACCCAGCGCTAATGAAAGCACAATTACTTAGATGTCAATTTGACAGCCATGTCACATCCATTTAGCAAAACAACAAACCTAGCTTTGCCATTAGAGCCTATCACCTCTGGTACCAAGAACTTCTGATCAGGTTTCAATACAAAACTTCCATGGTGTAGCCTCACATTCAGTCAGGAAAGAGTTGGTCACACCTACAACAGTCATGCTGCTCTTACACCAGGGGGCATACATGGCCCGAAAGGTCAGCTTGTAGCCTGCAGGGCTCACAGCTGAGACACCTTGCTGATGGAATCTGCAGAGTACCTTCCAACACGAGGAAAGCTAGCCAGGGGGAGAAAGCTGCCAGCTCAGTCCCAGCTTCATTTCTGCATGCCCCGCCAGCAGATTGTGTGCTGCCTTCAGCAAGAGACATGGTTTTCTTATTTGTCATATTGTATTTAGAAAATTAATCTACTTAAGTCATATTGACCACAATGCAAAGATCAGAAAAGACAGTCATCTTTTAAATTATCCTGTTCTCTGGATTACACCCAGATGCATCTTCAGACTCAGCAGAGGAGACCTCTTCGGGTAATGTTTTCAACCTGTCACTTCTATTAATTTAAATACAATCATAGCTTTTCCTCGTTGGAAAAACAGTCTAAGTATGCCCTTTCCCTGTGGATTTATAGCTGTTTCTTCGAGTTCAATAGAAGCAAGCTTCCTACCTGGTAGACTCCCTCTTTATGCTGCTTACATATTCAGTTAGTTTGTTGTGCTTAAAAAATAATCCTAGTTAATGATTGTCAGAAAATTAAAAATGCAAAAATACCCAGTTTGTGCGTGCGTGCGCATGTGCGTGTGTGTGTGTGTGTGTGTGTGTGTGTGTGTGTGTGTGTGTGTGGATGCTCCTGGGTGACAGTGCGTGCCTGCTCGGTGTCCGGCACCTGTGTGAACGTGGATGTGGTGGTGGGAAACAGTGTGGGGCCTCAGCCTCAGCAGCAGCCGTCTCCTTGGATACAGGGCCTCTTATTGGTCTGGGGCTCACTAATTAGGCTAGAGTGACTGGCCACAGGCGTGAGGTCTCTTTTGTCTCTGCCTTCCCAGTCCTGGAATCACAAACACACACCACTCCAGCATTTTTACATGGGTTCTTGGAATGAATCCCAGATTCACAAGTTTTCAACACAAGCACTTTACATACTGAGCCATGCTTAGCCCACAATGCTAATTTTATAACTCCCTATTTTCTGGTTTTGTTCACAGACGTGTCTTCAGTCTCTGAAGAAGATAGCTCCTCTGGTAATGCTTTCTGCCTGTCATACTTTTAATATAACAAACAACATGCCTTTCTTTTCGTGTTTTGTAAACCATCTAAATACATACTTCTCTTTGTCTATAGATAGTTCTTCAGCCTCATCAGAAGCAAGTTCTCCAAATGGTAAAGCCCTTGATTGTGCTGCTTAAGAATGAAACAAATTCCTTATTCTTTGTGTTTTATTTAGACACTAAACTTATTTAAATAACCACATTAATCACAAAGTAAATTGAATGAAAACTACCCCCAATATCACTCTACCCATTGCAAAGCATCCTGCTCTCTGGGGTCACACCCAGATCCATCCTGCATCACTGAGGAGAGCATCTTCTCTGGTGATCTTTTTGATCCATTGCATTTCTTAAGTGAAACACAATCATAGTCTTTCAGCTCTCTGTTTGGAAAATGATCCTATGTTCATTTCTTCTTCCCTATGCTCACAGATAAATCTTCAACCTCAACAGAAGGGAAGAGTGGAGAGCCAAGTGGTAAAGTCCTTCACGGTGTTGTTTTAACTAATGATAAATGCTTTCTGTCTTAGCATATGTTAACTATACCTAATAATGAGACTTGTGACCATTTCACACTATGTGCAGTGTGTTTTGATTATATTCACCTCCCCTGTGCCCTCACACTCTTACTAACTCTGTTCCTCTTCCCAGCTAGGCCCTCTTCTATTTTCATATCTTTATTTTATGATCTAATCAGTTTAATTAAGATTATTTAGCAAAGCAGAGGTGATGGGCTATTTAAAAGAGTGCAGACAACTTATCAATGGCTACAACACTGATGAAAGCCCCTCCCCCGCTTTCCCTCAACCACCATCAACTGCCTCGGGGAGGGGTTAGGCCTTATGAGCTCCCTTTCTTTCCACAATGGGATGGTGATGAGCCCCCTCCTATGAAAGTCTTGTGCAAATAATCACACCTGCCGAGAGTCAAGGGTGCAACATCTAT
The DNA here is from genome assembly GCA_028551405.1 of Uromys caudimaculatus. Taxonomy (NCBI): domain Eukaryota; kingdom Metazoa; phylum Chordata; class Mammalia; order Rodentia; family Muridae; genus Uromys; species Uromys caudimaculatus. The sequence continues at coordinate 66,361,803 of CM052703.1, read as the reverse complement.
GTTGTGCCCAGCAGACAATGTTCTAGAACACGCTAGGACTTGTTCCTGCTGTAATATTCTTTTTACTCCCTCTTCCAAGATGTTTCCTAAGACCTGGAAGAGGTAATATTGATGTCTCATTTGGGACTAAGTGCAAAAGTCACTTATTCGCCACACTTTGGCCAGCTGTGAGTCTGCAATAACAACAAACCCTTGCAAAAGAAGCTGCTCTGGTCAAATCCGGCAGCAACAGTAACCTAGGGCATAACTGTATTTAGGAGTCAATTTGACAGGCACATTGTGTCCACTCAGCAAGACATCTGCAGAACCTTCTCCACTAGGGCTCATCACCTCCCGAGACCAGGTTTGCAATGCTAGATATAAACCCCCTTCTTTAGAGAGGACTTCAAGTCCAGTCAGAAAGCATAGCAATCATGCGACTCTTACGGCTGTGAGCACATCATATCTGGATGTTAGTAGCACAGTATTACAGGTTCACAGCTGAGGGGGACTATTTATGAAAATTCCCTCTCAGCAATCTGGATAGAACCTTCCAGCACTCTGAAAACTAGCCAGCAGAGGAAAAGCTTCCAGTGCAGTCCCAGCTTTATTTCTTCATGTCCTACAACCCAAGAACGTGTGTCCTCACTACATATGTTTCTTATTGTCATATTGTATTTAGAAAAGGAGCCTACTTAATGGTTGTATTTACCTCTAACCAAAGGTCAATGAAAAGACACCCATTTTTAAAGCATCCTGTTTTCTGTGTTTTTACACAGATGCATCTTCAACCTCTGCAGAAGAAGAGACATCCTCAGGTAATACTTTCTATCACATTCTTAAGTGAAACACAATAACAGCCTTTCTTCTAGTTGGCAAATGCACACAGTGGTGTGTCTCCTTTCGGTCTCTAGATACATCTTCGACCTCAGCAGAATCGAGTTCGACAACTGGTAAGTCCCCTGTTCTGATGTTTAATATACTGTTTTCTCGTGTGTTGTGTAAACTTAGAAAAGGAGCCTGTGTACTGATCACTTTGGTGTCAAATACAGATCAGTGAAAGGTTTTTTAAAGAGCTACTTCTCTGGGTTTCTACACAGATACATCTTCAGCATCAGCAGAAGAGGCCAGCTCCTCTGGTAATGTTTTCTGTTGTTACATTTTTTTCTTTCTTTTTTTTTTTTAAACCATAATTTGTTTTAGTTGCTTTTTTAAAAATGAGCAAACATAGTGAGTAGTTTTAGAGCATTGTTTTTATTCTCTCTCTCTCTCTCTCTCTCTCTCTCTCTCTCTCTCTCGTGTGTGTGCACATGTATGTGTAATTTGGATCTGCATATGAGAGAGAATGTGGTATTTGTCTTCCTGATTTTTTGGTTACTTCCGGTTGTATCAATATTTTCATAGAGTTCATAATTTAATTTTTCTTTACAGCTGAATAAAACTCCATTGTGTGTGTGTGTGTGTGTGTGTGTGTGTGTGTGTGTGTGTGTGTGTGTGTGTAATTTTCATTATCCACCCATATGGTGATGAACGTTTAGCTACTGTGAATGTGGTAGCAGTACACATCATTATGCCAGTGTCTCTGTGGTAGGACTTAGATTCCTTTGGGTATGCGCTCACACTGGCAGCTGGATCAGACAGTAATTCTAATTTAGTTTTGTGAGAAACAGCCATATGATCTTCATAGTGACTACCTGTTTACACTTCCACCAGCAGTGAATAAAGGTACTCCCCCACATCGTTAGCATCTGCTCACTTGATTTCTTTTCTTTTTTTTTTTTTTTTTTTTTTTTTTTTTTTGGTTTTTTGAGACAGGGTTTCTCTGTGTAGCCCTGGCTGTCCTGGAACTCACTCTGTAGACCAGGCTGGCCTTGAACTCAGAAATCCACCTGCCTCCACCTCCCAAGTGCTGAGATTAAAGGCGTGCGCCACCACTGCCTGGCTTCACTTGATTTCTTAATGGTAGCCATTCTGACTGGGTTAAGAGAGAAGTAGTCTATTTTTTTAAAAAGAAAAATTTTGTATGAGTCTGTGTTTATGTATGTGCAGATGTGAATGCAGGTGCTCCCTGAGTCCAGAAGAGGGTGTTAGATCACCTGGAGTGAGACACAAACAGTTATCCCCCTGACGTGAGCGCCTGAATCTGAGCTTGAGTCTTCTGTAGGAACAGTACCAGTTCTAACCACTGACCCACCTCTCCAGCCCTGGAAGTCATCTTACCCTGAGTTTTCCTGATGGGCTAAGGATGTTGAACAACTTCAAAAATGTTGACCATTTATGTTTCTTTTCTTTGTAAATTGTCTATTCCATTCATCAGTCCTGTTGTTGAGTGACAGTTTTAGGGTTTAGGGATTTAATTTTTGCAGTTCTTGTGTATTCCAGATAATAACCACCTGTCTGAATTACAGCTGGAAGAGATTTCCTCCCACTTCGTAGGCTGTGTGTTTACTCTGTTGATGGTTTCTTCTGCTATGCAGAAGCTTTTAAATTTCATGTGGTCACAGTGTTTTTCAATTATTTAATGTGTTTACTCTGCTAATGGAGTCTATCCAGAAAGGTTTTTGCCTAGCTCTGTATCTTTAAATGGAATTTACTTACCTTGCCTTCTAACAGTTTCAGCATTTTGGTATTTGATAGTAAGGTCTGCGATCCTTCTTGAGTTGATTTTGTAGAGTGAGGCATACAAATCTGATTTTATTCTTCTGTGGCTACCCAACATATTGACCAGGCTTTTCCTCCCCGTTGTATGTTATTTTCTGACCCCAAAGGTTACAACTTTATTTAGCAAGGTTTTTCTCGTTGTACAGAGAGTAAAAGTGTTGCTGCAACCTTATGAGAGCCACAGATCACTCACCAATCATAGCCATCCATATGTCAGCAAGAGACTTACATGAAAAATAAACAACCTTAACGACTTTGCTGGAGCAAAGTTCCCAAGATTGGGAGTAGAGATTAGCACTACCAGTGGGAGATGAAGTGGAAGAAGGGAGAATCACAGGAATCACTCTTGACTCTTTGGGTGGGTGGGTCTCCTGGACGTCATTTCATAGCTACCCTTTTATAAACAGCTACCAAAACTACAAACAATGCCACCAATACTGAATGGTTCTGTTTTTACAAGTTGTTTGGGGTATTAATAATCTTCTCCTTCTTCACCATCATCATCATCTCTCTCTCTTTCTCTCTCCCCTTCCATCCCTCCTTCCCTCCACCTCTCCTGCTCTCTTCCTCATCTTCATCCATTTCTCCATCATGTCCAAATTATTCTTCTTCATCCATGGCTTCATTTTTGTCGTCTTCTCCTCCCATATCTTCATCTTCTTCTTCATCAAATTCTTCCTCCTCCCCGTCCTTGTCCTCTCTGTCTCCATCCTCTTCCTCTCTCTTTTTCATCACAGCATCAACCTCTGAATCTGAATCAGGGGCTTCCTGGTTCTCCTGGTGGCCCTTAGCTGAGGCAGGGGCTTGAGGACGTTCTCTTGGTAAACATTCAGGTCACTGTCATCCCAGTCAACGGATCCAAATCTTAGGTCACCCATGGTCTTCAGAAGTCCCAAGGTGCTGATGTCTTTCCGTGGTTTTCCACTTAGACCTAGATGCATGAGATTTAAAGTGCCTTTCTCAGTACATCCACTCCTCCAGATACTCTGTGTCTAGGAGCTCAAGCTTTTTCATTTTAGTATCATGAGGAGACTTGAACATGACATCTGCCCTACACGAATTAAAATTAGGAATCCTAAGTTCACAAATTCTGCTGCTGACCTCTCAAGTTTCCTCATATTTGATTTTCAGTTCCCTAAGACAAGGGCTCCAACAGCTGGTTCCTCAGATCCTGGTAGATCCTCTTCTTCATGTCCACAGCCCCTTTTCTTCTTGTCTTCAAATTTAACTTTCCATGGTGGGAGTGAAGATGGAAGAGGTGTCCTTGACTGTGTCATGAGGGCTGTGGAAGGAGTTGGCTGACAGTATAGTCTGGAACAACACAGGGCCTACATTGTCCCTGTGCTTATGAACACGGCCCCTGGGACTCCTTCTCCTATCCCATGTATTCTTAGACTTGATCTATTGGAAGTTAAGCTTATAATTGTTGATTTTTCTTCTTTATGTATTTGGGACTGTTTCAGCTTGTTGTAGGTCCCTGAAATTTATTCTGCTCAGTCTTGTTTATTGGTGATGCTTTTTGTCGATTCCTGAAACTTCTGCTTGGTGTTGGTGATGCTTTTTGCTGTGCTTTTACTTGACTGACTCTTCCAGAATTTCTACCAGCTTTTCCAGTGCCAGTCCTGTGAACAGTTCACTGGCTGTGAGGTCGGCATCGATGGCAGTGTTCCTTCCAGATAGGTGCCAGCATCAGACTGACCAGCTCTGTTCCCTGCTTCAGTCCATACTCCATTCATAATTAACCTGGCCTTCCATAATGCAATTTGTGGAGATGTTCTCTGGGAAATATAGCTAACAATGGATACTGGGTCAGAGAGTTGTCCAGAGCACTGTCGTAGCACACCATGTTCTTCTCTTAATTGTGTTCATACATGCAGAATACAGCTTCCAATTTCCCATCATACCTAGAAGTTCATTTCTTAAACAAAAGGAGAGCATTTCTCTTCCTATTTGGCAAATGGACTAGCTTTGTCTCTTCTTTTTGTCTACAGATGCTCCTTCAACCTTAGCAGAAGCAAGTTCTCCAAATGGCAAGTCTCCGTTGTGCTATTTACACTAAAGGAATGCACCTCTTATTTCTTAGGTGTAGTTTGAAAGTGAACATGCATAATGATCAAATTGACCTCAAAGTAGTCCTCAGCGTCACTCAGTAGAAGTTAAACTATCCTGTCCTTTGGATTTACACACAGATAAACCTTCAGATTCAAAAGAGTAGATGCCTGCTAGCCTTTCACATGTTTTAAAGTTAAATAGTCAGGGCTTTTCTGCTTACTTTTGGCGAATGAAACTATTTCTCTTCTGCTCTTTGTCTACAGATATTTCTTTGATTTCAGCAAAACCGACCTCTCCAAGTGGTGAGTCCCTAGTGTAATCTTTAAACTTATATAATGAGTTTTCATGAAATGAGCTTGTTTATTGATCACATTTGACATCAAACTAAGCCCAATGCAAATACAGTCACTTAAAGTAGCCTCCTCTCTGGTTTACACACAGATGCAGCTGAGAAGATCTCTGGTAATCTTTTCAGCCTGTCACATTTCCTAACTGAAACACAACTTCAGCTTTTGCTCTTTCTGTTTGGGAACTAAACCTCTGTATTCAGGACTTTGTCTATAACATAAGCCAGATGTATACGGAAACCCCACATCCTTTCCACAGAGACGATATTCAGGTTTCCTTCACATAGACAACAATGTGACAAGAATGTAGAAATGATTTCTTACTTTTGGAGGAGGAGTCTCAGAGAAGAAACACATTTGCTTAAGATCACAGAGCCAGGGCAAGACAAAACAAGATATAGAAACTCTCGTCCAAGGTCCTCCTAATACCCAGGGTTTCCTGGGGAATCCTCTAATCCTGGTGATATTTCTGACTTCAGTAACAAGCCTCTGCTACTTGCTTAGTTATTAAAGTTCAAGTCCTGGTTACTTTGAAAATGTCCAAGTTTGAAACTCAATGAAACCTGGTGTCTTAGTTAGGGTTTTACTGCTGTGAACAGACACCATGACCAAGGCAACTCTTATAAAGGACAGCATTTAATTGGGGCTGGTTTGAAGGTTCAGAAGTTCAGTCCATTATCATCAAGGTGAGAGCATGGCAGCACCCAGGCAGAGGTGGGGCTGGAGGAGCTGAGAATTCTACATCTTCATTCAAATGCAGACAATAGAAGATTGGCTTCCAGGCAGCTTGGAGGATGGTCTCAAAGCCCACCCCCACAGTGACACACTTCCTCCAACAAGGCCACACCTCCCAATAGTGCCACTCCCTGGGTCATTCATATTCAAACCACTATACTTGACTAATACATCCTTTCCAGAAGCAGTTAAGATGGCTTCCTCCCTCCCTGGTCCTCTCTCTTCCTTCCTGCCCCATCCTTTATTTCTTTACTTACCTATCACCCTTTCCCTATCATGACTCCATTTTTGCCAGAAGGTTCCCTCACTTTTCATTCTCACTGGCTCTTGACATCACATGTGGTGGGCTTTTGTTTGCAGGCTGGGTTGTTGCAAAGTACCCATCTTACACATTTAGGGGCTTCCTTTGTGAGAACATGGCAGTCTGAATCACTTCTTGTTTCAACAGAAAATGCTTCTTAGAAAGGAAGGATGGCATGGTGGCCATTAACCGCCACCTTCCTCTTTTCTAATGCCCCATCTTGAGCCCAGAACAAATGCAGCTCCTACAGCTTATGCTCCCAAAATGCAGAATAGTTAGAAAGAACATGGCCCTGGGACTTGAAGGTTTTACCTGTGAATGACCTGGTCCTTTTATACAGTTCCTCTGAGTTTCCATTTTTTTCAATCCTAAAGCAGTGATAAAACTTTCCCATACTAGTTTTTGAGTTAAGAATTAGGGGTGTAGGACTAGAGAGATGGCTTAGAGGTTAAGAGCACTGGCTGTTCTTCCAGAGGTCCTGAGTTCAAATCCCAGCAACCACATGGTAGCTCACAACCATCTGTAGTAGGATCTGATGCTCTCTTCTGGTGTGTCTGAAGACAGTGACAGTGTATGCATGTATGTAAAATAAATAAATAAATCTTTTTTAAAAAAGAACTGGGGTGTAGATTATCTGGCACGCTGTAGATGTGCAACATAAGAATGTCCTTAAGCCATGCTCCACACACCAGCTTCTCACACACCCTGCTGTGCCTGCACGTGGAAATGCACATGGGAGGTGCACACTGCTACAGAACAGGCTTGCTACTGTAGACCTGCAGTCTACTGTACAATTTCAGATTTTAACCCTTTCTTCTCATGACTTTTTTTTTCAGCCACAGTTCCAACGTTGACAAAAGTGACTCCATTGCCTGGTAATGATCGCTGTGCTTGTTGCTGGAGAAAGCGCCATTCTCTGATTTGCTGCTGCATTTCACCTCTCCAGCTGTCGCTAACTTTCCCCCTGGCTTCCCTCTGTGTGGTTTAATGCAGTCTTCCACCTTCCTCACCTAACACGGCACCTGTGGATATGATCAACTTCCTGCCCTTTATTCTCAGATCTTATAAAAAATGTTGCCTAATGCCAGGTATGGTGGCACACATCTTTGACCACCAACACTTAGGAGGCAGAGGCACGTGAGTTTCTGTCAGTTTGAATCAGCCTAGTCTACATATAGCAAGTTCTAGGGCCAAGTAGTAAGACCATGTCAAAAAAAGAAAAAGAAAAAAAGAAAAAAGCTGGTTCTTATTTTTCTTTCTTTCTTTCTTTCTTTCTTTCTTTCTTTCTTTCTTTCTTTCTTTCTTTCTTTCTTTTTTTTTTTAAATAAGCATATGAAGCTCTGTTTTGAGCATCTAACAAATTGTTTTACTCCTGGAGAATAAACAGAACATGACAATATTTGTCACATTTTGATGCCAAGAAAGAAATGCATGCCTGCACTCAAGCCAATGGAGTAGAGCCTGAAATAAGCACGAGATTGAGGCTCGGTGGCTTGAAGCTGGACCTTGCCAGAGCCTTTACGTTTGTACAGCTCTGGTGTTTTTACTGATGATGCCGTTACCTCCTTCCCTGGTAGCTTTTGTTTCCTTCTACTCACTAAAATGATCAGGTGTCCGTTGATACGGTTAGGATCACATTTCCCTTTCACCCCTTACAGCACCTTCCACCCTACAGCTGTGGGTATATTACATGCGGACATATACACAGTGTGAGGCCACTCACACTTATGATTCAGCTCTAGAACCTCACTCAGAAGACACCCGTGTGTATTCATGAGTCACACTTTTGTCTTCCTGGTGCCTGATGGAAACCAGGACCTTACTCTTTCCTCTGAACTGTGTCTTCCGCCCATTCTCATAGCTACACAAGTATCGTGTTTTCACTATTATGCTATCAATCAGGCTAACAGAGGGCAGCTGTCACGCCATAGGCAGAACTACAGATTTCATATTCACTGAGGCTTTTCTTTGGGTCCAAGAGCACAGTGCTAACTAATTATTACAAAGACAAACCACCTGGCACCTATCTGTGAGTGTGGACCCTCCAGTGTAATACAGTCATGCTTCCCACAAGAGTGTCTCAGTCAACAGTGGGTCTTATACAATCTATGTACAGCAATGGCTCTGTAGACTGTTCCCTAGAGACTGCACAGTCAGCTTTGTGTGTGTTACACAACAGTCTCCCAACAGCACATTTCTCAAAATGTGTCCTCATGGGTAAGCAGCGTGGTTGTGCAGGTTTTGTTTTTTATTGTTTTCATTTCAAAATTACATGTTTTGAAGTATTTATATGCAGTAGTGCACATGACACAATCTACTCAGTGCCCGGTGGATGAGCAAGGTTACTTCCAGTGTATGATCCCAGTGGAGAATTCTGTGGTGCTAAGATCTGTGTATAATGGTAGAATAGCTAAGTTACATAAGACAGGTTTTTTGTTAAAATGCTGTCTCTGAAGAATAGTAGGACTTTCACAGGATGTGCTTTGATGAATCGGGGCAATGCCTCCATTTAAAGCAATTGTTAACAAAGATTTGGGCACGGGGTTGGGGTGGGGTGTGGCTTTTGTTTGATCAGCTTTTGCCTGGTTTTGCTTCAAGTTTTGTATTTTTGTTTAAAGATGTTAGATGTTTGGGAGGCTAGGCTCGCTCTTAATGGCCATTCTTTGAGAATTAAAGGTAATATAGGGGCTTTAGAGAAGGCTTTCGCTGCAAGTGACACCCAGGGATAGTGTCTACTCTAGAAACCTGACCTGAACTGACTCTTCTTGCTCTGCAGACCTGCCTCTGCACCTGGTAGGCGGGAAGAACCGCTGTGAGGGCCGGCTGGAGGTGCGGCACGAAGGGGAGTGGGGAACTGTGTGTGACGACCGCTGGAACATCAAGAATGCCCGGGTTGTGTGCCGCCTCCTGGGCTGCGGTCCAGCACTAGGCGCCCCTGGTAGAAGCCACTTTGGGCCCGGTACAGGCCCCATCCTGATGAACGAAGTGCGTTGCTCTGGCAAGGAGAACTCTCTGGAGAGCTGTGCCCACGCTGGCTGGATAAGACACAACTGCCACCACCACGAGGATGCTAGTGTGATCTGTGCAGGTAGGGGCTCCTATGCAGGCAGGCGTGGGCTGCTGTGCAGGTATGTGCCCAGGTGTGTGGAAATCCCCAGGCTCTACCACAGCACTACCCTCCTTAAGGCATTCATCCCTTAGCCAAAATATCCCATTTTAGGACAAAGAGCTAGTGGAGGTGATGTTTTGATCATCGGTCTGATTTTGTTAATGAGCTTGCTCTAATCCCAGCTCAGTGAAATATTATTTCAGTCAGAAATATAGCTGAAGAATTATGAGGTTCAAAGAAGGGAGTGACCATTTCATAGAACCATTAAGAGCATAGCAATTGTTGCAGCCAGACACAGGTTAGCCTGTTTACTTTCTGTCTCTGAGATCATGAAGGGCCCCATTCTGGAGACACCATATCACCCGGACCTAACTAACCCTCAGAGTCTAAAACACACTCCACAGTGTCCTAGCTTCCCTGGGTCCTTTGTATCAAAAATTCTGCCTGCATCTTCCCTGGAATATATTTTATTGTCAGCTGTCTTTCTTGACATTCTGACTATCATCTATACGGCACAGTACCTCCTTCTAGGTTATAGGTTAGCCCTAAATTGGCCAAGCAAATTTCAGAGAGTTGGAGAATTCTAAGACTTGAAGAAGCCTGGGTTCACCTCATCTATTCTGTTGCTACATTCATTACTGGTGAACAGACCATGCTCACTGCCTTTCTCTGTGTAAGCCCTGTTTTACATGGACATGGGGCCCAAAAAAGAAAGAGTCCCCAAAAGCCAAGCACTACCCAGGAAGTGGAAGCTGTATCAGTCTATTCTGGAGCTTGTACCTCCCAGACTTTGGCTGTTCACAGTTCTTTTCAGAGCTCAGCCATCCTCCAAGAATCCCACTTTTAATAAGGATCCATATTCTGTTCTGTATACCAAGAGGGCTCATTCCCCATGTCCAAAGACATCTGGTGTCTCAAGGGCTTGAGTAAATCTGACTGTGCATTTCCTAAGCTGAGCCTTGGCCCCGGGACACTGACCTGTCTTGATTCCGAGCCAGAGAAGTGCCTGATATCCCAGAGTGCATTTTTCTCAACCTGGGGCCCCAAGAATGTGTGTGTGTAGAAAGAAACAGAAACCAAGGGCCCATCCAGGCAGGGGTGTTTGCTACCGCAATCTCGATATTGATAACACCTATGTTCTCAGTGCTACTTCACATGTGTCGGAATCCATCTCTGTCAGGAGAACTGGGTCATCTTTGCATCTTCTGGAATGTTCTCATGTCGTTAGCCTCCACTGCAATGGTTTGTCTAATGATAGCTTACTGCTCTCCTCCAGCATTTCCGTCCAGTGACATTTACTTTTCATCTCGTCAACAGGTCCAGCAGACTCCCTTGTGCCCAAGGATAATGGTAAAGTCATCTTCCCTCCTGGGCTCTGAAGCTCCTTAGGGAAGGAGCTAAGAGAGTAGCCAAATGGGAAGAAAAGGAGGTCCACTGGCCTAGACAGTGGGAAGTTAGAGAAGCCCCTTTGTATTTGGGCTCTCTCCATTTTTACTCTACTCTTCTTTCCACTTCCTTTGGTGCAAAGGTCCAGACAGATACATTTTCAGGCAGAGTATGCCATGAGTTGTCCTTTAACGACCTAGGCAAAGCCCTTACCTGCATGAACTGTAGAGAGCCCTTTTTAAGAATATTAGTAAAGCCAATGACAGTAAAGCTTGAGGTCTTGAGCACCAACATAAAAGCTAGGCACAGTTGTATGCATCTGTAATCGCAGCACTGGGAAGGTGGAAACACAAAGAGGATCCTGAGGACTTGCTGGCCAGCCAGTGTAACCACAACAGCAAGCTCCAGGTTAAATGAGAAACCCTACCTCAAAAAATAGACAATCATCAAAGAAGATATCCAGCATTTACCTATGACCTCTTACACACACACACACACACACACACACACACACACACACACACACACACACACACACATCTATGCAAGTCAAGTCATGAGGATAGAGTAAAGGATGCTGAGGCAGGCCCCACCCAGCCCAGAGCACTACCCGTGCCCCCCACCCTCGTAGTACTTTTGTAACATAGGGCAGTCCCTAAACTATTTGTCAATGTACCAGCTTATCTCTCTCTCTCTCTCTCTCCCTCAGCCCAGCTATCTTGCTTGCCTCACCTCTTCCAAGCTGTCATTGACCGAGGCTATCTCCGGAGACTAGGCTACTCCTCCTGGGACATCCACTTAAATGATAGGATGTGTCGCCCCCAAGTCACTGGACACTACCTCATCTTCAATATTCCTTATGGCCACTGTGGCACCATCAGGCAGGTAAGAGGCTGACAGGGACATAGTGACTTTCTTATGGATGGAGTACAAGAAGAGGGGCTTAGAAAATTAACTGCCTATCAAAACTGTGGAAGATGGAGGAAGTCACTTCTGAAGCAGCACATGCACTTATTTGTCTGAAATGTTCTGCCACCTGGAGAATTTCAGACACGCACTCGACCTGAGGTGATCTATCACAGACGTTGCGTGCGGTGAGGTGTGTGATGATAAGCGTAGGTGAATGATAAGCAGCTGACAATAGTCTCCCAGTTTCAAAGCCAGCATTTGTCATAACATGCTTCTTGACTGAACAAGAAACATCTACTATGAGCAAGTTATGGTGCTGGGGATGAGGGCAGCAGGTTGTCTATCTGCCTGCTATGTCTCTAAGTAGGTAGGCACATTCCACACTATAGGACGCAAACATGTAGGACATTCAGGAGTCGTTAAGTCGGCTTGTCTATTTAATTCTCCGCAAGCATCTTCTTATCTCGTGACCCAACAGCGTTGAAGTTAAGGAAACATGTACGCGTGAAGGAACTGTTCTGCTGGGTCAGCCTTCTCAGGGTATTTGACAGTGACTTCATGTAAGGCATGCTCCTGATGGGGTCTTTCTGCTTCCCTGTTTGTACATGTGCGAAAGGCTCACCTGACCCTGTGGAGGTCTCATTCAAACCAACCATGCAGCGCAACCCACAAAAGCCCTCGAGTGCCACTCTTCCTGTTTTGTCTGCTCTTTGTACAAATCATGGTCATTTCTATCCTTTTTGCTCTGAAAAATCCCACTTAAAAAATTTATTTATACCAGTACACTGTAGCTATCTTCAGATACACAAGAAGAGGGCATCAGATCCCAATACAGATGGTTGTGAGCCACCACATGGTTGCTGGGCACTGAACTCTGAACCTTTGGAAGAATAGTCAGTGCTCTTAACTGCTCGGCCATCTCTCTAGCCCAAATATCCCAGATCTGGACTCCTGAAGCCCAGCCAGAGAAAGGTGGCCCTGGCAGAGTCTCTGGATCTGAGTCACATGCACTTCAGAAATGTTCCTGGCCAAGCTGCGTCTCTGGGCATGCACACAGGGCATTTGAGAAAGCACAGGTGCTGGCTCCTGCTGTCCGTTCCACTTCCGACCTCTATATTCTGCTGAAGCTGATGCATGGTGGATACAAGCAAGAAGCAAGGCTAGGTCCCAAGGCTGACAGGAAGAGGCCTGCAGCCAAAGCTAGCTTAGGGTCAAGGGCAGAGAAAATACAGGATCTAAATGTGTATGGTCGGGGGGGGGGGGTTGTTGTTGTAATTAGATGTGTAGAGGAATTCAAAGGAGAGGAGGCTCCAGGCAGCCATAGTGGACCTGCCACCCAGATCACAGCTCTATAGATTGCCCATGACAGGAAGGAAGGAGCAGTCCTCACTCATGGGACTCCCTTGACACATACAACTTCCTGATGTTACCACAGCAGTCCAGCCAAGGACTCTAGCCCTCAGGCATGTCATGGAGCAGGTACCCAGCACAGGTACACTGTCCACCAATTGATTCTCATCTTCACAGGAGCACCAAGGCTCTCTCAGCTACTCCAACTCCATCCGAGGCAGAACGCAAGACCACCCTGGCCGAGTCATTGTGAGGCACAAGGTACCCCAGGTGAAGTTCACCTGCAAAGTGGATGGCCAGTCTGCAGTTGAAATTGTGCACGGGAGTGACGCTAAGAAGGACGGTGTCAGCTACGATGTATCGATTTCATTCCTCCAGTCACCTGTGTCTCAGAATACAGGAGGTAGAGCTCCTTATGCTAGTCAGAGGGAAGAGGTCTTCCTTCAGGCCACCCTCCACAGCCATAACCCCAATCTGAGGCTCATCGTGGACACCTGTGTGGCTTCTCCTGACACCAGTGATTTCACAACGGTCAAGCATGAGTTGATCCAGGAAGGGTAAGGGAAATGGAAACTCTCTCTAAGTGATGTTAAATGTGCATGGTATTTTCTCTGAGGAAACTTGTAGTTTCTGAACCTGGAGTTAGAAGTTAGAAGGGTGTAGGGTGCCAACAGACCTCTGATCCCAGTGGGGGATACAGCAGCCTAGACAAGCCCCCTTGGGTCTCCAGAGTTGCCTTGCTGCCCATTCTACCTTTTCTAGCTAAGCCCTTCTTCTTTTCTAATCTTCCGCCCCACCCCCAGGACAAACCTTCTTGGCTTTGGCTCACATCAGTAGATCAATGTGTTCTCCCAAACTAAGCCCTTAGCTAAACTGCCAGATGTCTTCCGGCTCCTTCGGTTCACTAAGTGCCTTGCCAAATAAGAATGTTGGCAAGTTGTTTGCCTGCTCCTTGATTATCAGGTGTAATTGCAGTTGGAGGAACATACACAAATGTCTGTTTGCCCCAGATGGCATGAAGGACAAACCCAAAGAGAGAATTCCATCCAAGTCCAGCTTGCCGAACCGGGAAGTAGTCTGGGTTTAGTTGCAGAAGCATGAGTAAGGAGTTGCGTAGGTGACCCCGTATGTGCCACCCCAGCATGGATGACATATCCCTGTGAATGCTATGTAGACAGAATCCCACTTCAGTTAAGCTTCTACCTCATGTACTCTAACATGCAGCTGGGGGTGGGTAGGAGGGAGTGGCTGGAATCAGCTGAGGAGTTAATGGCTTTCCCACTCCACGTATGAAGGGACGCTAACAGTGTGGTGTGGGTGATCCCAGCTGCTCTGATTTTGAGTTGAGAGTGGTCATGCCTTAAGGACAGGGGCCAAATGTTCGTGAATGAGGTCACTGGGAACTAGTTAAGAAATTCATTCTGCTCAGTGGTAGCTTTAGTGTGGTAAGTGCCACAGCAGCCTTAAGTCCACTGGAACAGTGAGGCGCCTGTTTCCAAAGATCAACCGAGGAACAAGACAGCGCCTGCCACAGGTTTCCATGAGTGGTGGCTTGAGACACATAGACTGGGTTCCAGAGGGAGAAGGTTCTTCACTTCTGGCCCTCATTATGATCATAATAAGGCAAGAAGTTCAATTGGTGCCAGAATTTCCCAGCCCACTGTCCTTCTTGCTTTAGACTTAATTACCCCCCTTCTCTAACCTTTACATCTTATATTATCGACAGGACATCTTTATAAATTATATGCTTTTTAATGCTATAAATACCTCCTCCAAGCATTGCCTTAGCTGAATCCCAAAAACTTTGATAAGTTAGATTTTGTATTATTTACGTTTCTACTGCTGTGACAAAATATCATGGCCATGGCAACTTGTACAAGAAAGTGTTGAATTCAGCTTCTGGTTTAGAGGGTTAGAGTCTGTGATGGCATCGTGAAGGACAGTGGCAGGAAGAGCTGAGAGCTCACATCTTGATTCACAAGTAGAAGGCAAAGAGAGAACATGGAGAGGGCCTCTAGTCTTCTGAAAACCCAAAGCTTGCCCCCAGTGACACAGCTGCACCAAGGCTTCCCAAACAGTTCTACCAACTGGGGACCAAGTGTTCAAAAGTGAGCCTCTAGGGCCCTTCTCATCCACACCAGCACAGGTATTCATTTTCACTTCATTCAGAATAGTCTCAAATTTCTCTTAGGGCATTTTTGAAACATCAGTTACCTCAAAGTATATTATTTACTTTCGAATCTTTGAGAATTTTCCAGAAAGTTTGCTGCCATTCATTTCAAGTTTAATCCCACGGCTACCTGAGAATGTATTTCTGTCCTTTTAAGACTATTAAAGTATTTCCTATGGCCCAGAATGTGGTCTGGTCTAATGAGTGTTCTACCTGGACTTTTTCTGCTGTTGTGTTATAGACCGTTTAATTAATGTTGAGATCTAGTCGAGATCCCTAGGTCATCTGTACTCTCACTGACCTTCAACCACTGGATCTATCAATTGATGGAAGGATATTGCCGCATCCGGCTATAGAGTGGGGTTGTCAGTATCTGACTGCAGTTCTCTGCCTCCCACATTTTAAGGCTCTGCTTTAGGTGCATGACACTAACGGTTATTATACTTGGCTAAAGATTATTCTTCACTTCCGTTATCTTGGTTAAGGATCTCTTCTCAGAGGATTGTACCTCTCCTTTGTTGTTGTAAAATGCCCCTCTTGTCCCTGACAAGTCTGCTGTCTCTGAAGTTTGTTCAGTATGAAATGCAAAGCTGCAGGCTACATTGTCTTTTCTGCCTTCTCTGGTTCTTTTGTAACTGCACATTCTACATGACTTCATTTTATTTCTTCTTGATGCACCACTTACACCGCCCTGTGGTTTACAATATACTTTCTTTGGGCAGTGTTGGGAATTGAACTCGGGGCATAGGGGATGCCAGACAAGTAATCAACCGCTGACCTGCGTCAGTTAAATAATCCAAGTGCACTTTTAAATGTAATAGCCACTTTGTAATCTTCCCTGTAGGTGAAATAGAGTAGCCTCGAAGGCAAAGGTTGCAGCGCAAACCTTAATTTGTTTTCACTGTATGTAACTGTTCCCTTCTGTTTATGGCCAGGTATGAGGTTTCCATTAACAGTGGAAACTAGTAGTAGTTGCTTCAGAACATGGAGGTCATCCACTGGGATTCAGAACCTTAGAATCGAGCCAGTTATGTGGGTAGGAGAAAAGTCATGTCATGTGTTAGTTAACCTTTTAGGTCTGGGTTTTTCTCCCATCAGCTGCATCAAAGACAGTTCCTACTCCAACCTCCATGCTCCTGAGAAGAATGTGGCCCAGTTCAAGTTCAATGCCTTCAGCTTCCTCAAAAGCTACGAGGTGGTCTATCTGCAGTGTAAAGTTGCTGTTTGCCAACTCGGGGACCACTCTTCCCGATGCTCACAAGGCTGTCCGAGTCGGGGAAGGAGAGGTGCAGGCTCTGCAGAGGTCAGAGAAGAACAAACTGAGTATTTCCAAACGGTGGGACCACTGAAGCTCCACAGAGAAGCTAATCAGAGCAAGGTCCTGGTGTAATCTCTCCCACTTGCTCTCACTGATTATGCCAGAAAACTGGAATCAGGTCTGTTTTTTATCAGCAAGCAATGTTTGATCACTCAGAAGCCAGACATTGGCCCTACTGTCTACACATTCATGCAGACGGGTGGAAGGACCCGAGGCATTCTCTGGGGTTTGTTACTAAATAGATCCCTGAGCGCTAACTTCTAAGGCTCTGTTTGTAGGCTTAAAAAAAATGCTGATTTTGTTCTTATATTTCACTGTTGAGAACTTGATCAATGTTTTAAAATGTACAAAATATTAGGAAAAACAGGGTTGTCTCTCTTTACCCTGTGGCCAATTAAATATTGTTTTTAAATGTCTGCTTATTATTTGGGTGCTGATAGGTAGGTGGGTCTCTTTCTGCTCTTCTGGAAATGTGAGAATTCATTTCCAGACCTTGCCAGTAATCTTGTAAGAAATAAAGTATTTTCCAGGAAGTCACACTGTTCATTTTCTTTAAGTTCTGAACTACACAGGTCACTGATGATGTAAGGCATTGACGATGGCTTAAAAAGTGTCTTTCAGGCTGGGCACGATAGTTATTCCTCTACTTCCAGCACTCAGGAGGCAGAGGCAGGCAGATCTCTGTGAATTTGAGGTCAGCCTGGTCTACAGAGGGAATTCTAGGATAGCCAGGGCTACTGAGAGACCCTGTCTCAAAAAACCAAAACCAAACCAAACAAACAAAACATGTCTGATTCAATTGTTTTGAAGGGAACAAATCAGAGCCTAGCTGCTGGGGGTCTAGCTCTTGCAAATGGGAGGGCTGAATCCTAAGAGCCCAGTGCCTTCTCTGTGAGCTGCACATATGTACACAGTCGAGTTCTCAAAACATCTGGGAAACCTGAAAATTACCCAAGAAAGCTGAAGGGCAAACAAGAACAGGTTGGGAACATTCTGTCCCTGAGGCAGGAGGACCGCCCTCACGCTCACTTTGTTTCCAGAAAGGAGAAGCAGTCTGTGCTGCACTCAGCGCCTTCGAAATCATCACCGTTCTTCTTTTACCTTTTGAGACAAGCTCTCCCTGCACAGTCCAGGCTGGCTTTGAACATGGAATTGTGCTCAGAACATTTTCTTTAAGAATGGGGATTTGAACAGAGGTTTTGTTCTTTCCCCTGTCTCGAAATATTCATTAGAAATATCTAAAATGAGCCCTCATCTTTGCCAAAAAAAAAAAAAAAAAAAAAAAAAATGGTTTCAGTCCCTGTTGCTAAAAAGCATGTGAGAGATAAAATTGCAGTAGTCTTGCCTTCTGAAGGGAGAAGGGCTGGTGTCTGGTAGAACTTGGTGGCTGACTCTGAGGTGCTGGGGTGGACATTTAACAAACAACTCATATTATTTAAGGAGCATTCAGTTTCATTACAAAAATGTCCTTTGCCAGTTACCAGCTTTGTAAGACTGAGGAGTTTTGCCTCCACCGTCTTCTAGGACAGAGTGATGTCAAGGAAGGCAGAATGGAGTTTGAGGTGCTCATCACAGCTAAGCAGCAGTGAGACCGCACCCCTGCACCTGTCGGAAGATGACCACGTAGGGAGCCTGGATGTCCACTCCCACTCCTTTTCAGAAAGGATCTGGAATCTTTTGTTCTGATCGGGCCCAGTGGAGATCCAGGAGTAAGGTGACAATCGGAGCAGAGAACACCAGGAAGGCTGGACCACCTCTGTCCCTCTGTTTGACACATTCTTAGTACTTCATTCCTCGCCTTTTGCTTTAGTGTTTCTGAAATGCTTTGGTTAAGTAAGTCTCCTGAAGGAAGCATAGAAGTAATTTTTACTTTAGAAAATGTTTTAGGAAATAAAGATAGTAGGTTCATAGAAGTGACGTGATATGCCCTTCAAATAGATGGACTCGTCCACTGGGCTTCTCGTCGTGGCTAGGGGCGCATAGTGTGGCTAGGGGCTTACCAACCACCATCCCCTGAGAATGTCTATCAAGACAGCCGCTTTGCCCTAGTTCACAGCTCCATTGGAGCAGCCTTTTCCAAAGATGAATTTTCAGAGTGGAGCATGGACACCCTGGCTGCCTCATCTTTACCATGTCCCCAGAAGATACACACTCCTGTCAGCCATTTTTTTAAGTTGTAGACACAGAGGGTGAAGTTAACCCAGACAGTACATCTAAACAAGAAAGAGGTAATGACCAGCACCCAGCACACTGACTCCTGGCCTAGGACTTTTGATGACATTACTATAATAATTATGACTATACTCTCTACTGAGTCACAATACTTGATAATTTTCTTAGAATGCCATATTCATGCCTGGAGTGGCTCCAAGTATTTATCATGATGGCCAGAGCAGAACATATAATTAACTCCCAATAGCAAAATGGCTGAAAGGCAGTGACCAGACTAGACAGTTCTGCTGTCTTAAGAACTTAATGTGAGGCAGGAGAAGTGGCTCAGCAGTTGAGAACATTTATTGCTCTTGCAGAGGACCCAAGTTCAGTTGCCAGCATCCGCGGCAGCTGACAGCTGTCCAGCTCTAGTTCCAGAAGATCCAGCATCCTCTACTCAGCTTCCTCAGGTTCCAGCACACACAGTACACATACCTATGTGCAGGAAAAACACCCATACACACAAAATAAAAATACATCTGAAAAATTATCTGCCTATGACTAGTGAAACTTTTTTGGTGTTTTTATTTTATATTAGAAAGGAATAGTGAGGTCTAGGCTGTAGAATGAACAGAAAGGAGAATCATTACATGAATATTTGGGAAGCCTTTGAAAGATCTGCACTTTATGTTGAAAAGTAAGTGTGGCCCTGCCCCTAGAGGCTTATAGGTGTGGCTGCTGTCACATGTGCATCGATGGGTGACAGGGAGGAGAGAGGCTGTGTCCACACTCAGTGTTCTGACCTGGGAACATCCGAATGATTGGCAGCCTAACACTCCCAGAAAAAAGCTGTCCTGAGATGACCACCAGTCTGGTGCAATGCACGCCCTGACAACTCCCAGGATGGGGAGCAAGATGAAGACTATGAGAACTCCGCTTTAAGCCCAATACGGATGACCCTTGTGTGGGACCACTCAGGAAGGCCAGGCAAGGAACAAGCCCAAGATGACCAAGGTGCCATGAGGCCTGGACAGGGAGCTAGGGTGAGACGGCCAATGCAGACCTGGGAGGGGGCATAGCACTTCTGAGACCAGTCCTGAGATGACTCCAGACATGGAGAGACCTCAGGTGACACTGAGAAGAACAACTTAGTGATGGAGAAGTGGAAGAAAAAGAGAAACAGAAGGATGTGGGCACAATGAAGAGAGGCAGAGCTAGAGAGTCAAGGATAATGAGGACCAGTCTGATGTGAGTAACTGAAGACACCTGTTACCATGGTGAGATCATGGCCTGCACTGCCACTGGGGACCACATCTGAGTCTGTGACTCTTCAGCAGCAAGGATCTTCTATCACTGAAGGCTAGGTAGACATTCTTGCTGTGGGTTGCTGTTTAGGGACTTGTTGATGTCTGAGGGCTGTGCAGAACTGGTCCCACACCTCACCTGGGTATCATGGAAAACTGGCCCTGAGGGCATGCTAGCAGGAGAGCTGACCCCATCCCTTGCCAGCTGCAATACTTGGGAGAGTGGCCCCCACATATTGCAGGAGCTGCAGGTAAGCCATCACCTGGAGATATGAATATGGGAGACCTGGCCCTACCACTCATCTCCCGGGTAGATGAAGGAGAGATACTTTCTTCCTCACTTGCCCCTCACCACCTGTGGCAGGCGGGAGAGCTGGCCCTGCTCCTCACCAGCTGCAGCACTCAGGAGAGTGGGCCCTGCACCTCCCCTGGGCAGCACAGTGGATGTGGGGGTTGAGCATGAGCCAGCCTCAAGGGTGTGAGTATGGGAAAACTGCTTCTTGTCTGCTGGGCAGTGGTGCAGATGAGGGAGAGAGCCCTCCTCTCCTCCCTCCTCCATCAATATCTATGGCAGGCAGGAGAGCTGGCCATGCCCCTCACTGACTGCAACACTTGAGCAGGCTGGCACCTTGCTCGGGCAACCAGGTAGAGCTGGTCCTGGTAGCAGGGTTTGGGGTGAGCCAGCCCTGAGGGCAAAAGAGCAGGAGAGCCGGTGGGCTGACCAGCTCAGACACCTCTCAGGCTCAGATCCAGGACTTTGAATTGGCACACCCTAACATCTACCCCATTGACGAACTGCTGGAGGGCATGAAGGGGCAGGTCCTACAGATACAAAACTGCAGGCTCTCCATGACACAGAACAACAGGATATCTGAGAAGAGTCCCAGTGAGGTTTCAATATTGGTAGAGCAGCAGAAGCCAGAGGCCTCGTACCAGACCGCGTCATTGCAGTGAATATTTTGAAATCAAAGTGTGGGCAAAGGGGTATACTGTGGGACACACTATAACACACTACAACAGAAATAAAATCTTGTTTGTGGGGGATGTTGCAAGAGTGGGGGGTAGGTACAAGAGGAAAAGAAGATGAGTGGGATTGGGGTGCAAGGATGTGTACCTCACAAAGAACCAGGAAAAGGTTTTAAAAAAATATTCAAAGCCTTAAAAACAGTAAATGTGGAATTGCTGCTTTGATTTAGGGCTGGAAACTCAGCAAGCCTGTAAGGACTGGGGTGGTGTCTGCTACATCTGTTGTGTGTCAATGGATCTTCTGTAATATCTGATGTGCATGATACATACTTATAGAAGAAGAAACATAGCAAAAAATAAAAGAAGCAAATGCCTTTGACAATCTGAGATCCCTGCTTAGATTTATTTAGAACATGAAAGCATATGTCGATCAGGTGTCAAGATGGGGTTGTGTTTTCTTTTCTTTTCTCTTTCTTATTTTTTGTTTAAAATAATTAGCTTTGGTATTTGGCAGGTATAGAGTAGTTTATCTTAGAGTCTTCAATAACATCTGCTCCTTCTCATGGGAAATAGAAGAGGAATGTTTTTTATCTCATAACTCAGAAACTAGTCTGAAGTCTCATTTTGCTGTCAGATTCTTCTCACCAAAACCCCTTTGTGAGCTGCATGGGGAGAGGTACTCAGACTGCAGATCAGCAGCAGCTTCAGTGGGCTGAAGAGCCCACTCCTTCGCTTCAGTTCAAATTACAGCTTTTATCTTTCAAAGGGTAGAATATTTGCACTGATTCTTTAAATTTCAGAGATGGTGCCCATTTTATTTAGCACCTAAAAAAAGAAGCTGAGCTAGATGTGGAGGCTCACGCCTTTAGCCCCAGCACGGGGGTGCAGAGCACTGGGGTGCAGAGGTAGGACCCCTGTGAATTCAAGGCTGGCCTGGTCTACATAGCAAGTTTCAGGCCAGTCAGAGTTATAGAGTTACAGAGACTCTGTCCAAAGCAAAGTGACCAGATGTACTATTTATTCATTTCAGCCATCCCATAATGAAACACACCATCACTGTGACATGAGTATGACGGTGCCTGGTTTATTCCTGACCCTTGTAGGTACAGGAAACTGTTTCATCAGGCATCCAGGAGAAGTCAAGGGGCCTTTCTTGGGGTCTACGGCTAGTAGGCCTGCAGCTTCTGATATCTGTGATCCATCCGATTTAGAAAATGCTTCACTGTGGCTGTGGCCACAATCACCACATTCACAGCAAGAACCATGAAGGAAAACAGGTGCAGATGGCTGAGAGGCTGGTTTGAAACTTCTGCTTCATGTGTCTGAGGCAGAAGTCCTGGAATTGGAAATAGTTTTAAGTATTAGTATTACAAAATTTTGGTAGTATTCATAATGTCAAGTTATACCCTATGACTCTTATGTGTAAATTAATAATATGTACTTTCAACTCAATATAGAGAGACAATTCTCAAACATCTAAATTCGTTATATTTAGGTCTCACCTCAGGCCAGTTAACACTGGACTGTCTTTGAGTCTTTCCTCTGCAGCCTCTCACGTTTCAATGTACCCAGAAGTAGGTTGTCCTATGTGAACATAATATTGTCTATTTTGAAAAGATAACGTTTTCCCAAATAGTCTCTGATGTTCCTCACTGGTTGACTTTGTTCCTCATTTAGAAGTTTAAAATAGATTATTTCTAATTTAATTATCTGCTCAAACATCTATAACAAGTAACTGGAAAGCTAATAGAAAGTTGTTTTTAAAAACGAGGTTAGTATACATATATCCTTAAATATATGTGCAAATGGCTGCACAAATAACATTGTAGTATCAGTGTGCTATCCATACATATGCAGATATGAGATATATATATGTGTGTGTATGTGTATATATATGTATATATATATATATCGTGTACTTAGTTACTTGTTTGCTAGGACTTCTGTGTTAAATGTCTAAACTGTACATCTCAGGAACAACAGATTTGAGCCACATTTTATGAGCCATGGGTGTCCTTAGATCATGAACAGAATGTTCTTGCCTGAATCTCCACTTGCACTTCGGTCCCTCTTCAGGCGAATCGGACCTATAACAGAGTCAGTCTTCCATTTGTATGAAGGAATATCTCGTTTCCTTCTTGAGACACAGCCTTGATTGCAGCGAGATGTGTGATCATTGGTATCACAGATCAAAATCTTACACTTGAGATACACAGAGCTCAGATGTCTCAAGAATTTAAAGGCATTAAACTGGAATCTTCCATAGTGCCCAAATAAGGGATACACCTTACAGGTCTCATCTCGACTACATCTGGAACAGAATTTTGGGACAGAACAGAATTTATCTCAGCAGCTTTTCCATATTTAAATGAGGTGGTATAAGCATGTTCAATGTGTGAGCCTAGGAGCCTCTCCAGGAAGCCACCAGTGGGTTAGAGCGTCGTGGGGCTGGGCTATGAGGCTGGTTCTGAGAAACAACAGTGTCCCCGCTCTGAAATCCCTGGTCCTGTGAGCTACCAGAATGCACTGGGGCTCGAAAGCCTCTCCCAATATGCTCCATAGATGCACAAGTACAACTGATTGCCCATCGACTTTTAGAGGGAAAAGATCATGGTGCTTTTTTTTTAATTAAAAACAAAAACAAAAACAAAACCCTGCATCTGTTTTCTTGAGAAAATCATGTGCTAAGGAGCTTTCCAAGTCTTTGCTGAAAATAGCCAAAATATACAAAAAAATGAAACACAAATAGGCCCTTCTAGATAAATTATAAGTGGTTTCTCCCCATTACCACCAAATATTTATAGTCACATTTAAAATCCAAGGAATATGGAAAGTCTATCTAAATATTTTTAACATGAATTATCTGCAGCTAGTACATAGTAACAATTTTTAAATGATTAAGCTTAATAAAAATCCATATGAGAAAAGTACACACGCACGCACACACACACACACACACACACACACACACACACACACACACACATATTGAGAGAGAGAGAGAGAGAGAGAGAGAGAGAGAGAGAGAGAGAGAGAGAGAGAAAGAGAGAGAGAGAAATGGCTGGACATTGTTCAGTCAGTAAAGTACTTGGCACACTATCATGGGAGCCTGAGTTCAGTCCCCAGCACTTACATACAAGCACACAAGTCTAGCATGCTTGCAATCTCAGTTTCGGAGAGGCAGAGCTAGGACAATGCCTGATTTATTCTGGCTGACAGCCTACCTGAGTCTGCAAGCTCCAGGTTCAGTGAAAGATCCTATCTCAAAAAGTAATGAGAGGATGAGGGGATGGATCAGTGGTTACAGCACCTGTCATGCAAGTCAAGGACCAGAATTTGGATCCTGTTCTGAACTTACATAAGAGGGTGAGTGTGGTGGCCCACATGTAATTTCAGCACTCAGAAGGTGGAGACAGGAAAAGCCCCCAAAGCAAGCTGGCTAGCCAGAAGAGCCTTCTGGCAAGTTCTACATTCAACTGAGACACAGCCTCAATGAATAAGTTGTAGAGTGAGACTTCCAATATCAACCTCAGGCCTCCACAGATGCACCACCCATGCTCGTGAATACTCACATATGCCAATACACACGTGCGCAGATATACACACAAATACCACACATAGATACAAACAAGAAAAAATAGCTAAAAGATAACTCAGAGAGTCTTTGAGGAAGACAGCTGATGTCAGTCTCTAACTTCACATGTGCACATGTGCACGTTTACCCACTCACTCATGACACATACACACGTCAGAAAAAGGGAAAGGAGAAAAGATCTGCTGGAACATGCAAAGATCCACTACGTGAGCGCGTACCCGCGGTTGATTAAGTCGTAGGTCGGAGATGCAAAGTCAGATGTGGGAGAGGCTCTGCAAGTATCCAGAAACACCACCAGGCTTGGATCTGAGGTGTGCAAAGTGACTTGGACAAAAAGAGTTTGGTTCAAATCTACATAATATGGTGACTCCTGTATAAGGTTTTCAAATGAGCTGGACTCATAAAGAGCCATACTGGTATTGTATTTGCCCAGGACACTTTGATTTTGTATGATGTCATCTTCAGTTATGTACAGAATCTCCACAGTAGAATTATACTCCATCTCACATGTCACTACAATCTGGAGGTGCTTCTGTCGGGTGATCACAGCAGAATTTGGAGACTCGGTGAAGGCAATTATGTTGGTATAACTGATTGTGTGGTCCTCTATCTGCAGAATGGGAAAGAATTCCAATTTTTATATTTTAATCCATCAGTATTGCAGAGTACAGAGAAGACTTGTTGGTAGCAACTTAATTTCCTTTAGTCATGAGATAATTGCTTTCATGTCAAATACTCTCAACCTTAAATGTGTTTTACTGCAGGGACTGACCTGCAGAAGGAAGAGAGTGAAAGATACAGCTTGTATCAGAAAGACTGAAAGATAGAATTGGGTAGAATTTCCTTTCAATTACATTAACATCATTGGGGGATGCAACTTTCCAGCTCTTTTAAGACTTTAAACTCACCAGATCAGGCCTGTTGGCACAGGCTCCTAGGCAGGCTGAGGCAGAAGGATCACAGGTTCAAAACCCACCTGAGCTACTGCTGGGTCAGTCACGGCCTTAATAAGGACAGAATGACATTGTTCCTGCCCCTGGAACAGGGCCAGTAGGCGTGGGCTTCCACAAGTGTCAATGGCTGCTGTGGGCATAAGGCTTGTTTGTATGATAATATACATATTTTATGTTCCTCCTTCAAGTAATTTCCTCCCTGTTAACGTTAATGACTCCATGATAATCAGAGATAACACAAGTCTGGGAGGTGAAGGTGGGGCTAATGCCTCAGCAAAATGGTAAACACTGGGACCTTCAGGACAGCCTTTAAGACTGTGGAAAAGAACTCTAAAAGTGTGGGTTCAAAAATATATAATTTCTCAAAAAATAAGGATGCAATATAAATTATATGAGGGGCTTCACGAATCTAAAGGAGCAAAAGCAATTGTGTTGTAAGCCAACTTGTCAGAAAGCTACAAAGGAGATAAAGAGATTTAGGGAGAGGTAACTGCAGGAGATCCCACTCAGCTAAGGTTTTCAAACAGATTCCTGAGTTCAGGGTAGGCCTGGGACAAAGCAGGGTTAGACTCAGGTGTGGAGAAATGGTAATTTCATGATGGGATCCTAGTTAGTTTACTGTCTGTATTTAAGAGAGACAGGCAGATCTCTGAATTCTTTTGCAATGTTAAAGGAACTGTGTGTTTTCTGTCTCCTGTGAATTAAGAGAATGGAGTCACAAGATGCTGATTAATACGATAATCAAAACAGAAACTGGAGTAAATGACTGGATTGATATGTAAAATGAAAGACTGGGCTTATGATCTGCAAGAGATGAGCTATTCACAGAATTTTTGAGGAGGAGGGGCTAGCTGCTTGGAGAATGGGCATGAGCAGAACATAAAGAGTGCTGTCTGTAAACCTCCAGAGAGAGCAGAATATAGAGAAAGCAATCTGGAAAGCTGTCTTGAGCAGAACATAGGTCGTCAGCTTGGACTCATGATTTGACTTTGAGTCCTTTGTTTTGCTTCTCCCAGATACCCCTTCCTCAGAACCCCTCTCTAGGCCAAGGCTGGTCCTTGGCAAGCTACAGAGTTCAAGATCAGCCTGGATAGCTCAGTGAGGTCCTGTTCTGAAACATAAGGTAAGAAGAAGACTGAGAATACAGCTCAGTGGCAGAGGGTTTGCCTGGCTTGTCTGAGGCCCTGGAGTTGATAAATAGAAGACTGAACTCTACAACATGTTCCCTCCACAGAGAGGCCTTAGTGTGTCTAATCAGGCAGGTCCCCAAATATGTGTAGGTGGAAGCTTGGCCTTGGTGCACCATAGGTGTCTGTGAAATAATAAAGCCTGTGTGTTCATTTTTGGAAGAAATAAATGAACAGAAGAAAATATTTACTTTTTATCAACTCCTCTGGTCTAGCCTCCATCCTCAATCACAAAGTGGTTTAAGTTTACAGTTTATATATTGAGGGGCCTAAGAGTGTTGACAGTGCTTAAGATCTTAAATGGTATTTCTAAAGCATACAGACCAAATCACAGACTTACAACTCTAAACATTTAAAATATGCTTTTACTTTCTGTCTTTTCAAGGATAGTAAGATCTTAAATTCAACTCAATTTTACCAAATATGGAATGGTGATATTCTGTACAACTTTTCCCAGTAGCCTAAGAAACCCTGATCACCAAAGATATTCCAAGTCTCTCTAGTGAGGCTTCAGAGCTCTCTGCCTTCTGTGAAAAGCAGTCATCCTCCAGTTCCCCCTGCAAATGAATAAGACAAGCATGCCTTTGTGTGTGAGTGAATGTGTACACAGCTATGTCCATGCCTTCGTGTGTGAATGAACGGTGCACAGATATCTGCATGCCTTCTCAGTCCAACCATGTGTGTCCGCTGTGGTTTGTGAAAGATACAGCAAGTTTCATACCCAACCATTACCATGTGGCACATCTGTGAGCGTTTGACAGAACCCACATGGGTTTCACAGTACCTTTTTGATTGTACCGCATTCGTGTAGAGGGATAGAGAACTCTACGACGTTTGACACACTCGGTCTGCAAGTTGGGTCATTTAGCTGCAAATTGCTCTCATTGTAGTTAAGTGACTGTAGGTATGATTTACTTATGATGACTCTCATCTTGTCAGAAGCACAACTTAAAGATGCTATCAAGAAAAGGGGGAAAGAATGATCACATTTGGGCCAGCTGGGAACTTTGCATTTTTAAAACTTTCATGTGCAGACTATTCTATAAAAAGTTTAACCTGCTGGGACTGGTGCCAGACTCCTTTAATTCTAGCAGCTAGGAGGTAAAGGTACATGGATCTCTGTGAATTCTGGGTCTACATAGTGAGTTTCAGGATAGCCAGGGATACACAGTGTCAAACAGAAATAAATAATAACAGCAACAAACAACCTGAACTCTCTGTGCTGAGAAGATGGCTGTCAGTAAGAGAACTTTCTGCCCAAGCATTATGGCCTGAGTTAGAATCCCCAGGTCCCCCATCAAAAGCCAAGTATGGCTGTGTATGTTCCTGTAACCCAAGCACTGTTCAGAACTGAGACAGGACCACCACTAGGGTTTGCTGGCTGCCAGCCTACCTCCAGATTAAGACCCTGTCTCAGGGTAACAAGGCAGAAAGTGCAAGAGCAGGACACCCAATGTCCTCATCTTGCCTACACACACACACACACACACACACACGAATGCATGCCCATGCTCACACACAATAAATAGACAAACAAACAAATATCTGAACTCACAATACATTAAATGGTAGGTGGAAGACTGACACAGCCTAGTAGTTGGTGAGCTTTTCACAATGCCCACTGCTACCTTGTTTAGAGCTATAATCTATATATCTGACTTAGTTGTATAATCTATACATCTGATTACAGTTACATTACTTTTCCCCTTTTTCCTTTCATTCCTAAGCCCCTCTCAAGTGCCCCTCCAATTTTTTTCATGCTCCCACTTCTAAATTCATAGCCTCTTCTTACCCAATTATTATTACTACATTTCTTTAAAATTATGTCATTACAGAAGACATTAAGCCAATCAGATCTTCAGTTCTACAGAAATCATTTTCAGCTTAATGGAGTCATTCACTTCCTCTTAGAGTAAGCAAGGCCCAGGACATAACCTCAAGCCTCCAGGTTAGCTCTTTTCCCATGTACATGTGACTGGTTGGTAAACAAGGCTAGCCACAATCAGGGTAAGAATTAAGGAGAAGGCTCTATGTAAGTAATAATCAGAGAGCTCAAAATAGCTGAGGGTCATGAAGAGTGACTTACTAGTGTTGACATCTTCAGTGTAAACTGAAGTGTAGGAAGCAGAAAAGCCTCTGTAAGAATTGGCATAATCTGTAGATAGCACGACAGTCATGGCATCAGAGGAAGATTCAAAGGTAGGTTTCCCACGGCCGCAGAGCTGTTTGAGCAGGCCCGACGTGGTGGAGGGGCCATCATAGACTGCGATGAAATCAAACCTGCAGTGTTCGTCGATTTCTAGGCTAAGAAGGACAGCCTGTGGTGTAAAAGCTTTTCAAACAGATTCAGTTCTGGTTGTTATCATTCCTTCTAAAGTCATGAAGGAGTTTTCTTTACAATGATATCTCAGATTTATGATGACAAACCTGGAACTTTGTGAGTCCCTTCATGGTACCTCAGAATGTCCAAAAAAATAGTCAACAGCACTGATAAGTACGTTTCTTTTTACAGCGATTCTCTGAGAAGTACCTACATATGGGAGTATGTGATTTTTTTTTCTCCCAGGTTGGTCCCCCAAGAGCTTGGGGGTCACTACCGTAGACCACACTACTTACAAGAGCTCTGTAAATTTCAAGTTTATCTTATAGCCTTTCTCCACTTGTATGTGCCACACACAGTATGTCAGCTCAGGGTGTGGCTTTGGATAATTGGGGCTGCTGAAGGATCCTTCCAGTGTTTGCAGGTAGCCACCACAGTTTGGAATAGCTGGAAAAATACAAAGATGATTGGATGTTTCTGTGATGTATGGAGTTTAACATGTCCTCCCTGAGTGACACACCATCCCAGTCTCCATGGGTCACATTGGAGGTTTTCTTCTTCTCTTAGCATCAGACCTTTTGCCCTTGGGGCACCTGAGAGCATAGCTCTGCCCTGCTGTCAAATCATACTAAAGTAACTGAACTGGCTACAGAGGTCTTCCACCACCTGGACTGAGCTGCAGAAAGTAGTCACACTCTTGGGGCTAGTGCTGAAGGCTCCTCACCCACCATCGCTGTCCAGGCTCACTGGCTATCACCAAAGGGGCTGTTGTTCTAACCTGCCCTTTCTTAACATGTCTGCTTGGGCTTCAGTATACAGTCCTCTGCTTCTCTCTCCTCAGACTAATATTCAAGGTTCAGCTCAGATACAGTCTTCCTCCATCTTTCCCTGCCACCGTAGGTACCGTAGTGGGCAGCATGACAAAGAAAACAGAGAAGCAAATGGAAGACCCCTACGTTGGTTTAAAATAGTTTAGGTTGGCTGGCTCATAGGACCTATGTTAAGTAGGGTCTCCATGTTAGGTGTGAGGAGGTAGCCTGGGTCCAGCTCCGGAAGAGCTTAATGTCTCCACCTTGTTGGTTCTGTAGCACGAAGATATCAGCGTCAGGGTCAGCTCTTCTAGAAAACCAGAGTGATGCTCTCCTCATGAACCTGCTGGCTCAAGTCCATGGCATTCTACTTGAGGTAAAACTGGAATCGGGGGCCAACTACATAGAATTGTGTAGCACCCCAAACTGGCTCAGCCTCACCCACATTTGCTTGGTAGTCAGAATCACCCCCAGGAACTTGACAGACACAAAAGCTCAAGAGCTTCAACCCACATCTAATGAATGTCGCAGAGGTCTCAAGGTTATTCAACAGGCTGAACAGAGTCCTTTGGGCTCAGACACAGTGCTCGTCAACCTGTAGCTGTGTGGTGAGCCAGGGGACTGGTTAGAGGAAAAGCATCAGAAGCTTCCCCAGAACCAAAGAATCAGACTTCAAAGATGGTGACTGAACATGTGACTCTTCTGTGCAGGGCACTGGAGAATTGCCTTCCCACCAGAGAACACTGTGAAGGAACAGACTCAAGAGCACAATGTCCCCAGCAGGAGCTGGTGTAACCTGTGTTTGCTGAGGGCAGGGGAAAGGATGTGTCAGGGACAACTTACTGGTACCAGAGGAGAAGAAATAGTAAAAGATAAAGACACTCCTTTGGATCCTTGTCCCGTCAGTGACTATCTGGAATGTCAGCGAATTGGATGATGACTCAAACACAGGCACGAAGTCATTTCTGCTGCAGGCCCTCCCCAGCAGAGGCCCACTGGTGGAGTTTCCATCAAACGCCTTAATGTTTTCACTTTCACACCTGCTCTCTGGATCCAACCTGGGAACAGAACACACCTGTGGTTGGAGAAGAGCTACCAGCGAAGTGGCTTTTAAAAGGCATTGTTCCCGGTTTGTATCAGCACAACAGTTTGTTAAGTGGGAGCAATCTGGTTCATTTAAATTAGTCATGAGCTCCATCCCTCTTCAAGATCAATCAAATTACAACCTTGATAGGCTCAGGAAAGTGAACTAACTCGCAGCAATTTACAGTTAGTAAATGAACAAAAACAGGCCTAGAATCCAGGGCTGCATTCTTCCTCTTCCCTTCCTCCTCCTCTTCCTCCTCCTCCTCTTTCCATCACCCCTGTTCCCTGAGACTGCATAATGACTAGTTAGTATAGATCTAATTTAGAATCCAGCCTCACTGATATTTGATATCCAAGCTTGCTGAAAAAATACCTCCTCCTCTGCAGCCACCTTTCAGTGAAGCATCCCCCGCTGCCTCTTCATCCCGGCCATAGGCTCATTCTGGAGGACAGTCCATGCTCTGCACTGAACAAGGCAGCCCAGGAGTTCTAGTTTCTGTGCATACCGTCAGGCTCTTTCCAAACGCCCATGGAGGATCTATGTCCAAGATAGCTGCGAAAACCTGAGCTCCCTTCCACCTTAAGCGCTCCCCTGATACATAGCTTTGGACCAGGAACTTAGTCACGCTTGACCTGTTTCCTCTTCTATGTTGCAAGTTTTTGTATTTGGCCATCTTAGCATGACACACCTACAACGGGCTTCATACACAAAAAGTCGCCTCAACAAATGTCTTCTTTCTACTGAGTTTCGCTCTTACCATAATCCTGCTCTCTCTCTCTCTCTCTCTCTCTCTCTCTCATATATACATATGTATATATAAATGGGGAAGGGGCGTAGATTTCTAGTGTTCCAGGAAGTCAGTGAGTTGCTGTCTTTGCATTTCACTGAAGGTCAGTCAATTCCAGCTTCTGCAGTGTGGAGCCCTGGTTCTCCAAGTATGGTGGCTGGATCAGAGTCACTTGAGAATGTTTCTTATGCAGATTTTCAGGCTCCACCTATCTTATTTAAATTAGAAGTATAGACCCCAGCTTGGCCCAGCTTGTGCACTTTGATGAGTTCCTCTTAGTGAATCTGGCAGCTGAGGAGTGAGAACCACTGACTTAAAGAATAAGAGTCCTGAAGCAAGGATGCTGGGATTCTATTCCCTTCTTTAATTTAGCAGTGGCTTTGGTGCAGAAAGTGGCTTCTCTGAACGTTCTTATCTGCTGAGTTAGGTTGAGCCTGTTGCAGAGGGGTGTTGAGAAATCAACTAGGGCAGATCTTATTAAGTCCCAAGGCTTTGTAGTACAGAGTCTCAGATCTTAGCATGGCATCATCGAGGCGTTACAATACGTGTATAAATATATACTGTTTTTAAAATAAAATGTCAAGAACTATCAAGGCTAGGCCCCATTCTCCAAGACTCTGACCTAACTGCCTAGGATACACCCTATGAAACTTCCATGATGACTCTAATATAAACCAGAATTTGGAGCCAGAGTTTAAGATTTTAAGGCCTACAGCCTAACAGTGAGTAGCTGGCTACCAACCTTGATCGATGTGTACACTTTTTTTTATTTTTATTTTATTTATTTATTTTTTTTTTTGGTTTTTCAAGACAGGGTTTCTCTGTGTAGCCCTGGCTGTCCTGGAACTCACTGTGTAGACCAGGCTGGCCTCAAACTCAGAAATCCGCCTGCCTCTGCCTCCCAAGTGCTCGGATTAAAGGCGCCACCACTGCCCGGCTGATGTGTACACTTTTTGATGGACCTCCTCAAGCTACCAAACTCCTTGTGCCTGTAGCTCTAACATTGGCCTCACAGGCAGTGTGTGACCCAGATTTTTGCATGCCAGTTTTTGGTGATGACCAGTGGCCATAACCGTTATTATCGTCATCATGGGGATCACATCAGCCTCTGGAAGCAGCTGAGTTCCCTCTGCAGAGAGCTCATCTCCCACTACAACATAGTTAGAGTCAGCACCCTCCTTGAGAAATTGAAGCATCTACTTACTGGATGTAGGAGAAGATGATTCTGACGCTCCTGTTTTCAGGTCTCTCTATGGTCCAAGTGCAGTTCTCATCAGCATTGAGCTGTAGAATCAGAGCTTTGTGGGTCTCTCCCAGATTGGCCCCTCCCAGACTGGCCGTGCATCTTGATCTGTCTGGTAGATACCATAGTTGGCACTGAGGAAAGGAGCAGTCCCTGTCTCCCAGCAGGCACTAGGATTCAACCTCCCACAAGACAGGGAAGTAGTTGACCAACATATATAATGGACTCCACAATTTTTTGTGTGCTTTAATTTGATTACAGTTTTCTCCCTTAGGATGTTGATGTATTTTGCTTTCTAGGTTTTTAGGATTTTCTTGTTGTATTGGGCTTGGGGGTTGTTTTGAGAAAGAACTTAAAGTGGGGTGGATAAAGAGAAGAGGATCTGGGAGGACTTGGAGGAAGGGAAGCACATAATCAAAATACATTTAAATTTAAACATTGTTAGCTGGGCAGTGGCAGCACACGCCTTTGATCCCAGCAGCCGGGAGGCAGAAGCAGGCAGATCTTTTTGAGCTCAAGGCCAGCCTGGTCTGCAGAGTGAGTTCCAGGACATCCAGGGCTACACATTGAAACTCTGTCTTAAAAAATAAATGTTTTATATAACAAAAAAAATTGGAACAAAACCATGGGGCTGGTGAGATGGTTTAGTGGGTAAAGGCACTCATTGCCAAAGCTGATAATACATATCCAGTCCACAGAACCAACATGGTAGAAGGAGAAAAGCAACTCTGGAAGTTACCCTCTGACCTTCACTTGAGTACTGTAAGATGTGAGTACATGCGTGATTGAGCACACACAATAAATAAATGTAAAAAGAAAAAATTAAAGACCAGGAACCCAATAAAAAATGGGGAAAGGAAGACATGGAGGTATCCATTTGTAGCTGCAGCATTTGGAAGGCTGAAGGAGGTGGTTCCCATGCAGAGAGGCCAGCCGAGATTTGTAGAAAGACCCTGACACACTCTCCCCCTCCTCCTCTCCCCTCTCTGTGTCTGTCTGTCTGTCTCTCTCTTTGTCCAGCAAGGACAAGAACAGACATATTTTCCAACAGACTGATAAATCCCCTATGTACTTCATATGTTCTCTTTCATCCATGACTGATGAATGAACCGTCTATCTTTACCTAACAATAACCAGGTCTATATTTGTCAGGGAAAAGAAAGCAAAGGTAACAGAAGAGGTGGCACAGTCCCACCCACCCTAGGGACAGCATCTTTATTAAAACCTTCTGCGAATTCATCTGTCTTTTCCTTTCCTCCTCTCTTTTTGATTTTAAAGATGTTCTGTGCATAGTTTTAGACATAAACAGTATCATATTATAAAACTTTAGGCATTTTTCCCTCTTAACAGAGATCATTTCTTGTAGATGTAATCTTTCAGAACTTAACAGATTACCTCTCTGTTATTGATTTGCTCTTTAAAAAATCAGCAACTGAAACCTACAATTTTTTTTAATAAAAATTAGGCCAATATCTATTCATGTAGGTATATAGCTTTAGGATTATTTTCCTAAGATATCCATTAAAAGTGAAATTGTGTGTGCCTTGTTTTATTTCAATGACCATGGCCATATGGGGCTTAATAAAATGACTATTAAATATGCCTAAAGAGCATAAGGGTGAGTTCTTCTCTGTATTGAGGGCAATGGCAGATATGAAAACTTCCAAAGTTTTGGGAGAAGTCTGGCAAAAGCCAGTTTTTTTTGTTTGAGTTGAAGAATCAGATTGAATTTTCTTACCTTCAGCCACTGTAGAATTCAGCTGTGCCCCACAGGAGATAGCTAAAACAGCCCAAATGAACAGTCTTCCAGTGACCTCCATCTTTGCAGGGGGCCTCAGGGCCTTCAGGCTTCTTATAGTTCTCTGAGTTTTGTAAGCTTCCTGGTGTCTAGGGAA
This sequence comes from Uromys caudimaculatus, assembly GCA_028551405.1. Lineage (NCBI taxonomy): Eukaryota > Metazoa > Chordata > Mammalia > Rodentia > Muridae > Uromys > Uromys caudimaculatus. Next base: position 66,327,189 of record CM052703.1, on the reverse strand, counting down.
ACGTGTCAGTTTGGCCACGCCAGGGGTGGTGCTGGTGAGAACTCCACAGCTGTGGAGCTGCATCCTGGCCAGCAGTTCTTGGTACTGTACTCACCCTTCCAGGTCGCCCCTCATAGGGCTATGGGCCAGCCCGTATTCTGCACAGAGCTGAGCAGCTACATAGCAGTTCCTCTGGCCTTGAAACTGCTCTGAACTTGAGCCTTGACCCTGTCTGTGCAGGTCATGAAGGAGCACTGCTCCGGGATCAGAAGCTCAGCAATCCAGGGGATAGCAAACTCTTGGACCCAGCTGGGCCCTCAGATGCCTACAGGAGGCAAACCCAAGGGGCAGGGGAGGGGCAAAGGATGTTGAAGAAAAGACAATGTAGATCAGGCCTGCCTGCAATCCTGCAAGATTCCTGACCCCTGTCCCTCTGAAAAACCTAACATGAATGGATTAGAAGCCCTCAGGTACTAAGTTTACAACTCAGAGATAGAAGTTCTGGTATCCAACATGAGACTAGGGAGAAGTGTGCATGTGAAAGGGACTGCCCATTCATACATTCATTCATGCATTCATTCATTCACTGAGCAAGTTTTCGTTGCTCACTGTCCTAGGATGTGGGAATACAGAGCTGAGTACAAGGCACTTAGACAGTACTCTTATGGAACCTTTAGTCCAAGTGGTGGAAACAGATAATGAATCAACCACAATTCATACAGGGGCAAATGTGTTGAGTGTGCTGCAGGGAGATCGGACAGAACGTGGCAGCGTTGAGTGGGGAAGAATGCAAATTAGGGCAAAGGAAAGGCATCTCAAGAAGACAAAACGGAAGCAAATACAAAAAGAGGGAGACAATCATGTATCTTACTTGAGGAATTTTGTTTAAGATAAAAGTATGTGTGTAAAAGCCCTTGGTGCAGGAACTTCTACAAACTGACTCCATGTGAAGGAGAGGGAAGGGGGAAGGGAGGCAGAGGAAAGTTCAGGCAACAATTGATGGAGACAGTCCTGTGTGGCAGAGAGAAACTCAGTCTTGTTCTAATTTCACGTGGAACATTTCAGTGAATGGAAAGACAGTTCTCGGTATGGTGGCCACAATGAGAATGGCCTCATAGGCCCATGTAATTGAATTCTTGGTCCTCCGCTGGCGGAATTGTTTAGGAAGGATTAGGAGGTGTGGCCTTGTTGGGGGAAGTGTGCCACTGGGGATGGAATTTCTGCCTCATGCTTGTGGATCAGATGTAAGCTCTCAGTACTCCTTCATTGCCATGCATGCCTGCAGCCATGCTTCCCACCATCATGGCCACTGACTCATCCTCTGAAACTGTAAGCCCCAATCTTCTATAAGTTGCCTTGGTTACCATGTCATATCCTAGCAACAGAAAAGTAACTAAGACACTAGGAATCACCCAAGAGCTCCTTGAAGGTCAAGGTAAGTCAAGGTCACCTAGAATGGAACCTTCCTTGTACCCCACCACTCTTCTATGTTGATCCCAATTCTCTGAAGCCCAGGTGTCCTCATTCAGCCCTGGACTGTGACTTGCGGAGGGTATCCTCAACTGTGTCCCCAGGGAATCCACTCCTGGTGATCCCTGGGTCAGGTGTTGTTAGCCTCATTCCCTAGGCTGCAGCAACAATGGTACTGAACAGTGGTTCTCACAAGGAGCTTGGAAACTCTCCAGATCCTACACAACTCTCCTGGATTCCTATCTACACAAGTAGCCACATATGAGGCAGGGACATAGTATTGATATGTGGTAGTGGGTGGGATACTTGTATGTGGATCCTTCTAATTACTAAGAAGTATTCATGATCAGCTATGTCGGTATATAATCATTCTGGGCCTTGCCTCAATCACTTCTTCCTAGGACTGGCATCTCCTCACTCTCCTGTCCTTGATCATATGGAGGCTTTGTGGTCACCCTGGGAAGGGGCATGGTAGACATGAAGAATACCTGGGATCCAGATAGGTGAGAAGCCTGCTTTGTGCCATTGCCATGAGTCATAGTTTTTGTGTGCTGGGACAACCATCTCTCACTGAGCCTTCTGGTCCCTACACAAGTGCCACTCTGAATTATAGTAACTGACAGCTGGGAGAGGTCATGGGGCTTCTCAAAGTGGAGTTGAAATGCAATCTGGATCAAAGGTTCTAAAAGCCCTGTGCATGCTCTGACCTACTGCCTATTACAAAAGTCCCCAAAATGCCTTTCCCACCTGCCTCATGTCCCTTCTAATACCCACACTAGACCTAGTCCCTTAGGTAAGGGCATGCTGCCACAGGCCTCCCCATATCAGGTACTCAGCTGTCCACCAGCTGAGGTTAGAAGGTTCTCCGCTGCTCTTCACCCACTAGGACCTTGCTGGTAGACAAGAGAGATCAAAACCAAGTAAGGGATGAAGGCACTGCTGGAAACTCAAGAGACAGGATTCTCTTACCTTGAGAATCCTGGCAGTGCCCCTGTGGAAGCCAGTATGGAGGTGGGCTGGAGTGCTCAGCATATGACAGCAGGCATGCAAGATGGTTCCTGGAGGACAATGGGGTCCCCAGCTGTAACCCCCCAGTATTTTACCAACCTCTAGGAAGCAGCTGCTCTCTGCATTTGCTTGTCCATTCTTTAATTCCCTTTAGTAGGCAACAGCCCAGCTCTAGGTAATAGCTCTTTACATTAACTGTATCTGTGGTGTTCATGGGTCTAGCTAAGGAGAGGAAATTTATGGCAATTAAGAGAGAGACATCTGTCCTATGCAGGGGCTACAGAGGCTTCGGTACAAAGAAGAGAAAGAAGAGGTGTGCCCTGTTGCCTGGAGGGTGACAAAGGGAACCTGGGCTTTTGTCTTGGGTTACAGGTTTTTGATATAATTGACTTTATCTGCTGAATCAGCACTGGCCAGTATAAAAGTGATCGGCTTCTGACCAGATATGTAATCTGAGTGGTCGGCAGTAGGGAAATCTGTTAGCACACATTCATATATATATATATTCTCTCTCTCTCTCTCTCTCTCTCTCTCTCTCTCTCTCTCTCTCTTCTCTCTTCTCTCTCTCCAAAATGTCTAATGTAATCTCAGACTGGCTGAAACTCACTGTGTAGTTGACAATGACCTTGACCACGGGACCCTCTACCTCCACCTCCAAAGTGGGACTATAGATAGGCATCTTCATGCCCCACATTCCCTTTCTTCAGAAGGCACCAAGGCCCACTCAAACATTAAATGTCAGCCAGTGTAAACTGAGAGGTACTCCACCAGGATGCACCCACCTCTCCCAGTGAGTGGCAAGCTGCATTGAAGAGGAACAAGCTCTCAAAAGAAGTACTACCATTACTCCAGCTTCCCACACCTAACTGCTGCCACAGTTAGAAGTACCTTGAAATCGACTTACCTTTTCCATCTGGGGCTGGAAGAGTGCAGGGCATTTCTACTTTGTACTACTTTTCCTATTTCACTAAAAACATATTACATGCCTGCTTGCCCAAATCTCATAGAAGGTAATATGTCAGGTGTGACACGGTTGCAAATGCAGCTACATGACACAGTTTCGGCTGTGGGAGCACGGTCAACCTGAATAATGCACCTCTGGCTTTCTAACATACAGACGGTGTTGCTCTTTCTTGTATGCTTGTCTGTTTTCCTTTTTCTATACCATATTTGTCCTCAAATACAACTTTGGTAAAAAAAAAAAAAAAAAAAAAAAAAAAAAAAAAACAGTCTGAGAAAGGGACTGAGGGCATCACTAGAGAAGGAGACGGCCGGTGTCTACAGCAACGAACTGCTCCGGCCCTGGCCCTTCATGCCGTCCACCCAGGCGCGACGGGACAAGGGGTTCTGGATGTGAAGGCCGGCTGCCCTAATTGTTCTCTGAGAAATCTTGGCCCGTTCATGGTGATTACGTTGTACCAGGAAATATTTGAAGCAGGAGATGTTTTGAGAGACCTGAAGTTTTAGTGGTTAAGAGAACTGAAGATCCGCAAGGAAAAGGAACTAAGGATGGGCTGTTCCTAAAATACCGGAAACAGGACAGAGGAAGAGACAGTGGGCCTGCCGGGCTCGTGGGCGATGGTGGGACCCCAGGAGGGGAGGTCTCCAATAATAGCTTGATTATCATTGGGGAGACCTCGAAGATATATGTATAATAAAAAAGATAAAAGGATGGGCAGAAAGAGTTTGGACCTGTGAAGGGGCCACTGGATCAGTGAATGAGCTTCCTGGAAAGACTGGAAGATCGCTGATTTGACCCCGACATTGTCTGCCGAAGGAAACTAAGCTACAAGTTCTAAGAGACAGGATTCAGGCTTGTGAAGGAGCCCTGGGGGAAGCTGCAAGAAGAATTAATATTGCATATGGAGAGGAGTTTGAAAAGCATTGCACAAATATATATTTGGGTGAGCTTAATAAAGAGATTCTGCAAAATCAGACAACCTAAAAACATGAACATTACCCTGACCTGTTTAGCATCTTTCTGTTTTCAGGCTACTGCTGGAACTCCAAGGGCATGCCAGATGACTTGTGATTTGGAGGCTTTTCTGAGAGCTAACGTTCATGTATAACTTGTGTTAGCAGATGCTGAGCTGTGACTTTGTATGTACATTGTGCTTTCTGGTGACATAGTTACAGGGGGTTTTCCAGGAAAAATAATGGGCTTAAGGAAAATAATGAAAAGGCTTTTGATTATATGTTATTGTATAACAAGAAAGTTTGTAGTCAATAAAAGACAGAGGCAAACTCAGAGAGAAAAAAAAAGAAAAACACAGGAGAGAGAAAATTCTGAGGGACAGAGAGAGGAGAGAGAGAGAGAGAGAGAGAAAGAGAGAGAGAGAGAGAGAGAGAGAAAGCGCTGTCTCTGAGCACAGCTTCAGAATAGCAATGGTGACCTGTCAGCTTGCACCTGCATTTGCGCCTGAGACTCTGATTTCAGAACGATCCAATCCTCCCATTCTCCAGAACTCCAAAATGACTGAGGTTGGGCCTCGGCAGGAATACAGGTAGTGGTAGAAGAGATATAACTAAGAAATATAATAGAGGCAGAGAATGTTTACATTATTGTATATTTATACGAAAGTATATAAATATCATGTTAGATAGTACACAACAACATAAACACTATAGAAATTGGCTTGAGTAAGAAAATATTCTACTAAGAAACTGAAGTACTGATTATGAAGATTTCCTTTATCCGCCAGTGCCATGTCAGAGTCCTTCCTTTATGCCACAAAGGCAAGATGGTATGGTGCCAACATCTGCATAGACACCACAGGAACTACAAAACTGGAGGGGGTGGCAACTCTCAACAGCAACTGTGCCGGCCTGGAAGGAGCGGTAAACCTCAGCCTCGCTGCTGTTGGCCCGCACGGCCCTCCTGTGGGCATCAGTACACCACTCGCCATCTGCCTCCCTTGCATTTCTTAAGAAAAGACACAAAACAAGCTTAGAATTTTCCTTCCCAGAGAGTTTCTTACAATTACGAGGGCTATGTGAGAAAGTCCAGGGTTGGAGCCCTTCATCCATGGGACACCAGCCTTGGGTTAAAGCTCTCTGCTCCTTTCCCATCTTTTCCTCTCCTACAGTTGCTATGCATGTGAACCCTGGATACCACTGCAAGTGAAGGAGAGTGAGTTGTACCCCGGTGGCTGCTACAGGCCCAGGAGATGTGGGGATGATGGA
>CM052703.1:66242956-66321049 GCA_028551405.1 Uromys caudimaculatus | reverse complement strand
TCCATCATCCCCACATCTCCTGGGCCTGTAGCAGCCACCGGGGTACAACTCACTCTCCTTCACTTGCAGTGGTATCCAGGGTTCACATGCATAGCAACTGTAGGAGAGGAAAAGATGGGAAAGGAGCAGAGAGCTTTAACCCAAGGCTGGTGTCCCATGGATGAAGGGCTCCAACCCTGGACTTTCTCACATAGCCCTCATAATTGTAAGAAACTCTCTGGGAAGGAAAATTCTAAGCTTGTTTTGTGTCTTTTCTTAAGACTCGCAAGGGAGGCTGAAAGCTGTATTGATCCATGCAAGGACTCCCATGAGAAGATCGTCAGGGCCAAGCCCATTATTGCTGAGACTTGTCGTCCCTTCCAGTGTTGTAACGACTGTAACATCTATAAGGATGTTAGCTCCCTGCCACCTTGCTTTTGTGGCACAAATGAGGGACTCTGACATGGCAATGGTGGACACAAAAATCTTCACAATCAGTATTTCCTTCTTAGTAGAATGTTTTATTTTTGAAGTCAATTTCTGTAATGTTTATATTCTTAATTACTATCTAATATGGTATTTATGTACTTTATATAAGCACACAATAATCAAAATACTCCTGTACCTTTAATTGGTGATGGTAATGGTTATGAATGTCCTTTATTCTAAATTTTTTTACTCCTTTTGAGACTAGAGGCAACTAGCCGATAATATCACTATGTTGCAATGTAAGCAAAGGAGACATGTAAGCAGTTTTAAAGATGGGATATCATAACCGTGTCTCGAAAACCCAAAAAAAAAAAAAAAAAAAAAAAAGATGGGATATCATTTTGCTAAATGTCTAAAATAATTTTAAAAGTTTTTTAAAGTTAGGTTTAAGACTGAAACTTCCTGTGGCCAAAGATACAAATGGTGCCTCTAAGTGAGGTGACCTTTTCCATTCTAAATTCTGCCTGAATGTTGTTAAATGCTGCTCTTGGTTTTTTCCTTCCTTCTCTTTTCTTTCCTTCCTTCCTTCCTCATTTTCTTTTTTCTTTTATTTTTACTGTTTTATACTTGAAACTTTTTTAACTGAAGACAGATTATTTTTCATACAATATATTCCAATTTTAGTTCCACTTCCCCCAACTCCTCCCAGATCCTCCCCGCCTCTGCACCCGACCAAGTCCACAGCCTTTTTTGCTCTCCTACATTAGAAAACAAACAGGCATCTAAAGAAAAGCTAAAATAAAGTAATAAATAAACCTGAATAGGACAAAACGAACAAATGAACAGAAAAACAGAGTCAAAGAACACACAAAAGAGACACATACAGACACATCAGCAAACAGGGAACTCCCCTAAATATTACAAAGTTGGAAAGCATAATGTATAAGCAAAGACTTGTAGTGTAATAAAAAGAAAATAGAAATCCCAGACAAAGCATGGTAAGAGCAAACAAACAAAAAGCCCTCCAAAAATACCATTAATTTTGTGTTGGCCATCTACTTTTGGATATGGAGCCTTAAGAGTGGTTTGTAAACACAGTGAGACTCCATTAGAGAAAACTAATTTTTCATTTGCAAGTAGTTATCAACTGGAGACAGCGTCTCACTTGTGTCCACTTATACTTAAATGCTGAGACCCTGAACCTACACAGGCCCTTTGCATGCTGCCAGTCATCATGAGTTCATGTGTGCGTCGATTCTGTTGTGTACAGAAGGTACTGTTTACTCAGCACCCTCCATCTCCTCTGGTTCTTACAATATTTCTGCCCCCTTTTCTGTAGGCTTCCCTGAGCCACATGTGAGGGGAGGGAACTGACTGAGACATTCTACTTAGGATCAAGAATTCCAAGGTTTCTCCATCTCTGGGAAGTGCCCATAGAGGCCGGAAGAGAGTGGTAGCTCACTTAAAGCTGGAGTTATAGTTGGGAACTACCTGGCATGGGTGCTGGAAACCAAACTTCAGTCATCTAGAAGTATAGCTAGCCCATGAAACTACTGAGCCATGTTTTTAGCCCTCAAAAAATATTTTTATCAGCAATATGAGAATTTTTATATGGATGTACATAATTTACTTAGCCCAAGCTTTATTACTGAAAACAGGTATTATTTCTAAGTTCCATTTATTAAATATTAAAAGTAGTACCATTAAAAAAAAAGTTCTTACCAGTAAGTGTATAGTAAGTAACAGGAAATAAAACACTTGAAGGTTTGGTGAGTCTAAATTCCCAGGATCAGATTGACAAATCTGTTACCAAGTTGCCAAATTCAAATCCACAGTGGTTACTTTTCTCAGTGCTGAGACCAATTCCTGATAGTATAACAGGGAGGAAAGTTTGTTCTGCCTTCACAGTTCCAGGGTCCAGTGCTCTGGGATGATATGGTAGCAGGAGCATGAGGCAGCTGGTGACAGTGTCCTTAGTCAGGAAGGGAGGGAAAGGAATGCTGGTGTCTAATTTGCTTTCTCCTTTTTATTCAGCCTGGGACCTGCCCCAGCCACCCACATACAGGGTTAGTGTTCCCACCTTAACTCAGTCCAGTAATTCTCTCACAGGTACACCCAAAGGTTTGACTCTTAAATGACAACCGGTATTAACCATCACAGGGTGTTAAGACTTATGGGGAGGCCCATTGCTCTGGGCTGCACAGGTCCTAACAGATCAGACTAAACAAGAATGGAGTGACTGTATTAGTCAGAGTTCTCTAGAGGAATAAAACCTATAGAATGAATGTGGTCCAGCTAGTCTAACAATGGCTGTCTAGCAACAGAAGGTCCAAGAATCCAATCATTTCTCAGTCTATGAGGCTGGATGTCTCAGCTGGTCCTCAGTACACACCAGAATCCCAAAGAAGTAGGCTCTAATGCCAGTGAAGGAATGGACTTGCCAGTGAGAGTGAGAGCAAGTAAGCAACATGCAAGTATCCTTTATATATGCTGCCACCAAGAGAGTGTAGCTCAGATTAAAAGTGGGTCTTCCCACTTCAAATGATTTAAGAAAAATTCCTCCCAGGTATAGCCAGCTGCTTGGGTTTTAGTCAATTGCAGGTGTAGTCAAGTTGACAACCAAGAACAGTCATCACAAGTCCCCTCCTTCTCAACTTGACACACAATTATATCTCCTTATGTCATCCTTAAATCCCAAATGAAAACAATAACCAGGTCATAATTATACCTACCTGATCTAACTACCCCATGTACAATCATAAGCGCCTTATATATTTAGCCAGTTCATGATTACACTTAACATGATATAACGATCCCTCATGCTATTGCAAACACTTAAGTTTGAGAATAGGTAGCAGGGTCCATTGATGGACATTCTCTTAGTCTCTCAAACTTAAGTAACTATAACCACTGATATCCCCTTAACTGATACGACATTACATGATAAACATATTGAGGAAAGAAAACAAATATTTGTACAAATACATTCTTAACAAAGTATCACAGAAACACTCATGCCAATTATAACCTGCTCGTGCAACTTGTTGCGTGGCCTTAGCTAGTATTTGTAAGTATCCTCCTCTACTACCCATTCTGTATTTCCTCCACCTTCAAGCAAGTACCTTGGCAGGTCTGGGCTCTTTTCTCAGAATGACCCATACCTTCATTCCTGAAGAGTCTGTGCCCTTCGTCATCCTACCTGGATTAAGTTGTAGTTTCCCATTAACTTTAATCATAGGACATGGTAGTAGCCAGGCGGAAACCCTCAAAGACCTCTTGTGCTCCCAACAGTCTTTTTTATCTCAACTGTGAAGAAGCAATCCACTTTCCCCATGGTAATCTGTATCAATCGCCCCTTCTAACACTGTTACTCCCTTCTTAGTCTGTTGGCTTAAGGGCATCAGAAGCCCAGGGGGAGTGTGAGGTTCCATTTCAATGAAATGTTTATTATGGCTCCTGTCAGGAATGCTTCCTAATCTGCAATCAAAACTTCCAGGCCAGCAAAACTTAAGGTCACAGGAAAAGGAGGCAAAATTTTTCCTAGTGAGTCACTAGGGGTGACAGTGAATGGACCTATTGCTTTTTCCACCCCTTGATTCCTGGACCTATGGATTCTGACAATGGGAGAAATTTTACCTTATATTGAATGCTGATTCAAAGCATATACTGCTTTCTACAGAACTCTGCCCCAGCCCCCCAGGCTGCTGCCTAATTAGCGCTGGAACTGTGTCTTCAAAAGGCCAGTCTATCTTTCTATCAGAGCAGCTGCTTCAGGATGGTGGAGAACATGGTAAGACCAGTGGATTCCATGATTGTGGGCCCACTGTAGCTCTTCTCTGCCTATGAAGTGAGTTTCTTGGTCAGAGACAATACTGTGCAAATATCACAACAGTGGATAAGGCATTCTCTAAGTCTATGAAATGGTGGTTTTGGCAGAAGCATTACATGCAGGAAAGGCAACTCCATAAACAGAATTAAGTAAGGAGGAAGTGGTCTAGTGTAGTCAACCTGCCATCAGATAGCTGCTTAGTTATCCCAGAGAATGGTGCCATATTTGGGGCTCAGTGTTGGTCTCTGCTCTTGACAGATCTGGCACCTAGCAACAGCAGCCATAGTCAAGGTTAGCTTCAGTGAGTGGAAATTCATGTTGTCAAGCCCCATACATAACCTCCATCCCCATCACCATGGTCACTCTGTTCATGTGCCCACTGGGCAATTAGAGATAGCTGGGTCGAAAGAGGCTAACTGTCCACAGAATGGGTCATCTTATTTGATTACTGAACTTCTCCTGTGCCGAAGTCACCCTTTGATGAACATTTACATGGGACACAAGTATCATTGTATCCTTTGTCCATTTGGATAGATCTATCTTCTTCCCCAGATGTCTTACAAAATTTCCAGTCATGTTCTTTGCAAGTCCCTGATCATCATATAAAATATATATATATATATGTGTGTGTGTGTGTGTGTGTGTATACATTTATATAAAATTTAAAATTTATACAAAATAAAAATATATAAATATATAATTATAGGTTCTATGCCACACACACACACACACACACACACACAACTTATTAGAATAGCTTATAGGCTGTGGTCCAGCTAGTCCAACAATGGCTGTCTACCAATGGAAGGTCCAAGAATCCAGTAGTTGTTCAGTTCACAAGGCTAGATGATTCAACTGGTCTTCAGTATATACAAGAATCCCAAAGAAGTAGGCTCTAATGCTAGTGACAGAATGGACTTGCCATTGTGAGCGAGAACAAGCAGGCCAAAGAGCAAGCTCCCTTCTTCCATGCCCTTCATACAGGCTGCTACCAGAAGGTGTACCCCAGATTAAAGGTGGGTCCTCTCACCTCTAAAGATTTGGATTAAATGTGTATCTTCCCACCTCAAAAGATTCTAATTAAAAGTGGGTTTTCTCTCTTCAAAGGATTTAATTAAGAAAAAAAACCCTCACAGGTGTACCCACCTGCTTGGGTTTTAGCTAATTCCAGATGAAGTTGACAAAAATAAGTGAGTTCTGTTTTAGTTCCATATGAACTAGATAGCCAATCTAGTTTTTATTCCTTAATTGTGCTTTTATGGTGGTGGTGGGGGTGGTGGGGGGGGTGGAGGAGGAAGAGGAGGAGGAGAAAGAGGAGGAAGAGGAAGAAGAGGAAGAGGAAGAAAAGCTCTGCTTTCATCTCTGCTCATCAGTGACTCTCAGTCCCAGACTGCTAATAAAAACATCAATTCCATCTTGAAACTAAATTTGCTATGATTTTGTTTTGTGACTGGAGACCATTCCTCGGGATACTTAATAGGTTCTAGGCCTTCTGTAATCAGTCCAGAGAAAAGTCATAGTTACTGTCCTCAAGGGTTAACAAAAGAAAGCCTTGGCCAGGCATTATGGTACAAGTCTGTAGTCCCAGCACTCAGGAAGCAGCAGAGATAATAGGATCAGAAGTTCAAGACCAGCCGTGGCTACATAAAACATATCAAATAAACCGTCACAGAACCACCTCCATGTCAGTGGTGCAGGTGCTGGAGGAGACGCAGCTCTGGCACCTGCAGTAGCTTGAGTTCCTTCCTCTCTTGGGTAAAGTCATTCAGATAAAGCCAAATTTTGGCTTTGTAGCAGAAAAGAATTTCAGGATAAGCCAGTATAAAGCAGAGTTGTAGTTTATTAAAGACAGTTTAAGAACAGGGGTTAATAGAGCGGAGCTCAGATCACACCCAAAAGTGTGAGTGTGGGATTTTTAAGGGACAAGTATCCTTCATGTCTTTCTGATGGTCATATCAAGAATTGTGTTGACTTCCAAGGCTCTCATCTTGAAAGGGCCGTTAAATGTAAATGCAGTCACAGACTACTCCTGAGGTGTGCTGGACCGGATTACAACTGTGTACTATCTTCACTGTGAACAAAAGCTAATAGTTTTGTTACATTAACCTTTTTTGGAGGTGTGGGGGGCATTGATAAAGGGTCTCACTATGTATGCAGGCCTTACTGGCCTAGAACTTGCTATGTATATCAGGCTAGCTTTCAACTCAAGAGATCAGCCTGTCTTGGCCTCTGAGTGCTAGGATTAAAAGTGTGCATCACCATGCCTAACTTGTTTGTTTGTTTGTTTGTTTTGTTTTTCGAGGCAGTTTTCTCTGGTTAGCCCTGGCTGTCCTGGAATTCATAATGCAGACCAGGCTGTCCTCAAATTCAGAGATTCACCTACCTTTGCCTCCCAAGTACTGGGATTAAAAGTATGTGCTATCACATACACCTAAACTTATTTATTTATGTATCTTTTTAATTTTTATTTTATCTTTTTAAGATTTTTTTTTTTTTATTTCATGTATGTGGGTATACTGTCATTGTCTTCAGACACACCAGAAGAGGGCATCAGATCCCATTACAGATGGTTGTGAGTCACCATGTGGTTGCTGGGAATTGAATGCAGGACCTCTGGAAGAGCAGTCAATGCTCTTAACCACTGAACCATCTCTCCAGCCTGTATCTTTTTAAATGCAGAAGTGCTCTGACTGCATGTACACCTATATGCCTGAAGAGGGCATCAGATACCGTTATAAATGGTCATGAGCCATCCTTGTGGTTGCTGGCAATTGAATTCAAGACCTCTGGAAGAGCAGCCAGAGCTCTTAAACCACTGAACCATCTCTCCAACCCACCCAAACCCAGCTTTTTAACATTCTTTTTTTGGAAATATTTCTATATAAAACAAAGACTGCCTGTATATAAGCAACCTTCTGCAAATGTTAGTAAACATCTTGATTTTCAGGTGGTAAGAGACCACAACTACACTTTAGAGTAAAGGCTCCATTCTCTCTGCATAATCCTCTCTGTGTCTTATCCCCAGGCATATATGCCACTGAGGTAGCTCCAGAGAGGGAGGAGCAGGCCATGTGTCCTACATCTTAGACCTAGTCTAGCAGGGGTGGGACTCAGAAACACCCACAAATGACAGCACTTTTAGTGAAGTAAAACACAAGTGGGCAGTGTCTGAGGAAGACACCCAGGTTGACCTCTGGCCTCCACACATACATGTTCACTCACCCATAGGGACACAACACACACATACACACACACACACACACACACACACACACACACACACTGAAATACAGACAATATTCAGTTCATCTCAGTGTATTTCCTTGAGCACCTCCTGTTCTACAACACTCTTGCTCTACAAGAGATTCAGGTACACGCTCCAGAGTATTGGTTCAGGAAAGAAAGTCATGGCTGGAAAACACCAAGCTAAATAGGATTCAGGCTTCGAAGAGGCACAAGCAAGACACAGAGGTGGGAAATGATCCTTAATACGAGCAGAGAGTAGCTGGGAACAAGAGAAGCATCCTTCGAATGAAGACATTTAAATGTCTTCCAAGGTCATCAGAGATAGGGAGACCAGAGGCAGTTAAGAGCTTCTAGTGCCAAGTCCAGGAAGGTCTCAGAGAAGCCCTGAGAGCTCTAATCAGTGTAAACAGTCTAATCACCACCAGAGAAAGAAGTCAGAGATGAGAAAGAGAGGAAGGTTTTCTTACAGACAGAAATAGATGCAACAGGGCGTGGGACCACTCGAGCCCTTATGCACAGGCTCTTCTTGGTGGCCCTATTTTAAATTATTTTTGACTAGGGCCACTTGACAAGGAATATTTCATTTGTCATGTCGGGGTGCACAGCAGAAAGTCAAGCATGGTGTCCACACTTAAAAGTTTTCCTATTTCAACACGAAGCCCAATTTGACATTTAAAGATCCCATATCAAGCTGTTAGCTGAATCTGGAGATTCTGTTACAAGCCACTTCGTTAATAAAAAGATAAATAAATAAAAATTAAGAAACAGAAAAGGGAAATGGGTTCATTACAGTTTTAGTCAGAACTGGGGAGGGTAGTGGTGGGGAGGTGTTTCTTTCTCCCCACTTTTCCGATAGCAGTGATACAATCAACAGAAAAGATCAAACAAAAGCTAGGAAACAAGCATACATGTGTACAGACTTAACCGTGAAATAGCTCATCAGAACTGTGAGCCATCTTTCCTGGCAGGAGGCTTCCTAGTTGCGGGCTTCAGGCTATTCCCACCCCAACATAGGATTTCCTAGAGGGTTAAAATTCTTCAGGGTCCATGTTACTCTATGACAGATACTGTATGGTTTATGAAATGTGTTTCCATCTTTTACACTTCTTGCTTTTCTGTAAGTTCTTCCCATTTGCCCCTTCCTGCTCCCTGCTCAGTCCCTGTGTCACAAGGATCAGAGGTGAGAACACAGGGATTGGTCGTGGAGCTGAAGGTGTGTCAGGCTAAGATGAAGACGGTTTCAAGGCCTTCACTTAGGGGTATGGTACCATCCTGCAGATCTAGGGAGCCCCAGCTGATGATTTAGTGCTAGAGGGCACTACTAAGTCAAGGATGGTACTCTAAGTTTGGGAGGAGCTACAGCTACCACAGACTGGAGCTGTGCACAAGTGGCTCTCTCCTCACTGGTCAGGAAATGACATCTTACATCTGTACGTGGTATGACTGTCCTAACCTTGGCCCACCAAAGATGGCCAAAGTGTGGTGTGTCCTACATGCTGTGTCACCTTGGCTGTATGATCAAAATCAACAGTTTGTCAAAACAATGAACAAGTACAAAAAATACCCCCCCCTTTAAAAAAAGAAACAACGTAATCAAGTTAGCTGAAAAGAATTCTATTCACTTATAGGTGGTCTTCAGAGCAATCCCTTTAGGTGCAGCTGTATCACCAACACAAATACAACAGTTAAGTTCTGAAAACTTAGTGTGCTGGGACTGCAGCCCCCTGGATCCATATATCTCAACCCTCATTCTAGATTCTCAGAATGTCACACATTATACATGCCAGAAGGGCCTCTGCGGGAAGAACCTGTCAGTTCCAGAAGAGAATTTCCTTCCATTTTACCTACAGCACCAAATCTGAAATCCTAAGACTGAAACTGAGCAATCTACAGCTGCACTGTAATGAACAAGCAGCACTCTCCCCACTATGTAAACTATCTCAAACAGCCCAAGCATGGCACACATTCATCTCAGATAAACAACAGGAAGTGTAAACTGGTAATCTGAATGAAAGAGTCCAAGTATCCAACTTCCAAAAATAATTAGAAAAAAAATGGAATCTTTATCATTAATTTTCATACTC
This sequence comes from Uromys caudimaculatus, assembly GCA_028551405.1. Taxonomy (NCBI): domain Eukaryota; kingdom Metazoa; phylum Chordata; class Mammalia; order Rodentia; family Muridae; genus Uromys; species Uromys caudimaculatus. The sequence goes on along the minus strand of CM052703.1, from coordinate 66,311,482 downwards.
CTGAGACTACATTTTATAGGTATCTGTATAAATAAAAAAAATCCACTTCAAACACATGTAATATACAATACAAACTAACGAATTGTGTTAGAAGTCCTTAAACATCTGAAACAGTTGAGCAACACAAGTATACATTTCTATAAGAGTGAAAAATACAGCAAGCAGAATAACTTAGGACTGTGTCATAACAGGATAACTGTCGGCGCACAGACAGGATCTACAGTAACAAGCGCAACGCAAACGAGCACTGAGGTCACTTCATGTAAGATAAGTCCTTCCAAGGACACTAAAGACTTGATTTTCATAACATTTTTGGATTCTGGCTTTGTAATAAATATGTAATAAATATCTGTAATAACTGTATGTGCATAGCTTATCTTTCTCCGTTGGAAAGTCTTTCTCTGGAGTCATAGTGTCTTAGAGGAACCCCTGGGGGTGGGGAGTTGGGACTTCGCAGCAAGTCCACTAACAAAGCCATTTTAGCATCTATGTGTTCCTGGAGCTGATAGATCCTCTCATCAATGTGGTCCATAAGCTTCTTTTCCATCAGTTCCATGTTTTTAGAAAGAATCTTTTCCAAGTAGGAGCAAATAGGCTGTTCTTCCATCCTAAAAATAAAATTTAAAGTGTATCAATTTTCTCTTATGTGATAACAAAAACAACTGAAGCCAGCCAAATGTCAGCCAAGATACACGATCACTGGACTCTAACTCTACCCATCTCCTGAGGGCACAGCTCCAGCTCTGAAACCTACAACAGTGGCCACCGTCCTGAATGCACAACACTCCTGCTTTTGTCTAGTTAGACGATTGAAAACAATATAAAACAAAGACAATCCCTCCAAAAACAAGCTGAAGGTGTGGCTCTGTGGCTACAGTGGTTTGCTAGCATGCAAGAAGCCTTTGATTTGGTCCCTATCACTGCAAAAGACCAGGCTTAGGGGCACGGGAGGCAGCTCAGTCACTAACAGATGTGCCTTGCAAGCATGAAGACCCAAGTTAGAGTTTCATAATCCAAATTAAAAATTAAAATTACAAGCTGGAACTAGGGAGATGGCTCAGTTGGGAAAGCTACTGCCACACAAGTATGAGGACCTGAGTTCATATTCCTGGCACTCCAGCTTCTATCTGTAATCCCCGTGCTGAGGGGGCAGAAAGAGGACGCCTGACACTGGCTGCCTAGCTAACCTTGCCAAATCAGAGCTCCGGGTTCAGTAAGAAACCCTGTCTCAAAAACCAAGGTGGGACATGATTGAAGACGACAACCAAAAGTAACCTCTCCCTTCCACCCACATGTGCACACCTCATGCATACACAAACACATACTACATAAATTCACATAGACATGCCAGGTGTGGTAGTGTGAACTTAAAATCCTAGCACTGTTTAGGCAAAGACAAAAGACAAGAGGATCTCAGAGGCTCACTAGCCAGCCAGTCAAGTTTGGTCAGAGGGCTCTGGGCCAGTGAAAGACCCTCTCTCAGAAGACAAGGTGGATGGCTTCTGAGAACATCTGAGGTTGTCCCCTGGCTTCTTACCACATGTTGAACATGCTTCACATGTAAGCACACACAAACCTAAGGTGTGGCATACACCTCTAATTCCAGCACTTGGCAAAGGAGCCAAAAAGATCAAAAGTTCATGGTCAATTGCATAGACTATCGGAGACTTGCCTGGGTGTGGCAGTTTGAATGAGAATGGCCCCTACAGGCTCATATATTTGAATGTTTGGCCCCCAGTGTTTGGGAAGTATTAGAAGTTATGTGCCACTGAGGGTGCCACTGTGGGTGTGGGCTTTGAGGTTTCAAAAGTCCATGCCATTCCCAGTTAGCTCACTCTCTGCCTAGTGCTTACAGATCAATTTTAAGATCTTAGCTAGCCTGCCTGCCTGCTGCCATGCTCCCCGCCGTGATGGCCATGACTATAACCCTCTGGAACCATGAGTTCCCAAATTAAATGGCATTTTGTTGTTGTTTATAAATTGACTGGGCCATGGTGTTTTATCATGGCGACAAAAAGTAACTAACTGGACTACATGAAAATCTGTCTCAAAAAAACCTAATAAGCTTTTAGGAAAGAGCTCCTATATTCAGTGAACACCAGGACCGTGAACCTCACGGTGGGGCCTACAATGCTTGCATCTCTCCTGCAGGGACTCAGTGAGGTCCATAGGATTTCTATGCTAATAGACTGGTGGTATCGAACTCGTTCGTCCTTATGCTCTTGTGAGCACATAGTAGCATTTTCCAAACATACGTGAAGTGTAATGTCACTGCTTGCCACTGCTCTAATAACTCACAGAACTGGTAGCAGTGATTCTTCTCTTCTCTAGAATGCCCTAAGGTGGTAGATTTAGTGCATAAATATGTACACTTCAGACATTACCTCTCTTTGTTCTCAGTGTTCTTACTAGTTACATGTTGTAAGGTAATACATAGAAAATTGTAGCCAAAAGCTACATACACACACACACCACATATATGTATATGTAGGTTTGCACATATTAAAGCATAATTTTCATTTAAGTCTTTGCTTATTTTCATACTTATGTTAATATATAATAGCCTTATTTCTTAAAACTCATATTACCATAAATAGATAGATAGATAGATAGATAGATAGATAGATAGATAGACAGATAGATAAAACCCTGTGCCATTTTATTATGTACATAGCTATGTAGCCTCCCAGAACACCAGTCAAGACGTCACCTTCCATTTCCGAATCCCTGTTAGTATGCCCTCTCCCATCTGCTGTGTGGCTGCATGAGTCTCTGTTGTCTCTCAGCATAATTCAGCTGAAAGCCATTTAGGTGGTTGCTTTTTTTATAATTGCTGATTACCACTCCACAGTGTGGATTCTTGAATCATCTCTTACAATACAGAACTATTACGATAAAGCTTCTATGAACTATTGTTCAGTGCATTTTATATGGCCTTAAAATTCCACTTCTATAGGATAAATGCCTAGGAATATGTCTCCCAGGTCATATGATAATGTGCATCTAAGTAGTTCAACTTGCCAAAATATTTTTGGGTGACTATATTTTATGATTCCAGCAGCAAGCTGTGAGAGTCCTCCATGTCCTTGTGAGCATTTTTAAGCTCTAGTCATTCCAAGAAACACACGGTATTCCTCTGTGGTTTTAATAAGCACTTCCCTGGCAACAATGAGGCCAGTGCTGGCCACCCTTTGTGTTCATCTGCTTCCATTAGAGTCTCCTCTCGGCTAAAAGATTCCTTGTCTCCTGGGTTTTACTTAGTATTGTTTTAAATGCTGAGTTGTGCCATTTCTTTGTGTTAGGAACAAGTCATTTCTTGGATTTGTGATTTATAAATATTTTCTTCCAGTTTATATTAAAATCATCTTAGTAGGGTCTTCTAGAGGCATAAGTTTGACATTTTGCTGGGGTCTACACATAATTCTTTTTGTTGATCATGTTTTTGACAGTGTATTTTAGTTTTTCCTAAGTCCCCAGGTGTCTCTCCCACATAATTAGAACATTTCTGTTTACTTTTGGGAGTATGGCCATCTGTGTTCATTTTCACAGGAAGAGTGGGGATCAGGTCATGGTTTATTTTTGCCTGTGGAGATCACACTGGCTTGGCAGCCGTTACGATGCTCCTCCTTGCAATGCTGCCAAGCCTCCTCTATGCTTCTGGCCATCCACCTGTGGGTCCCACTCCCCGCTAGTACCACACCTGATGCTACCACTGGACCATGTCCTAAAATGGAGAGATGATTTCTCTTGCTTTATTCTTTTTAAACTTTTTTTTCTAGTTATCTTTCTACTTTATAGAGCTTTCTAATTCCAAGTTTTAGAATCATTTCCTCCATACTTATAAAAAAATCTTGATGGCCCTTGACAGAACTACATCAAGCACATATATCAATTAGGGGAAAACTGTTGCTTTTACAAAGTAGCAACATGGCATGTCTCACCATTATTTAAGGCTTTTTCAAAATTTCTTCTATTAATATTTTATAACTTTCAGTTCACAGATCCCGTATTTTGTCAGATATATATATATATATATATAATTATTTTATAGGTATTTAAAATATGTATTTACATATATCTTATGTATTTGAAGTTATTTAGTATCTAGTTGGGGTACAAGGATAATAGCAGCTTCATAAAATGAGAAGTCTTTTTCCACTTTGATTTTCTGGATTATGTAAAAAAATGGTGTTCTCTAAAAGTTTGGTACAATTCTCCAGTGGAACTATCTGGACCAGGATTTTTCTTTTCATGAACATTCTGTGTTAGTTGGCTTTCCATCACTGTGATAACATCTGAGATTAAAGGTCAGGTTTACTTGACTCTTGGTTTCAGAGTTTTCAGTCCACAGTCTTTTGTGGACCTGAGGTAAGGCAGAACATATACGAGAGAGGCCAGGGCAAAGTGGTTCACCTCATGGTGGTCAGATAATAGAGAAGAAACAGGGAAGGGTCTGGGATGGGACATCCTCCAAATCCATGCCCCAGTGACCTATTTCCTCCGACTCAGCCCCTCTGTACCATCTCTAAACAATGGTACTCAAGTACAACTCCATCAATCTGAGTGCCCTGCTGATCTAATTATCACAGAATGACTGGATCCACTAAGCCAGCAGTTCTCACACATACGATACTCACATATCAGATATTTACATTATGATTCATAATAGTAGTAAGATTACAGTTATGAAGTAGCAACAAAATAATTTTATGGTTGGGGGTCACCACAGCATGAGGAACTGTATTAAAGGGTTGCAGCATTAGGAAGGTTGAGAAGGACCGCACTATGCAGAAATTAAGCCTTCACGTGGGGGAACCATATCCAAACTGTAACGCCCCCCCCATTACAAGTTCAGCATCTGTAGTGGCTATAAGGTCATTCCACTATGGACTTCAAGTTGTGCTCTGTAGCTTGTGTTTTTTGAAGAGTTAATCACGTCCTCTAAGTTATTAAATTGCAAGCATGAAGTTACTCTCATAGCCCCTCACTACCTGTCAGATACCCAAGGCTGGGTGTGATATTCCCCACTGCAAATCATACTGGTGCTTGTATCTTCTCCCATATTTTCTAGTTTTAATAGAAGCCTACCAACTTTAATGAGACTTTCAGAGAATCATCTTTTTATTTCATTGGTCTCTTTATTGTTTTCCTATTCGTGTGAACCTCTTCCTTTGGCTTCCCAAATGCTGGCACTACAGATTTGTGCCACCACTAGACTTTTAATTCAATCTTTAATGTGTTAGGACTTCTCGGAGTATCTATTTCATTGCTTAAATTAAAATTTTTTAGCATTGTATGAGTATTTTGCTTGCATGTACACGTATGTTCCATGCATGCCTGGTGCCCACAGAGGTCACGAGAGGGCACTGAACTACTGAGATGAGAGTTACAGGCTAGTTAGAGTTAGGAGTAATGTGGGTGCTGGGAAGTAAAGCAACACATGTTCTTATCTGCTGGGCCATCTCCACAGGCCATACATCATTCTTTTGGGGTAGTTTTGTGTCACTGTCCTCACAGCCATCTTCATTAAAACAGTATATGATGCTACAAACCTCTTGTCATTGCTTCTTTAACTTCAGCCCACAAACTCAGCTCTGAATTTTTACTTAGCTTTATGTATTTTAAAAATACTCCTGTGGAGACTTCTTTTGTGTCTGATGTACATGCTGTACGCATGTGCACATGCCCATGTGTATGTACACGTGAGCTATAGAACAGGAGGCTGACATCCAGTGTCTACCTCTGTCACTCTGTCACATTTGTTGAGACAGAGTCTTTCATAGAACGGAGAGCTCATTGATTTAGTGAGATCAGCTGGCCAGCAACCCCTCCAGGTACTCCTGTCTGTGTCTCCTCAGGACCAGGATTATCGGCATACACCACCACACTCAGGTTGTATTTTTTAAAAACATGCTATGGTCTGAAACTCAGGTCCTTAGTCTTGCACAGCAAGCACTTTACCAACTGAGCCATTTCTCCAACTCCTAGACTTCCTGAAACAGATAAACTGTGTTGCTTAATCAAGGGTTTGGAAATTTTCTTATTGACTTTCCTTTACTGTGAAGTGATTTCTTATCTATCTTTCTGATAGGAGAAAATACCTTCTATGATTTCAATCCTCTCAAATTTGGTGAGGCTGCTTTATGACTTGAAATACAATATATTTATGCGAATCTTCCACAGACATGAAAAAGCTATTCTGCTACTGTTGATAGAACCTAGTGTAAGTGCTGATGGAATCATGTTGGTTGGTGATGTTTGCTTCCAAACTAACAAAAGCACCATTTTCAGATGTAAACTTTAAACTAAGACAGACTAAACAGTAGAATGAAATGGTTAGTGTGAGCTATGACCAGAGTTCTGTATTTCGACTAGAACACTATTTTGACAAACTGCATCTGTGAAAAGAATTAGGAATATGCTATTTGGCAACATCTTAATCAAATAGGTGCTGCAAAGATAATGCATTGAGACCGGAGGTTCTGCACTATAAACAATTCCCATCCCACTACAGTTTCTGACTATAAAAGTAGCCTGGAACAACATAGGCTATAAAGGTAATCTCTTACAGTGACAGGCCACGGTTCCTCCAAATTCATGCACACAGCTTTCTATTGCAACCATTAGCCGATAGCTGGAGCTCTTCCATAAATGCCTGAAGCCATGCACCACCACCCTAGACAGTCCATTCTATTCTACTCCTAGTAAGAAATGTCAGTGATGGACTGTAAATGCTGAAGACAGCTCAGCAGGCAGTGCACCTGAGGCAAACCTGTTTCCCTTCATCTAACTCTCCCACCTACCAAATCTCAACTATATTTGACTTAAAATAAAATACTTACGAAACACCAACAATGCCCTCTCGGGGCTTGGAGATGTTTTCTTGCCACCTGGCATTATGTCCCACGCGGAGATGGTTGACCTGACTACATAAATTCTGGAGAAAAGGCAGCAACTCAGAGTTGGGCACGTTTGAGTTGTCACTTGCCTTCTTTGGTAAGAAAGAAGACACTGCATTTTTAAGATCACTTTCAAGGGAATGGTTTTGTGGTGTAAGATGACACTCATCATGGTTTGTGGTATTTCCTTCTCCAGATGGCTGTGTGCTTTTATCAATAAGAGCCTTTAAATTTTCAGTGATGGTTGAAGGTGCCAATCCAGTTCTAAAAGGAAAAGGTGTAGAGGACGCCTTGTCTAAGACTCCTGGAGATGGTGAAGACTGCAACGCAATCAGATGCTTGTGTCCTGTAGTTCCCAACACTGACTGAAGCTGATCCCCAATGGGAAGACAATTCTGAACAAGGAAAATAAGTAAATATTAAAGAGTGAAGGCTAACCTCTGGAGTGGCTGCTACAGTCAGGCATTGTGCATTCTTCCTTTGATTGTGCATTTCCATGAAGTGAGCCATTACTGTTCAATGTCACCGAGAGGACACCAAGGGAAAGGTCCCACAGAAACCAGCCAGGAAGTGGCAGAGTTGGGACATAAACCTCAACTTCTTTTTAAAAAAATAAAAAAGATTTATTTATTTATTTATTTATTTATTTATTTATTTATTTATTTATTTATTTATTTATTTATTTATGTGTTTTATTATCTGTATGAGTGCTCTGTCTGTATGTCTGCCTACAGAGAAGAGGATATCAGATCCCGTTATAGTATTGGTTGTGAGCTGCCATGTGGTTGCCGGTAATTGAACTCAGGACAGCCAGTGCTCTTAACATCCGAGCCATCTCTCCAGCCCAACCTAAACCTCTTTTAATAATTTGACTGTAGCTTTTCTAAGGAGCATATTAAAATATACACTACTATGATGGTAAAATACACTAACAGACTGTAACGTTTTCACTGCTAAAGGCTTTCTTATGGCAGTATAATATTAGTCACAATAGCTGGTCATTTTCTTTTAGATTTGTTTAATTTTTATTTTTATGTATATGTGTGTATGCCTGAGCATATGTGTATGCACCAGGTACGTGCAGGTACCCACAAGGGAAAGGAAAGGGTGTCATCCTCTGGAACTAGAGTTACACCACTTGTGAACCACCTGATGCTGATGCTGGAAACAGGACTTGCTACAAGAGCAGCAAGTACTCTTAACTGCTGAAACACCTCTCTAGCCCCAGTTAATCTTCTCAAAGTTCAACTTATAATTTTTAAACATACAATAAGCTATTTTTATATATAATAAACTATTATATATGTTAATATATGAACTATATATTTTTAATATAAACTGTTCATTTTACCTCACCATATCTTTTATAATGAGTTTTCATAGAGGTTACATGGTGGACAGTTACACTATAGAAGTAGATGTTCTATAGGGACATTTGTGATATTTCTGATGACTAAAATGACCTTGGCTGCGTTTGCTTTCATTGTTTTTAAGATAATAAGCATTATATTCTAGAGCCATAACTGAACTTACTATAAGAAGACCCTAGCCCATGTTAAGGAGAAGCCTGCACTACCTTCCTATTATGCCTTTCAGTTTTTCCAATAAGAAAAGTAAAATGCCTCTAGTTCAATGAACACTGTCAGTCAAATGATTTAATTTTAACTTTAAAACATAGATGCCAATGATGGATGCCATTATGGCTGGTCAACAGCTTTTCAGAGGCCGGTCCAAAAAATAAGATTAGCTGAAAAAACGATTTTCGTATGTTCATCTAAATATTATCACAAGGCTAGGCCAGAGATGCAAGGCATTTATCCAACAAATGTTTACCAGAAATCCCCTCTGTGCTATGTCCCATTTCAAGTGTAAGAAATATGTCAGTGAGCAAACCAAATTCCATTCCCTGACCTCATGGAGCCTACATGGTATATTGACATATAAGCATGGGGAGATCCAAGGGAAGGAAGGAATATATCATAGGATGACGATGATGACAAACACGTTAGGGAAGATCAAGAAGCAAAGGAGGCTAATGGCCAGGGGAACGAGGCTGGGGCTGAGGCGGTGTCTGTAACAGACAGTCTCCACCCAACTTTACTGAATTCCATTTTCAAAAAAGCTCCTTCTAGAGAAATATCACCCTGTTGTTAATTTATCCTGTTGTACTGAACATCAGTTTTGAATAAACCTGAACATATTCCTGAAATAACAACAAAAAAGCATATATACTTCTACAATTATAACATTAGATATTTTTCCTTAAGCTTGAAGGAGCTTTATTCAATCATAATAAAAATGCCATTTCTTTATTATAGCTCAAAAGTGTGCACTAGGGAATTGATAAATACATACTAACGGTAACGGTATTTACACTATAATCCATGTCAAAATTAAGGGTTATCATTAGCTTATCAGAAAAAAAGATAATCATAAATGTAAAAGTATTGGCTAAAGGCAGTCCTTTTGGACAGTATATCCTATCGGTTATCTGTAGGAAATTTACTGATAATAAAAATTAGCCAACAGAAATGTCAAATGCAGTAGTAGAAAACAGCATGGAAATCCCTCACACATTTAAAAATTTAACTACCATGTGGTTGAAAAGTTCAACTGTGGGCTCCAGAATCCCTGGCCACAGGGTACGTGGTAGTAACCCACCATTGTGACTGCCAAGGAGGAAGCCCTTCCATGTGTTTCCATGCACAGAGAAAACTCAAATGACACATACAAACTGTTGCCTTGGTTACCCCTGGGGAACAGAATGACAGCAGCAAAAACACTGGTTTTCCACCAGTAATTTTCTTTGAGTGAAACTCATGGGACAGAAAACTTATTACTAATAGAATAAAACCAGAAAAAAAAGTAATTTTTCCCAGAGTCAAGTTTTTAAGATAGAAATTAGTGAGCTGATTATATTTAATTCATTACTCTCCTCTAATCATCTCTATCATCCTTCTATAATTGCTATTTTTGCTTTTTTATATCTACTAGAAGGATATATAATACACATGAACTTTGACTCAGAAGTCAGCACCTAAAACACTGCTTCTTGAACTCCATCCTATCGGATTTAGAAGGAGGAAGCAAGGCCTTGAAGTCAATCTTTTGAAGACGTTACAAAAACTTTGTGCTCTATGGAACATACTTTAAGAAAAATCAGACTAGCCAGACATGGTGGTAGTATGTCTTTGATCTCAGTAGTCAGGAGGCAGAAGCAGGAGGATCTCTCTGAATTTGAAGTCAGCCTGGTCTACAGAGCAAGTTCTAGATCAGCCCAGACTACATAGAGACCGTACCTAAGAAAAACCAAACTGTCCTACTCCTAAAAAGGGACAAACCTCACAAGCTGACAAATATTTCCACTCTCCTCAATATTTCTTTATATATCCATCTTCTAATTTCCTCTTTTATGTCTAACTAGCTTGGGGAAAAAGCTGTTTGCATTCAATACCTCCTAAACTATCTTATCCTCCATAATGTGTTTTATATCCTACTGTTATTTAAACTCACTCCCAGACGCTCTGAAAGTATTCATATGATAAACCAACCCAGCATATATGTATACATACACATAGTGCCATAAAGAAAACAGACACCACTCTGCATGCAACTTTAATCTCACGTTAGTGAGAAAAACAGTAACTAGCAAATACCTAACCAAGTGTCAAGAATACAAACAGAGCTATGACAAAGATAGGAGGGATACACTGCTACAAACTGGGTGACAGAAAAGGTCTCCTTAAGGATATAATAATTAAGGCGAAATTAGAGTAATAAGAACAGTAAGAAATAGACACAGTGGGCAGTGGTGGCACCCGCTTTTAATCCTAGCATTTAATCCTAGCACTCTCGAGGCAGAGGTGGGTGGATCTCTGAGTAAGTAGTTCAAGGCCAGCCTGGTCTACAGAACGAGTGCCCAGTATAGCCAAGGCTACAGAGAAAACCTGTCTGGAGGGTTGTGGGGGAAGACCAAAAATAACAAAATTACACACACACACACACACACACACACACACACACACACACACACACACACACAAAGAAAGAAAATAGATACAACAATATCACAAGAGGGGAGGGAGGGAGTTCCAACCAAAGAAAATAACTGATACAAAGGCCCTGAGGTAGCAACATGTTTGCATATGTGAGAAACAGAAACATCAGAATGTCAATAAGGGACCCAAGGATCCGTAGCCAAGTTGAGGAAAAAAGGAAGGAAGGCCAAGATCCATAAATATCTACATGCAAACTAAATGTGTGGACAAGTAGTCAGGGCTTTAGACATGAAGCTTAGCGTCCTTTTGGGCTCAAACGGGCTCATTCTGCTTGGATGTTAAAGGTGGACTGTGGTTGAGCAGGAGGGCCAAGCGCCAAAGTTACCCAAGTGAGATAATGCTGAACAGGAAGTAAACCAGAGACTGCCATTTGTTTTAAAATGCTTTTGCAGATTCCAAAGTCTTCAGTTCTCCTGGTTGTCTTACTTCTGCCCATAGTCCACGACTGCCCTGATGCCAGCAGTGAAACCATGCAGTATTTCCAAGTTTTTCCATTAGTTACCTTAAAGTTCCACATCAACACTGTGGTATTTATAGTGTTATCACATAAACCTTGTGATGAGAATTTCATTATAAATATTAAATGGCTTTAATTTTACTTTAGTGAAGCTCAAGGAGACAGAACTACTGAGTGACAAAACAAGAGCTCACCAGACATTAAAAGCTTCCTTCGATGGCACCTGTTAGTTGGTCACACTGGTGCCTTCTGTTCTTCTGGTGCCTCCTTCCTCTCCCCAGTTTGCCAGATGTAGCTAGCTTCCAAGGGTCTTTCTCTCTAGGTTCAGCCTCTCTGTTCAGTTTTTCTATGTGGGCACCTCCCCCAGCCTCCCTTCCAGCCAGCCACCCCCTTCCCTCCGGTCTACCTGCAAATGCTACACTACCTTTCCAGGCAAGCCCTTGTTCACAGCTGAATTCTATATTCCCCAAATTAGACTCCTTTTTATCAAGTGTCCTCATCCCTTTGGTTCCATTTCTATTTCTGGTAATGCCATCCTCAAAACCTCAATTTCTCATCTGACTTTACGTTTTCCTTCAATAGCAGTAGGAACTGTCTAGTCCCAATGACTCTGTGCTGCCTGGCTTATTAATCTCATAACCCAGTGTCACGTTATATATAGCGCCTAGTGTAAACTACATCGCCTCTCACTGGTGGGGGAAATCACATACAGCTGCTCTCTCTATTGTAGTCTTGCTTTCTTTTGATTTACCTTCCATATAATAATGGTTTAAAACAGGCATTTATACACTTAAAACAGCATCAAAGCTCTCTATAATCTAGCACACATCTTTAACTCTCTCCTGTCTATTCACTCCCTTTCATTTCTTAGCTAGATCCTACCCCTTCCAGCACAGAGGATCGTACCCATTACTAGAATCTCTCTAAAGTAACCAACCTCTAGATGGAGTGACTAACCCACCTTCCTCTTTTATAACCCAAATGAAATGCAACCTACTTCAGTATACCTTTGTTTTTTCTTGGTAGTTCTCTGTGTAACTCAGGCTGTCCTGAACTCATTCTGTAGATCAGACTGGCTTCAAACTCAAGAGATCCACCTGCCTCTATTTCCCAAGTGCTGAGATTAAAGTCTCTGGCCAATATACCTTTCTTTTGGGGGGCTGGGGGTGGTGGGAGGGAGGGTGTTCAAGACAGGGTTTTTCTGTGTAGCCCTGGCTGTCCTGGAACTTACTCTGTAGACCAGGCTGGCCTCGAACTCAGAAATCCACCTGCCTCTGCCTCCTAAGGGCTGGGATTAAAGGTGTGCGCCACCACTGCCAGGCTCCAATATACCTTTCTTAACCTCATCATTTGCCACATATAATGCTTGAATATAGGCTTCACACTAACTGATCACCTCCATACCCTCAAAAGGGAGCAAGCCAGAGTCTTGTTCACTGATGAATGAATGCCTAAACTGATTTGAGGAAGAAGTGAAGATATGCAGTCAGAACATTTTGTAGAAGGGCAAGTCTACAAAATGTGACTTTTATAAAAATTAAGAATAAATGATAGTTAAGTTGGTAGTAGAAATTAATAAAAAAAACATATATGTATAAACTATGTTACCATATTAAGGGCCAGCATTAAAAACAATTGTTTGGTTTTGGGGGGTTTTTCTGTTGCTGTGGTTTGGGAGCAGGGGAGACCTGAAGTCAGAGTCACCTCAAGTTCTCACCTTTCACCTCTTTGCAACAAGGTATATACCCTACCAACTGGGTTGTGAACTTCAAGGGATTCTCACAGCTTTACCTCCCGTCCTTTTGTAGGAAAACAGGGATTACAGACATGTTTAAGAACACTTCCTGCTTTTACACAGGCTCTGGAGATCCGGACTCAGGCTTACTCACTGAACCATCCCCCAAAATGGCATTCTAAAATTTAATAAAATGCATCTCTACTTGCCTGCTGCTGAAACCTAATCATATTCATCAGCTGCTGAGCCCCAGGAGATAACTTAGACCCCATGGACTCCATTATGGTTTGGATATTGTTGAGGTCTATCCGTGATCCCAGAGCAGCAGAGCTTGGTGAAGGGCTTGCAGACTGTGGTCTCAAGTGCACCACAACTTTATTGATCAGCACACACTGCTTCTCACCGAAGGACAACAGCTGCCATGAAACAAAGACATTCCAAGAGATAACGGTGGTGTTACAGACAACTATCACTTAGGAGACTTCTTAGTATTACCAAAGCAGGACGGGGCATCCAAGAGTCTATAAATTAACTTTAAATGCATTTAAAGTTGTCTTTATAGTAGTCAAAGTTAGAAAATAAACTCCTCATGAATCATGAGGCAAACACCAACTATTTAAATAAAGAAATCCTTTCCGAGCCGTAAGACATACAAAAAGAATATGAAAGTTTTGTTTACTTGGTTTAAGGAATTAAAAGTAAACCCCACCTGACTGGGTGCATAGCTCAGTGGTAGAGCACTTGACTAGCATGCTCAAGGTCCCAGGTTTGAGTCCTCCATATGACCAGGGGAGAAGAAACCCAAGAACCCTAGATCTTAGCATATCCCAGTTGGCTTTAATATTATTTAATATAAAATTAAACTGCCTATATAAGATTTATTTAAATCCCAACCATAATTCAGCCTTCTGTAGTTCAGAAGGAAGGGATATGATGCCAGAACTGCTTAATATGTAATAGCTGGTGGTTTACAAAAAATCAGAGGCCAGGGTAACCTTCTAACTGATAAAGGGCCCTCAATGGGTGTAAGTCAAGCTTGGAACCCTGCTATCTTGGCTTTTTCACCATAGATTTCCGTGTGTGTGTGTGTGTGTGTGTGTGTGTGTGTGTGTGTGTGTGTGTGTGTGTGTGTGTGTGTCTTCACATTACCTCTGGGGTTCAGAGAGAACATAACTCCCACATGCTGGTCAGTGCTTGCCACTAAGCCATCCTCCCATTACTCTGACAGGTTAGGCTATACATGTTTCTGAACCAAAGACATTTGATACGTGGTATAAAGGGAATGGCTTTAAATCAGACACACATAAGTTTACTTTTGAGTTCTGCCATTTTGGAATCTGCGCAGTCCTGAGCAAATCCTAACACTGAACCAGGGGACAGTAAGATGACTTTGAATAGAGGTTTGTGTGCTAAAACAGCACTATGTGTCAGTAAGTGACACCCTAAATTCTCTATTAAGAACATTTACGTAAGCTTTCATGTATGCCAGAGGGGCTCCCAAGTTGAAAGCTCTCTTCAGACAAAGACATACTTCCAAAGAACAGTTACAAAAATTATTTACTTTGAAAGACACACAGACTTGAGTCACAAAGACACAGGTCAAAAAAACCTCAGGCTCTATAAACTCAAGAGTGGTACTAAAAAAAATAAGTGACAGTTCTCAGTGGTTAAGGAAACACTCATTAAGTTTGCATTCCACCTTGCTATTACCTCCCTTTTATCTATGTATTGCACTTTTTACGTTTCTTCAGACAGAATCTCAGAAGGTAGCTCTGGCTGGTCTGGAACTCACATAGAGCAGGCCTCAAACCTATAATGCTTCTGAGTGCTGGGATTATAGGTGTGTCACCGTACTGGGTCCTACTGGCTCCTTTATATTTTATGATCCCAAGACCCTTTTGCATCATTAACTACACTATCTTTTTGTTTGTTTTTTGAAACAGGGTCTCTGTGTAGCCCTACTTATTTTAGAACTCACTACATAAATCAGGCTAGCTCTGAACTCATAAAGATCCACCTGCCTCTGCCTCTGCCTCCTGACTGCTAGAATTAAAGGTCTGTGCCACCGTGCGTGAACTACAGTGTATATTTTATATTACATATAACCAATAAATCTCATTATCATCTGTCTAATCCCACTAAAATAGATGCCACATGGAGGCTGGCACTTCAATTTCAATTGATATTCCTAAATGCAGTATCTGTTATCAATAGGTACCAAAATATATGCTAGATGAATTCAATTACTTTATTTAAAATGCCTTTACAGGCTATTAGTTTATTCCACTTAAACAGACATTGGCATAACCAGCTTTGTGAACTGAGCTCTTCAATGAAAATCATTTATTTTTTTTCTTATTTTAAAACTAAGTCTTACTGTCTTCTGTGATAATAAGCACATGATTCTAGACTTAAAAAAAGACCCAAGAATTTGGTTTCTAAGGTCCATTAATTCTCTTCATTAACAGTTAAGTAAGCTGGCACTGGCCAAATCACTACTTGGCAACAGAGCTTAATTAGAATTTATAAGGTCACTTGAGTATTCCAACTCAGAACCTGTTCCCACCCTCTGACATCACTAATACCTATTTCAAGAATATTATTGTGGCAGAAGACAACAGTCTGGATTCCTTAGAATTTCTGGCTCTCGTTTGACCCTTTCCTCCATTCTTTTGACACAGGACCAGTTTCATGTCTGCCTTTTGTGTTACTATAGTTTTATAGAATGACTTTTAAAATGTTCTCATCTGAGCTTCACAAGGCTTCAAAATATAGTACTACTATATTAGTAAAATATTTTCTGTAACTAATATAAATTACCAGACTTTAAAGAGAATTTCAATGTTTAAAGGATTCATAATTTCTGGACTAAACCTAAGGACCAAGTTGGACTAACTGTACTGCCAAATCAAGAGAAAATAAGTGTGTATAGAACAAAAACAAAAACAATTTCATCAACTTTAAATCTTAAATTTAGTGATGACTTACCTTTATTTTACAGGCATGTGTGGGAGACTCCAATTTTAGGTACTTTTTGTATAATAAGATCTTTTCATGTTCACTAAAATAAAAGAATTCATTTTTAACAGTCATTGGTTGTAAGCATTAACATATACTTAAGAACAAATGACTCAGGGACATTCCTTCATCTCCGGGATTCCCTTTTCCTGGTCAGGGACAGGGAGTAAGAGGCTCCTGGCTGTGCTGAGATGCTCGGAGGAACAGCATCTACTCTTTACCAGCTGTGTGGGGAGACTGAACAAGGTAGCACACGGCCTATTTTAAAGCTCTGTGAACACCACTATTATTTCCAACATGTGTAGGACACAGAGTCTGCATTGTATTAAGGATAGATCTGGGCAGAACCCTGTAAGAGACTAGGGGGAAAAACAAATCATAAATTGTCCATCTTGTAATAGGTTGATAAATAGACTCACGTGACAGTCTTAGTTTGATATACCAATTATATGGAGCTTTTTAGAAGGGAACAGATTCAGTTTCAGAATGTCTAATGGCTGGAAAACAGATCCTGCTGAGTTACACGAGAGAAACAAGAGCACTTACCTGAATTTCATTCTAATAAAGCTCTTCAACTAATTACCAGTGACCTGCCAATTCACTTCCAGTTAATTAGCCCCAAATTTCCATATTTATAAGCTTAATTCATCTATCCTGTCATTTGAAGGCTTAGTGGTCTAATCTATGCCTATTGGCATGTTTTTAATTTCTCTCCCCTAATGACTCCTGTCAATGTTAGAAAATCCACAAACATTAAGAGCCGAGAAAAAAGACACTAATTCATATGAACACTTTCACCTAGACAAGTCACAAACCTGTCATCCAGGACAGTGCAGACATTCTTGCCACGACTGGTTCCACAATACTCCTCTCCTAAGTATACTTCCATGTTTCTTGCTGAACTCAGAATGCCAACCGAAAGGATTTCTTCACCCCCATTAGGCCCACACTTCAGGTAAATGAAGCAGGGGTTTTCACCTCGGGGGCTCAGGCTGCTTTTCAGACTCACCAGATCCGGGCTGAGAAGGAAATTGAAAGAAAAAAAAAAAATCACACAGAGAACTTTTCTGATAGAACCATAACCTATTGATCCCTTCAAACTCACTTCTACTTGCCATGAGAACCAAGAACCTTCCCCAACACCCACAGATACTTCACACAGAATTCATGAAGAACAGAGGCTTGAGGCGCCAGGGCATTCATTCCCTTCCACCTTTCCTAGATCGTAGGCAGTCTATTCAAATATCTAATCATTCGCAGTCAATTAAAAGCATTTACTGAATGTAAAACTAACGATGTGTCTTTTTCTAAGACGCCGTGGTTCTTGTTTCCCCAAATAGAAGACTGGGGGAGTTCGCGGGTGGGGGCGAGGATTGTAACAGGAGCCTGTGGCGGGGTCCTGCCTGACTCTGGGATCTTGAACACGAGTTTCTCTGCCTCTCCGGCCCAGAGCGCACTATTTGCCCGCAGCCTCGCCCACCTCCGGGCACCGCTGCCCTCCTCCCACCCCCGTCGGCCCCGTGGCCTCGCTCGGCTCCCTCGCCCGTCTCGGCTCCCGTTCTCCTCCCGGCTCCTTAGCAGCGTGACTGTCACCCGGCCCCGGCCCGGCGCACCCCGGAGCTGGCGGCTCCAGCAGCTGCTCGAAGTCCAAGTCTTGGGCACGTGGCCCAGTCCGGGTAAGAAAGAGGCTTTGGGTCAGCGCCCCGCACGCCACATCCCAGGACGAGGTCAGCGTCGGGCCGCGGTCCAGTCCCGCATCTTCGATCGCGGTCTCCATTCCGTCTCCTCCAGCCCAGACGGCTTCGGAACTTCTCTCGCGGAGGTTGCGTTTCCTTCAGTGCCTAGTGGAGGTGAAGGTTCAGCACAACTTCCGGTTCCTTTTTTTTTTTTTTTTTTTTCCTCCCTTCAAATCCCGGGAACCAACCACTGCACTTGCGCATGCGCATTCATCTCACTTCAGAAGTTTGTTTAAAATCTTCGCGGGAGAAGATCCAGGACTTCTCTTGTGAGTTGAGTTCCTCCGCTCCTGGAGCACGTGCCCTACGCACGCGCAGTAGTCAGCGCGCGGAAACGAAGAGGTTTATTTCCCTGTCGGCAAACCAGCGAGGCTTTGGAGGCGGACTGATCGGTTTGCGGACCCTGAGGGTAGTCCCAAAGCAGATAGGTGTGATCTACTTGGTTCAAGCAGCCAGTAAGACCAGCTCCCAATCTGAGGACCCTGGAAGAGAACTCCGGGGGCCCTTCCTGTGCCAGCTTGTGGAGTAAAGGCCGCGCGGGCTGCATTTGAAGCAGTGCGACCACGGTTGATCCTGTTGTTCCACTCCTCAGGTCACCTCCGTGGACTGTGGAGTGGAGCGCAGCGTTTAGCACTGCAGAATACTGCTGAGTGGCAGAAGGCACTAAACACTGAACGGAGTAAGACCGGCTTCTGGGCCTCAGGAATCAGGTGGAACATGCTTGCACGTCCTAGATGGCAGAATTCTCAAGGTTAAAAATGTCCAGGGGGCTCAATGCTGCAACTTGAGGTTTTTCACTCAAAGCCCTGAGAAGAACTGATGATGGGTCTCGGTCTCTGGAGAAGTAGATTGTACCGTCAAGCTTTCTGTGTTGACAAATGGGACTTGAAACTTTATACTCATAGGAAAGAAAGCTAGGTATCAGCTGCCCCCAGTTATCTTCCTGAAGTGGGTTGTGTAGATAATTTAAACACATTTGAGGGAAGAAATTTGGTTATAGAAATGTGGAGTACCTGAATTTCAAAGTTGTGCTTGGGGCTTATGTATAATCTCTGGGGGAGTTTTGTTCACCCCATAACCTAGTTTTGTCCCAGAACTTTTTGTTCATTACCCAGAAAAAAGTTTTGCTTTAATTTTCATTTTAGTCTGTATGTGTACCACTGTTCAAAAATGTGCTTATGTCATCTGACAAGAAAAAGATGATTGTATTCTATAGACAGTCACCAGAGTGTATGTTCATCAAGTTTGAAAGAGAAATCCGAGACTCAATATAAACAAAACCCAGAAACAGTAACCTTTAATTTTAAATGACTCAATTTGTACTTTTAAAAGAAATCCCACTCATTCTAAGTGGTCATCATTCTTGTTCTGTATTGTACAGGCAGCTCACTCAGAGTGCATAGCCAATTGAAAGTTTTTATTCTAGGTATGGACCTGAGTGTCCATAACATGGGATTTCAAAAGACCCTAAAGTTGAGGCTTCTCACTTGGCTGCTGAATCCAAGCATCACAGAGTAAGCAGTTTTAACAGAAGCTAAGATAAGCTGTTAGCTAGCCGCCAAGGAAGGTTCTGCACTTAAAAGAACTTAAAAGAACAGTTAGCTGGAGGAGGTTCTGCACAAACAAGCAGTTTCAACAAAGGCTAAGATAAGTTATCTAGGAAATCCTGACCTTTGGTTCCTAGAATAGAGCTGAGTAATTTTCCATGGGATTCTCTATCTCAAGGAGATCAGATTCTAGGTAAACCTGAAACCAGCCTCAGCAAGAATACAAAATGGAGGAAACTTTGCACTGCCCTGCCCTGTTACTCTGTATTTCCAGCTCCTCTGGTTATGAATTAGGTTAATACATGCAGACAGTCCAAACGGAAGTACACTCTAGAAACACTAACTTGCCGTTTTGTGTGCAAGATTAATAATACCGAGTGGATTTTTATTTCCTGAAATAAGGCTGATGAATCAGAAAACTAAAGACACCTGTCATAAAAGACTCCTGCCAATAAATCACTGTTTCTTCATCCTCTCAAAGCTCTTATCTTCATCTCTGCTTGTCACGTGTTGAGGCGTTAGCTTCATCTGAACCATTCTGGGAGTTTCTCTACCAAGATCATGAGCCTGTTTTCATCACTGCCATATCCTCTGCTCTGCCCTCTATCCCTTCTAATGATTGATGCTGATGCCTGAACCAACATGACCTTTACACCTTAGCATCTCAAAGCCTGATCCTACCTTTCTTCCAGTCTCCTCTCTCTAGAATACTATTTCTTTTCAATAGTTTTGGAGAAGAAAAAAAAACCTATCATTCACAACCAAGCTTAAATCTGTGTTAAAGAATGAATGTGCTACATTGTACTTTTTGAAGTACTATAATTCCCTTGCAGTCCCAGGCTTAGCCAATCTCCATAGTTATTTTCCCTACCAGCTGCACGCTTGCTGGCATAAGGAATCATTCTGCACAAGTAAAGAGCTGCTCTACTGTGTGGATTAATAAGTTGGTAAGAGGCGGCGGCTATATCACAAAAAGTACAGCAAAGCAAAAATTGTGAACTTTAAGGCTCTTTTCAAAGCCTGCACGGCTATCTCAACATGGAAGGAATTGCAAAGGATTTCTTTTTGTTTTTCCTTTTGAAATAATGTAGAATATTTGTTAGTTGCTGGAGGTAGTGGTGCATATCTTTAGTCCCAGCACTTGGGAGGCAGGCAGGCAGATCTCTGTGAGTTTGAGGCCAGCCTGGTCTACAAAGTGAGTTTCAGTACAGCCAGAGCTACATAGTAAACCTGGTCTCAAGAAAGAAAAGGAAAAAAAAAAGAATATTTGTTAGAAAATTCTCACCAACAACTGGTGACAACTCACTATGCTCTCTAGGAGAATACTTCGAATCTGTTTTCAGTGGGGCATATGCCTGTTGCCCCAGCTATTTAAGAGACAAGTAGAAGAATCACAAGCCCACAAGTTAGAGACTAAACTGGCCAACAGACTTGGGGGGGGGGGAAGAAGAAAAAAAAGATACCTATTTTTAGAATATGAATCAACATATTTGAAAGGTACATTTTAGAAGAGGAATTTAAATTTTTCCTTGAGCCCTTTCATTTGGTAATGCAACCATTAAGAGCATCTTAATTTTAAGTAGTGAGTTCTTAATGGGTAAATACATCTACCTATTACCCAGGAATATACTTCCCAGCAAGGTGGACACAGGAGACCAGCAAGGCGGACACAGGAGATTGCTTTCCTTGGCTAGACCACATAACTGGACCTCCTCTCCTTCCTTCCTTCACCGGTCACAAGTTCAGTTGGTTTCCTACAGGCATTGACATAATGGGATGTAAAGGGAGTGAAAAGAATGGGGAATCAAGATGATGTTCTATTGATCCCTCTATCAAAACCAGCAAAGATGGGAAAGCGACTCAAATCTCTGAATTCAGTATTTTGACCATGTATAGGGGAAACAAACTAAAAAAACCCAAACTAAGCCGGGCAGTGGTGGCGCATGCCTTTAATCCCAGTATTTGGGAGGCAGAGGCAGGTGGATTTCTGAGTTTGAGGCCAGCCTGGTCTACAGAGTGAGTTCCAGGACACCCAGGGCTACACAGAGAAACCCTGTCTTGAAGAAAAAAAAAAAAAAAACCCAAACAAACTTTCTGCAGGCAATACATGTTAAGCTATCATGTTAAATGTTTACCTTGAAAAAAAATCACTAGTCTTCGAAGGAACAAAAGCAAATTTCTAGGTATACCAACCACAATGTATACAGCTAAGTTACCTGCCACTTAAATAAATAGGAAAATGAGACCCATTGAGACAATAAAGGCTACAGAGACAGCTGAGCTGCTAAGAGCACTCACTACGCTTGTAAATGTGCAAAGGAGCAGAGGTGGGCAGCTCACAACAGCCTGTAACTCCAGCTTCGAGGGATAGGTGTAAGAAAGATAAGCACAGTAGGAAAAGCACAAGGCAAAAGAAACCAGACAAAATGCAGCAGGCGTTTCACAGAAGAGTCCATGTAGCCAAGAAAACCCCTGAAGAAAACAAGCAGTACTCGGCCTCACTAGTGATTAGAGAAATGCAAAGACATCACAAGAGAATACTATTTTATAGTACTAAACAGATAGAATATCAAGACAATGTGCCTTGCATTTATCTGAAATAGTAACAGTAGTTAAGATTCATATACTCATTTTGAAAAACTGTTTTCTTTAGAAGTTCAACATATATCTTGAGATGTTCTCGATAGTGACTGCTGCATGCACACAATGGGGAGCATGCTCACTGAAGCATCTTTCATGATAGCACCCCCCCAACACACATCTCCATACAATGGATAGACAGTGTGCTTGATGAAACAGCAGTTGAGTGAATTATATCAGTCTCCCATTGTAGGGATAATCTCTTGTGTACCATATGGAAGCATCACCTGTCAATAAAAAGCTGATGGTCTATTAACAAAAGGCAGGAAATAGAAGACAGGAGTTCCCATAGAGAGGGTGGAACTCTGGGAGTGAGTCAAACGTGGGAAGATTAGCCAAGAAGACTTGGAGGAAGTCATATGTATGAAGCTGAGGAGAGGTAACCAGCCATAGGCAGGCAGAATAATTTGAACAGGTTAAGTAAGTTATAAGCCCTAGTTTAAGGCCATAAGCATTGTACATAAATAAGCCTCTGAGTCATTATTCAGAAGCTGGGGCACGGATGGGAAAGCTCGCAGTTACATACCATGCAATGGGAGTCCTAGTTAGGCTTACTGTTGCTGTGATGAAACACCATTACCAAAGCAACTTTGGAAGGAAAATGATTTATTTGGTTTACTATTGATTGAAGGTGGCCCTAGGTGTCGCAGTAGAGAGAGAAGCTCACCATGGTGCTAAACCTTCATTTTCCGAAGGAACAGAGGGATTCAGCCTTCTTGGAAAACACTGACAACCAGTTAGCTTACTAGAGTTATTTTATTCAAATATTATACAAGGTCACTTGGGGTTGGGAAAGGTTCCAGCTACCAAAGTTGTCTTGTCCTCAATGTTGGTGAGAGCTGACAACCCACACAAATCTCAGTCCTTTTTGTTAATCAAAAGAACTCTCAAGTTTTCCAGGAGTATCTTAGGAGCAAGGTCTGTCCAGCTGCAAGCTCCCACATAGCACCAAGTGCAGGTTTTCTGAGAGACACCATTTCTTCAAGGTTCAAACAGTCTCTCAGCCTCTACGGATTAACCCAGACATAGCAAAGGCTTTACTGGACATTTCACTTAAAACCAGACACAACAGCTTTACTTTACAAATCACTACATCTTCCCCCTTTCTGTTTTTAATTGAATTTGTTGGGGATAACAATTACGTTGGAGATTATGGAATTGTGCAATATCTATGGCCTTCTGTCTAGTTGTGTAACAGTTTTATGCAAATAAAATCAGAATACATTTCAAAGCCAGTAAACTTATCACAGCAGCTTACACTTCCAAACTTCTTAAGGAGGTCAGGACAGGAACTCAGACAGGGCAGGAACCTGGAGGCAGGAGCTGATGCAGAGGCCATGGAGGGATGCTGCTTACTGGCTTCCAGAGTGGTTTGCCCAGCCTGCTTTCTTATACAACCAAGGCCACAGACAAGGGATAGCACCACCCACAATGGGTGGGGCCCTCCTCTATCCATCACTAATTAGGAAGATGCCCTATACACCTGCCTACACCCAGATCTTATGGAGGTGTTTTCTTAACTGAAGTTCCCTCTTCTCAAATGACTTGTTTACAGAAAACTATACAGCACAATGGGTGGCGGACTCTTGGCGAGCTAATATAAAGTTATGTTCCTAAATCTTACAAATAGCATAATGCTTCTTGACTTCTTAAGATTTGAAGAATTTCAGGAATGTTGATGCAAAGGGGGGATAAGAGTTGGGGTCCAGATGATGTTCCCTGCTCTGGAGGAGCACCCATGTTAATGGTAATGCATTTGATATGTGCTGTTATCCTGGACACCCATTGGCTTTATCCAGACTGAGACACATTACAAACTTTAGAGCATATCTGGGGGCAGTGGTTTCATTTGCAGTATTAGGAACCTGTAGAGCCCAGGAATTAAATATGACTGTGATTGTTAATATTGCCAACCTGGCATGATCTGGTATCACTGATGAGATGTGCTTCTGGGCATGTCTGTGAGTAAGTTTCTTTTTTGCTTGTTTATGCGAGGAACTTTCTAAATTGGGGTGACTAGGGTGGGAAGACTCCAAATGTGGGCAACCTATGGACTGGGGTCCTGACTGAGTTGAAAGCAGCAAGCAACTGGAACACCAGCATTCATCTTTCTCTGCTTCTGTGGAGACATATGGCAATCTGCATCATATTTCCACTGACATGATTTTCCTGCCCTATCTGACTGTACCCTTGAACATCAAAATTGCTTAAACTGTTTTTTATGGGTAATGAGAAACATAACTAATATGGTGGCTGAAGATGCAAATGTACTTTGAAGAGAAAATGGAGGGAGCTGGCAAATTGGGGGTAAAGAAGAGGCAAGAACCAAGGGAAACAGGTTAACTGGATAGACAAAGTGCTTTTTATTACTTTAATGGGAAAGAGGAGAGCAAACTACATAGGTTTTTGTTTTTGAAATAATGAAATTGATCTGGGGTCAATAAATGTCTAAATCTGTAACAGTTCCAAGTGGACTGATCCTGAGTAATTTCTAGATATTACTGCTCGGTTGATGGAGTTATTGAGCATATGTGCAGTCTTGGGTCTTGCTATCACTTCAAAATACAACTACAGAATGCACAGTTGAAAAGTGAGCCTCACTCTTAGCCCTCTCTTTTGCCTCTTGCTCTCTTGCTCCCTCTCTCTTCCCATTCCCTTCTCCCCTCTCTCCACGTGGTCATGGCCTCTACTTTTCTACTCTCTCCCTCTGTACTGACTAGTTTTGTGTGTCAACTTGACACAAGCTGGAGTTATCAGAGAAAGGAGTTTCAGTTGAGAAAATGCCTCCATGAGATCCAGTGATAAGGTATTTTCTCAATTAGTGATCAAGGGGGGAGGGCCCCTTGTGGGTGGTACCATCTGTGGGCTGGTAGTCTTGGGCTCTATAAGAAAGCCAGCTGGGCAAGCCAGGAGAAGCAAGCCAGTAAGCAGCATTCCTCCATGGCCTCTGAATCAACTCCTGCTCCTTGACCTGCCTGAGTTCCAGTCCTGACTTCCTTTCGTGATGAACAGCAGCATGGAAGTGTAAGCCGAATAAACCCTTTCCTCCCCAACTTGCTTCTTGGTCATGATGTTTGTGCAGGAGTAGAAACCCTGACTAAGACACCCTCTCTCTGCCTTTCTCTGCCTCTACTACCCTCTTAACTCCCCTCCCCTTGCCCTGAATAAACTCTATTCTATACTTAAAAAAAAAAGAAGAAAAGAAAAGTGAACCTCAATGTAAACTTAAAAACCGTGTGGGGAGACACAGCGTATGTCTAGGGTTAAGCACTGCCGGGGTGTGTCCAGTTGCACAAGGGCACGCAGAGGACAGAGGAAGGCCTTCCCTGTCTAGTGCCTTGAGATGGGGTTCCACACAGCACCAGCTCTCAGAGGTCACCTATCTCTAACCTGAAATGTTGGGTTCCAGGCACAAGCAGCTATGCCATTCGCACCTTCTGACATGATGCTGGGTGAGGGTGTTAGAGGAAGAAAATGGTAGGCATAAATAAATTAATATTACATTGTATACCTGTGTGGAATTCTCAAGAATAAAGGAATATATATATATATATATATATATATATATATATATATGAATATATATGAATATATATATTTTTCCCCAAAATGGCCATGATTTTGTTGCTTGAGAAAACAAGGAGACTTGTGTGGGTATGGAGAAGGACGAAAAATAAAAGCAAATGGTTTAGGATACGCCCTTGTATTGGACCAATGGCAAAAATGTGAAAGGAAATGCTTTTCCTCTTCAACCAAAAGAGAGACAGAGGACATGTATGCACTTTATACTCATACATTACACCGAGCCTAGCATCTGATTCTTATTTGGGCTTTGCTTTTTGTTTATTTTTGTTGTTTTGGTTTGGTCTTTTGAGAACAGGTCTTACACTGTAGCTCTGATTGGTGTGGTATTCTCTTTGTAGACCAAGCTGGTCTTGACCTTCCCATGACTCTCTTGACTGCACCTCCAGAGGTGTGTGCCACCCTGCCTCTATCAGTTGTAGTTCACTTCAACACACACTGATTCTGTTCTTGAGTGTTGACCACAGTTTGAACACATCTCTTATTAATAAAAAGTACCATAAAGGTAGTCAAAGAATCCAAGCTTATTTTTCTTATATCACACACACCCACAAATTTTTGTTTGGTAGTTCTTTGAGGTCTGTCTGTCTGTCTGTCTGTTTTAGGAAGGGTAAGGAGTTTGAGATTCTCTCCTGTAGCATAGGCTTGCTTTGAACTCTTGCTCCTTTTTTGTGCTGCTGTGCTCCCGAATGTAGCTCCTTCCAAGTGCTGGGATTATACCCCAACTCCAAGCTTGCTAATACTTTTTTTTTTTTAAATCTATTTGTAATCAGAGTTTTCTGCCATCACGCATTGATGATAAGGATGTGCATTTCCTGTCCTTATTTCTTTCCACTAGCTGCCGCCTGGCGGCACCAGGACTCAGTAAGGAATATTCAACCCTTGCACCCTTCAAGTCCAGAAAGAGAGAAATATGCTGTCCTCGCTTCGCCTCCTGCTGTTTGATTTCCCGCACTTTACCTTTCAAAGCCTCTCTTAAGAAGTTTCTAGTCTCTCTTTTGTACCTAGGACGCCCATGGTAACCAAACCAAAAAGGAAACTTTAATGGCTTGAAGGTGGGGCAGGGAGGATGATTATATCTGGAATAAACCCAACCCTAGGACCCTTAAAGAGTGTCCATAAAGTATGAAAAGAAGCGCCAAGGATATCTGGCCTAGGGTGCTACGGCCAGGGATAGCTGACACCTGTCACTCAAAAGGTCCAGAGGGCCACCTGAGTAGCAGCAGCCTGGACCAAGGCATCTTCTCTGGACTCGCATCCTCGCTTGTTCCTCCGCAGTGCCGCTAGAGGGCGCAGCATGGTGCTGGGGCACGGCGCGTGCGCACCGGGCGCAAAGGTTTCTGGAGACTGCAGCAAGGGCATGAAGCCCGCGGCAGGTTTTGGGGCCACTCGCAGCGACAGACAGCCGAAGCTGGGACTGTGCGTTCTTTGCGGCTTGCCAGCGGCCGGAAAATCGACTTTTGCGCGTACGCTAGTCCTCCGGCTCCAGCGAGAGCGGGGTTGGGCTGTGGGCGTCCTCTCCTACGATGATGTGCTGCCACTTGCACTCCCGGACGGCGCTGGCACACAGCCTCGGGTCAGCATCGGGGGGGGGGGGGGGGGCGGCGGACGGGTTTGCAAGCTCTGCACAGGCGGTGGGGCTGTGGGTGGTTGACAGCGAGCCGTCCTGGATCCTGACGAAGCAGTGCCTGTGTGGGAGGGGAAGCCTGTCAGGAGCCGGAAGCCAGAGGAGCTGGTTAGCTCCGCTCTGTAGACCTGTGTTTCGGAATAATATGGTGCTGAGGTCAGGGTCATTGCTTTGTTAGAGGTGTTTATGCCAACTTTGGTGGTTCACTTTTGCATATTCTATGCCGTGGAGCTTTAAGATAAGGCCTAGCTATATTGCCTGGGTTACTCTCAAACTCCAGGGCTCAAGGATCACCCTGACCCCTCCACTACCAGAGCCCTAAGGCACAGTGGAGTTTTAAATTTAGTGTACAAGGTGGACATCCTAGGCAGAAACCCCTGATAATAATCCCTTGGGTAGTTTCTCCGTAGAGTCTAGGGCCTAGACAAAGGAAGGGATACCCTCCCCCTGCCCCCCAAAATGCTTCTGCTTATAGTCGGTTAAAACCAAATTTTGTAGGACTGGAGCTCTGTACCATTTTGGAACTCCCCATGAGAATAAAGAATACAAGTAATAAATAACAAAGTTTCTAGGTCCCTCCAGGAAAGTTTTACCAAGTGAAGGGCCTGGTCTGCCACTAGTATTGAAAAACGTGGTGCTTTCTTGATTGACAGCCAGATGGAGTAATAAGCTTGGATTGTATGTGCCAACTATATACTTCTTAATCCCTGCATTTACACCCCAGTGAGGGGCACCCATGATAGAAGTACATGGAAGCCGACCCAAGAGATCCAGTCTCCAGCTGCATACTTAACTCTAAAGCAAATGTCTTCTTACATCTTAATTTGATCTAATTTGTTAGTGCTCGGGTGTAGAAAAGTTACATGAATTAAAGACAAATAGGATGACTACGTTTTCTAAATATATACAAAGTACACACACACACACACACACACAAAGATAAGTATATACCAAGAAAGACTCAATGTATTTGGTGGCATGTGGAAAACTTGTATTTCTTCATCAGAATATGGTGCTTCAGTTTTGGTTATGAGGAAAAATAAAACAGTATTGTAATTGGGGTTACTTGTATGGTAGTATTCGGAGAAAGGTAAAGGTTATTGATGAGGATTATTTCCCCTTCACCTTTATTACTGTGTATTTATTTCCCTGCTCTCCCCGCTCAGGTCTTATTTGGTCTCCACATTTCCGTCTCTGGGTTAAGCTGGTGTACTTTTTTGTAGACAGGCAGGGCTCATCTCCTGTCCTTTTGTATCTCCTCCAGCCTTGACTGCAGAACCACTCTCCTCTCCACCGACTCTCAAAACACAAGACTACTTGTATTCTCAAGCTTCTTTCCCTCTTCCTCCCGTTTCTGCCATCTTTCCCAATCTCACAATCCAATTGTTGGCCTGAGGTCTCTGAATCTTGACCAAAGGACCTTCAAATGGACTTATCTTACTACTGGTATCCCTTTTCATGTCAAGGACAAACCAACATTGTCATAGCTTAGGTTGTTTTAATCCAGCAGGATATTAATTGTGGTTCCTTTGGTCTCCTGTATAGAAAGGGTTTTCATTCTCATCCATCCATCCATCCATCCATCCATCCATCCATCCATCCATTTAAAATATATTTCCAGAACACCTATAAGGTGTCAGTCAACCTCTCTGTTGGAGGCAGGTGGTCTGGCAGGAAGAAATATTAAGGTGCACAGAAGTACCTGACTGATACAAGCCCTGCTAGAGTAGGGACAATGTACAGAATAGGGCTGGATTGCCTTCTACAGGATTGAGTCGGACATAGCTTCACACAGCTCTGGGGTCTTTGGGGATATTCCACGGAGAAAGGGTGCAGGAACTATAAAGACAGGAAGGTATGAGAAACAGGGTGACCACGGAGAACTGCACATACTTCAGTACTATGACCTGACATTTTAAATGGGAAGCGGATGGCAATAAAACTAGATGACCAGCCTACTGGCCAAAATTGGGATGTGGTGTTGCATGTCTTTAACCCCAGCACTTGTAAGGCAGGGGCAGGTGGATCTCTATGAGGGCCAGCCTGATCTACAAAATGAGTTCCAAACAGCTAGTGCTATTACACAGAGAAACCCTGTCTGGGGGAAAAAAAAGTCTAATATAAATTTCAATTCTTTGTTGTGTTTTATAGCCATCCCAGTGGAAAATGTTCCGACAAGAACTGTTAAAGCACCTGGAATGCTTCCTCTTAGCGGTCATTAGTGGGGCTCCGATGTCTGCCCCACCCAACAGGACTGAGGCTGTGTGGGAAGATTTTATTACCTGCTTAAAAAGCCAGGATTTGGTGATCTTTTCGGAAGCGCTAGAGGCCCAGCCTTGCCACCTCTTGGCAAAACCTGCTGTTTCTAGACCTTTGTTTTTGGTATTAGATGACAACTTTTATTACCAAAGTATGAGATATGAAGTCTACCAACTGGCTCGGAAATGTAATTAAAACATTTTTGTTCTTACATGTGGAAACATCGATTCACATATATCAAAATCACAGCTGCCTTGAGTGAGATTTTAATTGGATTGGGTTTATATGGACTTAGTTCTTAAAGAGGGTATTCAGTATGGCAAATGGAGTTTCTCCAGCATCCTCTGGGACTAGTATCTATTTATTTCACATTTCTGGAGAGACAGACTGGTAATTTGGTAACTTAAATTGTTTTCAGATTCACTGGGCTTTTGCCAGCTCTATTTAGATTGCCCCCTGGAAACATGTTTGAAGAGGAATGGGGAGAGGCCCCAGCCACTGCCTAACGAGACCATCCAGCTCATGGAGAGGAAGATAGAAAAACCCAACCCTGAGAAAAATGCCTGGGAACACAACAGCCTCATAATTCAGAGTTCAGCGTGTTCTTTGGAAGCCAGGTATTGCACTAGAAGCCATTTTAATGCGCTCCTGTTAGGTACCCTGGAAAACATGCTTAACTATTTCACCAAACTTTTAATGGCTAAGATTTGAACCCAAGTTTCTTTATAAATGTCTACTTTTAACTGTTCAAATTGTAATGTCTCAGGCTGGGGAGATAACTGAGTGGGTAAAGGGCTGGCTGCACTGGACCTTGAAGCTCAGATACGTAAAGTTGGGCATAGCTACTCACATCTATAATCCCAGCACCGGGTGGGGGTGGTGTTCATGACTAGCCAGTCTATTGAGAGAGCCTGTCTTTTGGTATTCTTGTTAAAGTTGCCTACTAAATAGGTTGTGAAGTGTGTTTATAGAGATCTATGAGCTCAGTAGTCAAGCACCTGTGTAATTGTGCAAAGCCATAGCATGAAACCTAACAGTCCTCAAAAGTCTTCAATTGTAGTTAAACTAATACTGGGTTCTGATTTGTTTTAGGGCTCTCTCTAGTCAGCCTGCCCATGTGTGTGTGAAACCTTCCATTGGTGATATATCTGTAGAATTTTGGAGCAGTACATTTTTGATAGAAATCTCATGAATGATGGAGATGTTCTCTGTTCTGTCCAGTATGGGAACAGCCAGTCATGAGTGTTGTTGAACACTTAAATGTATCTAATGCAAGTGGTATGCGAGTTGGTAGTTAATTTAATATGGCCCCACCTGGCTATAAACTGCTGTTAAACCGCGTAGATCTCAGATACATTGTGCACATTAGTAAATACATTAGTTTAATTTTTAAGCTTAATTTGTTTTTTATGTAATCACATCATTTTCTCACTTCAGTGCCTCTTATTGTCGCGCCCCCCCCCCCGTTCCTTTCCAAATCCATGGCCTCATTATTATTGTCATATACATACATACATACATATGTTTATACACATATAGTATATAATACAGCCTGCTGAGTCTGTTTAGCATTGCTTGTATATATGTGATTTCAGGGCTCTTCCCTAGGGAAGACTCTTTCTCAGTAGTCATTAGTTGCCTATAATTCTTTGTCTAGGGATGGGTCCCATGAGAATCCCCCCTTCCAAGTTAGGCTGTCTATTGGTGTTGTCATAGTTCAGATCTTATTTAGGCAGCCAGGTTGTTGAGATAATCTTGGGTATGGCTTCTGTGTCATTGCTAGGAGACACAATCTCATAGCACATTTTCTGGTCCACTGGCTCTTATGATCTCTCTGTCTTCTGTGATCTTCTCTGAACCTTGAGTACAGGAACTGTGTTACAGATGTAACCACTAGGGCTGGACACTCCATGATCGCTTGTTATCTGCATTGTGACCACTTGTAATGGTTCAATTGGCTGCAAAGAGAAGTGTCTTTGAGGAGAGGCATGAGCTGCACTTCCCTTGGGTAAAAGTACTGAGAATGCTGCTGGGAAGTTAGGCTGGTTTACTACAGTGGTGGTAGTAGGCTCTCTTCTAAGGTCCATGGCCTCGCTAACGCCAGGTAGTTGGGTAGGTTTCCAGTACCAGGCATGTTTTCTTTCTGTTTAGTGAGCCTTAAGTCCAAACACACAGCTGTTGGTTACTGCCAAGAAATGATTGCCAGCCACTATTGCTACTTTAGAGATACTGTGCCACACTGGTTTTAAGCTTAATTTTAAAAAATTCATTCTTTGAAAGTCTTTTTTTTTTAACAAGGGTTTTATTACTATTTTTAAAGATTTTATTTATTTTATGCATATGAGTACACTGTAGCTGTCTTCAGACATACCAGAAGACGGCATCGGATCCCATTACAGATGGTTGTGAGCCACCATGTGGTTTCTGGGATTTGAACTCAGAAGAGTTCACTGGAAGAGCAGTCGGTGCTTTTAACTGCTGAGCCATTTCTCCAGCCCCTCTTTGAAAGTCTTTAGACAGATTTCTCAGTACAGATTCTATATAGTTTATAATTTTTACATACAGACAATAAAATGGAACTAGCACTTAAGTTGCTATTGTCTATACAGTTCATAAAATAAGTCACTGGTGAGGTTTCCAGTTTTCCAAACAGGATCTCAGTATGTAGCCCACCCAGCCTGGCCCCAAATTTATGATTCTTTTTCAGCCTCCTAAATACTGTGATTGACTGTAGATAGATGTGTGCCATCAAGCCCAAATAAGGTGATAAGGTGTCTAGTTTTGTCATAGTATCTTGAAATTGGAACAGACACACCACCAATGGATTGCTGTTCTTTCTGGAGCTCTTACAGATCCTCCCTGCTTGGCAGTAAGTGGCCGATTGAGGTACTCTTAGAATGGTGTCAGTTGATCTTCACTGCTTTGACATCAGTGAGAGGTGGGGTAGGAGAGTGTGCGTTTTGTAGTCACTGTCAGCCCTTACTGTAATCTGCAGTGTTGTCGAAGGTCTTACAAACGTGGTCAAGTGACTTGTACATATGCAAACAGTCACAGGGCAGCCATACTGCAAACCGAGAGGTAAATCTGATCAAGTTACCCTTCCCCAGCTTCTATAATGTAATAACTACTCATCACATATACATATTGGCAGTGTTTTCTCGACGAAATGCCGTTCCATCCTTATAACCCTTTAAGGGTAAAAATTGCATAAAACTTCCATTTTATGCTGGGATAACTGAGGCCCAGGTAAATCAAGTAATATGCCTAGGATGTAAATGGCAAAACCAAGGGACCCAGTGCAGTCACATTCTAGAGCTTGGATTTCTCCCCTTGAAAAAGATCAAGGTGGAGATGCTCCATTGTACACTCATTAGCTTGTAACTTCAGCTCTGATCCCTTTACTCTAAGTAAAACCTGAAGTCTGCTCCTGACTTACATATTCTAATAACCACTCTGCCATCATCCCAAATGAGCCTCCTATGTTATGTGAGCACCAAGCCTGGTGTCTGATGTTGTTTCCCTGCTTGGCTCAGCCATCTAAGGTGGAGTGAATGACAGTATCTGGCTACCCAGTCTCTCAGAACCATTACTTTGTTGTCTTCATTCAGCTACTTACCAATGGCCAGTATTATGTTTTTTGCTCAATGGCTTTCCTGTCTCACTGCATTCCATTTTCAGGATTGGAGTGGTGGGCACCTTGTTATACCCCCAGATTAGCAGTTTCACATACAGTGTTTACATGAGATGCTCAATGTACGTATTTACTGAAAGAATGAATTCTACCTGAATTCTCTAGGAGCCTTTGGCTAATGAAGAAATTAGTTAATCCTTATCTAGTAAATAAGCAGCAGCCAGAAGTAAACACTATCTTTCTTCAGGGACTACAATAGAGTTTTAAAAGTCTGCAGTCTAGAATATAATAAGGGGGGAAAATGCTTATTGGTACATCTTAGAAAATTAGCCTCTTATGATGGCTTGTAATTTGTTTTGAGCTTTACCCTACATTTTACAAATTGCAGGTGGCTTCCAGATCACTCACTTTATCCCCTTTCAATAAGGACCTTGGAGGACAGCAGCTTTGCTATCTGGAGTTCAACCTAGTATTATTATTGCAGGTTCTTTAAAAATAAAATGTCTTACAGAAAGACTTTTTATACTTTATCTCACTTTCTCTGTAGCCTGGAGGTGACTGATTTGTTGCTTACTGCTTTGGAAAATCCTATAAAATGTGTTGAGGACAATACGGAACAAAAGGTAAGTATTCCAGTTAGACTTGGTTTGCAATGAAAAGGAATAACTTTCTTGCAGGGAGACTTTTTGAGCTGATGATAGCAAGAGGAAAGGGAGAAATGGTCTGTTAGCAGGATAGCACTACAGCCGCCTTTGGCTTCTGCCAGCCAGCAGGGAGCTGCCAAGCCCATACTGCCTGGCCAAAGCCCCATGGTACATGTTCAGAACTGTTGGAGCCTTAGGTTGGGGACTTAAAATGACCAAGGTGGAAGTGCTTATACCATTAAAGCACAGAAACAACCACTTATAGGCTGGAGGAAGTCTTAATTCCTGGCAAGCTATTTCACACCCACCAGCATGCCCTTTACAACTGGACATGATCCATTTGGATCCTCTGTGAGATAAACCGAACAGAAAACTACCACCGCTCTTCTTTTGGTCCCTTCAAATGATTCTGTACCTTGGTCATTCCTTTTATAAACTATTCCCAGTAACAGTGTCTATATTACACAGGAAACTGACAGAATTATTTGTTCTACTAACATCCTTCATAAAGCTGATGAGACGCTCCGAAGAACCGTCTCTCAGACGATGAGGGAAGCCAAAGGTATGTTGACTTAGTTCTGTGCTGTTTAGCTGCAGGGGTGCTCTCTTTTGCTCCTGCCATTTCCTTGACACTAGAAAGATTTATTCTGTCAAGAGTTTGTATCAGTGTTTCAGTATAGCATTTGCCAGTTGGCTACATAGCTAGACCATCCCCTGAAACTGTGTCCGGTTCACTTGTTCTCACCCAGTGGCCTCTTTCTTTCACTAGACCTTTTCTTAGATGCCAGGGAATCAGTAGGAAGCAGAACATTCTAGTGAGGAGACAGACAAAAAGGTAATTATTTGAATATGTATCAGTCCCCTGAAGTAGAGTGGTAGATTTATTTTTGAGAGTAATTAGGGTACTGGAGAGATGACTTACTGGTTAAGGGCAGTCCAAGGTCAGGGGCCAGACTAGCATGGGGTTTGAATAAGGTCACTCTATTATAAATATAAATAATACTTAAAAGTAAGTAATCATATTTCAGATATGTGGTCAACTACAGCTTTTTCAATAGTTGCTTTAGGTCTTGAACATTTAACTCGTTGCTATGTTTTAAAATTTGTTTTAAAAAGACAACAGCACATTAACTCCTTTGATGTGCTAAATGTTTTATACTCACTTTATAATCATGTACAATGGCTGTAATTTTATAAATAGGAAATGGAGGTTCACAGTGAATCAAGTAACTTTCCTAAAGCTGAACAGCTGCTAAATTTGGGGGCAACCTGGGATGCAGGTGATTTTGATCCAGTCTCTTATTTTGCCCCTCTACCTTTACTGTCACCTTCATGAACGCTGGGGACACTGAAAACCACAGTGTATTTTCTTTGTCCACGAGCACATGTTGTCAACTGTGTGTAACGTAGTGTGTAAACTCAGGCACATGGGGAAACGGGCTCCCGGAATGCATCCCCATACTGAACAGAATGCTTTATTTTCTCATTTTAGAAAAACGCCTGTGGCCACTCATTAATGAGTTATGATCTAAACATTCTAAGAGGGTCAGAATAGAAATGGCTTTATAATTAGAACAAAGCAGAAATCATTCTAGTTTTTTCTCAGCCATTTGCCTCTTGTTGTTCTGTCTTATGCCCAAATCATTCACCATTTCCACCTATTGGAAAAATGGAGACTTTTCTGGTGGGGATTGGTACTGGTCTCTAAATGTGTGCTTGAATAAAACTAAAGAATTCAGTTTCTTTGCCATCAAGTTGTATACCATGCCACAG
This sequence comes from Uromys caudimaculatus, assembly GCA_028551405.1. NCBI lineage: Eukaryota > Metazoa > Chordata > Mammalia > Rodentia > Muridae > Uromys > Uromys caudimaculatus. Next base: position 66,275,876 of record CM052703.1, on the reverse strand, counting down.
ATGGTATACAACATTTGCAAATGTCTCATGAACATATATATTCAGAGAAATCTTTACCACTCAGTAACACACAGGTAACCCAAATTTAAAATGGATAAATATCTAAATAGACACCCCCCCAAGGGAGATAGAGAGATGGCCAGTATTCAAATGAAAACATGTTTAAAATTTAATGAACAGCAAAATACCAATCAACCCCATGGGAGATATTGCTTCACAGCCATTAGAATGGCCAGAATGAGGGGTCCAAGATTGTCGAGGGTGTGGACAAATCAGAGCCCTCTACTGGTAGAAACATAAAATGATGCATGTGCTTTGGAGACAGCTAGGTGGTTCTTCCAATGTAGTTACCATGGTGACAGGCTCGAGAAAAAAATTATAATATTAATATAAAGCTGCTTATAACAGAACTATTCATAACAGCCAAAAGGTAGAAACAACTGTTCATCACCTGATGAGTGGGTAAATGTAATGTGGTTGCCCATATAATGGAATGTTATTGAGCTATAAATAGACTAGAATACTGACACCGGCTGGAACGGGAACCTTATAAACATCCAAACTGAAAGAGCAGAATATGAACATCCAGAACTGGGAAATCAGGGCAGAAGGATAGGTAGGAGTGGTGGGTTGGGATAGGGAGGTGGAGTTGAGAAGGGTGACTGTCAGGGGATCCAGGTTTTGCTTTTAAGTTATAAAAATGTTCTAAAATTGACTATGGTGATGACTGCACACATGTGAATAATCTAAAAAAAAAAAAAAATTACTTTTTTTGTTTTTTGAGACAGGGTCTAGGTAGCTCTGGCTGTCCTGGAACTCTTGTAGACCAGGCTGGCATGAACTCACAGACTCACCTGTCTCTGCCTTCCCAGTGCTGGGGATAAGAGCATGTGCCACTATGTGAGCTAAGCCATTATCTTTTCAATGGATACATTTATAGTGAGTTATATCTCAATGAAGCTAATTTCAGATGCTTAGACTACCCATATGGCCATGCCTGGTAGAACATTTCTGTCATCATAGAAAGTTGCTTGGGACAACTGTTCAAATGTATTATTTATCAGCTTCAAAAAGACCAAGTTGTCAGTTTATTTTTCAAAGCAAAAGATAGTAAATTAGGTATCTTGGCTCAAAAATAACCTACTGTGGCAAGCCTTTAATCCTAGCACTTACTTGAGAGGCAGAAGCATGCCATCTCTGTGAGTTTAGGGTCAGTTTGGCCTACATAGCAAATTCCAGGCCAGCCAGTGCTACATAATGAGAATCTGAAAAAACACCCTTCTAGGGATCTGGAGAGATGGGTCAGTAGTTAAAGCACTTGCTGTTCTTGCAGATCTGCGTTTAGTTCCCAACACTGATATGGTGCTCACAACCATCTATAACTCCAATAACGGGGGATCTTATACCCTCTTCTGGCCCTTATGAGCACTAGGCATACCAGTGGTGCTCAGACATATATACAGGAAAAACATTCGAATACATAATATAAAAATAAATAAAATCTTTAAAATATATATTCTTCCAGGTTTATCTTTTTCTACTCAAACACTTCAGAGCAAATATTAACCCTAACTCCCTGTGGCTGTTATTTCAGATGACTCTTCTATATCACATTAATATGATTTCTTATCTATAAACTATTATAAATACCTAATTGTTGGAGAATCTGGCCTGTTTGATGGAATCAAATGCCTGGTGGCGGCAGGCAGCCCAGACCGAGCTACAGGAATAATGTTAATCTGTTTTATTTTAGGTGAACAAATGCCTCTCAATAACTTGAAGCATCTAGCAGAAGAACTTAACAAGCTCAAAGCAGACGTTTTGGAAGATCTAAGACAAGGAAACAGAAAATATCTGTGCTTTCAGCAAACCATTGACTTATCAGATGTTATTTCTTCTTTTTGTAAGGAGAGAGATACTATTGTGCAGAAGTATTTTTCCAAACAACATTAAACTTTCTGAATTTCTAGTCAAATGTTTGATTTGGGTAAACTTTTGGAAACAATTTTTGTGTGGCTGGGTGTTTTCTAGGCCAATACTATGACTTGCTAAAGACCACTCTGAACACAAAAATCAATCCATAATGTCTATTCTGAAAGTTCCATTTTGCATGCCAGAAATTACTAAAGTGAGCTACTTGTCGAATTGACATAGATAACTGAGTATATGAGGCAGCCTTCCTCATTGATGTGCCATGTACTAGGGTATAGCAGCCTAAACTGATCTGAATAAAAGGAACATATTTCCTGGCATACAAGTATGCCACAATACCTGACAAAACCACTGAGAGATGGAGGGAATTATTTGGGCTCACAGTTTCAGGAGGTATACATGGAGTGGAGAAGGCATGGCCACTGGGTTGGCTTTGTACAGAGTGGCAGACTCTTGTGATGGTTGCTTCTCCCGCTGTGGAGAAGGAAGCAGAATCAGAGGCAGATAAAACCTTCAAGGACTAGGGACTACTTCCACCAAAGAGGCACCACATTCCCAAGGTTCCTCAACCTTCTGAAACAATGGTACCAACTGTTCAAGTGCTCAAACTGAAAAGCCTCTGGGGCACACTTGTCATTCAAACCAGGCTGATTAGAAAGGAGTTTTAGATCTATAGAGCTCTTTTGTTTTAAACTTATAATACCTTTTTCTATAAGGGATTCTAGAAATTCAAACGAGCCAGCCATAAAATCCTTTATTAATATTTTTATATACTTTGATTCTAATTTTAAAAAACAAAAAACCAAGTCATTAGAAAGTGTTATTTTTTATTCATACATTACAAAAGCAAAGCATTATTCACAATAGGAACTACATACTATTGTTACTTCAGCATTAGATTGCTTTCTTGATCCCCAAACAATATCATGTATCTTACAGCTGTAATGCAAGACTTACACCTTGCATAGAAAACATGTTCCTAACATCCAGGTATTAACAAAAACAAGTTCTAGAACGTAAATACTTACCCCCTAAGACTAACAAAAATGTCTTTAGCAGGGAATTTAAATTTTACTAACAATTCTTCATTTGATAAGTATTTTTTTTTTGTTTTTCTTTTTTAGTAATATTCCCTTTGTCAAACATCTGCAGATGAACAGCAAACACATTTCTAAAATGAAACCACTGAAACTACCCGATGGAAAAATTTCAAAACAGAAGTCTAGTCTTCACTTGAATGTCAAGAAGTTGTAGCTACATACTACATTAGTAAAATCTGAAATAAAATTATTCTGTTAATCTCTTCACAGTTTCTTTAAAAAAATATTAGTGGAGATAAATTACCAACTTTAAAAATCTAAACTCATGTTCACTGAACAAAAATAAATTTAGTTTCAGAACATTGCCTGTTAATGGCAAAGTACTATAAATAGTGCATGTTAAACTTTTCTCAACTCATTTCTATAAAACATTTGGTTAAAAATAAAATGAGGAACATATTTAGTATTTCAGGAAAGAATCCAGCATCTTTCCTAGTACAGAATTTAACTCAGAATATTTAAGCAAAATCCTAAATCTTTAAAAGTACAATTTCAAAAAAGTTTCTAAGGTAGATTTGCTTCAAAATTTTAGTGCATTCGAAGTACTTGTAGCTTCAAGCATGGACACCTTTGGAAGACCAACTGTGCTCTTTGTGTTATTGGAAAATTAGAATTTTTTTACTTGTTTGTAATTATGAAAAGTCTTTTCCATATTTAAAATGAAATGTACCTTCAGAACATTCATCTTTAGTTTTTAGGAAAAACAAAATGTATGTGTCACTGTTCGGCCCAGAAGGTATAGGTGATAAAGCTGGCTATGAGGAGAGCCCTTTCAGGCTGTCTGGCCTTTGAGCCGTGTCTTGCAGTGTTGCCTGGCCTGGCAGGGAACTCCCGGGCTCTAGCACTCTTCCTGCCTCTGCTTCCCAGGCGCTGGGACTACAGGTGGCAGCAGTGCCCTGGGCTTCTTCCTCTTTCGGGAAGTTTTCACTGTCTATTTGGGAGTATTGCTTTTAATTGAATCAAACTTTAAAAACAGCAAGGTTTCCAAACAACAACCTGTTTCTTTCTGGCAGCCGATAAGCATAACAGTCAAGTTATGTATTTGGAAAGTGTTGCGCTAAAACTAATCTAGTGAACGATTTAAACAACAGACCAAAATCACTAGGAAGTTAGGGTCATGAGAGAAAGTGTCCTTGGGGCTGCGCTTTAACAGTGCAGTTGGGATGAGCCAAGACTGGCTGCGTAAGCACAGGCACCCTCAGAATGGCTTTCTAGCACAGGGAGGGAGGGCACAGATCCATTAACAGGGCACTTGGGGCTTCATGGGTAGACACTCTCAATATTTCCCTCTTATTTACTGTAAGAGGTGATTTTTGGTTAATAAATGCTTGACAGGGTAGTTCTTTAAGAAGCCAATTAAGAATATTTTCAAGATATTAATCAATTAAAAATGAAAAATTTGCAAAGTACACAGAAACCAATAGTGACAATGTTTTATTGTTTTGCCAGGCTCTCTTCAGAGTAAGCTACTTATTACACGATACAAAAATAATGGCTTCCTATATAAAATGAACCACTCTAATTCTAAGTGAATTAAATGTCACATTTATATGTGCTTCATAATAACTCTCACTCTTTATCCTTGCCCACTGTGGTGACTATCGCACCGTCTCTGTCCATGAAGCCTCACAGGGAGGACTTCCACGGCCTGCTCTGCTCTGCAGAAGAGAGTAGGCTCTGTTTGGGCGTGCTCCTGATTGTGTAGCTGTTTCCTCACTGTTACATTCCTCTGGGTTTCTACATCGACCCTTCTTGGAAATTATGGGCAATAAATGTACAGAATGCAGAAAATAAAACTTTGGAGATTGTTTTGGAGCATCTTAATAAGATGGATGAGTCCCACTTCCTCTTTGGTCATCAATGACTAGGAAGAATAAAGTAATCGGTGTGGTTGTCAATCTTGCCTGACACCAGTAATAGGTGAACGCAGAATTTAAAGGAAAGACTCAGATTGAAAAAGGCATCTAGCACTCTAGTATATTTACCTGTGGCTTTAAAATAATACTCAAAATATATAAATATATATATGTATATATATATATATAAATGAAAAACTAAAAACATGTTTACACATTAAGTGAACAGATATCTCAAATACCAAACACAATTTTCAATTTAGCCCCAAATTTCAACTTCCAAGACTTTCATTTTTATAATTTAAATTTGAAAAGAATTGTTTTATACTTCCCCTTAAAGAGAAAGATTACACTGAAATAACTACTGGTTTTGGTTGTAATGAAACTAATTTAACTTAAGTTATGTGAATGAAAATAGCATTTTAATGAAGAGCAGACTTAAAGGCAGTTTGTCTATAAACACTGAAATGTTATAAAAGATTTTACGAGAAGTTTATTGTGCCATTTTGAAATATGGCATAAAGAATGTTTAGCTGTAATGTATATATATACTGAAGCATCAAGAGTACGGATAACCCTGGGAGTTCTTATGGACAAGTGTAGGAAACTGAACACCTGGTAAGATGATGACTGTACTTCCACTCTCATGGGTCTAAATAAAAGACATTAATGCACCTAACTATCTAATGCATAAATAAACCCTGACCAGACTTTTATGAAAAGTTAACAAAACCTTTTTTCACTATCAAACTTCTATTTTATGAAGAGAATGTATAAATTTTAAATTAGCATATACCTTATTAGGGATGATCAAACTAAAAACCAAACTACAAACTCCCAAAAGGCCAAACCAAGTGAGAACAATGTTGATTGTGTTCAGTGCTGGTTATGTTGCCCTCTTGCAAAATGGCAGGCAAAATCATACTTGTTTTTACATTTGCATCCACATATATTACACTGAAAAGGATTTTCATACCCATGGCATCCCATGTGAATAGTGTAAAGGATATTGTCTGCAAAGTACATATCACAGTGCTGGCAGTGGTGTAGAAGCTGAGGATCCTGGACCGGCAGGGTTGGAGCTGGAGTGCTCGGCTGGCTGTTTCCTATGCTGGGAGTACTGGTGTGGGCACTTGGTTCACTGCTGGGCCCCGCCACTGGACTGTAGTTCCTCTGACTATGCGACGGCCGAGGCTCTGGACTTGTGGGGGAGGAGCTCTGAGGAATACTTGCTGACACAGCAGAGACTACTGCTTGGGCAGAGGGCTGCTGAATCATGAAAGGCTTTTCATCAGGGCAGGGATCTACATCAGGGGAGGCAGGGTTTTGGTTTTCTGGTGGCAAGCTGGACAACTGTCCCGCTAAAGTAGACAGCTGATTCAAAGGGTTGTCAACCATGAGTTCTTGGGGGTCCCTTGGCAGGCCACCAGTTGGTGTAGTTTTAGCCATGGTTTCATAGGAGTCAGTCTGAATATTTGGGATTTCGTGGGTAAAATCATTAAGGTAGTCTGGTTTCTGGACCACCATGGAAGGTGGACTTAAGTTGATTAGTGCTCTTCTGCTATACCCCAGATTGCTTGTTTTCTTTTGTAAAACTCCCCACATTTTCTTGCTGCTTAAGGAAGACCTGGTACCTTTAATTGGTACCATTTTATGTTTGCGCCTTCGATGGTGGGACAGGTTACTTCGGTCACTGCAGCGGAAGGAACACAATTCACATTTGTATGGTTTTTCCCCAGTGTGAGAGCGCATGTGGGCTTCCAGGTGGCGCTCGTAAGCAGATGCAAATGGACATAAGTGACACCTGTGAGGCTTCTCGCCTGCGTGAGAGAGAGACATGGAAGAGACTGCAGGAGTAGCTCACTTACAGGACTTTTCATGTTTGTCCACTGCATGTGAGAACTGATACAAAATAAAATGCTTTGCAGAAATGCGTATTTGTATATTAGGTTTGTGAGATCTGTAAAGAAACCTAAGGAACTGAAATAAAGCTTAAGAATTCATTAGCAACAACTTATGATATATAATTACAATCTATTTACTATGAAAACCATTACAGTTTCAACTAGCACTTGGGGAAAAAAATAAAAATATTCCCAACATAATAAAGAGATAGAAAGATTTTATCAGCCAGGGAGTGGCAGCACACGACTTTAATCCCAGTACTTGGGAGGCAGAGGCAAGTGAACCTCTATGAGTTCAAGGCCAGCCAGGGCTACACACACAGAAACCCTGTCTCAAACCACCACCTCCCAAAATATTTTAAATCAATAGTATGTTTCAAAATATATGTTCACAGATCTATCTATGCATAAATACTTTTTTTTCCTCAGGGGGAAAAAAACCACACCCCCCAATCTGCAAAAGAAAGTTCAATCAAAATGAACTCCTGGCTCAAATATGAAATTGCCAGGGCCAAGACTTCTCCTCCACTTTCCTATTCTAGTTCAGAAAGACCAATTTTATTTAAAACTCAAACTCCCCAAATATGTAAAACTATCATTTAGAATGTAAGACTGAGAATCATTCATCTGACAAGGAGAGAGCACCTACCACGTTCCAGATTTCATGCTAGCTCTAGATGGCCTTTGGATGTTCTCAGACATTTCAGGCCGCCATGATGTAATAAAGAAGCCCAGACTGGCATGGAGCACATAGAAAAGATACCTGGGCTTGGGTGAGAGCAAGGCATGCTTTGGAAGGCTTCTCCAAAGGGTGGCTAAGAGAGACCTGGGTTTAGCAAGTACACTCTACAATTGTACAGAAGCCTTTCTATTTTCAATAGAAATAGATCTCAACCTGACAGCAGAAAGATAAAGATTATGTAGATCAAGCAGAAAAATGGGTAGGTAGGAGGAGCAAGCTCTCCAAGGAGTCTGTTTCCAGTATTTGTATTCCTTTAAGTCACTACTTTGTAAAAAAAAAAAAAAAATGGAGTTATACCCAACAACCTTTCATGAACCTTGTTGGGAAGAGTCAGAACTACGTGGATTTGCACTCCACGGCCCCTCCAGCTGTTTCTCCATTACCTGTGTGGATCCTGATATGCTCAATGAGCCGGGCCGTGCCTTTGCTGGCATAATTGCAGTACCGACACTTGAGCTTCCCATCAAAAGTCCTTTCAAACCCGTCTACTAACATTCCTGAGTTTTCATCCAGGGAAACCTCAACAGATGGGTGATCAAGTCCATTTTGGTCACCATCTGTTCCAGCTAGAAACAAAGACAAAAGAAATCATGTACCTCAGAATCAATTCAGTTCAGCATTTTAGACTCAAGTGGTTGAAGATCTTCTACAAACTTGATAGTTTCCTTCCCAAGAGTTTAATTCATAAAACAATTCAGATTTCTTGAACTGGGACAATGTTTATACAAAAGTAGAATTGTACTCTAAGAACCTTTAAAGAGGACCACAAATTATTTACATATAAAAATTTACCAACTCTCACATGCTTTTGAAGAAAACAGTAGGGTAGTGAGGAGTAAAGAGATTCTTCAAGTGTGAGTTCACAGTCACACACAGGTGTAGTGTCTAAAGACTGATCATGACTACAACTTTAATTAGCAGTTGTTACAGTTCTAAAACACTAACTCAATTTCTTTGTCTAAAAAACAATTAACAGATATTCTATTGTAGTCAGTTATTTGTGGTTTAGATTCTGGGTTACATTTAGGATCTTAAAATTCTAATCGAGCACATCAAGGAAACAAGGTATCTGACAGATTTGAACCTAAGGACTATTTGGATTTCAGAACTAAGATGTTTGGGTGTTTGCTTTTCAGCTCAACATATGAACTTTGTTATAAAGCAGCAGCAGGAGAGGTACTCATAATTAGGAACTACACCCATGGGTACAGGACTTCAGCGTGATGCCAGGAGACATAGTCCTCACATGCTCAGCTCAAACCTTCTTCCTTTCCTCCTGCTCTTCACCGGAGATTAATTTTACCGGCCTGGGCAAGTCCAGCAGATTGGTCCAAAAGGAACTAAGTAGAGAGACCAGGCTTGCAGTCTCCCTTCCTCCCACTGGTTTCCTAAGAACCTAACGCTCAACATTTTGATAAACGGAATCACTAGACCCAGGCAGGAACTGTGCTTACCTTTCTGACAAAACTCTGGGGGGGTGATCCCTAATCACTGCTGCCAGTCCCTGAATCTTCATGGTTTAAAAGATCTAGGTCAGAGGTCAGCAAATGTTTTTTTCTACAGGGCTGAGGTAGAATACTTCAAGTCAGGTGGGTTTGTCTCTATCACAACACCCAACTCTGCTGCTGTACCATAAAAGCAGCTATTGAAAATAAGCAGGCTGGGGGTGAATGTAGCTCATTGTACAGCCCTTGCCTAATGTATGCAATAGATGTTGATTGCCAGTAGTACAAACAAGTTACAAATATGTAAAGTAAGCATGCAGGTGTTCCAATAAAATTTTATTTATGAACAATTAAATTTAAATTTCATATAATTTGCATGTGTTATTACATTCTTTTTGTGTAATTTTCAATAATTTCTAATTGTACAAAGCAATTTCCAGACTGCAAGCTACAGGCAAGCAGTTAGATGAGGCCCATGATGGACTCAGCTGACCCTGAGCTAGGTTAAGAACAGTGTACATGATCCACAAACTAGAGAAACTTTATCTCCAGCAGGCTCACCAAATGTTTGCTTCATCTAATTTAGTTTCTCTTCTTACACTTAAAGAGAAGAAATCCCTAGTTGAGGCTCAGGTCTAATCCACATTGCCTGATGGACAAATTCCCTGGGCTCCTTGAATTGACTGTCAGCTAACAACATGAAGGACAGACAGACCAGGGATTTAGACGCCCTAACCTTTCAACAAGACTGTAACAGTTCTGTAGACTACATTAAATCACAGCAGAAGTCTGCATGTTAAAAAGGAGAAAATGCCTTGTATCCTTCTAGAAGAAGAAAAGAATGATCTATATTAGTGGGTAGTAATGGTCACAGAATGGAGAGCTATACAGGAGCATTAACACTTTACCAGTGTGAACTTTTCAATAGTATTAAAGTAAGTCTACCTCCCTGAAGAGTCTCTGCTTCTTTGTCCCCACTAACTGATCCGGAGATCATGTTGACATGATGCGTCTGCTGTGTCAGGTATTCCTGGAAATCTTTTACAAAGTCCAAAGGCTCTGGCTTCTTTTCACCCATCTTGGTGCTTTCTTTTTTTCTTTCTTTCTTTAAGTTGAAAGCCTGTTATATCTAGGGAACAAGGAAATAAAGAACCCAGAAATAATTTTAAGAGGAAAAAAATTTTAAAAATATAGACAAAAACGATTTTGTATAAGACATTGCATAAAGCAACAGAAAAATAAAAGCTGTCTTTACATACTTTGTGCTCTATCTGGAAAATTAAAGACGATATATAGAAAACAGTGAGGAATGGATTTAGTAATTAAACTGAGTTTGTAGAGAATGGAAACAAATTACCGAGGCAGAAAAAAAAAAGAAAACTTTACTTGTAACAGCCAAATATTGACAATTACCCAAATGACCCTCAAATAGGACCATATATAAACTGGTTGTAGCATGATCACACAATGGGCTATAACAGTGAAAATCAAACTTCAGCTGCATGCAGCAACATGCAGACAACTCACACTCGTAAGTCTGAGCACTAGAAGCCAGACAAAAGTTGTTAGTATATGACAGTATTGACCAGAAACTAACTTCCAGTGCCACAAACGAACAGAGTGTAGCCCCTGGTTGCTAGGGCAGATCAAGCCCAGCACTGGAAGGGACACAGACGGAGCTTCTGGGATGCTGGCAGCCTTCCATTTCTTCACATCAATGCTGAGCTCATGACCAGAGTCACCACTCTGACCATCCAATAGACCAAGCTCTAAGATTTATAAGCTTTTCTATATACATGCTAGATTTCAAGAAAAAAACTAGGCAATAAAGAATTGAGTAATCTTTGCATGCCTACTGCTAGCCATTAGAGATGAAAATTACTCATTAAGTAATTTGAGTTTAGGAAAAAAACCTTCCAGAACCTATGTACACATTTGGGTTGGCTATAGAGGAACTGAAATGAACGTGTATGCAGATTCAGCTTTAAACAATGTCAAATAACTTTTTAGTCATTACACTGATTTATTCCCCTATCAGCACATGAGTAAGAGCAGTTGACTCACATTCTCAGCAGTACTTGGCTTATTCATTGTGGCTATTTTGGAGGGTATGTGGCATTATCACACCAATTTTGATTCATATACATTGATGATTAATGAGGTTGTATGTGAGTGGCTACTCAAATTTTCTTGAGTAATGACTGTTTTCCCATATAGACTATCTGTCTTTAATAGATAAGAATTCTTCATAATATTTTAAATATAAATCTTTCATTACATATATGCATTTTAAGTATCTTCTCTTTATAATTTCCTTTCGATTTCTTGGACTGCTTATTGTTAAAATAGGGTTTGAGATAATACATACCCTAGAATTTATTCTTAAACATTAGAACTATGACACTGTAGAGGTATGATACTTTTCTGAAAGCAAGTGGCGGTACAACTAATGAAAAAGTACAACAGTACCAACACTAAATAATAATCAAAAGGAAATGAGGCTAGACCAAAACCAGAGTTCATTTGGATAAGATTTTCATCCACATTTTAAATTAAGAATTAATTTATAAAATGTAATCATAGGGATATTCCAATACAAGAAATGTATGCTTTAGGCTTTGTCTCCAAGTCTTCTGGTGAACATTATTAAGGTATTTTTAATTAAAAATAAATTTATACAATATATTCTGGTTAGAGTTTCCCCTCCAACTCAACTCCCCACCCACCCAAATCTAGACTTCTTTCTCTCTTTTTAGATTACAAACAGGCATCTCAAAAATAATAATAAAAAAGTAATTAAGAAAAAGAGTCCAAAAAAAAAAGCACAATAAACACATGTTCACGCACAGAGAAATCCCATAAAAATGCAAGGCTGGAAACCATAATATATATGTAAAAGATCTGTAAGGAAAATTAAAATTAATAAATAAAAATGTCTAGACAAAACTTTATGAGCTAACGAGCCTGTCACTGGGTTCATTTGTAGTGGCCATCTGGTCTGTCCTTAGTTGTTTGTACACCCCATCAGACTCTGTTTATCTATTGGAGATAGCTTCTGGGTTAGGGATTGGGGCTTGTGTCCACTTCCTCTCGAGTGCTGGGACTCCATCTGTCTTCGACCTGTGCATGCCCTCTGTATGCTACCACAGTCTTTATGAACAAAAGTGGGTTTTATTTTACTTTTTTTCTAACTAAAATATAACTACACCATTCCCCTCCCCATTCCTTTTCTTTCTAACTCCTCTCATGCTCCCAAATCCATTTAGTGTTGCTTGACGTATATAATTTCAGGACTCACAACTTGGTGCTGGAGAATCAATTAAGGGGCTCATTGCTAAGGGATATTAATTCTCCCTCTCTCAGTAGTCATATGTTTTCTGCATTCTTTGTCTAGGGATGGATCTCATGAGAATTACCTCTTCTACATTAACATTGGTGCCGTCATTGTTCAGGACTTCTTTAGACAGCCATGTTGTTGAGATATCATGGGTATAGCTTCCCTTTCATTTCTAGGAGACACAATGTCATAGTACATTTCCTGGTCCACTGGCTTTTATGATTTTTCTGCCCTTTCTTCTGTGATGGTCCCTGAGGCTTGGGTGCAGGAATTGTGTTGTAGATATATCCACGAGGGCTGGGGACCCCATGATCACTTGTTTTCTGCATTTTGACCACTTGTGGTTTTCTGTAATGGACACAATCAGCTGAAAGAGAAACTTGTTTGAGGAGAGCAGAGAGCTCCATTTACCTGTGGGTCTAAGGATAAGTACTTAGAATGCTGCTGGGAAGTTATGCTGGTTTACTACAGTGGTGGTAGTAGGCTCTCTTCTAAGGTCCATGGCCTCGCTGCCCCCATGTAGTTGGGTACTTTTTCAGTACCAGGCATGATTTCCTTCCTTCTGAGTGAACCTTGAGTCCAATTAGAGAGCTGTTGGTTATTGCCAAGAAATGATTGTCACTACTGAACTTTTGGGGTATCATGCCATGTTGGCTATTGTTGTGGTTCATAGGTATCACAGCTGATTGTTTCCTGCCTTGGCAGATTGTATAGCAGCTTCAGGTTCTATGAAAGCTAGTCTTTAGGGAGGAAGTTTTCAGGTCAGATCCAGCTTGAACCCTGATTCCTATACCGAAGTGCATGGTGTCTTTAGCAATCAGGACTTACTTCTAACCTCGAGGAGGTAACCAAATACAGCACGAACAGCCCGTATTGTTTAAAGAGTCTCCTGGACTCTGCTGGCCAACAACTCAAAGGGAGGTTTCTTATGCCTAGTCCTGGAATTTGTGTTAGTCTATGGTTCTTCTAGGAAGCATTATTACCCCAAATGGCAAAACTTCACTGAAACCACACACGCGCACGCACACACACACACACACACATTCTCTCCCTCCCTCCCTCCCTCCCTCCTTCTCACACGTAATTATAGATAAATATAAAATAACATGACTCTTGTGGCTTTAAAAAATTTTAGATTCATTTTTATTTTAGGTATATAAGTGATTTTCCTGCATGTATGCATGTACAACATATATATGTCTGGTGCCCACAGGGTCAGAAGGTGACCATGGAATGGAGTTGTAGGTAGCTGTGAGCCACTATGTAGGTGCTAGAAACTGAGCGTGGGTCCTCTGCAAGAGTAATAAGTACTCTTAACTGCTGATCCATCTCTCCAGCTTCCTGAACATAAATTTTTAATGTAATCCAATTTACCTATTTTTCCTTTTTACATTGTATAACTATTTGTATCCTATTTAGAATAACCATGCCTTCATCTTACTTGAATACAGACCTTAATAAACATTTTTCACCTTTCATATTTTAATCCAGACTTTAGTTTTGTGACTGATATATAACAAAAGTCAAAAGAATTTTTCCAAGAAAATATCCAACTGTCTCAGTTACATGCATTTAACAGATCAGCTTTCCCAATATGCTCCAGGAATAGCCTCTTTGAATTAGGTAATTATATTCATGGAAGTTTATCTCTGAATTCTCTACTCTATTCCACGAAGCCTGTCTATTCTCACAGCCAAATTTATTCTCAACAAGTCTTTGTTCCCTTGGTAATATGACTCTATCAGTTTTGTTTTTCTTCTCCATGAATATCTGAACTCTTGGTTCTTTTCTCTTTAAGATTTATTTTTATTTGTGTGCATGTATACACCATCTTTGTGTTATGCCCACTGGGTCCAAAAGAGGACATTAATTCCCCTGGAACCAAAGTTGCAAGTGGCTATGGGCCACAGAGGTCCTCTGAAATAGTAGCAGCCATCTCTTTAATCCCTGGTCCAAGTTTTTAAATGGCAGAGGTTAACGAATGAGGGACTTTCATAAAAGCACATTTCTCAATTTACAAAAACTCCGCCGACTTTATAAGAAGCAAACCTTGTACACTTCAACTGGAACCCCAGTAGAACTAGCCCAACCTCTGACTGTGCCTCTAGTGCAGATCATTATCCTTTGTATCAATTCAGTGATACCCTCAGGCAATGACAAACACAAGGCTGATATTTCCCCTACTACTGAACCCAAGCTGATATATTTGTTTAATATTTATCTTCTTTTCTCCTTTAATCTTAATCTGTTTTTTACCTGAAGATATTTCACTAAATAAGGACATACACGTGGCTGAACTTTCAGTAAATGTAGTCTTTTGAGTTCTTTCCTTCCTTCTTAAAAGCTATCTAGAAGGTCTGGAAAGTTATTATTACTAATCTCTTTTTGCTGTTTTCTAGAAAGTTCCACTCTATGAAAGAACTGATTATATTTGCTTTCCTGTCTACCTCACTAGCTTTAGACTCTGAACAGAATGGATCTCTCTTAGCTTTAAAACAGTGAACTCCCATTTTATAAACTAAGACAACAATACAAACTTGCAGTGCTCTTTCAAGCTTTATATTAATCATATATAAAATATTGCTAACTATACAGCTCATGGTAATCCCTGAGACAATGCTAACTATTTGGGAACAATTATTTTTACAGCGAAATAAGAAAATTGTATCTTGGTCTCAGATTCAAAGTTGTTTCCCTTATCAGTTCATCAACTTGGTTAGAAAATATAATTAGCATCTATTTGCTCCTTAGATTGGTGAAATAAGCAGTAGCCACCTTAGTTCCCATTAGTTCACGTATCCCCATTTGCAACTTTCTAAGTCAATCTGCAACTTTCCAAATTTGCCCTTTCTTATCTTATTAGGTCACTTCTTTAAATCTCTTGCCTTAGTCTTATTGAGCTGTCCCAACCTTATTAATCATTATTTTTCTTTTCTTACCATATTAACTAGTATGTCAGACAATCTGTTTAACTATAGTTAATACTAATTATTTGTTCTTTCAAATTTGGTCTTTAGTTAGAAAGCACAAGCTAGTCAGCCAATGAAAAAGATGATCATTAATAAGATGCACAAGCCTTGCTTACCTGTAATTCAGTACTCAGGAGGTGAGGGCAGTAGAATCATTGTAAGGCCAGCCTCTGTTACATAGTGAGTTTGAGGATCCTGTCCCAAAAATTTTAAAAAAAGGAAGAAAGAAAGAGAAAGAAAGAAACCTGAATTTTTAATTAAAAAAAAAAAAAGGACAGGAGAGTAACGGGGGGGGGGGACTGTTAGCAATACAGAAGTAGAAGAGAGAGGCAGAGCTGACAAGGGTGGTGGTAATATTAGAAGGGAGGAAAATGATCAAAGCATATCATATGCACATACAGAAATGTCATAATTAAGACCCCTTTGTACAATTAAAATATACTATTTAAAACTAATCATATCCAGGATAGTTTTTTTTTTTTTTTAATTATAAAGGCTGTGAGGTTCTATCAATTTTCTGTGTTCTAATTATAAAAGCATTACAGGGCTGAAGAGATGGCTCAGTCAGTAATGAGGCATGCAAGTATCAAGATCTGTTCAAATTCCTAGCATCCACATAAAAAGAGAGGCATGTTAGAAGGTACCTATAACCTCAGCACTGGGGAGGGGGAGGCAGGCGGATTCCTGGAGCTTGCAGGTTAAATGAGAGACCCCTGTCCCCAAAAATAAAGTGGAGAGAGATTGCGGAAGACACCTGATATCAACTTCCAGCCTCCACATACATGTACATGTGCATCCACACATAAGCCATGCATACATACACATATGTAAACACACAACACAGAAACTATAATTAAGAAAAATCCCAGTTTTTACATTGCAATTCAGACTTTCTTTTTGCCAATCAATTTATATGCAAAGTGATACATGTTCCAGGAAAATGAATGTACTTTAAATGGGCCTCAATAAGCAAGACAATCTTACCAAATCTTGATTAAAAAGCTTAGCCATGCTGCGATACAACACTTGACAATGCAACAAAAACACAAGACTTACCATAAGCAAGCAGAAGAAATGGTATTTTTATACCTCCAACGAAAGTTTAAAGACAGAAATGAGCCCAATTACAGAGGATGGCTGACGTATTTTGACAATCTTAGCTATTCACATTGTCACATTACAAGTTTTCACTGTGTTCTCTGCCATAAATTGTATGCTGCTATCAATTATGCATGATGAATTAAAGAAAAAAAAGAATGCCAATGAAATAACTGAAAACATTGCAGACATGAAGACGAGCTTCTGAATTAGGGATTCAAACACACTTCTATGGTTTAATCTATACATCCATCCATGCTTTAAAACTTAAGTGACCTTGCATGTCTAAGCATCTTTGTGTTCATCAATCCTGTATTATCTATGTTACATATATCTGTGGGCAACAGGCATGATAGCCAGCTATTTACATAGCAGTAGACAATGAAACAGACTTGTGTAAATGATAGGTGCCTAAATATAAGCTGAGTCTTTGGCTCAAACCCCAGCTTCTTCCATCTCAGGTCAATACCTCTAAGCATGATATATGGAAAAACAATAATTCTGAAGCTAAAAAGAGCCCCTGCTATAAAAAGAGAATATGGGTTTGCTGTCCACCTCATCCTGATAACAAGAACTCCATATATAACCTGTTATCTGAGGATGTTGTTCAGTACTGACAAATTTTAAAACCCCTAAAACATAATATAAATACATGGATTCAACCAAATGTGAATGGGGAAACATTTAAAATGAAAAAAAAAAATGCATCCTAAACAGTTTAGATTCACTTCTCTTGGCATCCCCTAAACAATACAGACTCAGAACAACTTATGCTATAGAAAGTATCTGGAGAATAAAGAGAAGTGGGTGTGCCTATAATCCCAGTACTCAGTGGCCAAGGCAAGAGAATTCATGGAGTTCAGGTCAGTCTGAGGGATACTTAAAACTCCCATGTGAAAAAGAAAAACAAATGTGTACAGAAGGATGTATAACAAGTCACATGCAAATCCTATTGCATTTTATGTAAGATACCAAATGTCCTCAGATTTCAGTATACACAAGGGGTCCTACTACATCAATCCCCCAGGAATACAGAGGGACAACTAACTGTATGTACATTAGAAAATCAGGGAAGTATAATCTTTCAAAATGGTATCTGTTAAGTTTCAAAATCTGGACAAATGGCTGAGGTGCCTACTCAACATATCAAAGTGGGCCTGGCCACCAAGGTCTCCCAGCAGTTCTGTAACATTTCCTGTTACAGGGTCCATCTGGCTTGCTTGCATATACCCTGAATGTTCCAGCCCAGGGGGCTGGGCTCTCCTTCCCTATATAAGCCAATCATTTTGGCCACCTGCCCTTTCTGTACCTTTGGCCTCCTGGCTGCTGAAACTGGTTTCCCTCTCTTCTCTCTCCCTTGCCCCTCCCCTCATGACTCAGGGTCACGTTCACTTTGGACTCTCCCAGATGTCCCTGCCTCTGGCCATGCTCTCCCACATGTCTATAATAAACTTTCTCCCCACCATACCTAGGAGCAGTCATGTCCTGTCCTTTTTAATTCCCTTTTTTATTATTATTTTTTTTTTTGGTTTTTTTGAAACATGGTTTCTCTGTGTAGCCCTGGCTGTCCTGGCAGTCACTCTGTAGACCAGGCTGGCCTCGAACTCAGAAATCCACCTGCCTCTGTCTCCCAAGTGCTGGGATTAAAAGGCATGCGCCACCACTGTCCGGCCTTTATTTCTTTTTTTTCATCCAGTATTTTTCTAACTGGCTGTGAACTCAATACCTTGCACTTGTTAAACAAGAAATTACTCATATTTTCAATATAAAATATCATCAGAAAAACATATTTAAGTATTCCTATTATTATAGATTTTGATACTACATTGCGAGCCAGATCTACTCTATACTGATATTGCTCCAAATGAAAATTTCTATGTTGAAATTCTACCCTCCAATATGACATTTGTTGTGAGGGCAGAGCCATCAGAGTAGGATTATAAGAATAATAGTTTGCTTTCTGTTTTCTGCACTATGAGTATATAACCAGAAACCAGATCCTGTATCTGCTAGCAACTTGAACTCAACTTCCCAGCCTCCAACCTTAATGAATTCTTCTTTAAATCACCTAGCCTGTACTAGTTGGTTATTGTCAGCCTGACACAAATTCAGGCATATCCAGGAAGAAACTTTTGTTTCCAAATAGGGTGTCAACAGGGTAGCTTTGTTGGCCTGGAACTCACTACGTAGACCAGAGTGACCATGAACTCAGAGACCCATCTGCCTGGAGGAAAACGAATCTTACTTGAGAAAATGCTTTCATAAGGTTAGCCTGTAGGCAAGCCTATGGTCTATTGCCTTGATTAATGAGAGATATGCCAGGGACTAGCTCACTGTGGGAGGTGCCACCCCTGGGCAGGTAGGTGGTCCTGGGTTGTATAAAGAGTAGACTGAGAAAACCAGGAGAAGCAAGCCAGTAAGCACTAAGAAAAAGCCTTGGCTTCTGTGCCACAATTCCTGCCCTGCCCTGCCCTGCCATTCTTCAGTGATGGAATGTTAATGGAAATATAGGATAAAATGAACTCTATCCTCCCTAAATTACTTTCAGTCGTCGTAGTTAGTACGTTCGTTTGTTTGTTTGAGACAGGAACTTTCTACATAGCCCTGGCTGCTGTGGAACTCACTATGTAGACCAGGCTGGCCTCAAACTCAAAGATCCTCCTGCCTCTCTGCCTCTATCTTCTTAGTGCTGGGATTAAAAATGTGCACCACCATAAGGGCTAGTCATGGTGTTTTATCAAAGCAGTATAAGCCCTAAGTAAGACACAGTCCATTCAGTTTGTGATCAGAGTGTGAACTAAGATATATATCTACATCATCAACTAAAGACGAGAAAAACTTCCAAACCTTAGGATTATAAGACATATAGCCCAAGCTAGTAGAGGAAAAATATCTGAGAATTAATATTCCAAATATCGTGTGTGTGTGTGTGTGTGTGTGTGTGTGTGTGTGTGTGTGTGTACAAACATATACAATCAAACTCCTTTTAAACAGGAGCTAATTATTTAAAAGTGTTAAGGTGCAAACCGGAAGGTAAGTACAGCTACGAACAGGTAATGTAAAATCAAAGGCTCTTCTTTCCTCTGCCATCAGGCAGCACATGCCTGACTTGGTTTCATGCCATGTTTGCCCCCAAGACTTTCAAAATCAAGAAATTTCTGGCCAAAAAACAAAATCATTTTATTCCCCAAGGGATTTGGATGAAAAGTAATGACAAAACCACATACAATATGTTTAAATTGGAGTTTGATTTGCTTTTATCTGTTCCACATGAGCTAATTGGTTTCAGCAATAAAATATGTAGAACCTTAAAAAAAAAAAAAAAACTAGTCATCTCTCTAAGTGCTGGAGAGATGACTCAGAGTTAAGAGTACTGGCTGCTCCTGCAAAGGACCTTGGTTGGATTCCCAGCACCCACACAGAGGCTTATAGCCTTCTCTAACTTAAGTTCCACGGGATCAGATGCCCTTTTCAGACCTCCATGTGAACCATGCTTACACATGATGCACAGACATATATGTAGATAAAACACCCATATGAATGAAATAAAATAAATTTAAATCAAGAAGCTCTTTAATATGCTCTCTCCACTAAAGGAGAATTCAAAGAACAATACAGGTGTCTTAGGGTTTCTGTTCCTGCACAAACATCATGACCAAGAAGCAAGTTGGGGAGGAAAGGGTTTATTCAGCTTACACTTCCACACTGCTGTTCATCACCAGAGGAAGTCAGGACTGGAACTCAAGCAGGATAGGAAGCAGGAGCTGATGCAGAGGCCATGGAGGGATGTTAGTTACTGGCTTGCTTTCTCTGGCTTGCTCAGCCTGCTCTCTTATAGAACCCAAGACTACCAGTCCAGGGGTGGCACCACCCACAAAGGGCCCTCCCCCCTTGATCACTAATTGAGAAAATGCCTTACACCTGGATCTCATGGAGGCATTTTCTCAACTGAAACTCCTTTCTCTGTGATAACTTCAGCTTGTATCAAGTTGACACACAAAACCAGCCAGTACAACAGGGTATTACATTTATCTAGCATTGCTTTAAAAGATGTTTAAACTGAAGGGTTACTACTGATAAGGAAGAATACTTAGCCCAACTTTTTATGTGACAATTTAACCCAGAGGTTAAGCAGGCCTACTAAAGTTGTTCAATAGCTGTGTTTACTTCTATAATGTGTTGATTATGGTCGTTATAAGATTTACTCTCCAAGAGAATATACATTATTAGTAAAGAAGGCTGATAAATGAGACTTAGTTCATACAGAGCAACATGAACCTTCAAAAGAATTAGACCACAATTCCTGAGTTCCTGTCTGCTGCAGACTCTGAATGCATGGACACTGTGATAAGGCTCTTCTGAGAAATCAGAAAACATAAAAAGGAAAACAGAAATGAAGCTACATCAGAAGAAATCCAAAAAAAGAATGATACAATCTAACCTGGTCACCCCAAATTAGTTCCACTTTCTTTCCACGGCAACAATGCTGAAATGTTGAATAACTGAAATTTACTCTGGAGACACACCAAAGGACTCCAAAAGACCATGGAGGAAATTTCAACTAAAATTCAAAAGCCATAAGAAGTCTTCAAAGAAAAGTACACAAGTGAAAAGTTTGCTAGGGACCGCAGGTTTAATAACAAGTTAATAACATAACTTGTGTGTCACTATTATTAGTTGGAAAAAAAAAAAAAAAACCTAAGCCGACAAAGAAGAAAAAAAAAAAAGGAAGGGCAAGCGTGGCAGCCCACAATTACATCCTAGCCACGTTACTAGCATGTTGCCACTGGTGATTTACTTTTAACAAAAACCATAAATGTCATTCCATATTTAAAGAGATGTCAGGCTTAATACTGCTGAATAAGTCCGTTTGCACATAAGAGTACATTAGCCCTATACGAGGGAAATATATATAACAACCATCAGAGCTCAACAACAGCATATCTGGTCCTCATCGTCATTATCTTACAACAGTTACGGTTCCCTGGGAAGCACAGGACCATTACAGGAAAAGAACTTCAAACATCCCAGTTCACTGCAAGGAACTTCCAAGAAAACATTCATCCTCAGCTGTGCTGAAGACAGCATAAGCTCATGACAAAATCTTAAAAGTAGTCCTGATATTTTAAGCAGCTGTTTTCATTTTATGTCTCCTAAATGTAATTTCCCTGAATCTCACAACCTCAGAAGTCTCTTTGTCCTTTCTCACTTGTAACTCTGTCCGGTTCTAACCAGCACATAAAGGAGTCACTAAGTGGGCCATGTGGTTACTGGCAGCTACCACTGACTATACTTAGGATCTACAGTTAGGCATGGAGCACTTAGACGTTTAGCTGAGGAGGAGCCACGCTGAGCATCCAAGAGCACTCCCGACAGTCGATCGGGACGTAAATCTTGAATGAGTCGGAAGAGCTCTTTGCAGTAACATCCTCCCAACCTCGCCTGTTCCCAACATTGGAAAGTATAGACAGAAGTCAGTTCATGAGAGAAAACTCGAGGGTTTAGAAACTCCTTCCCAACAGCCGCCCGGGACCGGCATCGAAGTAACACCCTCTCCAGGATACACAGGGGTTGCTGGGGTCAACTCCTGACTTTGGCACCCCGAGAATGCACTACACAGGGAGCAGGGAGCGCTCCCGAACATCGCCACCTGTCAAAGAAGGAGACAGCTCCCCACCCTGACCTGCGAGCTCCGCCCGACGGCGCTGACTCGCGAACCTCCCGGCGGCGGATCCAGTCACTTACAAGACCCAGAAAGTCCCCAGTCACCACGCTGCCAGCTCACGGGGCACGCAGGACCCTTCCCTGTGGCCAAGGCTGAGGCGGTGTTAGCCGGCCAGCAATGAACCCGGCACTTTACCTTCCGCCATTCCGTCAACGTGCCACGCGTAACCGTAGCGCCGCAGTATAAGCTGACCTTCCATTACTCACCTCCTGACCACTGCACCGAGGAATCCCCAGAGCCTTGTTCGCCGCCGCCGCCCCCACCGCCTCAGCGTTCGTCAGCGTCGCAGCTGTAGCCGCCATATTTGTTGTGTCTCCGCTCCCTTCCCGCCCGCCCCCCGCCTTGCCCAAGTCTCGCGTGAGCGAGCTGTAGGGAGCAAGGAAAGAATTATGTCTCTCCTGGGGTTCCGTAGGTGGGAGTGGGCGGAGACTTGAGGGGGTGTGTGAGGGGCGGCTGCTCAGCGTGGGCAGGGCCCGAGCTCGCCCCGCCCAGGGCGTCTTGCCCAAGGGTTTTGCAGAAAGCCTAGCAAGCTTAACAAACAATTCAACCTGAAGCAAGGATGGCGGTTTCTGTTCTCCAGCTGTGGCTTGCTGGCGGGCTGGTGAGTGGGTTCGAAGCGATCGTCTCGGGAGGCCTGGGGCCTCACTGATTCCTAGCGACTTCATCTCCTAATGGGCTGGGGGACTGAGGGAGGGGGCTGGGCCTGAGGCTGATCTCCACAGACTTTTCACCGCCATCTAGACTTCCTTCAGGATCGGTATCAACTCATGCCACACTTCCCCGGATGATGATGATTATTATTTTTAATGGTTAAAATCTAGACCTACTCGTCGAGCCTAATGACACCGTCTTCCCTTCAGCAGCCCAGCTGGAAGGGACCTCATATTCCTGGGACTTAACCAGTCAGGGAAAGAATTTCTTAGGCTTTATCTCACTGCTGGGACCTGAGCAGCTCCCTTGGAGGGATCCACCTTAGACTTCTGAGGAGCTCAAGAGCCTATTCTAGTCCCCTTCCTCAAACTTGGTCTGAGGCTAGCCTCTTGTCTCACCAGGATTTTTCTGGACTCCCTTTGCTCCCTTGGATCTTCTGAGCTTGGAATTAGGACACACAGCACAGTGCAGAAGACAGAACGTATTATAAAATAACAGAAGATACTCTTACCAGTCAGAGTGGACAATGGCCAAAAGAACAATTGTGCCAACCGACATTTTTAGCTGGACTTTATGCTATTTCTCCGGGTGCCTGAAATAGTCAGCTTTCTTGGAGGGTCTTTCCCTACTTAGGCGAGTGACAGATCCATTTGGCTAACTTTTAAGTGAAAGGACAATTGGATGTCCTTGCTGTGGTGGTAGTTGGCAGGAAAACCTCTAGCTAGATAGTAATCTTAAAATTTCCTTGGGCAGATGTCAAGTCTCAAGTCAGATAAGACTCAGATCTCATTATTTTGGCGAGCAATCAAAACCCTGCAGTATTCATTCCTGGTTTTACAAGCTACTGATGAGGGGAAGTAGCTTGTAAACGGTGCACATTCTGCACCTCTTTGCCTCACATTGTACATAATTAATGTTATTTGATTGTTTTACAAGCTTGGGGTGTTTAGGAAATTAGTAAAGTTATGTTAGTGCATTGTTACAAAGGATTAGAAATAGGCTTTCATGGTTATTATTTGATACTGTTTGATAATTGTTACTTAATAATAATGTAGCAAACAGACTTGACTGGGTTTTTCAGTTTCTTCCACTGTTTGTTTAGCCTACAAGTTCTTGGTGATCTTCCAGCTTCCAGTCTCTTCTACTCTTCATGGACCTCTTAACAAGTAGCAGTTTAATCTTGAGATGTAGAGATTTCATACAAAGGATTAGGTGACTTTGACAAAAACTACTGTTGCTTCTCCTTGGTTGGAGATACCACCGAAGTATTTTGTTTAGATTTGCGCATAGGGTGTCTTTTTGTAAAGAATGTGAGCAAATCTTAACGATTACAGCAGGGTTGTCGACACCAGTGAAACCTGTTTTTCATTGGGGAAATGGGACATATGTGGGTTTTTTTTTTAAGTGAATATTAGGACATTAGAAAACAAAGTATTGCTACTGTTGAAGAAATAGTATGGCAGACATGGTTATAGGAGATGAATCTCGAACTGGCCATCCAAAGAAGGGATGGCTTAGGTTTAGGTAAAGCAACAGAAGGGTGGAGAATAAAGGACAAAGGAATTGTGTAAATAAAAGTGTAGAGGTAGAGACATACTCTGCTTGATTAAAAGTAATAAAAGGGGGGAGTAGGGGAGGAGCTAGGGAGAGAGAGGAGGGGGAAACTGTGGTAGGGATGTATAAATTAAATAAATAAATAAATAAATAAATAAATAAATAAATAAAGCTAGTATGATAATTTCACAGAGTGAACATTTTCCAATGGCACATCTGTATCATGTTAAGGAGTTTTGGCTTCTCCAATCTAAAAAATTTCCCCACTATAGAGATTAATCACAGATTAATTCTGCCCTTTCCTATGTATCTGTTGCCCAAAGGATTACCCATCGTCCCAACTAACATGGGCTTGTAGAAAACATTTATCTTCATCAGTATAGAAATGACAGGGTTTTTGCAGATGCAAAGACATCTGTTTCTCACTCTGTTCTCTCTGATTCTAAGACTACTAATCATAAAAACCCTCTCTGTCAACTATAAACTTCTCTCAGGATCCTTGCACACTAGCTTCTTGGACCTACATTGCCTGGATTTCTTTCCTAAGGGTTAGACCAAGGTTTCTCACTGATGCCATTTAGAGTCAGCCTATTCTTTACTGTAGAGAATTGTCCTCTGTGTTATAAAATATTTAGACTTGCCTGTGCTATCATAAGATATCAAGGTTATAGGTTATGGCTATTAAAAGTATCTCCAGAGATTGCTGGTGTTCCCTGGGGGCAAATTCATCCATTGGAAAACCACTGGTATAGAACTATGTAATGCTATAAGGCTGAGAAAAGGTGACCTTGTAGATATTAAGATAAAACCAAGCTCTTGCTCCAAAGAAAATAAGATGCTAATTTATTCTGACTAAATAAGAGTGATTATAGCCTTTAAGACAGATTCCAGTTGTTCTGGATGTTATGTTATGCTGTGGAAGAGGTTACATAAACTTTTATAGTCACAAAAGAAAGTCTTTTAAATAAGCGTATTTACCAATTATATTGGTGGAGACATCAGATAAGTGGGTTGCAGCAGATTTGGGAAATCTTTGTCATAAGTTTCAAATACTGCCTTACAACATTCTTTCCTTTACAATTGGTGGAGAGTAAGTCCAGGAAGTGGTCCAGTAAGTTTAACAATGCACTCCAGAAGTTCGGTTTGCTTACTCATCTTTTGGACCAGTCACTGTTATTCTCCAAGAAGATTAAGGCATTGTTGGAGACTCCTAGAGGCTAAAACACAGAGCCAGAGACCCATGGAAGACAAAAGTTCAGTTTCAGTAGCTTTGAAGACGAGCAAGAGCAGAAGCCACTGTTATGGAGAAAGCAAGTAGAGTGGAGAGACTGGGTTCTGATCTGGGGCATGGGGATATGCCAGAATGGAGGTAAAATTGAAAGTGAGACAGGCGATACTTCAGGCAGATCCAGTGAATAGTCCCGATTTAATGACAATTTAGTAAAAAATCCCTTAGCAGTTGGAAGTACAGAAAGCAACATTGCAGTTATTATACAGTAATTTCTCCTTACCTTAGGACAGCTACGTCCTAAGACCCTGAAGTATTGAACACTGAATATTCTGAGGGTTCTTCTTTTTTTTCAATACATACTATGGTAAACTCACCATTTCATTTCCAGAAAGCACCTGTGGTTTAAATAAGACTAGCCCCCATAGGCTCATAGATTTTCATGCTTGTTCACCAGGGAGTGGCACTTTTTGGAAGGATTAGGAGATGTGGCCTTGTTCGAGGAATTGTGTCATTCGGCGTCGACTTAGAGGTTTTCAAAAGCCCAGGCCAGGACCAGTGGCTCTCTTTCCTGATACCTGCAGATCTTGATTGATATAGAACCCTCGGCTCCTTCTCCAGCACCATGTCTGCCTGGGCGCAGCCATGCTTCCCACCATGATAAAAATAAACTAAACTTCTTTTTTCTTTTTCATTTTTTATTGGTTATTTTATTTATTGACATTTCAAATGTTATCCCCCTTCCCAGTTTCCCCTCCACAAACCCCCTATCCCCACCCCTTCCCCCTGCCTCTATGAGGGTGCTCTGCCACCCACCCACCCATTCCTGCCTCAGTGCCCTAGAATTCCCCTACCCTGGGTCATCAAGCCTCCACAGGACCAAGGAGCTCCCCTCCCAGTGATGCCCAATAAGGCAATCCTCTGCTACATATCCAGCTGGAGCCACGGGTATACCCTGTGTACTCTTTGGTTGGTGGCTTAGTCCCTGGGAGCTTTGGGGGGTCTGGTTGGTTGATATTGTTGTTCTTCCTATGGGGTTGCAAACCCCTTCAGCTCTTTCAGTCCTTGCTCTAACTTCTTCATTGGTGTCCCTGCACTCAGTCAAATGTTTGGCTGAGTGCATCTGCATCTGTATTGGTCAGGCTCTGTTCTCAGGAATAGCTATACCAGGCTCCTGTCAACAAGTGCTTCTTGGCATCAGCAATAGTGTCTGCGTTTGGTGTCTGCAGATGGGATGGATCCCTAGGTAGGGTCTGGATGGCCTTTCCTTCAGTCTCTGCTCTACTCTTTGTCTCTGCATTTCCAAGATTATTTTCTTCCCTTTTCTGAATAGGATTGTAGCATCCACACTTTGGTGTGGTCTTCTTTCTTCTTGGGTTTCAAATGGTCTGTGGGC
Source organism: Uromys caudimaculatus (assembly GCA_028551405.1). Taxonomy (NCBI): domain Eukaryota; kingdom Metazoa; phylum Chordata; class Mammalia; order Rodentia; family Muridae; genus Uromys; species Uromys caudimaculatus. The sequence continues at coordinate 66,248,939 of CM052703.1, read as the reverse complement.
TGTATTGTGGCTATTCAGAGCTTCTTTTTTGCTAATATCCACTTATCAGTGAGTACATATTGTGTGTAATCTTTTGTGACTGGGTTACCTCACTTGAGATGATACTTTCAAGTTTCATCCATTTGCCTGTGAATTTCATGAAATCATTGTTTTTAATAGCTGAGTAGTACTCCATTGTGTAAATATACCACATTTTCTGTATCCATTCCTCTGTTGAGGGACATCTGGGTTGTTTCCAGCTTCAGGCTATTATAAATATGGCTGCTATGAACACAGTGGAGCATGTGTCCTTGTTATATGTTGGAGCAACTTTTGGGTATATGCTCAGTATAAACTAAACTTCTGAAAGTGTAACAAGCCTCAATTAAATCCTTTCTTTTATAAGAGTTGCTGTGGTCATGGTGTCTCCTCACAGCAATAGAACAGTGGCTAAGACAGCACTTTTATAGTTTCTCTTTAGCATGCACAAATTGCCATGTTTAAACTTTTTCTCCTGCACTTTACAGCCATTATTAAATAAAATAAAATAAGAGATGTCCTAAACAACATCACCAAACCCTTGTTGCTCCCCTCCTCCCCTGATGCTTGTGCTCCAGCCTAAGGGAAACTATTGCTGCCTCTGCCAACCATACAGAGCCTAAGTAAGTTGTGGGAGAAAATAAGACCACTGTGATTGTGATTATCCATCCCCACTTATTGTTTGTTTGGTTTGGTTTGTATTTGGTTTGTTGTTTTGTTTGGGGGTTGGTTTTTCATACACACACACACACACACACACACACACAATTTTAATTAGAAAAATAGAGTCCCATATATTCTTTATCCAGTTTCCCCCCACATTACTTACTAACTGTAGCACAGTATCACATTCAGGAAGTTGACATTAATGTGATCCACCAAACTATTTCAGATAGTCAGTTTTTCTATGTATGTTTGCGTAGCTCTCTGCAGGTTCATCACATCCTGTCTTAGGTAGGGTTTTACTACTGTGAACAGACACCATGACCAAGGCAACTCTCACAAGGACAACATTTAGTTGGGGCTGGCTTACAGGCTCAGAGGTTCAGTCCATTATCATCAAGACGGAAACATGGCAGCATCCAGGCAGGCATGGTGCAGGAGGAGCTGAGGGTTCTACATCTTCATCTGAAGGCTATTAGCAGAATACTGACTTCCAGGCAGCTAGGATGAGGGTCTTAAAGCCTACACCCACAGTGACACACCTACTCCAGCAAGGCCACACCTAATAGTGTCACTCCCTGGACCAAGCATGTACAAACCATCACACATCCTTATTTGTTTGCAGCACTACAGTCAAGCCACAGATAATCCCAGCAATACAGAGGTCTTGGTTGCCCTCCTACCATCACATTGCCCTTGCTCCCCTCCCCGGCCATTAACTGCTACTAACAACTGATATATTTTCTAGTTGTATTATTTTATTTCAACAGTGTTGGATAAATGGAATCGTCCATTTGGGACTCTGTTGTAAGAGATGGTAAAATATTTTCTTCTATCTTTTAAATTCAGTGGCTGGCCCTGAGAGTCAAAATAGAAAGGGCAGATTTAGTTAACAGCAGTGAGAAGTTTATTTTGTATGAATAGCAAGCATATGGCTGGCTAGTGAGTAAATTTGAAGTCTTGATTAATAGCTTTTCCGAATAGAATTTTATGGTTTTACTTTCCATAATTTTAGCTTCCTGAAGGTAACTATGTTGTGAAAAGATTAAATGGAAAATTCCAGAAGTAATCAACTCTTCAGTTTTAATTGCACATAATTCTGAGTAACATAATAATCTGTCCAATCCAGAACATGAGTTACTCATCTGTCCAGCCAGCTGTATGCAGGAAGTATGTGCTACCCATCTGACTTTTGCATTATAGTGCCTGTGTTTGGATAGACCCATGGTTTCCTTATCAATGACCCTAAAGCACAAGAGTAATCATATGAAGGAGGAACCAGGGCATAAAATATGGAAAGACAGATTGATTTTGGTGATATATGAAAGTGAGTTCCAAACTTGCACGCAAATAGTCATAGCAACCAAGAGTGGAAACAGTTCACATGTCTTTTGTTGTAGGAAGTTAGTTACCTGTGGTACATTTCTTTTTTTTTTTTTTTTTCCCCTGGCTGGCCTGGAACTCACTCTGTAGACCAGGCTGGCCTCGAACCCAGAAATCCACCTGCCTCTGCCTCCCAAGTGCTGGGATTAAAGGCGTGCGCCACCATTGCCCGACTGCTGTGGTACATTTCTACTGCAGATAGGACCTATCTGGACTCACAGCATTTATAGAATGATTTTTCCTCCTCTTCAAGACAAGAGTGTCACTATAGAGCCCTGGCTGGCCTGAGACTTGTCATGTAAACCAGGCTCTCTTGAACTCATCTGCCTTGCCTTCAAGTGCTGGTATTAAGTACATGCACCACTAATCTGGTCTGCTTTTTATTATTATTATTATTATTATTATTATTATTTTAATCTGAAAACATCTGGAATTCAGCAAACCAAGTTTTGTAGGAGATTCCTTTGCCCAACAAGAACTAGCAACCTCTTGGGAATGTGACTACCACTAATCCACTCTCCTATGGAGGGTTATGGCCCTGAAGAAAAGAGAAAGACCACTGACATTTATTTATGCAAGCACCATCAAAAACTTTTTTATAGCCAGACATGGTGGTATATAACTGTAATTCTAGTACTTGAGAGACAGAGGTAGAGGATTGCTGTGAGTTCAAGACCAGTCTGGTTTACACAGTAAGTTCCAGACCAGCCAAAGCTAGTTAGTGATATCCTGTCTCAAAATTTAAAATATTAATAAAAAAATACCTTTTTATTTTTAAAATTGATTATTGTGTGTGAATGTGTGAGGCTTGTGTGAGCATGCATGTGGAAGTCTTTCCTTCCATCTTTTTTGTAGGTTCTGGGAATCAAACTAAGGTTGCTGAACTTGAGCAGCAAGTACCTTTACCCACTGAGCCATCTTGCCAGCCCAAAACTTATTTTTGTAAGTGGTCATTTCCTCCCTAAAATCCGTTTGAATTCCCTACAGAAACGTATTTATGTTTTCAGAAGTCAGTTTTCTCCTTCTGTGGTTTGGGTTCCAGCAATCAAACTCGGATCAGCAAGCTTAGCACTGTGTGTGCCTTCACCCACTGAGCCATCTCTCTTGTCAATATTTGTGTTTTCTGTGGACGGCATGTCTACTTCCTTCTTTTTACCTAAGTTAGGAATGCTGTCGTCATCCTGCCCACACACACACCTTATCCTAGGGAGAAGGATTGATTCCCAGACTTTCCACTGGATGTCTGATATGCATGTGGGGTGTGTGTGTGTGTGTGTGTGTGTGTGTGTGTGTGTGTTCAAAGGTACAACTGCTGGCTCATTGATGACACTAATATTTTATTTCAGACATTCTGATAATGTGATCTGTGGGTAGAAAATGACAGAGGAAACAGCAGGCATAGGAGGGATAATGGCTAAATGGATACATGATTTTTGCTAACAGGCCAGAGTGTTCAGACATCCCTTGATAAGGAGTAGAGGAGGATCTTGTTCAGATATCAAAGGTGATCAAATATTAAGTGGGATTCTGACTGAACTGGCTTAGCAGAGTGCTTTTGCTAAAACTGGATTTTACAAGGAATCATACAAATGACTCTAAGACCAAGTGTGAAAGCCTAACATAAGGTTTAGCCAGAAAAGACAGATGCCCACTAATGTTGGACCAGGCTTCCTATTAGTTATCTGGGAGAACTTCTGGATATAAGGAAGCCCAGGCCTCATTTGTCTTTAAGCCCCTCAAGTGATATGGTTGTGCTCCAGTGGTGTGGGGCAAAAGGAGCTTCCTTCTTCACCCTCTGAATGCTTGTTAATTGAACCTTCTGAATAGACAGTAAGGAGATTAACAGAAGAGGCGTACAAGTTTATTACAGACAAGAGGGAATCGGGAAAGTGAGAAGCCAGTAACTCAGGTTTCAAGGGCTGATGCTTTGAGAAAACCGACTGTTATCTCAGAGCCCCGTCCTAGGGGAACCAGGTATGTGAAAAAAGACTTATTAGAAAGGAAAAGAGCTGCGGAGACCACAGTGAGCAGAAAGACTGCTCAGATGTACCCAGGCTTGATAGTGGTCGCCATCTCTCAGGGTGCTTTCCTTCCTTCACAGCAGAGCGTCATTAACATAACAAGAACCTTTGTTTACTAAATACTGTAGTTCTTTAGATCAGCTCTAGCCAAATTTGTGGCTTCTCTGGGCTACATTGGACAACAAATGTCTTGGACCATACATTACATCCACTAAATCCATGGGTATCCAACCTGGGGCCTGTAGTTACAAAAGCATACATTTATTTTGTATGACATTATAATATGACGTTGTCATCTGCAAAGTTTATGTTCAAGAACTATCCTATGAAGTTCCAAAAAAGTATTACAAAATACTTATAATGGGGCTGGAGAGATAGTCAATGGTTGAGAGCACCTCTGCTCTTACTGAGGACCTGGATTCAATCTCTAGCCACCCTAGTGTTTGATGGCTTACAACCACTTATAATTCTGTTTTCAGGGAGTCTAATGCTTTTGCTTCTTTGGGCACCTATACTTACTTGCACATACCTATACACAGACACACACATTACACATAATTTAAAAATAAACCTAAAACACACCCACATGCACACACACACACACACACACACACAATCTCATAATGTTTTAAGTAAGTATTTGATTTTGGTACTGGGCTGCATTCAGAGTCATTTTTGAGCTGCATGTGGCCCTTGGGCCATAAATTGGATAGCCTTGTTTAGATAAACACAGTGTTACCCTATAAACCAAATATGTCCTATATGTCTGCTTTTTGTTTTTTAAAAAAAAAAATAGAGCAGCAAATTGCATGCTTTGTGTTACACGATCCACGTATTGATGTCACCAGAAAGTTTTCAAATGTTCTATCCTCTATAAATCAGGAGTGAGTTGCTAGTCACTAAGTCTTTTTAGCTCCTTTTCCCAGGAGTAGCTAACCTTGCTGTTAGGACAAAGAACAAAAAGCAGCTTTTGCCAAAACCAAAAAACCAATACACTTTTAGGCTATTGAGTAGCCTCAGTCAGAGGTGTCATCTATAGCAAAGCTGTCAGGGCCTCCAAAATTAGTGATGGTTTCACAGTCAACTAGAAGCATTTGAAGCTGGAGGGCTTATTTGATTTCCCTCAGTTATCCCTTCTCCCCAGGGAAGAATCAAGCGGGAGATGACTGAAATTTTAGAAGACTACAACAGTCTCCCTCATCTGCAAGGTGTATTTTCCAAAATGCTCAATGGACACCTGAAACTGTGGGTGAGACCAAAGCCCATAATGCCCTTCCTGTATCCTAAGAACCTGCCACACTTGTCACTCTGTGGCCACCGCTTTTGTAGCTTGAGGTGCTGCAGTAAAACAGGGATGAAGTTCTTTTTACTTCTGCACAGTCTCATGGATCATTTATTTTTACTGTAGATCCTAGCAATCTCAACATACATTTGGTTTTGTTTTTCTTCCCTTATTAAGGTAAGAAATACTTTTCATTTAAAGGAAATACTGCTTTCTCTGGCACATCCAAACAGCCCGACTGACTTCTTTTTTTTGTTTTTCTTTTTTTTCTGCAATCACACGAGGTTTATTTGGGGGACCAGTGCACTGGGGTCAAGCTCATAACCCACACAGGGGCAGAGGAGTTCGACCCCGAGCAGCTGAAGTCAGGGGTATTTAAAGGAAAAAACCACAAAGCAAGGGGTGGGGAACGGAAAGAACTTGCCTTATGGGGAAGTACAGAATGTTCTAAGTTAGTCACAAGGCAGTTGCACAAACTTTTTTGTGGTTAGATAGTTCCTGAAACATTGTGTCTCTGGCCCTGGGGCCAGGCCAAGGTCACCCGTTTCTTAGGGGAAAGAATGCAGCCAGGTAGGAACTGGCCAAGGATGCAATTTCAGTCCTATTTCTGTTTCTG
>CM052703.1:66221945-66242456 GCA_028551405.1 Uromys caudimaculatus | reverse complement strand
TTTTGATAATTAAAACAATTTAAAACAAATGAAGTAAACTACACATATACTGTATGGACCTATTTCTAGGCATTTTCTAATTTGTCATGCCAGCATATTAACCCAAAATTCCCATGGAGCCCATGTTCAAATCATATGAGATATCTTGCAGGACTTTATTATGCCAATCTTTAAAATTCTGTCCTATGACTACCTGCTTGTAGGAAGCAGGCAGCTTTTACTGTCTGGCATTTTGCCTCTAGGCAACCATCTTGTCTTTGTTCACAGCAGGGGACCACAGAGTCAAGCTTGAGCCCCCATGACTCCTCCTCCTGCTGAGCAACAACCGGTCCCCACCTTTTTTTTCCCTAACTTTTTCCTTGTTTAACTGGATGAATCTGTCCGATGTCCAAAACAAACAAACAAAAAACCCGTGTCAGTCAGTTTCAGTCTTAAGAGCACAGAACACAAAACAGAACAGAAGATAACAGTTCGCCCTAGCTCTCCCCTGCCAGGGGCGGCCAGCGCATACAACCAACAACCAATACACAGCTCGTCCCTGCCATGGATGCAGAACAGATTTGTCTCTTCTATGGACGTAGAACACTTTTCCAGCCAGCTGCAGCTGCGCTGGGTTACAGACAACTCAGATCCTGCCACCCCTGCCACAGGTGGCAAGTGTAACCAAAGAGTTTATCCCTTCCACAGACTCAGAAACCAGGTGGCCCTGCCGCATCGGCAGAGGCCAGATACTCAGGCAAACTGAGGGTCCAAGGCATCCCTCGGTCCCTCCGTGGCCCCGGCGTTCAGGTATGTCTACCCACCGTGAACACCACTAGACAGGCGGCATGAAAAGTGCCCAGAGAGATGGCACCGAAGTGCCCAGAGAGATGGCACCGAAGTGCCCAGAGGCTTGCAAGCAAAACTGTAAGTAGGCACCACAAAAGAGGAGGAGGACAGAAAACAGACAAAGAGGGAGACAAACAATACCCGCTTGAGCGTAAAGTCAAACTTAGGGGAGTAAATATCGTCTATCCCATCGTCAAAGTCGTAAACAAGACAAAACAGATACTGAAAATACACAGACAAAGACTGACAAGCGCCCGCTTCCACCGAGGCAGGTGAGCCCAATTCAGAAAACCAGACGGCCGGGAGGACCGCGTCCTCTCCCGCACCCCGACGGGAATCTCCCAGGCGTCCCTGGGGTCCCTCCAGACCTCCTGGGACGTCTCCCAGGGCGACAGTCGGTGATCCCCTAGCCCGTCGGCTGATCACGCCCTCGGCTTCTACCCGAGACCAAGAGATTGTCGTCTCCTCACGAAGACACAAGCGACTGCATAAACCAAAAGTACAGAATCAGACTTCAGCCACCACAGACGGACAAAAACATAAACAGATACTGAAAATACACAGACAAAGACTGACAAGGGCCCATTTCCACCGAGACAAGCAACACCAATTCTACCCGAGACTGGGAGATCATCGTCCCCTTATGGGGGCGCAAGCTACTGCAAACCAGACTGCACGCGCAAACTGAAAATACAGATTCAGACTTCGGCCGGCACAGACAAACAAGAACACAAACAGAATCTCACCTCCAAATAGGTTTTTGGAGACGAGGGTGGTCGCAAATCCCGGGACGAGCCCCCAAATGAAAGCCCCCCGAGCTGGGGATACCCTCGCTCAAGTCTTGGGATGGCACGACCCCCCAAGAACTCAGGAAAGACCGTCCTTGCTGCAATCACCCGAGGTTTATTCGGGGGACCAGTGCACTGGGGTCAAGCTCATAACACACGCGGGGCAGAGGAGTTCGACCCCGACTGACTTCTTTCAAACTTTGGGGACATTATTAAATGAATTAAGTTATTTGAACATAAGCACTATTGTGATTCACATTCTACTGGTAAAGTGTCATGTGTTATTTGTGCTCACTGAGAGGCTGGCTCTGGAAGCAAGGTTGTCTTCTCCCTCCACCCCCTCACATCTGTAACAGGGAGAGGGAAGAACAGCCCAAAAGGAAACACATTCTGCCCTTGAGAACAGCTAGAAGATAAGCCATTTTCAACCCAGGTTACTGTTGATTATGCTATAATATAATAATGCTTACAGTGAGAAGGAAAAAGCTCAGTGGTGCAGAAGCTCATCCCTGGAGAGAAGGTGGAGATTCTCTCTAGGGAGGACTCCAGCTGACTGCCCGACCTTCCCCAGTTGATTTCTGATGGACGCTTGTAAACACTTGATTTGATGATATCTATCTGCTGCTTGCTCTTTGTTGTTTTACTTGGAAATATTACCCAGAGGATATTCTGCTTTGCCCAAGACTCTCTATCTGGAATTCTAGCTGACTTGTTTGAAGGAATTCCCTGGTTGGTTGTTAGGTGTTTGTAAGTCACCTGATTTGATGACATCACTTTTTGTTTGCTTTTCTCAGCTGAGCTATTCCGGAGTCCTGACTGGATATTGTGAGTGCCCAGTTTGATAATGTTTTGCCATCTGTCTCTTTATCTGCTACTCACTATTTATTCTGGTACCTTTTGCTCACTATATACTTAATAAATCACTCATTCAAAACCAAAAGTACAGCATTCATAGATCATTCTCTGAACCGTACAAAACAATAGCCATACTGCCAACAGTCTGTTTGATAACCTGGCTGTCCACACAGTTATCGATGGGCCAGTTGGACAGAATAAGATAACGAGAGACTTCCTTGTGCACTCTGTATGGTTTGCAATTTAAAACTGCACATGGTTTATTTCTGCAACTCTTCCATTTAATATTTTCAGACCACAGATCACGGGAGTGTGGAAAGCAAAACTGCAGATAAAGGGGGAGGTATAGGTTACTGAGAAAGATTTTTAGAAGAGATGAATGGGCCCAGGGACAGTCAATGGCCTGAGATGAGATATAGCTAAGCTCTAGGTCATATTAGTCTTATCCTGTCATTAATCATCCTTGTGTAATGCAGTCTTGGGGATACTGAGGACAAATAGTCAATGTCTTAAGTAATATCAGATAAGGCATACTCCCAGTTTTCTGACTTTCAGGAGAAAAGAGCCAGATAAAGGCAGGGAAGTCAGTTATTGGTAAATGTTTCCAGAATAAACCAGTTTATTTAGTTTAATTATATGTAGCTTTGAGAAATCCAAGAAATGGTCCTTAAATGATACCTTGAATGTGTTACCTAAAACCTTTTTCCGGCCTTTTATACCACATGAAGAAGTTTCAGCAGGTGATGGAGAGATGACCCAGCAGATAAGAGCACTTACTGCAGAGGACCAGAGTTCTGTTCCCAGGGCCCAGCCACCTCTGGTTGACATGGGATCCTACAAGCACATGGTGCAAATATACTCATAGACTCACACACATATAAACAAATACAATTTTAGAAAAGAAGTTTTAACATTAAAAGTTTTATCAACTATTCTTAATACAAGGGCAGAAAGTAATGAAACTGACACAAACCCTTTACTAAGATTTATTTTCAAAGAAATAAACATCAACCACCTCCACATACACACTTCTGTCCTATCCTCATAGATAGCAACTCCAGAGCTGGTTTATATGTATATGTATATGTATATGTATATGTATATGTATATATATATTTCTTTAAAAATTTAGCACATCTGTGCTTTAAAGTTTATGTAGGTATAATGGTTTTATACACTGTATAAAGTTTACCCTTTATTCAAACGCTGATTTCTCTGCCTTCATATCTTGTTTCAATCCAGACATGGTTTTATAATATTTATACCAAGAATCCCATCTCAGGTTTGTGTAAACAGTTTTTACCATTTATTCTCTGCCTTGTCAATAAATACCGACCACCCCATGGCTGGGCAGAATAAGGCAGGAAGTCCACCAACCAGAGGAAGGAGAAAGAGGAGAGAGGGAGATCCGGATCAGTGAGGATGGAGGGCTTGAGGACATAAGGAAGCCATAAGGAAGGAGTCAGGAGAGAGATCATGGAAACACATCTAAAGCCCAAAGAGTCAGCTCAATAATAATGTGCAAGTATCACAGGATGGGGCTGGGAGTAGCCAGATAAGCATAGAAAGTAAAGATAGATCATTAATTGCTCAGATACTGAGGTGCAGTTTTAAATAAATCTTGGTTTCTCTGAGCAGTTATTGGGGGCTAGCATAAGGTAAAGAACTATAGCTGCTGGATTAGTTCACTGTTTATATTTATATTAAAATAATTCATTTATGGGTGTACATAAATGCTGTCATGCTGAACTTCTATTTTTGCAAATTGTATTTTTCCTCAGTATTTTTAATCCTGGTTTGCCTTAATGGCCATGAAATAATTGTATTGAATCAATATACCACAAAAATTTAACCATTCCTTCATTAATATTTAATTTTCTTTTTTTTTTCTTTTCTTTTCTTGGATATTTTATGTATTTACATTTCAAATGTTATCCCCTTTCCCAGTTTCCCCTCCAGAACCCCCCTTTCCAATCCCTCCTCCCCCTCCTTCTATGAGGATGCTCCACCTCCCACCCACCCACTTGCTCCTCACCACCCTGACATTCCCCTACACTGGGGAATTAAGCCTTCACAGGAACAAGGGCTTCTCCTATTGATGCCAGACAATGCCATCCCCTGCTACATATGCTGCTGGAGCCATGGGTCCCTTTATGTGTACTCTTTGGTTAGTGGTTGTCTTAGGATTCCTATTCCTGCACAAACATCATGATCAAGAAGCAAGTGGGGAGGAAAGGGTTTATTCAGCTTACTCTTCCACATTGCTGTTCATCACCAGAGGAAGTCAGGACTGGAACTCAAGCAGGACAGGAAGCAGGAGCTGATGCAGAGGCCATGGAGGGATGTTACTTACTGGTTTGCTTCCCCTGGCTTGCTCAGCCTGCTCTCTTATAGAACCCAAGACTACCAGTCCAGGGGTGGCACCACCCACAAGGGGCCCTCCCCCCTTGATCACTAATTGAGAAAATGCCTTACAGCTGGATCTCAGGAGGCATTTCCTCACCTGAAGCTCCTTTCTCTGTGATAACTCCAGCTTGTGTCAAGTTGACACACAAAACCAGCCAGTACTGTGGTTTAGTTCCTGGGGGTCTGGTGGGTTGATGTTGTTGTTCTTCCTATGGGGTTGCAAACCTCTTCCGCTCCTTTAGTCCTTTATCTAGCTCCTCTGTTGGGGACCCTGAGGTAAGTCCAATGGTTGGCTTCAAGCATCTGCCTGTGTATTTGTCAGGCTCTGGCAGAACCTCTCAGGAGACAACTATATCAGGCTCCTGTCAGCAAGCACTTCTTGGCATCCCCAATAGTGTCTGGGTTTGGTGTTTGTATATGGGATGGATCCCCAGGTGGGGCAGTCTCTGGATGGCCTTTCCTTCGGTCTCTGCTCCACACTTTGTCTCCGTATTTCCTCCCGTGATTATTTTGTTCCCCCTTCTAAGAAGGACGGAAGCATCCACACTTTAGTCTTCTTCTTGAGCCTCATATGGTCTGTGAATTGTATCTTGGGTATTCCAAGCTTTTGGGCTAAAACCCACTTATCAGTGAATGCATACTATGTGTGTTCTTTTGTGACTGGGTTACCTCATTCAGGATGATATTTTCTAGTTCCATCCATTTGCCTAAGAATTTCATAAAGTCGTTGTTTTTAATGGCTGAGTAGTACTCAGTTGTGTAAATGTACCACATTTTCTGTATCCATTCCTCTGTTGAAGGACAGCTGGGTTGTTTCCAGCTTCTGGCTATTATAAATAAGGCTGCTATGAACATAGTGGAGCATGTGTCCTTGTTATATGTTGGAGCAACTTTTGGGTATATGACCAGGAGTGGTATAGCTGGGTCCTCAGGTAGTACTGTGTCCAATTTTCTGAGGAACTGCCAGAGTGATTTCCAGAGGGGTTATACCAGCTTACAATCCCACCAACAAGGAAGAGTGTTCTTTCTCCACATCCTAGCCAGCATCTACTGTCTCCTGAGATTTGATCTTAGCCATTCCAACTGGTGTGAAGTGGAATCTCAGAGTTGTTTTGATTTGCATTTCCCTGATGACTAAGGATGTTGAACATTTCTTTAGATACTGTCTTAGTCAGGGTTTCTATTCCTGCACAAACATCATGACCAAGAAGCAAGTAGGGGAGGAAAGGGTTTATTCAGCTTACATTTCCAATTGCTGTTCATCATGAAAGGAAGTCAGGAAGCAGGACCTGATGAAGAGGCCATGGAGGGATGTTTCTTACTGGCTTGCTTTCCCTGGCTTTCTTCCCCTGGCTTGCTCAGCTGGCTTTCTTATAGAATCCAAGACTACCAGCCCACAGATGGTACCACCCACAAGGGGCCCTCACCCCTTCATCACTAATTGAGAAAATGCCTTACATCTGGTTCTCATGGAGGCATTTTCTCAACTGAAAATCCTTTCTCTTCGATAACTCCAGCTTGTGTCAAGTTGACACACAAAACCAACCAGTACAGATGCTTCTCGGCCATTCGATATTCCTATTGAGAATTCTTTGTTTTGCTATGTACCCGATTTTTTAATAGGTTGTTTGGTTCTCTGGAGTCTAACTTCTTGAGTTCTTTGTATATATTGGATATTAGCCCTCTATCAGATGTAGGATTGGTAAAGATCTTTTCCCAATCTGTTGGTTGCCGTTTTGTTCTACTGGCAGTGTCCTTTGCCTTACAGAAGCTTTGCAATTTTATGAGGTCCCATTTGTCAATTGTTGATCTTAGAGCATAAGCCAGTGGTGTTCTGTTCAGGAAAATTTCCCCTGTGCCCATGTGTTTGAGGCTCTTCCCCACTTTCTCTTCTTTTAGTTTCAGTGTATCTGGTTTTAAGTGGAGGTCCTTGATCCACTTGGACTTGAGCTTTGTACAAGGAGATAGGAATGGATCAATTCTCATTCTTCTACATGCAGACTGCCAATTGAACCAGCACCATTTGTTGAAATGCTGTCTTTTTTCCACTGGATGGTTTTAGCTCCTTTGTCAAAGATCAAGTGACCATAGGTGTGTGGATTCATTTCTAGGTCTTCAATTCTATTCCATTGATCTACCTGCCTGTCACTGTACCAATACCATGCAGTTTTTATCACTATTGCTCTGTAATACAGCTTGAGGTCAGGGATGGTGATTCCCCCAGAAGTTCTTTTATTTTTGAGAATAGTTTTCACTATCCTGGGTTTTTTGTTATTTCAAATGAATTTGCAAATTGTTCTATGAAAACTATCAATCCTGCCAATCCATGAACATGTGAGATTTTTCCATCTTCTGAGATCTTCTTCAATTTCTTTCTTCAGGGACTTGAAGCTCTTGTCATACAGATCTTTCACTTGCTTGGCTAGTATTACACCAAGGTATTTTATATTATTTGTGACTATTGTGAAGGGTGTTGTTTCCCTAATTTCTTTCTCAACCTGTTTATTCTTTGAGTAGAGGAAGTCTACTGATTTGTTTGAGTTCATTTTATATCCAGCCACGTTGCTGAAGTTAATCAGGTTTAAGAGTTCTCTGGTGGAATTTTTGTGGTTACTTAAGTATACTATCATATCAACTGCAAATAGTGATATTTTGACTTCTTCCTTTCCAATTTGTATCCCTTTGACCTTTTGTTGTCTAATTGCTCTGGCTAGGACTTCGAGTACTATATTGAATAGGTAGGGAGAGAGAGGGCAGCCTTGTCTAGTCCCTGATTTTAGTAGGATTTCTTCAAGTTTCTCTCAATTTAGTTTGATGTTGGCTACTGGTTTGCTGTATATTGCTTTTACTATGTTTAGGTATGGACCTTGAATTCCTGATCTTTCCAAGACTGTTACCATGAAGGGGTGTTAAATTTTGTCAAATGCTTTCTCAGCATCTAATGAGATGATTATGTGTTTTTTTTTCTTTGAGTTTGTTTATATACTGTACTGCGTTGACAGATTTCTGTATACTTAACCATCCCTGCGTCCCTGGGATGAAGCCTACTTGATCATGGTGAATGATCGTTTTGATGTGTTCTTGGATTTAGTTTGCAAGAATTTTATTGAGTATTTTTATGTCGGTATTTGTAAGGGAAATTGGTCTGAAGTTCTCTTTCTTTGTAGGGTCTTTGTGTGGTTTAGGTATAAGCATAATTGTGGCTTCATAGAACAAATTGGGTAGTGTTCCTTCTGTTTCTATTTTGTGGAATAGTTTGAAGAGTATTGGTATTAGGTCTTCTTTGAAGGTCTGTTAGAATTTGCACTTAACCCTTCTGGGGCTGGACTTTCTTTGGTTGGGAGAGTATTAATGACTGTTTCTATTTCTTTAGGGGTTATAGGACTGTTTAGATGGTTTATATGATCCTGATTTAACTTTGGTACCTGGTATCTGTCTAGAAAATTGTCCATATCATCCAAATTTTCCAGTTTTGTTGAGGCTTTTGTAGTAGGATCTGATGATTTTTTGAATTTCCTCAGTTTCTGTTGTTATGTCTCCCTTTTTATTTCTGATTTTGTATTTGGATGCTGTCTGGTTAGTCTGGCTAACAGTTTATCTAGCTTGTTGATTTTCTCAAAGAACCAGCTCCTGGTTTTGTTGATTATTTCTATAGTTCTTTTTGTTTCTACTTGGTTGATTTCAGCCCTGAGATTGATTATTTCCTGCCTTCTACTCCTCTTGGGTGCATTAGCTTCTTTCTGTTCTAGAGCTTTCAGGTGTGCTGTCAAGCTCTCTCCAGTTTCTTTTTGGAGGGACTCAAAGCTATGAGTTTTCCTCTTAGCACTGCTTTCATTGTGTCCCTTAAGTTTTGTTATGTTGTGCCTTCATTTTCATTAAATTCTAAAAAGTCTTTAATTTCTTTCTTTATTTCTTCCTCGACCAAGTTATCATCAAGTAGAGCATTGTTCAGCTTCCATGTGTATGTGGGCTTTCTGTTGTTTCTGTTGTTATTGAAGACCAGCCTTAGTCTGTGGTGATCTGATGCATGGGATTATTTCAATCTTCTTGTAACTGTTGAGGTCTGTTTTGTGACCGATTATATGGTCAATTTTGGAGAAGGTACCATGAGGTGCTAAAAAGAAGGTATATTCTTTTGTTTTAGGATAAAATGTTCTATAGAACAGATTAACATCTGTTAAATCCATTTGGTTCATAACTTCCATTAGTTTCACTGTGTCTCTGTTTAGTCTGTGTTTCCATGATCTGTCCATTGATGAAAGTGGGGTGGTGAAGTCTCCCACTATTATTGTGTGAGGTACAATGTGTGCTTTGAGCTTTAGTAAAGTTTCTTTTATGAATGTGAGTGCCCTTGCATTTGGAGCATAGTTGTTCAGAATTGAGAGTTCATCTTGGTAGATTTTTCCTTTGATGAGTATGAAGTGTCCTTCCTTATCTTTTTTTTTTTTTTTATAACTTTTGGTTGAAAGTCGATTTTATTTGATATTAGAATGGCTACTCCAGCTTGTTTCTTGGGACCATTTGCTTGGAAATTTTTTTTCTAGCCTTTCACTCTGAGGTGGTATCTGTCTTTGTCACTGAGGTGTGTTTTCTGTATGCAGCAAAATTCTGGGTCCTGTTTATGTATCCAGTCTGTTAGTCAATGTCTTTTTATTGGAGAACTGAGTCCATTGATGTTAAGAAATATTAAGGAATAGTGATTATTGTTTCCTGTTATTTTTGTTGTTAGAGGTGGAGTTATGTTAATGTGGCTATCTTCTCTTGGGTTTGTTAAAAGAAGATTACTTTCTTGCTTTTTCAAGGGTGTAGTTTCCCTTCTTGTGTTGGAGTTTTCCATCTACTATCCGTTGTAGGGCTAGATTTGTGGAAAGATATTGTGTAAATTTGGTTTTGTCATGGAATATCTTGGTTCTCCACCTATGTTAATTGAGAGTTTTGCTAGGTATAGTAGCTGGCATTTGTGTTCTCTTAGGGTTTATATGACATCTGCCCAGGATCTTCTGGCTTTTAGAGTCTCTGGTAAGAAGTCTGGTGTAATTCTGATAGGTCTGCCTTTATATGTTACTTGACTTTTTTTCCCTTACTGCTTTTAATATTCTTTCTTTATTTTGTGCATTTGGTGTTTTGTCTATTATGTGATGGGAGGAATTTCTTTTCTCGTCCAATCTATTTGGAGTTCTGTAGGCTTCTTGTATGTTTATGGGCATCTCCTTCTTTAGGGTAGGCAAGTTTTGTTCAATAATTTTGTTGAAGATATTTACTGGCTTTTTACGTTGGGAATCTTCGCTCTCTTCTATACCTATTATCCTTAGGTTTGGTCTTCTCATTGTGTCCTGGATTTCCTGGATGTTTTGGGTTAGAAGCTTTTTGCATTTTGCATTTTCTTTGACTGTTGTGTCAATGTTTTCTATGGTATCTTCTGCACCTGAAATTTTCTCTTCTATCTCTTGTATTCTGTTGGTGATGCTTACATCTATGACTCCTGATCCCTTTCCTAGGTTTTCTATCACCAGGGTTGTCTCTCTTTGTGATTTCTTTATTGTTTCTATTTCCATTGTTAGATCCTGGATGGTTTTGTTCATTTCCTTCACCTGTTTGGTTGTGTTTTCCTGTAATTCTTTAAGGGAATTTTATATTTCCTCTTTAAGGACTTCTACTTGTTTACCTGTGTTCTCCTGTATTTCTTTAAGGGAGTTATTTATGTCCTTCTTGAATTCCTCTATCATCATTATAAGATGTGACTTCAAATCTGAATCTTGCTTTTCTGGTGTGTTGGGGTATCCAGGACTTGCTGTGTTGGGAGAACTGGGTTCTGATGATGCCAAGTAGCCTTGTTTTCTGTTGCTTAGGTTCTTTTGCTTGCCTCTCACCATCTGGTTCTCTCTGGTGATAGTTGGTCTTGCTGTCTCTGACTGGAGCTTGTCCCTCCTGTGGGTCTGTGAACCTGTGATCTTAGGTGTGTCAGCACTCCTGGGAGACCAGCTCTCTCTGGGTGGGATTTGGGTACAGAGGGCTGTGGGACAGCCTTCGCTCCAGGGCACCGATGGAAACCGGAAGTTAATTGAGTTTTTAACGTTTTACTTTTGCTGACTTCAGTGTATGTGTGTACTTGTGCCTATGACTGAAGTAGAATTGTTGGGTCTTCCTATAAATATGACATCTTAGTCTGTTTTATAATGCTATTAACAGTATCAGAGAGTGGGCAGTTCTTAAAGATTAGATTTTATTCTCTTATAAATATCTGATTCGTCCAAAAGCAACACTCCAACAGGTTAGATTGCCTGTGTGGGCTTCCTTGCTGAGGACCACTTTGACCTCACATGACTGACTAACTCAAGGGAAATGAGTAGAATGCTGTGTAAAGCCTCCTCCTGTGTAAAGGGTAGGATGTTTTAGATATAAAATGCTTTATAGGCTCGTGTGTTTGAAAACTTGATCTCCACTTGGTGATGTGTTTTGGGAGTTGTAGATCATTTGGGAGTTGGAGTCTTTGGGGGTAGTCTTGAAGTGTGTAGGCTTGCCTGCTTCCTGTCTCGTCTCTTGCTTCCTGAGCCATCAAAATGTAAGCAGTTTCATGTTTCTGTCACCATAGCCACAATCTTTGGCATGTCTTTGCCAGTGTTGTGCAAAGTATCTTCAAACAGTGAGCAAAACAAATCTTTTTCTGTTGCTTCTTGACAGGTATTTGATAACAATGAGAAAAGTAACTAGTAAATGGATTTAATTCCATTCACAAGAAAGGAGCCTTTTGGCCTTATCACGTCTAAGGGACCACACATCTTAATACCACCATTTGGCTATTAAGTTTTAATACCTTGTATCTGGAAAGTGCTCACTTAAGGAAACAGGGTGAGAGGTAGTGAAAAGTAGCTTTCACAACTCTCCTATGGCTGGGCAGTGGTGGCGCACGCCTTTAATCCCAGCACTTGGGAGGCAGAGGCAGGCGGATTTCTGAGTTCGAGGCCAGCCTGGTCTACAGAGTGAGTTCCAGGACAACCAGGGCTACACAGAGAAACCCTGTCTCGAAACCCCCCCCCCAAAAAAAAAACTCTCCTATGAGACATTCCAGATAAAGGTTTGTGAAGGAAGGAAGGTTGGCCTTCATCTAGGAAAAGGAAAGCTACATTCTTCACAGTATAAAATGTTTTTGTTTTGTTTAGAAGAAGAAGATATTAGCAAGAATGTTTCCAGTATTGTGAAATCTATGTTTTCAAAGATCAACTCTGGGACCCAGGCTGGTTAATGAGGGTTGTGAAATCAAGAGAGAGACCCAAGGAAAAAATAGATTTGTTGAAGGCTTGAACATCTGGTGACATGCTAAAGCAAGCTTAACACTATATTTTATGAGAATAGCTGGGGGACAGAGATTGAGACTATGATCAGATACAGAGATCTTAAAAGTCGCAGCACTGAGTGGCATCTCAAAGCAGAAGCACAGTAGCATTGCATGGGCGTGGGAGATTCACTGGATATGAGAAGAGGTCATGACCAGCGTGTCACTTGAGTTGGCCTCTGCCCTCAAATCTCCTAAGCTCTTCGTAGATGTTGGGTAGAAAGAACATTTGTGATGTAAACCCAGTAAATCAATAAATCAGTTATCCAGTTATCCAGTAGGGTATAACAAGGGTCAAGGGTGGAAAAGGGTGCCTTTGATAGCTTGCCTGAATCTTAATAGAAATGGTCACCTTTCTTTGTCCTTCCCCTACGAAGATGGCCCTATAGCATTCTCGAGTTTTACTGTGAAGTTCAGGAACCCTTCTTCCTTACCCTAGGAAGGGAGACTGAGAGAATAGTTTCAGGAGGAAAGTAAAGTTCCCCTTAATCTAGGAAAGGGGACAGAGTGTTCTCCACAGCAGCAGGAAAGGCTGACTTTCCTCATGCCCTGTGTCAGCAGGTCATATACACAGACACACCTCTGGATCCCTCTCAGAGAAGGAGGAGCCAAGAAGGCAAGCAGGGCAGGAAAACAGTGGCTATAGAGAAGTGCAACTCTTTCTATTGAAAGTTCTCCTTTTGCAAGTCTGACTGAGTCTTTGCAGGTCAACATGACTTCTGTAATGTATTCTTTGCCTTTCCTGGGCTGTAAATGCAGTCAGATATGAAACACTCTAGGAACATTGAAGACAACACTTCATTATGCTAAAGCATGGTGGAAAGACGGTCCTAACTAACACAGTGGCTAAATAACAGGGGTAGCAGTAGAGTTGCCAGAACATTCCACACTCGAGCATTCTTAACTTTTCAGCACTTTAAGTGCAGCATATGTGGCAGTATAGTAAAAGTTTATAGACCTTTCCTCTAAATGTTTGAAATGCATAAAATAAAAGATACGGCATTATAAAGGAAATCAATTATAATGAAACAGTTATAAAATGTCTTAATGTGATTGAGCAGTGCGTGCTTTTTAAATACAGCTTGGCAGTCATTCCCATAGCCACTGTAATTTTGCCATAGTGATGAACAAAAATATATTTCAAGATACGAGCACTAAATCAATGTGATATGAAAATGGCTATGATTTCTTTTGGCAGAGTCACATTTATTGCTAGTATTACCAAAATATGTTGCCCACATTCATAATTTGTAATGCTGTATTTTTTGCTAGAGGTTAATGAAATGAATATGTAATTCCCCAACCCTCCCCAAGTTCATGGACTTGATGCTTCTAGCCATAGTACATCAAATCTCTCTGGTCAGCTGAGTAGAAACAGATCATACAGAAACTAAGGAAAGGATTTGGCAAGGCATAAATAACCATTATCCCATTCAAGTTACAATTGCTGCCCTGTACAAAAAAAAAAAAAAAAAATGTGATGATGTGGTACATTGGGTTTTACATGCAGAAAATCATCTTGATAGAGTAGACACCAAAACTGCAGTGACTGGTTAGTGCCAAACCATAGGGGCATTAGAAAAATCAACAGTGAGGTCCTGGGTGTGCAGTTAAAGGCAAGAGGAGGAAAGGTCTCCTTCCCTTTATTATCATCTACCAAGAAGCATAAGTAATCTCGTACGATGCTTTGGCTAGAAATGGATTCCACTCACAGCATTTAATCTTCATATTTTATGATTAGCATCTTCAGGTGCCTGCCTTATGATTGTGTACCATTTTGAACTTTCTAAAACTCCATTTGCCTCTGGTATATCCTCTGAATCTGAAGTAATTGTTGTGGGTTGAACTGGCATGTGCTTTGTCAGCGGCAATATTGAGACTAAGGGGCTTACATTTGTGTCAGCAGGAAAAATAGGTATTATCGCAAGACCCACTGGCTTCTTAAGTTTCTCAGCAGTGGGCTTTCTTTTAAAGATCAACGCAGGTACAAAGGTGATATATTGACTAAGAGACAGAAAGAATTCTGTAGTGAGCTTAGTGAAGTAAATAACCTCCCCTAGAAATGAGAAATGTAGGCCAGTGTATTGCAGGTTTTGAAATGGATAGGCAAGTTTCACAGGCAGTTTATGGAGGTAGTTGGCTCATTCTTTCATTCTTTGGACTATATATCGAGGGCACAATCCAAGACTCCATCACCAGCACTGAGCAAAATTGCCCTTGTATTTATTTCTCTTCCGCTTCCATATTTCCACTTCTCCCTATCCTTCCTTCACTCCTTTAACCAGCTGCTACCACTTGCCTCCCTTCAGCGATTAGCAGCACGCCTTCCTGCCTGTAGTCGCTTTCTACTTCCCCTTTCCTGTTCTCTTTACTTTTTCTTGTCTGTCCCATCAAGAGGGAAATAATGTGTTTCTCCATCCTTCCTCCTAGCCTAACATTCTTGTCACAATTCATAAGTAGAAATAGTCACAAATACTGCCAAAGTCATAAGTTGAAATAGTCACAAATGTTAAGCTCCTGCTAAATGGTGATACTGTGACAAATCTTGTTTTGTTTTACTAGTCCTCACAAGACTCCAAGAAATTACCTGTATGTTATAGGTATAGAAACTAAGATTGTGAGAGATTTTAACTGAAACATTAAAAAAAAATCACCTGTACCCCTCTGTCTTAGTCACTGTTCTGTTGTTGTGAAGAGACACCACGACCAAGACAACTCTTACAAAGAAAGCACTGAATTGGGGGCTTGCATACAGTTTCAGAGGCTTAGTCCATTGTCATCATGGCAGGGACCATGATGGCAGACAAGCAGGCAGACATTCAGGTAGGCAGGTGTGAGGTTGGAGAAGCTGCTGAGAACTACATCTTGATCTGCAAGCAGAAAGAGAGAGTCTGGGCCTGACATGGGCTTTTGAAACCTCAAAGTCCATCCCCAGTGCCACACTTCCTCTCACAAGGCCACACCTACTCCAACAAGACCACACCTCCTAATCCTTCCCATCAGTTCCACTCTCTGATGACTAAGCATTCAAATATATGAGCCTATGGGGGCCATTCTTATTCAAACCACCACATCCTCCAAAAACAATAAAATCACTTGCCGAAACGGCATAGCTATTACATATTCAATGTTAGGATTTAAGCCTAGTTCCTTTAGACTCCAAGGCTTGTTTCCTTAACCCTTATACTGCATTGTCTCCCCATCTTGACAGTGGTTAGTCATAAACAACAGGAGTCTTGTATCCCTATCCAAGAAGTTAATGAAATGAGAAACGTATTTAGAGAATGAGTTCAGTGTAAAAACGTGTTTCCTTGTGGGTTAAAAGGTAGCTGGACCTGGAGATATGGCTCAATGTTAAGAACATGCACCAGAAAATGGGTGTAGGGACACACATTTCTAATCCCAGGAGGCAGAGGTAGGGGCATCTCTGAGTTTTGAGGCCAGCCTGATCTGCCTAGAGTTCCAGGACAGCTTGAGCTATATATAAAGACCCTGGAGGGAGGAGAAGAGGAGAGGGAGAGAAAGCACTGCTTTCCCTTTTCAGAGAACCCAAATTCAATTGCCACCACCCACATCAGCTGACTCACAACTGCCTGTAACACCAGCTCCAGGGGCATCTGACACCTCTGGCCTGTGTGGCTCTCATGTGCACATACCTACATAGAGACCACACACATACACAGAATTAAAAAGAATAAAAGTAAATTTTTAATTAGAGGATCAGTTTGTTTACAGTAGTTCATTGCTGGATAAAGGAGTACCATACAATATTCAATGACTTTTCACTGTGTTTAAAAGACAGTGAATTTAGTCAGGCATGGTGACACACACCTTTAATCCCAGTGCTCAGGAGGCAGAGGCAAGTGGATATCTGTGAGTTCCAGGCCAGCCTAGTCTACAAAGCGAGTCCAGGACAGCCAGGGCTTATTACACAAAGAAACCATGTTTTGGAAAAACTAAAAAACCAAAAACAACAGAAAAAAAAAACCCATGAAATTTAAAATGTACTAGATTAAGCTCTCTTATTTTAGAATATGGGTAGAGGATGTAAGAATAAGTGTTAGGGACTGTTCTTGCAGAGGACCCAGGTTTGGTTCCCAGAACCCATATCATGGCTCACAACCATCTAAATCTCCAGTTCCAGGGGCCCCAATCCCCTCTTCCACTGGTACAGGCACACATGTGGTCTGATAAACTCACAGATGTGGACACATATATGTATAAATAATAAGAATGATTGATAGTTATTCCCAAGGAAACTAATGTTCAAATTGCTTTCTTCTATGTATGTCTCTTCTTCAATCGGGGCTGTTCCTAAAGCTAAGAAGAAACCTCCCAACTTGCTTGTCTTCTTGGAAAATTCCTCCTCATGTCCTCAAATCCTCACAACCAGAAGCTCTACTCAATATAACAAATAATGCACTACCCTTTGCACCTCTACAGACATTTACGGATGAGGAAATTATGATGAAGAAGACAGGTAAGTAAACCTTCAACTTCATCCTGTTGCCCCTCTGGTCATGGGAAGCAACACAAAACAGCCTGGAAGATATGCTCACCTCTGTGGTTGCTGTGTTTGGGGGCTTGCAGGGTATTTGTTTATCTTTGAAACAGGATGTTGATGTGTTGTCCGGTGATCTCAACCCCCTGGGCTCAAGTAACCTTCTTACCTCAGTCTCCAAAGTAGCTGGGTTTTGGAAAAAGTAATATAAAAGCAGCAGAGTAAAAGGCAAGGTTACAATTTAAGGCTTCCGCATCTCTGTTCCCTGATTCTCCAGCTCTTCTCAGAAGCTGCTTCATTACCAGTCTCTTCTGTAGCCCGGAGTGAGGACATGACACTAACCATCCTACAATGCACAGGGAAAGCAGTTTCGAAACAAAGGCTTGCCTGCCCAGAGTATTCTTAGTACCGAGGTGGATAACCCTTCCTGTGTGTGGTCTTGCAGCTGTTAACAGGTCCATGTTAGATGGGGTGTGCTGGTGTAGAAAGATGAGATGTAAGCAGGGAGACAGTAGGCGTCCTGCACGGTGGTGTATGCCTTTCATCGCAGAACTCCAAAGCCAGAAGCAAGTAGACCTTTGTCAGTTAAGGCTAGCCTGATCTCATAGTAAGTTCCAGGCCAACCAGGGCTACACAGTGAAAGTATGTCTCAAAAAAGTAGCAAAAAGAATAAGATGGGGAAGAAGAAAGCAGGGAGAAGGTTGAATGTGTGTTATGTTGGTTTGTGTAATAGAAGTAAACCAGTATGTAGAGCGTCTGGGCAGAGACTTACAGAAGTCTTTGAAGAGAAGCTTTCAGAAGGAACGCTAAGTTTAAAATCAGTTACCTTTGGGGAGATGAACTCTAAATCCAAGATAGGAGAATTTTTCATTTTATACTTTTCATAGTATTTATAGTTTTACTTCAAAGGGGGTTAGGGGATTGCCTTTTTCTGTATTTATAGAAAGAAGTTGTAATTTGTATCTTGAAAAACTAAATATAGTCATGTGTATTTTAATTTATTGGTTAAAAAAGAAGCTTATCAACAAACTAGTAATGAACTGTTTCTTTCTTAACTTAAAAATATCCACTCTATCTACTTAAACATAAACTTATCAGCAATTCTTTTTTTTCCCACAGTCAAAAAATTTGCACAGGAACAAATTGCTCCTTTGGTTTCAACTATGGATGAAAATTCAAAAATGGAGAAATCAGTGATACAAGGATTATTTCAACAAGGGGTATTTGTTTCTTAATTCTCCTTTCAAACATTTTGTTATTCAAATGTTTATACAAAATATTCTATCATATTCTTTTCCCTCCCCTACCCCTCTCCTGTCTTCCCCACCTCTCTACCCACCCAATTTCATGTTCTCTCTCTCAAAAAAAAAAAAAAAAAAATTCAAAGCAAACAAGACAAAAAAATACCCAAACAAAACAAAAAGTACACAAAAAACACAGTCCATTTTGTGTTGGCTAACTACTTTTAAATACATCTTGTATATTAAAGTCTATGCATACTTTTCAATTGAGGGGTTATAATAATCATAGTGAATCCCTCATTCCTAGTCGAAGTATCTGTGTTTCTTTTTGGTTAAGGTCTTGGTTGATTTTATACAGTTAAAGAGTTTTAACTGGATTGACGTTTTAAATTGGAAATGGTTTTAAAGGAGAAAGCCACTAGCATCTGGTGGGGAGAAGCGTGGGACACTACAGACTGAACATCCTACAGTACACAGGGACACTCAACTAAGACCTGACTAGCTCCGCCAA
This sequence comes from Uromys caudimaculatus, assembly GCA_028551405.1. Lineage (NCBI taxonomy): Eukaryota > Metazoa > Chordata > Mammalia > Rodentia > Muridae > Uromys > Uromys caudimaculatus. The sequence goes on along the minus strand of CM052703.1, from coordinate 66,223,993 downwards.
ACTTTGTAGGTCATAGATCTATAATGTAGCATAGATTAAAGTAGAATTAATCTGGCTATGAGTAGGGTGTTGTCAGTTTGGGAACTCCAAGGAGAACATCTTAAAAGTCACCATACTAATTCCTGGAGTCTACCTTCTCTTTAGGCTCAAAGGGGTTTTTGGTTTGTTTGTTTTGCTTTTTGTTTTTAATGCTAAGTATGTCCCAGAACCAGCCACCCCTATTTAGCACAACCTTCCTAAATCTTGTCTGAAAAATAACTTTTGGCACCAAGCCATATGATTTCATCTCTTCTGGTTTTAGTACGGCCAGCCTTTGATGGTTTTTCTAATTTTTTGTTACCAGTAAAATCCTTAGGAAGTGGATCCCATGCAGAGACATAGGGCCACACAGACTCCTAGTGTGTTAGACAAAGACCCGGTGGTTCAGTTCCCAGCCCAGTTCTGCTGTCATCTCTGGCAGACCCCCAGTCCCCTGCCATGCTTCTGTGAGAATCCTTTGGTGGTCTCATGGCTTGAAAAGCGTTCTCCTGAGGTAGCAGTACTTAAATTCAGGGCCATGTGCACTCACTGTCCACCTATGTTAACTGCTCTTGCTTATAGTAGCTCAGCTGCTTCCTAACTCTTGAGTCCCAGAGTTAGTCACCTGCCACATATTTCCAATTAAAGAGTGCAGGTGACCTTTATCAAGGAGCAGTATTGCTAACAATTGCTCACACTTGGGAATCACTCTCAGTTCTCCGCCCCTGTCCCCTGCAGTTCCCAGCCTTCATGGTTCTGCCTTTCTGTCAGCTACATCTTCAACCTGAAATATATACCCCTAACTCAGCTGGGCTGTTTTAGGAGAGCCTAGAAAGAAAGGGAGCTTCACCCTTTCTGCCACCAGACATGGGTCTTGAGCCACTGGTATATGTCACATTCCTTTCCTAAAAAAGGACAATTAAACACAGAGCAGTGCTAAGGACATTTCATGTGCCAGACTTAGACATTAAAATCAAATGGCCACCTAAAGATGTTGGCCAACATTTAGTGTTATGGGTCAGCACCTGTGGCTTGCTGAGTATGTCACTCAAACACTACCAGGTGTTGTCTGATAACCATCTTGGACTTTATAAAGTGGACCCAAATGGATGGACGTGCAGTCATTATCTTTGCTAAAAAGGTCACGTCAAAAGATCTGCTACAAGACACTGTGCCAACTGAAGCTGCAGACATGTGCACTGGGGGCTGGTTAGTCTCATGCTTATTACATCAAATCAGTACAGAGGGGCCTGCATTGAAATACCAGAACAGCTCCTGCTTTCTTAGTAAGAGAGGTTCTCAGAGCATACTTAGATTTCTTTATTCCACTCATTTATGCTTCAAAGCATTTTGTATCTTTCTGAGACCCAAAGTGGAAAAAAAATCTAACATAAATTCATCTTTCTCAAGAAAAGAAAAAAAAAAGGGAAAGCAAACAAACAACCAAAAAAACCTAGTATTTTTATAGACTATTGTTTGCAGCAGTATAGCTATATCATATTAAAATATAAATAAAATTTTAAAGTTCAGAATATATATATACATATATGTGTGTGTGTGTGTGTGTGTGTGTGTGTGTGTGTGTGTGTGTGTGTGTGTATGGTGGGCTGTGTCTGTAGCTCGAGTGGTGGTAAAGTACCTGCCTAGCATAAGGGGCCCCAGGTCACACTTGTGTTTGCAGTTTCTTTTTGACAGTTTACAGTTTACAGTCTCCTGGTATAAATAACTTTGCTTACCTATCTCATCTTTCCTCATCTATCTTTGCTTTAGCTGATGGGCATTGAAGTTGAAGCAAAACATGGAGGAACAGAAGCTTCCTTTTTCTGCTCTGTCCTGGTGATAGAGGAGCTAGCTAAGGTGGATGCATCTGTGGCTCTCCTGTGTGACATCCAGAACACAATCATTAACAACCTGTTTAGGAAACATGGTACAGAAGAACAGAAGGCCACCTATTTGCCAAAGCTGGTTACGGAAAAAGTAAGTTGAAAGGAGTCGTTGAAATGGATCGGGTCTAAGGTTCCTGTGTTTTC
>CM052703.1:66176429-66221445 GCA_028551405.1 Uromys caudimaculatus | reverse complement strand
AGCGACCCTTTCTCTATGAAAACAAGAGCTGATAAACTCGGAAGTGACTACATCATCAATGGGTCGAAGATGTGGATTAGCAACGCTGAGCACGCAGAGCTCTTTCTGGTCTTCGCAAATGTGGACCCCACCTCTGTAAGTGTAAAGCAAACCTCCTTTCCTCCCTCCTCCTCCACCTTGCCTTCTTTCCTTTCTAGGATTAGTTTTAAGCTCCTCCCTCTGTGAGAGCTGAATGATCTTTTTTTTCACTCTTATTCATCTAAGATAACTGTTGTTGACATAGTTATTAGTTACACAGAGAACCATTTATTACTTCTCTTCTAATACCCTAATCTTCAATTGGGTAGAACTTTAATTTCTCTGTATAATAATGAAGGATTTAAGTACTTGTAAAATACATGACTTTTAAGAATATTGAAAAATATTTAAGAGTATTTTATTCAGATGGAAGAAAATCATACAGCAAAGTGGTAAGTATGTTTTATTTTGTTTTCTGGTTTGTTTGAGAATATTGAATTTAAAGCATGGGGGTCTCATGATCACATACTTATAAAAATAATTTCAACACTCACTGTGCGGTGTGGGAAGTGCAAGAAGTAGTAAGGTCCCTCTCTAGGTGGCGATGGCTGCCCATGTGGGCCAGGCTAGCCTCAGACTCACTGAGATCCACCTGCCTCAGCCTCCCAAGTGCTGAGGTGCACTTAGAGGCTGCACTAGCATACCTGGCGTAAGGTTCTTGTTTAGTAACTAGTGTTCTCCAGTTATTCCAGTTCTATAATGCACATGTTGCAATTTGGAGTCCTTTGGTGTTTATTGTCTGTTTTAGCTTTCTCTTCCTTTCGTACATGTGTGCACATGTGTGTGTTTCTGTAGATGTGGGTGCATCTGTGAGGAAACCAGAAGTCAGCCTCAGGCACTGCTTCTCAGGAACTGGCCACTTTCGTTTTAAAGATTGATTTTTTTTTAAATTAAAGTTCAGCTACGTGCATATGTATTTGTCTGTGTAAGGGCATGTACACTGGTACAAGGTGCCCATGGAGGCCAGGAGAAGATGTCAGATCTGCTGCAGCTGGGGTTATGGGTGGCTGTGAGCCACCTGCAGTGGTGTGGAAGCCAGACTTGAATCTTCTGCAAGAGCAATGTGTGCTCTTAACTGATTCCTCCCCCAAGCCCCTAGCTCTTTTTGAGGCAAGGTCACTCCCTGGGGCCTCACTGATAACGTTTGCCTGAGTGGGCAGCAAGCCCCAAGGATTCGCCTGTCTGTCTCCCTACCACTGGGATCACAAGGGCACGCCACCGGGCTCAGCTCTTTGGGCAGGCACTTAGGGTCAAACCCCATCCTCAGGTTGGCAAAGCAGCAGTTCACCAGCTGAGCCATCTCGCCAGCCCTGTAACTTTCTTTTAGCTCTTTATGGTTTTGATTTTTGTTGTGTGTTTGTGACCCACATGCATGTCTGATGCTCATGGAAGCCAGAAGAGGGAGCTAAATCCCATGAAACTAGAGTTACAGACCATTGTGAGCCACAACATAGGTCCTGGGAAACAAACTCTGGTCATCTGGAAGAGCAGCAAGTACTCTTAACTGCTGAGCCATCTCTGCAACCCCTTAGCTTTCTTACTTTGAACTCTTTATAAACAGGGATTTTTAAAGCCTAAGTGACAATCACATAATACTTTTTTTTTTTTAGGGATACAAAGGCATCACCTGCTTCATAGTAGACCGAGATACAGAAGGTTTTCACATAGGGAAACAAGAAAAAAAGCTGGGCATCAGAGCTTCTTCCACCTGTCAGTTAACATTTGAAAATGTCAAGGTAGGTATTCTAGATATTCCATAAAAGATTAATGAGAAATCAGCCTTACATAGAACCATAGGAAATATACAAGAAGATTGTCAAAGCAGCAAATGGTGTAAGTGTGCAAGGAAGAGTTCTTGGTGGAGCTAGTCAGCAGTTAAGCCCTGACCAAGAGCATTTTTCACAAGAGTTGAATCCTTTTCTTAACTCTTTTCTATGGAAAACTTTTCTGTCAAACCTCTGACCTAGAGAGCAAATGCCAGACATTAATCTTAATTATTATTATTTTCTTCATCATCATCATCATCATCATCATTTACAATTTACATACTTCTGAAACCCTCATACTTTATAAGCTTGGCGCTTGTGAACCTAACTCTGCTGGGAGAAGGGAGTCTGAGGTTGGTACACCAACGGCCACAAGGTGGAGATGTCGCTCAGTGAGAGGGAAAGCAGCCAGGCTTCACTCCACAACACAAGCTCTCCTCAGGATGCTGGAGCTGAGCTAGAGCCGCCTTGGGCACAGATGTCGCACTGCTCCTGGATCTGTGTGGGCAGCTGTGTCTGGAGGAACTAGGTGTCTTCACAGATATCTCTGGGCCTCTCTCCTTCCTTCTTTCTGCTTGCCCTGACTCTGTCCATTCCCTGCTCTCGCTCCTAACTAAAGGATTTTCTATTGTTCCTAGTATTGATTATTAAGGACATTTTGCTGTATGTATGTGATGTTTTTCATGGTGTGTGTGTGTGTGTGTGTGTGTGTGTGTGTGTGTGTGTGTGTGTACACTGTATATGTGCCCTTGGAGACCAGAAAAGAGTGTAGGATTCCCTGGAACTGGAATGACAGACCATTGTGAGCAGCCATGTGGGTGCTGAGAAGAGAACCTGGATCCTTGCAAGAGCAGCAAATCCTCTCAGCCACTGAGCCATCTCTCCACTTCTAGAATTAACTTTTTATATCATAAGGAAATATTACAGCTTATTTCTCCTTCCTTCTCTCCTACTTACTGTAGGATGGGAGAGCGCGCACACACACCTCAGTAGACTTTTCTAAAAATGAATCATCTCAACAGAAGAGCAGTTTATTATTCTTGCTTTTGAAAACACTTCATGTTTTTGTAGTTTCTAATGAATTATCTCAACATGATTAACATACAAATAAGAATTGGAGGTAATTTGTTATTCATATATGTTATTGACAAATTATATAAAAGTCCCTTTTTCTAAACGTGTTCATTCATTAAGTAGATTGTGCTTAGGCTCAGGAAGATGCAAGAGTAAGCAGCACAAACTTGGGAGGACAGTGAGGAGACGCACAGATGTCAGCAGGCAATCAAACCAGAGGGTTTGGTTTGTTTGTTTTTTCTTGTTTTATAGATTTATTTATTTTATTTTTTGTGTATGAGTGTTTTGCTCAACTGCGTGTGTATGCACCATCTGTGTGATTGTTGCCTGCAGAAGTCAGAAGAAGATGCCAGGTCCCCTGAAACTGGGCATATGGATGGCTGTGAACAGTCATGTAGAGTGCCAGGAGTTGAACCTGGGTCCTTTGGAAAAACAAGTGCTTTTAATCACTGAGTCATGTCTGCATCTTTTCTCATTGAGATTTACTCAATACCACGATAGAGTAAGGTCACACAAATTGGGGATATATATATATATATATATATATATATATATATATATATATATATATGTATGTATATATATATACACACACACATACATATACACATACATATACACATACACACACATATATAGTTTTTTTTCAAGTATGTATATGTAATTGCATGTTATGTATATTTAAAATCAAAATAAATGATGTAAATCTAAATTTGGAAGTAAGTGTACGTTTGTATCTCCAGGTCCCAGAAACCAGTATTTTGGGAAAAATTGGGCACGGTTATAAGTATGCTATAGGAAGTCTTAACGAAGGTAGAATCGGAATTGCTGCACAGGTAAGTCACATCTTAGCTCCTTCACATTTTGAGCCAATTATGATACAAATAAAAAAAAAAGAATTACAATAAGACAATTAATTATCTGGAAGCTTTTGAACACAAGGTGGCACCCTGTCCTTGCATGAGGGGAAAAAATGGCTTCATGTTTTTTCTTTCTTAACTCTACTTTGGTCAATTATGTAAGTGTCCAGAAGATCAAACAATGGCTTAGTAATATTTGTTTTCTGCTTTGAGAACATTAAAGTATTATCTAACACCTAGACCAGTAACTTCCAAATATATTGCATATTAAATAATTGTATCTGTTCTTCAGTTAACTTTTCAAAACCTGAAATTCATTCTTTTAGAACTTTTTAAAATTAAGAACAAACATTCTATTATATAAGTATGTATATTCTATTATGTAAGCATCCATATATTCATACATATATTTTATTATGTAAGGATCCATACGTGTGTATATACATATACATACATATATGTATATATATACACATATATTCTATTATGTAAGGATATATATACACACACACACACACACACACGTATAACCCTAATCTCAACCCTTAATATATATTATATCATATCATACCTGTTATATATATTATATATCATATATATGTGCGCACGTGCGCGTGTATGTGTGTGTGTGTGTGCACGCGCGTGCGCGTGTGTATGTGTGTGTGTGTGCGCGCGCGCACGCGTGTGTGTAATTCTGATTACTCTCTTTCCATTCCTTCTCTTACCTCCTTCCCATCCTTAGCAACACCACACCCCCTTCGTCCCACCACACTGAGTTTTGTAACTATTGGCTACGTTTAGTGATCCATTTCCAGGGCCATCTATGTGAGCATTGGAGCCTGGTGGGGTCAACTGAAGGCAATGACTTACCCCCAACCCAAAATCTGTCAGTAGCAGGTAGTTCAACATTGAGAGCTGGCACCCCTAAGTCCTTCCTGAACCTGTCAATAGTCAGATAAACATTTGTTTTTAATCAGCATCTAAGATTTAGTAACTTAAAACTTTTAGATTTTGATATAAATTATATCTGTTAGCTGTTACAATAATTAAATGTCGAATTACTACTCCACATTTTTTTTCCTGCTCTTCTTTATTACATTAACAAAATAGTCCTCCCCTCCCCCAAGGGGAGAGGTTCTGAAGATTTAATCCAGGACCCTAAGCTTGCTAAGCATCTGGTCTACCTCTGAGCTATACCCTCACCCCAGCAAACTAGTCTTAAACCAAAATTCAATTTCGGTTGCTAGCAAAGCTAAAAGAGTACTGCCATACCCATGCTTTTAAAGGTCTCCTTGTTGTATAGCTTCATTGTATACAGCAGTAAATCTCCAGTATGGAGCCTTATGGTTTCTAGATATGCATAATATAGATGCTCTGGCCATGGAGTCCATGACATGGGCTTTATTCCAGTTACTCCACATTGTCTTATAACCCAGTAAAATGTTAAGAGCAGGTCTGAGTCTCAGTGTTTGCTTGCAGAGGAAAAGGTTCACATGACAGTGAACCAGAGTCACTGTTCTTCAAAACCCTGCAGTTGCAGAGAATTTATTTCTTTACTGTTTAAAATGGAAGCATTTTACCAAGATAGAAATGCATGTTTTCATTCACCGTGATATCTTCAGGGTTTAAGTCCATGGTGTTGGCCCATGCCTGTGATCCCAGAGGCTTGAGGCAGAAGGGTCGAGAGTTTGGAGATAGACAAAGCAAGTTCAAGGCCAGTGTGTGTGCATAGCAAAACCCACCTAAACAATGAACTTGGGGGCTAGAAGGATAACGCAGCAGTCAAGAGCACTGCCTGCTCTTCTGGAGAGCCCAGGTTTGACTCCCAGCATACATGTGCTGGCTGTAACTCGAGTCCCAGGAGATCCAGTGCTCTCTTCTGTCCTCTGAAGGTCCTGCACGCACATGTTACACAGACATACATGCAGGCAAAACACTCATACATATCAGACAATAATGAAAAGAAAAAATTTAAGAACCAAAATCGATCTTCATGTTAACAGAGGCTTACATGATGGAAGATGACATCATCTGTAACCACCAAAACTGCTGCCTCATTTTAACTTGGGGTTTGTGGGGGCATTGTCCCCTTAATTTTGGATATAATCTTCTGTTCTCCAGAAAATACTAAATAAAGGCTAAAAGCAAATGTGAATGAGCACTAATGAAATATTGATGTTTGTGAGCACCCCCCCAAAGCTTTAACTAGTGATTTTTTTCTTTTTTTAAGCCTACATAGTTTGACATAATTAGATAGTGATTTACTAGCTACCTAATGTTGAAATTTAAAAACCATTTTTAAGCTCGGATCGTTCAATAGTTATAGAAATTGGTTAGCAATGAGACAGTTCAGCCAAAATTGTTACCGCATTTTGCCTTGGTCTCCGAGTGTGGAAACTGGTGTTTTTTACCAGATTCTCTCATCAGTTGTCTGAACCCCAGTTAAGTCACCCAAGGAGTTTTTTAAAACGTCAATGCTTAGGCCACATTCCCTCACCCCCCTTCCTCCCACTCAGTGGCGGAGTCCTTGTCTACATGGTTGGCACCATGGATTATCCCCTCTGTATCTCAGAAAGCAAAACAAACAAACAAAGCAGTGACTTTCCGTATTTGACTCTGAGGACTGGAGACAGAGTCTGTAGTCTCAAGTCCATTCCAGGCTAAGCTACAGCTTACTTTATGCCTGGAGAATCAGAATTTAATGAAGAGGACTTCTGAGTAGTGTCCTGGTCCCATAAACATAACTTTAGCCAGAATTTGCTAGAATTAAAAGCACTTACTCCTGCATGTATGAAATGAGTCCACATTGTCTCCGCATGATCAAATGCAGTGGGTGAAGGCATGTAGTGAAAACCCAATGCACCTGCCAGCTCTGCGTCCCCCTCCTCCCTTCCCGCCACCCCTTCCTTCCCCGCCCCATCTCTGTTCAGTTTTCCCTATGAAAGGAATGTACTACTTGGGTAACTAAAGGCATAAACTTGTAACAAAATACATTTTGACCTTTTGGTTTTTCTCTCTCTTTAAACAGATGCTAGGACTGGCCCAAGGATGTTTCGACTACACTATTCCCTACATTAAAGAAAGGATGCAGTTTGGCAAACGAATATTTGATTTTCAGGTGTATATAATTAAACTCTTTTAGTTGTCTTAGACTCTTCCCCTTCCTGTGTTGAAAGCCAGGAAGTCCCCCAAGGATGTTTCACTCATGGGATACGCTTGTGGGCTTCTTAATCTTTTCTAAGGGCAGACCATAGTCCTCGAGGCCAGCTGTTGTGTGTTCAGGATGCCTTGGTGGGCACTGGAGAGCTGTCTCCTCACCAACCTCAGAAGTCCAGCATCCGCTGGGTTCACGCCTTGCTATTCAGTATGCAGATTCATATGACTTTATCTGAAATGCCTGGCACTAGAAATATTTCAGGCTTCAGATGTTTGTAGAGCTTGGGACATTTGTGTGGATATGGTAAGGTAGCCCGGGGATGTGAGGTAAATCTAAACGAACTTCATTGATATTCCTTGTATGCCCTATATGTAGTTCTGAGGTAATTTTATACAATACTTTTAATAATTTTATATATGAACCAAAATGTCATGGGTTGAACTTTCTACTTGTGGCACCATCTTGATACTTAAAAAGTTTTAGATTTTGGAGCATTTTGGATTTCAGATTTTCAAATTAGGAATGCTTCCCCAGTAATAGCCGTAGCTTCTGCCGTCATCTCCTTCCTATACAAGCAAACTGGGGCACACAGAAGGTGAGCTCCCAAAGTCATGGAGTTGGTTTGTTGTTTTTTTCATTTCAGTATGCTAGAGTACTGTGTCAAAGCCAACTTCCAGCAAGAAGGGCAAACAGTGAGACAGGTTAAAGGGAGCTTCTGATTTTCCCTGTATGCTCAGGGTCAGGTAAACTACTAAGTATCACAATGGTTGCATTTTTAGAGACTGTTGGGATGTCTGATTTGTTTTTTAGGCAGAAATTTAATGTTAAGAAATTTGGTCATGCCAGGCATGGTGGTACATGGCTTTAATCCCAGTCCACGGGAGGCAAAGGCAGGTGGGTCTCTGTGAGTTCCAGGCCAGCCTGGTCTACATAGTGAGTTCCAAGGTAGTCAAGGCTACATAAAGAAACCCTGTCTCTAAACAAACAAACAAACAAACAAACAAAATAAAAGGTGTGGGGAACAAAAAGGAAATTTGATCATTAATTGTATAAAGCTTTGGTGAGAGTTATATCTCACTATCCCTTACCAAAATGACTTATTTTTCATCTGGGTGTATCAATGACATCCTTGTCATCTCTAGACTTTCAGAGCTTTAAGGACAGGCCTAGGCAGCTCATCCTTACAACTCTCAGTTCTTCATTCAGCATAGATTTGAGCATGTCCTCCATGCAATGTCTTCTGTTTACAGTACACTCGGGGGACCGTATCTAGCTATCATGAGTTGAGTTTTTGTTTTGTCTTGTCTTGTTTTTTGAGGTTTTGTTTTTTCAAGGCAAGAGGCATGCCACTGTTACCTTTCTGCCTCCCACGGTCATGTGGTCATTGAATAAACCATTGTTACACCACAGTGACAAGTTTAATTGACATGAAGGTATTTTATTTTTTTTAAAAAAGGATTAGAATCTCTGAATTCTGCACAAAAATCCATTAGAACCTATATAATAATGATATTGGCATAAAACAGGCAAATTGACTAATAGGCAAAGACAGAAAGGCCAGTAACAGATACATGCGTATTTGCACACATGGTGGAAACAACCTTGTAGACCACAAAGTGAGAGTACTCTCTCCATGAGGAAAAAAATGAAATTATCTTTGCTTCTTACAGCAGATAGAATTCAGATACAGCAAAGAAACCATGGGAAAAAAAACGAGTCTAAATTTTTAGAAGGAAGTAGGAGACTGTGTTTATAACATTAAGGTAAGAAGGGATTTCATAAGTGAAACATAAAAAAGACTAATCATAAAGGAACAGAATTAGTGAATTTTCAGGACCAGCCTTGGCTACATAGCAAGTAGGAAGCCAGCCAGCAGTCAGGACAATATACCAAGACACAATAAATAAATAAATAAATAAATAAATAAATAAATAAATAAATAAATAAATAAATAAATGGAAACAAAGGAAAGGGAGAAAAAGAAAGAAAGAAGAAAAGATAAGCAGAGAATTTGTCTATCGAATTTATGTTCCTGTCTATAGTAAACATTGAGGCTATATTTCTAGCAAATTGGGTTTTGGAGGTTTACTTTTGTTTTTTTGTTTCCATTAACTTATTTATTCACTTTACATCCTGATCACAGTCCCCCCTCACTCCTCCCAGTCCCACACTCCCACCCCGTCTCCCCTTTCCTCCCTCCCCTTCTCCTCAGAGGAGTTCCCTCTCATCCCCCCATACCAACCTGCCCTGGCACATCAAGTCTCACCAAGACTGAATGTATCCTTTCCCACTGAGGCCAGACAAGGCAGCCCAGCTAGGGGAAAGGGCTCCAAAGGCAGGTAACAGAGTCAGAGACAGCCCTCACTTTAAATATTGGAGGACCCACACGAAGACCAAGCTGCATATCTGCTACATATATGTAGGGGTCCTAAGTCTCATCCATACATGCTCTTTGGTTGGTGGTTCAGTCTCTGTGGTCCCTCATTTTATAAAGCCAGGGTCTCAGTGTGTAGCCCAGGATGGACACGAGCTTGCAGCAGTCCATAGCCCAGGCTGAACGTGAGCTTGCAGCAGTCCCTCTTGTTTCTGAGTCCAAATACTGGAATTACAAGTATGTCCCTCCATGCCTGAACCAAAGCTTAACAGACTGTGTATCACCACACAGTTTACATCCATGTTCTCACTAACACATTTTATTCATTGGCAAGTATTTAGTGGCACCTCATCACTAAATAACATTTCAGGGTGGCAGTAATTTTTTAATATGCTTTTAAAAGTTATTCTTTAAAATTAGAGTAAATGGGGGCTGAGGATATGGTTTAGGACTTGCTGGACAAGCGTAGAGACCAGAGCTCAAATAAAAGCTGAATGAAACTGCTATGGCAGACGGGGACAGGGCATCACATCCCAGAGATTTACCAGCCAGCAGCCATAGGATAAACACCAGGTTTGCTGAGATCCCTGTCACCAGAACTGAAGGAGAGAGTCACGGAGGATGGTAATATGCAGCAGCTATCTATTCTTGAGTATTGGAGTAGACTCACACTAGTAAAGTTGAAGGAAGAAAATTGGTGCTTCAAATATTCTTTCATTATTTTACAGCTAGCAACTTTTAATGTGTTGAGGTCATATTCAAAAAATCAAAATTTTCTTAATTCAATCAAGCAAAGAACACTTGAAAGTTTTGTTCTATTGGGACTTAGTATAAGCCCAATCTTTATCATAAACAGTTGAAAATAATTACTAAATTTGAGAGTCAAGGTTTGTTTTTGTTTTTTGGTTTGGTTTGGTTTGGTTTGGTTTGGTTTGGTTTGGTTTTTTGAGACAGGGTTTCTCTGTGTAGCCCTGGCTGTCCTGGAACTCATTCTGTAGACCAGGCTGGCCTCGAACTCAGAAATCCACTTGCCTCTGCCTCCCAAGTGCTAGGATTAAAGGCGTGTGCCACCACTGCCCGGCGAGAGTCAAGGTTTTAAAACCTGACTTATGGTGCTATTTAAAATCTTAACAAATTGTGAAGGATTACATGAGTTTTGAAATTTTTCAAAAAAGAACCCATAATACCTGTAGCGTATTATTATTCCACTCCAGACTGCAGATTTAAGGTATTTAAAAGGATTGGATTTGGATTTCTTTGGGGATGTATTTTGAGTCTGTGGGTGTTGTGTATCTTCCTTGCAGTTAGAAGTAAACTGGGTTTTGCAAATGGTCATTTTCTAACATGGGTCTGCATGTTACAGGGGCTCCAACACCAAGTGGCTCAGGTAGCCACTCAGCTGGAGGCTGCACGATTGCTAACGTACAACGCTGCTAGGCTCGTAGAAGCCAGAAGGCCATTTATAAAAGAAGCATCTATGGCCAAATATTATGCATCAGAGGTAAATAGAAGGACTTATCAGCCTCTTTTTTTTTTTTTTAATAAGTGAGATAATTAGTCTTTCACTTGGGAATATTGATTAAGCTTAGGCTATCCTCCAGAGAAGAGAATGTGCACTTTCCACTTCCTGCAGTAGCCAAGTATAGGTAGAACTGCCATAGGAAGATGTGTTATTTCTGTGGTGTCTCAGTGTTTTTGTGAATGGCCACACCACACCAAGTCCATAGAGGCCTCCTCTGAGTGATGGCTTCAAGCTGTGGTTTCAGGCTGGGCTACAATGAGTTGCCATGGAGGATATGTTCATGACAGGACCATATGAGACTGAAAGTGCCAAGAAAACATGGTCTACATGCGTAATATCTTCTATTCAGATATATCCACTCTCTGTGTACACATGGAACTATGGCAAGAGAGTTGACCCAAGTTAGGGGGCAGGTGTCTCCACTCTTGACACTGTGTCTAATATTTTGATTTAGGAGGATCCAACCTTTTGACATTCTCCAGATGGGATGAGCTGCTTTCATAGCTTTCCTGTGGTACATATAGCCCCTGGGCTGCAGGCTGGATATGCAGACAGATACTCATTTAACTCTTTCAGCTCCTAAAATGAGAGACTGCCATGAACTGGGCTCAGTGTAAGAGAGGAGAAGAAACTGGGAGGATGGGCTGGTCCTGGAGGACAGGTGGTTTGACTGTTTTAATGGGGTCTCAAGGATGTCCAGAGAAAGCCTGAACCCCAGAATTTCTTTCTCTCTCTCTCTCTCTCTCTCTCTCTCTCTCTCTCTCTCTCTCTCTCTCTCCCTTGCTGCCTCTCTCTTTCTCGCCCTGTTTCTCACTCTCTTTCTCATACTCTCTCTGTCTCTCTCTCATTCTTGCAGTCTCTCTATGTGTCTCTCCCTTCCTCTCTCTTCCCTCTCTCTGTATCTCTCTCTTTCTCTGCCACCTGTCTGTCCAGGCTACATTATTTCTTAGCCTAACTCCTAGGCCACCCAGCTGCTTTCATGGTCCCTATTGCTGTCCCCAGTCCAGTCTTGCTCTCTTTTTGGTGGCCATGATGTCACTTGGAACTTTTCAGTGACTTCTCACAGTAAATGGAACAATATTCATATTAGTTTCTGACAGTGCTACAGCAAGCAAATTTCCCAAAATGCAGTGTTTTGAAGTGTGCAGTTTTATCAGCTACCTCTTTGAGAGGTCAGAAGTCTGACATTGGCTTTACAGATATCAAATAAAGATGTTCACAGAACAGGCTTTCTGGAGGCTCCAGGGAAGAACCTTCCAGCACCCAAGGGCTTGACTCACGTCCCTTTGTCCATCTTCATGGCCAGCAATGTAGCATATTCAAAGATCTCCCTCCCTCCCTCCCTTCCTCCCTCCCTCCCTCCCTCTCTCCTTCTCCCCCCCCCTCCCCCCGAGTTGCTGTGGTCAGCTTACCTTCAGTGACTGGCTTTCCAGCCATCCTTCCTCCTTTATAAGCACTGTCAGGATTGTATGCTCCATCCCAATAACCCAGGATAGTTTTCTTATCTCAAGTCCTTGACTCAGTCCCAGCTGCAGAGCCCCTCTGTGGTCAGGCTAAATAACACCTTCAGTTTCTAGGAACTGAGCTCTCTCTGGACATCCTTGAGGAGCCATTACAATAGTCAAACTGCTTGCCCTTCTCCCAAGGCCAGCCCGTCCTTCCAGTGTCTTCTCCCCTCTCACTCTGACCCCAGTCTCGCTGGTCCCTGAGGCCAATGGCCCCTACTCTATTTGGAGTCCTTATACATGTTACGTTGCTCCTCAGCTTATAATGCTATTGGAGGCGTCAGCCAAGCTGTTTCCTCACGACAGTTTTCCTGACAAGCTCTTCTGCTCTCTGCAGCTTACAAAATCTGTGTCAAGTGGTTTAATGTCTGCCTCTAAATGACCACAAGGACCGAAGGGGTAGCGTCTGTCTCCCGCCACCCTCAGTAAATATCTGCTAAGAAATGATGCCTGTTGGCAAGCATATGCATATGAATAAGTCTGGTTTCTTTTTCAAAAAAAAAAATCTATGATTTAATGGGGAATTTTAGAGAAATAACTGCAGGCCTTCCACTTGCTAACAGTGAATGTGTGCTCCTAAAAATGTCACTCCAAGGCTCATCTTGCACAAGTTCCCGTCTGTAACCGGCTCCCTGCCTTTGGTAGGTCGCTGGGCTAACAACAAGTAAGTGCATTGAGTGGATGGGAGGGGTCGGCTACACCAAAGATTACCCTGTGGAGAAATTCTTCCGGGATGCAAAGATCGGTAAGCAGATTTTCCATGTTCGCTTGTTTTATTTGCCACTGTGGGTATTTGGGCTATTGTGTTTGTCAATTTTATATTACTGGTACTTAGGTAAAAGCATTTTAATCTCTGCAGAATGTTTATTGACTTTTCTTCGTGGCTGGATTTCTTCCTTCTTCTATCAGAAAAATGAATTTATATTTCTAAAAACATCAAATTGACTCTTAAAATGCCTCCATAGACCATTTAAGAGAACTGCGACAAAATGCACTATCTTCATTTTCCTGTTACTGAAGTTGTTGGTATTTACCATTCCTGGAGTCTAATACTGTTCTTTGAAGTATGGTTCTAATTTCAGAAGGCAGCTGCCTCATCATGCCTGAGTGCTCCAGTGCTCCACCAGCAGCGAGGAGAGCAAACGGCAGTCCTGAAAGCTGCCAGGTCCTTAGAAGCAGCTGGGCTGGCTCAGTGATGCTCTAAGAGCCAAATCCTTACCTTGTCAAAATCACTCTGGAAACGGAATCCTGTTGCTCAGAGCAGATGCAGGGGTGGTGTCTTTCATATTCATCTCTGTGTGGCTCTTTAGCTGTGGGCACACTCCTAATTGTCCTGTTTCTCCTTTGGCTTAAGGTACAATATATGAAGGAACTTCCAACATCCAGCTGAACACCATTGCCAAGCACATTGATGCAGAGTACTGAGGTCCGCAGGATGGGCCCTCTCTGGTGCCTTACTGAGTAGAGTCTGCAGAGCAGTGCAGTGTTTCATTTGAAGCCCCTTGTCCTGGTCTCAGGCCTGGATTTTGTTCCTGTCTCTTTCCAATCTACTCTAAAACTATTTCTAAGCGTCTGAACACATTTATATTTCTAATCCTAGTTTTAGGGTGTACAAAAATTTCACTATACCAGCATTTGGAAAGAAGAAACCATTTGATGTATTGGTATTGCTAACAGAAATAGTCACTTTATATTCCTACTAAATCTTTGTACTGTGGTATGAGCCAGAGGAACGTTTGTTACAGTTGGCAATTTTTATTCAATACTCTATAGATTCGGTGGTACGTTGCTAAACAAGGTAGAAACTGATAAAATTTATTTGGGAAAATCTAGAACTCTTAGTTCTAAATATCAAAGAAATAGGAGAAAATAAAAATGTAGCTTGTAGGCCGTATAATTGACAACAAAAAAAAGTCCCAAATATTATATTAACCAACAAAAGCAGTGTGCTTGGCTGCTATAATTGAACTATATGAAAGATGTATTATGTGGTGGCTTTTAGCAGCTCATTTAAAAAACATGTCCCTGTATTAGTTTTCAACTATAAAGTTTAAATAATTTGGCCTAATCATCTGAAAACAATTTATTAAATCATGCACTATTTTTCAGTAGTATGATTTATTTCTATATTTTAATTGAGTATTTTTCCCTCAAACTTGGTTATTGGACTTTATCCTAAATAGTAATTAATTGAGAAATTCAATTTTGGTTTTCAAAATTGATTCTTAAGAGAAATATACCCCCATAAGAAAATAACATCACAATCTCATAAGGGTGGTGAACGGAGACTAGATAGTCTGAAAAGGCACATTCAGTATAAATATATGTAGTCATTTATATAGTATATTAAATAAGTTTATATTTGTGAAGACAAAGATCTATGTTTTACAATGCAAATGAAAAACAGGCAAAGCCTAATCAGATATCCAGCTGGTGAAGCCATTGATCAGTGTTAGGAATTTACAGTCAGGAGAAGACCCTCTAGTTGCAGACCCTGAGTCCTCTGGAGAGAGAAGTAGACAGTAGACAAATGAGTTTCACATTTCCAGAGGAAACATTACGAGTTAGATGTGAAAAATGCCCCAAAGCTCATGCAGTTGCTGAAAATAATCATTACTTCTAGACAGAAAGTATTTTAGTGCTTTTACAAAAGGATAATGTTTATTAAGAAAACTTGACATTTTCTAGGTAATTTTGCTTTGCACAGTCATGTTTATTGAGCTAAATTAATTTCCACAATGCAAATCATAGATAAATATGCAAGGTTGTGTAAATATAGTTGAGATAGGAATTACATTAAAACAGTAGGAAGAAATAGGACAAATTTAGGCCTTGAATCCAAAGAGATAAAGTCTACTTGACTTTCAAATGGGGGAAATGATGAAAGCCCTCACCCAGTCTTTCAGAACAGACAGATGAGGGTGATAAGAAAGCCAGGGTGGATGCAGTGCCCTGATGGGGCAGACATCTTCCACTTCTGTGACGATGTGAAGGAGGTGGGCCTACAGACGATGCAGTGGGAGTCAGTATGAGGAAACAGTCTTACCCTCCTTCTCTTGAGTTAGAAACCCAGGAAAGGGTGATAAATGCCACGTTCTAACCACAACATCAGCAGAGACTGTCTGTTACCTATTTAGATTGAAATGTGTCCATAGCATTGTAATTCCGCGTGTGTATTTTACACATACTCACAAAGGATGGTTAACAGGCATTAGTGACTAGTGTAATATGTGAACTCACCTGCTTCTCTCAGTGAGCCCTTGTATTGTTTCACCAAAGAGGATGTCTGGATCTACTCATATTTCTTCTGATTTCCGTGACTTTGTAATCTGTCATGAAACTATGTCCCTTGAGTTTGTGTCTGGTAAGGAACCACAAGCTGTTTGTTAGTTTGAGGGTTGAGATGACGAGGGGGGCAGGAGATAAAGAACTGACCTGGGGTATGCAGGTGGAATTGGTTGCCAAGTTTGCATTGTTAGAGATTTCATTTATCACATAAAATCAATTAAGAATCAATGTCAGGGACTTGAGGATCATGGAAATTTAAACCCAGAAAGACTGTAGACAACCACAAAGGCAGCTCTGTTCATTTAAACTGAAAGACTCTTAACCAAGGCTGCTTTCTCAGATCATCCATCCAAGGACAAAGACAAGAGTTCAGACAGAACGGCTCAACTTCAGTGTTCTTCCCGTTACCACAGTCGTTGTTCAACGGATCTTGAATTTTGTCCTTGTTTTATTTTGTTGTTGATTTATTTCAAGTTTAATTGATAAATAATGAACATCACACTAATGTCGTGATTGATCAGTCACTTGCTAAAGGCTCTTAGGCTATAGCCTGGATGTCAGGTCTGAAGATGGCTGTGTGAGAGCATTTTGCATCACTGTTATACTGTTTTTAAGACATACTCCACAGAGTATTTATGCTAATCTGTCATAAAGTAAAAGTTCTATTTTCATGGTATGTATGAGATTATGTTCATTGTTACAAAATCAGTGTTCTATGGGGAATGAAAAGATAAAGCACTAAATTAACTGGAGATTCTTGCTGCTATAATAAAGCACAGTTGTCACATACAGAAGAGCGAATGTTGTCTTCTTGAAAGGTGGAAAAGATGGACAACACCTTTGTCCACCATGCCAATAGCTCTTTTCTCAGGTAAGCCAGTTCGTTCATTTTCAGAAAGTAGGCCTTATAGACCAAGTTTAAATTCTTAATGCTAAAAATCCACCCCCACCCCGGAGGACTCTATTTCTTCATGACAATGTTAGTAGCTCTAGAGTAGAGAGGCCACTGCTTTTGAGCATATCCTCCCAGCAGATATTATCCCACAGATGTGTATGCTTGTGTGTTAGTCACTTTTTTTATTCTTATTTTTTTATTGGATATTTTCTTTATTTACTTTTCAAATGTTATCCCCTTTCCTGGTTTCCCCCCTCCCAGAAACCCCCTATCCCGTCCCCCCTCCCCCTGTTTCTATGAAGGTGTTCCCTCACCCACCCACCCATTCCCGCCTCCCTGCCCTCGATTCCCCTACCCTGGGGCATCTATCGAGCCTTCATAGACCAAGGGCCTCTCCTCCCATTGATGCCTGACAAGGCCATCCTCTGCTATATATGCAGCTGGAGCCATGTGTACTCCTTGGTTGGTGGCTTAGTCCCTGGGAGCTCTGGGGGTCTGGTTGGTTGGTATTGTTGTTCTTCCTATGGGGCTGCAAACCCCTTCAGCTCCTTCAGTCCTTTCTCTAACTCCTCCATTGGGGACTGCGAGCTCAGACCAATGGTTGTCTGTGAGCATCTGCCTCTGTATTTGTAGGGCTCTGGCAGAGCTTCTCAGGTGACAGCTATATCAGGCTCCTTTCAGCAAGCATTTCTTGGCATCCACAATAGTGTCTGGGTTTGGTGACTGTATATGGGATGAATCCCCAGGTGGGACAGACTCTGGATGGCTTTTCCTTCAGTCTGCTCTATATTTTGTCTCCATATTTGTTCCCGTGAGTATTTTCTTCCCTTTTCTAAGAAGGACCGAAGCACCCACACTTTGGTCTTCCTTCTTCTTGAGCTTCATGTGGTCTGTGAGTTGTATCTTGGGTAAAGGATCACTTTTCTAATTCAGTGATACACCGCAGTACAGAGCCATAGGGGATTACATCTTGTATTTTCTGTATTCCTACCCCAGTAGAAGTGTGTTTTTGTGATTGCTCCATCTGAGATATTGTGGTTTCTGAGCTACCATTATAAAAGTAAGTGTCCATCCTTATTTAGGGTGTGTCCATCCTTATTTAGGGTGTGTCCATGTCAATGTTCCTTCTCTGTTCTCATAATTACATATTCACAAAAATGTTAGGCAGAAAAGTGCCAACATGAGTCCTGTGCAGGAGTGCTTTAGATCCATTGAAACTATAGCAGGCACTTAACACTTTTACTACATCCCAAATATGTGTCCACAGCTTTTTTTTTCTTTTGAGACAAGGTCTCTATGTAGCCTTGCTGTCTCTGGAACTTAACTATGTAGACCAGGCTGTCTTCAAGAACACACTGATTCTGCTTACCTCTGCCTCCCAAGTGCTGGAATCACCACGGCCAGCTCCATTCTATAACCTCTACACCTGCTAACAACAGTCTATGAGGTGGCTGCTCTTGTATCTTACTATGCGAGAAGGAGACTGTAGCATGGATACTTTAATTTAAGAAGGCTGTACATTGGTTCATGCATGGCATTTGTGGGGAACCTGGCTGCTGAAGACTCTCCTACTTTCATTTCTTGGAGTGATTATGGCTGCTCAATCTTCAGAGGCTTCCCAGTGAAATGCTGCTCCTAACCGTCCTCTCTTACCTAATCAGTCTTCAGAGAATAGGTTCAACTCTTCTCAAGCTATGAACAGGGTAGGTAGTTGAGTATGGTTGGAGTGTGGGTTTTGGGAGACAATGATAATGCCCTGGAGGTGTGTGACTAAGTGGTAGCACTTGCGTAGCATATATAAGACATTTGGGTTTGGTCTCCAATAAAGGAGTAGGTAAACTGGGTGACAGGAAAACAACACTTAGAAAAGCAAAGTTCTGAAAAAGACATGGTAGGTTTGCACACATAGACTGTCTGCCATGTTTGACAATTGAACTGGAAGATCTTTTAAAGGAGGCAGTCACCAAGAGCTAGCCTAGGTTGCGCATAGGCATAATAAAAATCTAAGTGCCCACAGCAGGGTATTTGAGTTGCAGTTATCTGTACAGACATATCACAATAAAAATTCTAATATTACAACTTCGTAAAAAACAAAACCATGGTGGGAGTGAGGACGCAGCTCAGTGGTAGAGCATTCAGTGTGTGCAAGGCTCTGGGTTCAATCTCCAGCACTGGGAAGGAGAGGAAGGAGAGGAAGGAGAAAAAAACACTGTAGGCAGGAAAATAAAATAGGACGGGAATAATAGCACACCGAGAATTATTTATAGATGTAAGTGGGTTAGACCTACTTAGTAAAAGGTATTCAGATAGCCCTGCATAGTGGCACACACCTTTAATCCCAGCAGTTGGGAGGCAGAGGTGGGCAGATCTCTGTGAGTTCAAGGCCATCCTGGTCTACAGATTGAGTCCAGGACAGCAGAGCTACACAGTGAGACCCTTCCTTGCAGGGGGTGGGGGAAGATTCAAATGAGAAGGCCAGCGATATGAGGCCGCAGTTAAAAACACTTGTTGCTCTTGCAAAGAACCCAAATTTGGTTGTCAGCACCCACGTGGTGGCTCACAGTCATCGGTAACACCAGCTCCCTGGGTCTGGTGCTCTCTTCTCCCTTCCACAGGCCTCAGGCACTCACATATCTGCAAGCAAAACTCATGCCCATAAAAATAAATCTTTTTAATGCTATTTAAATGAGGTAAAAGAAAAATTTAAAGCCTAGCTACATGAAGTTAGAAATATCTAAAACAAGAAAAGAAAGTTGGAATATATGGAAAAAGACTACAAATGCTATAAAAACAAAAATAGGAATAACTATAACAAAACTGATTTAAAGACAAAACTAACTTTAAAGAATATCTCATAAAAAGAGAGAATTCGCCAAGAAAATCCAACAGCCATGAACTTTATTACCCCTAAAAACATAACTGGGAACTACATAGAGCAAAACAAATAGAAATAAATGAGAATAATTGACAAAGCTGTAATCGTGGCCATGGCTTAGAAAATCAACAAGTCAAAGAAGGGAGCTAGGAGGCAGACATGTAATCTCAGCACTGGCAAGCCTGAGAGCAGGAGGATTGCCATGAGTTTGGGGCCAGCAAGGTTGCACATGAGAGAGAAGGAGGATGGAGCAGAAGAAAAGAAAAGTCCCAAAAGTCTCTAGTCCAGGAAGCCAGGTGCCTGTTTCAAATTGAGTGAATGAGCTGTGACTTGGGCCAAATCCAATGCACTTTCTATTGGCACTGCCTATTTTTGTCATAGCCTATAAGTTAATAGGCTTCTGTGCTATAGATGGCTAGTAAAATGCATGGTACAGCTTCAAATAAGAATGGGTTTCTATGTTTTAAACAGTATGTAAATAACACAATGTCCTTAACGTTGACTTTTACTACAAAGCCTAAAATATTTACCTTTTGGCCCTTTAAGGAAAAGTTGTCCATTCAATGTCTACCTCTATGTCAGATTTCTCTGAAGAGGTTAATCAGTCTAACCGTCAGGGTAGAATACCAAAACACAAATTGACAATGAGCTTTTTTTTTTTTTTTTTTTTTGTAATTCTATTAGCTCCCTCCCTCCCTCCCTTTACAAACACCTTCTTATCCCCATCTTTAAAAACTGAATTTCCTGTTGGGTGGTGGTGGTTCATACCTCTAATCCCAATATTCCCAGAGACAGAGGCAGGCAGATCTCTGTGAGTTCAAGTCCAGCCTGGTCTACGGAATGAGTTCCCTGACAGCCAAAGCTACACAGAGAAACCGTGTCTTAAGAAATAAACAAACAACTGACATTTCCCAGCTTGGTGTGGTGGCACATGGCCATAATCCTAGCACCGAGGAGATTAAGACAGGAATATCATGAATTTGAATCCAATCTGACCTCAACCCCATTTCACAAAACTAACTCCCTAAATTTCTGTGAGCCACTGCTCTGTAGGTCTGGAAGTGGACCATGGGTGCTTTATATCCTGTCCCTCAATCCCTGTTTGTCTGCTTTCACTTTTATAGGTGAGTTTAAACTCCTAAGTCCTCCTTTTTACCCTCAGTTGGTAGTCTGCTCTATCTATCCCAACTGATGTGATTTCAGATGGCCTTCCTGGAAGCCTTGCTCTGCCTGAGACCTCCTCCCCTTGACTGGCTTCTTCTCCCTTCAGTGACCACTTTCATCCTGATGCTGTCCATCTTTCCTTTACAGCCTGCACTATCCTCTAGAGGTGAGGAGTGTCTTAGAAGCGCAGGCTGTGGAATGGTACTCCCAGTGTTTCTTAATCATCCTGCAGGGGGCCCAACAGGCTTTGAAAATTTGAGTTTAAGGGCTGGAGAATTGAGATAGGAGACCTGGGTAACAATGTAGAGTCACGTGAAACCTTTAGTAAGGGTGGAATGGTCTGGAATGATTCTTTTCAAAAGGCTCGTTTCTAGAGCCATGAGTCCTCTGATTGGGCCTCTGGCCTGGGAATCTGTCTGTTTAGAAGCCTCCCTGGGAACTTTATCACACTAAAGCTTGAGAAGGGCTCTCAAAACAACTCTTATCCCAAAGACCCCTTTTTTTGTTTCTATCCCAGTGTTACCCAGCAAAACTCATTCAGTAAATGCCAGGACTTCCTGAAACCCTGCCTGCCTAAAGAAGGGAAAAGGGACCTTCTCAAAGTTCATCACAGAGGCCCCATTCCCATCCCAAAGACCTCCTGGGAAGCCTATTGCTTTCTTGGATCTGTGCAACCAAAGCTGTCAGGGGCCATCTGCTCACCTTACTCCCACCCCCAAACAGGAGGCTCTATGGCACTTGTTTCACCTTCTTACCAACAGAGCCTGTGAGGAGGAGGATGCTAGGATGTGTCACCAAAGCTTCATGTTTTAAAATCCAGCAGTTTCTCTTAGAGACCTTTTCCCATTTGGAGATGTAAACTAACAATCAAGTGACATCAGACAGTATGGTGTGGCACCCATGGAGAGCTAGGACTCAGAGGGTTCATCCAGCCTAGTGGTCAGCCCCAGTACAATAGATATACAGCTCCTTTAACATGCCATCTTTCCCAGGCACAGGCTTAAATACGCTTATCAATGGCTGCTATGCTCATCTTCAGATGTGTTCAATAATGCCTTCGTTGGCCCAGTGGTCAAGAAGTCCTGGGAACTATTCAGGTTGAAATGTATTAATATGAAAGGTTGCCGGATAGAGCAAAACATATCGGTACATACCTGAAATCCTGCTGGGAAAGCAGAGGGGAGAGGATTATAGGTTTGGGGCCATCCTGGACTAAAAGCAGTTCCAACCAAGGGTCATAGGCCTAGTAGAAAAAGAAGAAGAAAGAAAGGGGTGGGAGGAATTAAAAAAAAAAAAAAAAAAGACATGGACTTTCTGTTTTGCTTTGAATGTTGTGTTAAAAGGACTTAAATCATCGGTGTCTATGTTCTCAGAAGTCACCTTGGTGTGGGCAGGGTGCTGTCTGGGCTAGCACTCTTTTTAACTTGGTTGACCCTGGGTTTACACATCTTACCTTGTTCCTGCTGATTTTATTTTTCTTTTTAGTCTATAATTTCTACTGGACCTCAGCAACCAGGACGATCTCCAGAAGACCAAACATTTCAGAACAAGCCGGCCCCAGCATCTCTGGCTACTAGTATAGGGGATGAGGGAGCTCAGTCTGAATGAAACTGAGTGCAGAAGTCTGAATTGCACATTCTAGGCAAAGGGCAGACCATCCCGCTGGCATTTCGAATAGCTCTTGAAAGGCAGCCCTCATCCATCCTTGTTCATGTCCAGCAGGGTTCATCAGGAGCAGGCAGTGCACTTGTGTTTGGGGTTAATTGGTTCTTTGGTTTGAGGCTTTTAAGTCATTTCTCTCAAGATCCACCTCTTACTCTTTAGCCGTTGTCCTATTCGCTTGACTTCTAAAAAATTTTGATCTCCAGTTCCTGTACCATCTTAGGACTTCAATTTGTGGTTTCCCCTCCAGGGCTACCTGGTCACTTCAGCAGAGGACACCTGAGGTCTCCATTCTTGCATTCCTTGCCTAGAGCCAACAGGTGACTCAGTCCCATCCATGGGCTTATTCTTTGAAGCTTTTGTATTCAGCATTCTACTGCCACATTTCTTATAGCTAATATAATCTTTCCATGAATTCATGGTCCAGGGTACTTTTTTTCAATGTAATTTAAGGTGCAATTGAGGGCTAGAGCTGAAGGCTGAGTAGTTAAGAACATCTGCTGCCCTTGCAGAGGACCAGGGTCTGGTTTCTAATACCTCAGGGCAGCTCACAACCTCCTCTGACTCCAGCTGCTGAAAACCTGATGCCCTCTTCTGGCCTCTGCAGATACTTACATACATATAGTGCACTGTACATACACTCAAGGACACAAATACATACAAAATATAAATAACAAGTGTTCTAAAGCATTTGAAGTTATAAATTATTTACACAAAACTAATTGTTTAAATGTCACTTTTGAAATTTTAACTAAATGTTATGACTTTTTATAAAAAAAAGAAGAAGAAGAAGAAGAAGAAGAAGAAAGAAAGAAAGAAAGAAAGAAAGAAAGAAAGAAAGAAAGAAAGAAAGAAAGAAAAGAAAAGAAAAAGAAAACCCCTTCACAGACTTGGGATTCAATGTCTGTAACTGAATGTAGAGAATTCATGTGATATTCTGTGTGTGTTGCCACTAGGCCTCAATAGTTAGTCAATTTAAGAAAGAGTGGTACAAATTAGTAATACTTCAAGCTATTGCTCAACCCCTGTATGAAACTGCTCCAAAGCCATGCCTATTCCTGGCAGCCTCTGGAGCTACCCATCAAAACACAAAAGAGAAGCCAGAAAGATCAGCTCAGTGCCACGGGGAGTAATGACTGGTTACACAAGAATCTGTTACTCTTGTGTCATCTGCGAGGAAGGGCTTGGCAGGTTTGTAATTTGTCTCCTAGCTAAGATAATCTTCCTTACTGCTAGAGTAGCCTGTTCCTCTGATAGTGACTTCCCCTGATGTTTTATGTTTGATATAGCCTCCTTTTGTGTTACTCTGTGGGGACAAGGCAGATGGGGGAGCTATAGTGACTTGAACGGTGTTTGGTGTGAGAATGATATTTAGGTTCCAGGTCATGGTGTACTGGCATGAAGCAGGGAATCCCAGTGAATACATTTATTATCTGTTTGTTTATAGAATGCAGACCAGAGACAGCCTAAGATCTGAACTCTCTTCCACGGGTCTAAGAGCAGTTATCACATTAAGAATATTTGAGTTAAACTTGGAAAAACATGTGAAGGTTTCATTGTGAAAAGATCTGACTGATTGCTGGATTCTTGGGACTAATGAGTTAAAATTTTGTCTTTCTGCTGTTTTTCTAAGTGAGGCTAGAGAGGTAACCCAGAAAGACAAATGTCACATCTCTCTTTTTGGAGGCTCCTAGCTCCAGATCTTCAGATGTGAATACATAATGCACAGTAACTACAGAAATCAGAAAAGTTAAATGGAGCCATTGTCAGGATATGGGGCTTGGGGAGCAATAGAGAGGGGAATAGCAGGATACAACAGATCTAATCAAAGAAATAGAAAAAGGGGGGACTCCCTAGGGAGGGGGAGGGAGGTAAATATAGAAGAAGGGGGAATAGGAGGGAATAGCAAGATACAAGTGATCTGGTGGGGCAATGGGGAGAGGGAGGTCTTTGGGGAAGGGTGAAGGATGTGAGTAAAGGGGAGAGGTGGGTAAAGTAACAATAGGAATGTCTGAAAAGCCCCAAGGAATGGTACTGCTAACTAGTTACAAAAAGCCTATAATACACACAGCTTTGTGTCTAAATACACATATAATTTTAATGAACATTTCTCCTCTGGGCTGGTGGTACTCCCTCCAAGAGCCAAAGACTACCTAACAAAAACCTCAGTATCAGATATGAGAAGCCCTCTTTTGAGTTGTTGACCACAACTGTCCAAGAGACTCCCAAACATATAGCCTACTGATGTGGTCCTTGGTTACCCCCAGAGGTGGAAGGTTAAGGTCCCATTGCTTAACCCAGAGACCCCTGAGCTGGAACTGATCTCAATGCCCCCTTCCCTGAGGGACTAGCTGTCATTGGACAAGAAGGCATCATGCAAGTTTGCAAAGGCGCCTATGAACCACATCAACAGCCAGCATGGTATGATGATGCTGAGGGTGCAGTAGAGGCCCGCACGCCTTACAGGGCAGTAAAGGCATCATGCCTTACAGCTCTGTAATTGGAATTAAGACCCTTTCGATAGGGGCTGGAGAGATGGTTCAGCAGTTAAGAGCACTGACTGCTCTTCCAGAGGTCCTGAGTTCAATGCCCAGCAACCACATGGTAGCTCACAACCATCTGTAATGGGATCTGATGTTCTCGTCTGATGTGTCTGACAGCTAAAGTGTACTTAAATAAATAAAATAAATAAATCCTTTTTAAAAAAAAAAAAAACCCATTCAATAAGAGGAATAACAATAGAAGTCATGGTTACCAGAAGATAATCTATGACCACAAATTTATTAAACCACCATATCCCTAATGACAGTCTGTAAACATTTGCCCTTGTACCTACAGATAAGTGTAGTCTTCTCTTCACCCCTCATGAATAAAACTTCTCTTTGCAATGGATGGAGACACCTACAGAAAACCACAACTGGTCAAAGTGGCGGGAGGGTGGAGGAAGTTCTTCAGGCCACCCAGCCCTTTGACGCACACTTCGGGAGCCACTACAATGAACAAATACGTGATGGAGAGATGGAAAAGATAGGAACCTGAAACCATGGAGAGAGGCAGACCTGGAGATCGGACAGGATTCAATGGTGGTGAGGACCAGGATGATGTTAAGCTGATGTCACTGCTACTTGAGGCAATAGTGATGTCCAGATCCATGCTGCTGCTGAGGACCATGCCTGGGCCCATGGTGCTACCACAGCCGGGGGCTGTGTTGATGTCCTGTGTTACCACCGAAGGCCATATGATGTCTGTGGTCTGTGCTGCAGCTTGAAACCATATTGATTTAAGTCTGTGGACCAGGCCACCACTGGAGGTCATATTGATCTGAGTAACCTGCACTACCACTTGAGGCTATGGTGATGTCTGTGATCTGGGCTGCCTCTGGGGGTCTCATCTGGGTCTTTGGGCGTACTGCAGCTGGGGGGCCATGTTTGTGATCTGCTGTTACCAGAAACCATATGGAAGCTCATGATCAGTGCTCCCATTGACTATAAACAACAGGAAGCTATTTTTACAGTGATACCAATGATTACAGACACATAATTGAGGAACAAGAGACATGGAAGGCTTCTGTGACAACCCCTACTCCCACCACAATTCCCAACCCCCAAAAAATGAGCAGCCTAAACAGGAAACCATCAAAGAGAACTCTGAAAAGGTATGATAAGGATGCTGAAATTAGCTATCCACAATTGATGGCTGTGGGAGTGTATGTCTATTTAAGGGCAGGTCACTAAGAGTTTGACCATGCTCAAGTGAGTATATAGATAACACAAATTGAATTTTTAAAAATTTAATATTTTTATTTTCTTTTGGGAGGAGTTCACAAGGGTGGGGGCGGACATGGAAGGACTGGACAATGAGTGTGACTGGGGTGCCTGATGTAAAGTTCCCAAAGACTCGATAAAAATATTATGTTGAGAAAAATGCAGCTTTGTGAAGCACAGTCCCAGTGGATGTATCTGTAAGACACGTCCACTCCAAAGGCTCAGGGAACATTGCAGAAGAGAGGGTGGAAAGACTGTAAGAGCCAGAGCACCAGGGAGTTTGCTGTCTTAGTGATATCAGAAGCCACACCCATACAGTCTCATCAACTTGACTGCCTAAATGTGAGCTGAACAGGAAGACACCAAAGAAGATGCCAAACAAGGATAGTGCTGTGATGGTTGTGCAGCTCCAGAAAGACCACACCAGGCCAAACAGTTCCAGTAGGATTTATTGAAAGAGAGGGGGCAAGGTGGCGATGAAAAGAGAAGGGGGGAAGAGAGAGAGAGAAATCAGAGGGGTTTTCCGTTTATATATGGATAGTGACGTAGCCACAGGTAAAAGTGGGAGGTGGGCCAAGTGAATTCTGGGAATATGGTGACTGTTGCCTTGGCACAGATGTGTGCGTAGCACTGTCACCTAGGTGTGATGTCACTGGTTTCAGAGGTCCTAATGCCAACATACCTCCCTTCTTATTATTATGAAGAGAAGAAAAAAGGGGGGGGAAGCCAATGGTGAAAGGGAAATGGGGTGTCGTGTCTCTTAAACTACTTCCTGCTGTGTAGGGGCAATTTTGGGGTGTAGCTGACTTTCACCATCAGGGTCCACCTGGTAAACATTTGCATCAGGTTCCTCTGGGGACAGCAGCTCTTCTGTGGGCAGTGGCTGATAATCCTGTAACAGGAGCTGATTAATAGTTTGGTTAGAAATTTTTTGTATTTGTCATTGAAGGAATGTAGAAACAAGATTAATGAGGCAGTGTTGGAACAAGCCTGGCACAGTGGAAAGAAGCGCCACGTGTCTGTCCCGGGTGCTGCTGCTCTGGGTGGGACAGGAGACACGGGAAGTGGCCAAGCATCTTCCCACGCAGTCTGACGGGCAGGTGGGGGCTGTGGGAAGCCTTTGCGGGCCCTGCCCGTGGGTGGGGGAGGGGGCCATTCCCAGCGAACGTGGCAGCCTTCTCCGTGGGTTCTCTAGCCTGGGGCACCACAGTCACTGCAGGAGCGCAGCTGGGGTTCCTGCCAAGACCAGGTTTTGGTGGCTTGGGGCGCCGGGCTAGCTGCTTAGGCTTGGGTGAATGAGTACCCTCTGGGAGCGATGGGAAGCCCTCGGCAAGAGATTAGATGTGGCTCCTTAATCGAGGGCCGGATCCCTCACTTCCCACAGCGGGTCCAGATAAAGTGACAGTTCATAATTCTAAGACGTTTATTGTCATCGTGTGGAGACTGGTGTAGATGGAATTGTACCTTCACCCCTCTGGGAGAGGCAAGGCACTGGGAAGGGGTGTGGCTAAGCCTCTAGGTGTCTCATTAACATGGGGATGGCTTGGAACTGTGTGACCACGCCTCTACCTGAGGAGGGGTGGTACGTGACCGTGACTGGAGCCAAAAGCCTCCTGGAAGCATTGGCATAACGTTTTCTGGTCCCTTGTGGATTGTTCCGCTGGGTCGCCCAGATTTTACGCCTATGCTCAACTGGGTGCCATATTGCCTGTCACAGATCAGTGCCCCACAAGGCAGGGAGCGAATAATAACACCAGGAGGATGACTAGAAAAGGCATTACGAAAGTTAGTTTCCTCTTCCATACACATAGCCGGCAATCTTTAAAGTGACCAGGCCTGGTGACATTGAGGAGCTGGTACGCCGAGGTCAAGGTCTGAAGCAAAAGGTGAAATGACAAGTTAGTGCCATTTATGAGGGGCAATGTCAAAGAGGTGGAGACCTCGGAGGAGTGTTTGATTACTTCCCCTACTTTTCTAATGTCTAGAGGTTGGGCAATTGAGACATATTTTCTCTGGATATGGATAGTACTTACTGGGGCCCCGGGTTGATTTTTACAGTAGAGCTTACCAACAACTCCTGTCTCCTACCTGGAATCCCATGGGTCTTGTATGTAGAAAAAGAATGTCTTGCGGTGTTGATTGGAGAAATAATTGGTCCATGATCCTAGCATATGTATCTGACAAGACCAATATGGACAGCTTCCAGACTATGTACTCTGACAAGACCATCAACCCCAGCCACTTCCCTTAGAGGAAGGACCGGTGCTGAGTTAGGTGACTCTGGAGAAGGAATTGGGGGTTTGACTGTGGCCTTAGAAAGTGTGATAGGAGGGGTGAAGGTCGGCGCCAATGCAGGGCAATTGGAGCGACCTGCAGCTGGCACAGAAGGAGGGGAGGAGTCTGGAGAGGTTAAGCTAGTAGGCCCTGGGGTATCCTGGTGAGAAGGAGAAACTGAGGAGGCAGTTTGGGTTTTTGGCAGCACGGAAGCAGGTCTGCGGCAGAAGGGAGGCGATTCATTAGCTGGATGTAGGGTTGTAGAGTCATCTATTAGTGGTTGAGTAGGTTTCATGACTAAGAGAAGTTGGGATGAGGAACAAGCAGAGCACATGGAAGGATGAGAGTGAAGACAGATGAATGCTTGGATAAATGGGACTTCCTTCCATTTACCCGACTGCTGGCAGTATGCATGGAGATCTCTCAAAACGATCATGTCTAACGTGCTATTAGCTGGTCATTTGGAACTATTATCTAAAGAGTATTGAACCCAGACCTTATTGCAGAGGTGTATCAATTTTGAGGTCCTCAAATTGGGCATTAATTTTAGAGATTTGAGATTTTCCGGAGACATCCCAGTGGGGTGCCTGGGGGTACTTTCGAAGATCGTTTAGTGCCCATTGGGTGTTGGGGATGTTACTGAACTCTTCGTGGTTTCCTGACTGGGAATCGAACCCAGGCGGCAGCGGTGAGAGCACCGAATCCTAACCACTAGACACCCTTCACAAAACTACAGACAACTGAGGGAAGCTAGGAGTGGGAGAGGGGGCCTTCCCTAGGGAAGAGCACACCAACTAGTTGTCCAATACCAAACAGTCAGCCCTGAAAATGTGAAGCATTATGTGCCCTATGAAAAGGCTGTATTTAGGAGTGTGTGTGTGTGTGTGTGTGTGTGTGTGTGTGTGTGTGTGAGTTAACATCTGAAGGTCAGTCTCATATATACCACCAAGGAACAGGTGGGATCTGAAGTTTAAAAAGTAATGCTGTTACACTAATACTCCTTAAAGTGAAATAGGTATAAATCTAACAAAATATGTACTAGATCCATATGAGAAAACTACAAAACATTGATGAATAAAAGAAGCAAATTAAATGGAGATATATTGTATGTTCATGGGCGAAACAACTCAGCATTATCAAGATATTAGTTCTTCCAAAATTACTGTAGCTATAGACTCAATACAAGCCATATCCAATGCCCCAGAAAGCTATTTAGTAGATAATAGCAAGTGAATCCTACAGTTTATGTGAGAGAGGCAAAGTAACGAGAGTAAGCAAAACAGTATTGAAGGGACACAGCAACACTGAAGAATTACCCAACCTCAAGACTCAACAGTAAAGCTACAGTGACCAGGTAAGTACAATATCAGTCAAAGAACAGGCAAAGAGAGCAGAGTTCAGGGCCCCAAGATAGACCCAAATAAGTATTGCAAACTGGCCAATAGCAAAGGAACAAAGTCAATAAAAACAAATCAATTATAACCTTTCTGACAACAACTGGACTAAAACAACCAACATGCACATGAAAAAAAAAAAAAAAAAAGACAGAGACTATGCCTGTCACAAAACTTAAATCATACAACTAAATCGAAAACACAAATGTGAAATATCCAAAAGAAAAAACCTTGGATTTGTCAATGACTTTTTTCATTTATTTAATATTTATTTCAGTATGTGCTACATATGTGCGCGTGCACATGCGCACGCACACACACACATTTGAACACACACGCGCATGCACACATGCACGTGTGCATGCACACACACATGTGCACGCAATTGGCCAGCCATGTGGGTCCCTGAGTGTGAATGCAGGTTGTCAAGCTAGAAGCCAAGCACATTTACCCAATAAGCCATCTCACTGGCCTGCTGAATGTGACCCATGTCAGACATGACCTGCTTTAGGTCTTACATTGTCTCCTAAAGTTCATGTGTTATATTCTTGTTCCTACGAAGTGCTCTTGGGAGTTTGTGGGACCACAAACATGGGTGTGGGTCCTAATAAAAGATCGGGTCATTAGGGGTGTACCCTTGAAGGAGAATTCTAGTTCCTTTCTCTTCTTCCATGTCCCCTGACTCACCATGAGGAATCAGATGAACACTTTCCTGGGCTATTTACCCCCATTATAATGTACTGCTTCTCCCCAATTCCAGAAGTAGCAGGGTAAAAAAAAAAAGTGGGCTGAAACCTCTGAAAAGGACAGCCAAAATGAACTCTTAATAGTTGACCATACCAAGTGCTGTCATAGTGATTGGAAGCTGAGTAGCATGTGACCCATGAGAGACTTAAGAGGCTGAAGTTAAGGCTCTGCTCTGCAGAAGACATGGTTGAAAGAATAAACAGGCAAACCACAAACTAAGAAGATGTTTTCCAAGACTCTTTATCCGTACTAGACAAAGTAATACTCAGCAATAGGAAAAGAACCAAATTAAAAAGTGAGCTCAGGGTCTGCTTAGTTCAAATGATTAAGAATGATTGTTGTTTTTATGGGGGACCTGAGTTGAGCCCCAGTACCCACCATTGAGGAACTCACAACCCCCAACCCTAGAGGCTCTAACAGTCTTTTCTGGCCTCTGAATACCCACATACACTCTACACACACACACACACACACACACACACACACACACACACACACACACACACTCGCGCTTGCTTGCTTAAATGAAAAAAATAAAAGGTGGACCCAAACATTAAGAGGATCCTTAGCAAAGGAGAATTACAGACGGCAAATGGTCATATGGACATCTGCTCTACATTAGATGCTGTCTGGGAAATGCAACTCCCTACTATATAGTTGCCACAGAGCACTACACGTGCCTGGAACTGCCATGAGGTGGAAGCAACCAGGGCTTTTGTTCTTTGCTGGTGGGACTATAAGGCAGCTCAGCCACACTGGAAGACAAGTTGACTGTTTCTTAGAAAATAAAGCATGCCATTACCAAGCAATCCAGCAATCATACTTCCTAGTACTCACCCAATGGAAGTGAAAAAAAAAAAGAAAGAAAGAAAGTGAGTTCAGCCACACGAACACCTGCATGTAGATGTTTACAGTGGCTTTATCATAATTGCCAAAATTTGGAGGAGGCAACCAAGCTACTCATCAACAAGTCAATTGGTAAATAAACGATAACCTAGCCAGAGTGAAAAATTATCCTACACGGAATTGAAATGAATTGTCTCAGGAGGATGGAGATCTTGGGCCGGCCACAAGTTGACTGAAGGAAACTGACCACAAGCTCTGGACTCCAAGGCTCTCTTTTCCTCCCGAGCTCGACCTTCTAAAGTTCAATCACCTAGAGCCTGCGTGGGCCATGGGATACTCCTCCTTGCTCATGCTGAACTTCCCCCAGATCTAGTACTCAGGACCAAAGGAGTGGTCCCTGGAGCTGCCAGTCCTTTAAAACCACATGGGACCTGTGCTTTGCTTTGAAGTCCTGTGTACAATGCCTGCCAAACATATGGTATTTGTTACAGAAGGCTTCTCAAAACCTCAATCTTGCATTGACATTGAGATTCGACATTTGGCCCCCATCCGCAACCACAGTGATGTCCAGGTCTGACTCTGCATTGAGCTGTTTGAGGAGGCAGGGTAAGGGATGAGTAGTTGGATAAAAAGACATCATGTCTGTTCTTTGGACCCCAGAGTAACCCCTTTGAGCTTCAGAAACGTTCTGAGGCCAACCCAGGGTCTCCAGTGAGGACAGGACCAATCCTAGATAGACACCTCCAGGAATTCACACACACACACACACACACACACACACACACACACAAACACACACACACACACACACACACACACACACACACACACACACACACACTGCCCAGGGTAGCAGTCATCAGATCCTACCTGCTCTTCTTGTTAACCAGCATGGTCCCTCAAGCCTTCCAGCTACTGCCATTACAGGACGAACTCAGTAGCCAGTTGCCTTAAGTTTTGCACTGGAAGAGAAACTGGTGGCAGCTTAGGCCTTAGGCCTCCTCACCATGGGTTCCTCTAGATGTGAGCTCTTAGCTGAACTCTCCCCTTCAATGTAGTGCTTTGATCATTGTGATGCTAACCCTTGCCCTGTTTGTTTGTTTGTTTGTTTGGGGACGGAGAGATGGCTCAGTGGTAAAAGCACTTCTTGCCTACACAGCATTTTATAACTGTCCGTAACTCTAGCTGCAGTGGATCTGATGCCCTCTTCTGACCTCCTCAGGCCCTAGGCACACACGTGATATATAGACATACATGCAAGCAAAATACTCATAAAATAAATTAAATAAATCTATTAAAAGTTAAGTAGTTAATTTTAAAACTATATTTCTTAAATGCCTTTGTTGCTGAATCTAAAAAGCTTGGTTTTTTGGGTTTTTTTTTTAATATGTTTAGTCACAGCTAAGACTCTGGTATGGCCATGTGCTATTTCTTCTTGCTAATAATACATAGTACTGGAATAATTAAGCCATAGCATGTTTTTTTGAGATTTTATGTATTTTTTATTTTATGTGTGTAAGTGTTTGCCTGAATGTATGTCTGTGCAATATGTGCACGCAATTTTCATAGAGGCCAAAAGAAGGTATAAGATTCCCCTGGGACTGGAGTTACGGAACGTTGTGAATGCTGGGAATTGAACCTGGGTCCTCTGGGAGAGCAGCAAGTGCTCTTAACCTTTGAGCCATATCTCTAGCTTTTAAAAAGATTTTTTTCATACAATACATTTTGATCATATTCTTCCCTCACTGAACTTCTCCCAAATCCTCCCCACCTCCTGATCCACCCAACTTCATGTTCTTTCTCTATCCAAGAAAAGAAAATAAAAGAGAAAAGAGAAACAACAAAAATCAGCAAACAAACCAAAAAGAAAAGAAAATTAATAAAAAAAATATAAAAACAAAACAAATAGTTCATAAACAATACACATGTTGTGGTCCAGGAAACCACCTCACAAACCACCCAAACACTGATCTCAGTCAGACAGGGATAGTTTATTGAGCAAGACTGATCAACCAGGGCCATGATCCAAATTCGGAAACTGATCTATGTCTCTGAGTTAAGATCCTACAGAGTTTTTAAGCCCAAAGTTCACAAACATCTGTGTCAAGTTATTTCATCAATCAGGATTTAGGGATAGGGGATTTCCTTAGGAATATATTTTTGTTGTACACTTACCCTGATCCCATTGGTTGGGGTAGTCAACTGTGGCAGGGGACTGGCTTGTCTAACATTCACGTCTTAACTTGTCAACCAGGACATCAGTTGCCCACGTACATGTCTCTCTCTGCCAAGAAGGGTATCAGTTCCCAGGGAACTACTACTCAAAATGGACGTCTTATTCCAAATAGTTTCTTATATCTCTTATGTTGGCGTCCATCCTAGGGACATCTTATACCGTAAAAGCTTATACACAGGTGCAGGAAGTGCTATTAGGTGGTTGTTTCGGGTCCAAGCTTACTGTGGGTAACTAAACAGAACAGTTCTACTGGCTTCTGTCATGATCAGTTTCTAAGGGCACAGAACAGAACAGAATGTGTAACCAATCTTGGCATTAGAAAGTTTCCTAGTAACAGCAGAAACATACAAGAAAGTTTCCTTATAATGGCAGGCTAGCCAAGTAACTGCTACCCAGGCCTTAACATTTTACTAGGCTTCAGCATTTTACCTAGGCCTTAATATTTTACCTAGGCCCTAACAACACACACATAAACATAGAGTCTGTTTTGTACTAACCAACCAACCACCCCTGGGCCTGCAGCCTGCCCTGAGGTATGGTTGATATACCCAGTGTCGATCTACTGAGAGAAAACTGATTTTCTCTTCCCCATCAGGTATCAGTTGCAAATCTTGGCTAGGGGTGGGACTGTCTTGGTTAGTAGTGGGACCACTCAGTGCTGGGATTGTGTCTGGCTTGAACTATGCAGGTCTTGTTGGCATTGTCATAATCTCTGTGAGTTCACATGTGTGTCAGTTCTGCTGTGTCTGGAATGCTGTTTCCCTGAGTTGTCCACCACTTCTGGCTCTTACGGTCTTTCTGAATCCTTTCCCCATAGATCCTGAACCCTGTAGAGTCTCTCACTCTCACTACATTATCCAGTTGTGGGTCTCTGTGTTAGTTCCCACGTACTACAAGAGGAAGCTTCTTTAATGATGGCTGAGCCTGGCAGGTACTGATCTATACAATATAACAGAATTTCATTAGGAGTCATTTTATTGCTATGTTCCTTTAGCAGAATAATAGTTGTAGGTTTCCCCCTAGACCCACAAACTATTTAGTCTTGGCCTCAAGGTAAGGGTTCCATCTCACAAAGTGGGCCTTAAATTCAATCAAAAAGGGCTTGGTTAATCCCGTAACATTTGTGTCATTATTACACTATTTGTGCCATTATTACATTATTACACTATTACATTATTTGTGCCAATATATAAAGTCAGGTCTCTGTTGTAGGTTGCAGGATTTGTAGCCAGTTGAAATTGATAATTATTTTCTCCTCTGGTAACATGCAATGCTACCATGAATATTCCAGTACCAGAAATGTTAGTCTTCATGAAACTTCTAGATAATTAATTTAAAAACTATATTTACTAAATGCCTTTGTTACTGTGTTTTTATATAGATTGCAATTTCCTCACTTAAGAATTGGCTTCTGCCAGGCAAGGTATACATACCTTTATTCCCAGCCCTTGGGAGGCAGAGGAAGGCAAATTGAGTTTGAGGGAGGCAAACTCTTTGAGTTTGAGGCTAGCCTGGTCTATTTAGTGAGTGATCTCTAGGCCAGCCAGGGTTTTAGGGGAAAGTGGGTAGGGGAGTTCCTGACATAAGAAAAGCTAACGGAGCTCCACCCACCCTTGTGAGGTCTGGAGTATGAACAAGACATATATGTGTATGGCAGAAGTACATTCCTGTTTTCAAGCCTAGTGTTTAGGTTGAAGTCCAGAGAGGAGGTGGAGGCACTAGCCCTTCCCCACCAGTTTGTCCCTAAAGGCATCTGATGCTCTCTAGAGTGGGATGAAGGCAAGCCTAGGAAAATAGTCCAACTTTATTTTTCTTAACAAAGGAAAGGCCAGGAGCTTCCAAGTGTGGGTAAAGAGAAGCCAAAAATCTTAAGAAAAAGCAAAAGAACAACCTCAGAAAACAAGCTGGAACCTGGACACACTCAGCAATGTTGCCTTTGGAAAGCAAGAAAGACATAAAAGGGGAAGACTCCCCAGCTGCCCTCGCTGGAGAAACATGATGGATGTGAGAGCAGCAGCTACAGAGTACAGGATACACCAGACAGTGATGGGGAACTTTGCCTCTGCTGAGCATGGTTCACTGGGTGCTGGGTAGAAGGGCAGAGCTCCTCAGGAGGAGAAAGATGAAACAGGATACGTTTGGGAAAATTAAAGTCAGGTGGGTTGTGAGACTTTTTTGATTGTTTGTTTTGTTTTTTGTTTTTTGAGATAGGGTTTCTCTGTGCAAAAACCCTGGCTGTCCTGGAACTTAATTCGTAGACCAGGCTAGCCTCAAACTCACAGAGATCTCTGCCTCCTGGGGGGCTGGGATTAAAGGCATGCACTGAAAGACCCCCGAGCTGGGGAGACCCTCGCTCAAGTCTCGGGACGGCACGACCCTCCAAAAACTCATGAAAGACCATCCTTGCTGCAATCACATGAGGTTTATTCGGGGGGACCAGTGCACTGGGGTCGAGCTCATAACCTACGCAGAGGCAGAGGAGTTCGACCCTGAGCAGCTGAAGTCAGGGTATTTAAAGGAAAAAACCACAAGAACAGAAAGAATTTGCGTTATGGGGAAATACAGAATGTTCTAAGTTAGTCACACAAGGCAGTTGCACAAACATTTTTGTGGTTAGCTAGTTCCTGGAACATTGTGCCTCTGACCCTGGGGCTGGGCCAAGGTCACCCATTTCTTAGGGGAAAGAATGCAGCCAGGTGGGGATTAGCCAAGCATGCAATTTCAGTCCTATTTCTGTTTCTGGCTGCAAGTGTGCTAGGGGTCTAACTTTCCTCATAAGGGGGTCAGGTCTTTCAGCACCACCCCCAAAGTCTGTGAAACTTTTGAAATTAGGATTACACTTTTTTATTTTTTCCTGGCTGGAAAAAAAAAAATTAGAATTAGGAACAAGAGGAGGGAGAAAAAGTTAGAATCCTGAAAAACTTAGGGTATAAGAGAAAGAATTCTTTTTCCAGTCCTTGCCCATCTTAGCATCCCAAATAGCTAAGACCACATCCTGAGAAAACCCATGTACTTAAGGGTTCATTAGACAAGAGTTGCCTTGGGCTCCCATTCCTCAGGGTAGACTCCTCATGATTTATTGCTTCCCAGGGACCCTGTCTCATTATACCAGGGCATCTAGGCTTCAGCCTATGGGTTTAAAAGGATGAAAATATTCTGACCAGGTGGGTCTCCTGACACTTATCCAATGTTCTTGTCTCCTAAAGTCAAACCAACTGCTAGTGAGTAGGTTAGAAAGTAAATCTGAATAACTTCAGAAATCCCAATTTTCCTCAAATTACAGAACACTCTTGGGGAGTAAAATTCCTAGACTTGGGCCTAGGTTGGCCATCAGGGCCTCTCTGTGCAGGAAACAGAAAGTGTTGATGGTGTTTAATACTTTATTTTATTCTGAAGTGATGGGCATGACATGTGGGTCAGTCAACCCAGAGAGGACAATCCTTGCCACAGAGCTATGCACACCCCAGTGGAAAGAAAAGGAGTCCCCAGTTGACTTCTGGGGAAAGCCTTTCAGGTTAAACATGGGCAGGAGTCAGGGTGCTGAGAGGTAGGCTGGGCCTATCTGCTTTCCCCGGGAGCATCTTACTATCTTTCTGTTCTGTTACATAAAATCTTAGCTCCATGTCCTCCGAGACCTCGAAAGGTCATGTTTTAAGCAGGACTTTTAATCAAGTTGTTAGGAGTGTGAGAACACAGAACATCTGCCTGGAGGAGACAGACAGACAGGCACACGTGTGCACGCCCAAGCACACACATACTTTGTCTTTTCTTTCGGCAGTACAGATTCAAAGATCTGCAGGGTTTCTTTTTTCCCCTGGTACTATTTCTCCGTCTCAGATGTGCTCACCTCATTTACAACACCTTCAAAATGAACTAACGAAGCCTAATGAATAGTTAAAGGCATGATTAGAAATAGGTGCCTGGCCTTGTTTCTCTCCTAAACTGGTTGATTTATGCCTTGTTGTGATTTTTTTTTTTTTTAAGGACACAAAACTACTAATTTATGTGTGAAAAGGACATTGAATTAATCCTGAAGATCCCAGTAGCCTTTAAAGATCCGAATCATATGTTGGGCTTGTTTAAAACTTGCATTGGAAATTAAGGTGGAATAAAGCCCTTTAATTTGAAAAGTGCATCCATAGTGGCTGTCCCTAGGATGTCTGCAGGGTCATTATTCAGAAAGGTTAAGGAGGGACTTTATTTTTTTATATTCGCTATGTATTTCCCAGTTACAGCTCACCATGGTGCATTTCAACTTATAAAGGGAAGGAGATAAAAAGAGGGGGAGGGGAACTCTTTCTTCACTTCCCACTTAATTTCCTCGCCTCCAGGCCAGTTCCAGCTTAATGAATGTAATTGCTACCTTTGATGAAAATACTATTATCAAGATCACACATTACATTGGAAAACAGTTTTTCTTTAAACACAGCTACTGCAGTCTCTAATTATGCATGTAACAAGTGTCTCCTGAACAAAAGATCATGTTGTGTACAATTGCTAGGAATTGGAGCAAGGCGAATTTGAACAAAGGACAGATTAGATTTGCTCCCTGCTCCACAAAGCCCATCCCTCTGATTAATTTCCTGCAAAACCTAAAACAATTCTCTTAAAAGGCACTCACCCCCTCTCTCCAGAATGATCCATATGCCATTTGGGTCTTTCTATAGGGTGATAATGGCCCCAGATTTGAACCCACATTAGAAAATAAGAAAGGGCTTTTATGAACTTCCTCTTTCATATGCAAATGAGCACAAGCTCTCAAAGGATAATGAGCCCCCACCCACCCAAAAGTGACTTTTTCAGTGGCCATAAAAAAGCTCACTGGTAGGGGAAGGTCTACATTGAACCTATTCAACCCAATTATTTTATTAGTTTTAAGAAATGAAACATCTTTACAACAATACTCTCTGCCTGGTGAGACTAACCACAGCTTTGGCAAGGCAGCCTTTGAGAGAAGACTTCTTGACTCATGAACAGCATACTGAAGGTTTTAGGAGGCGCTGGGTTTTAACTGGCGCCTGCATTGGATGAACAATGGGGCAGATTGAACAAGTTCTTCCCGGTCTCTTTTTTTATCCTTATCAATTGTGAGAACTAGGCAATACCCCAGTGCTGCTTCCTGGTGTTACCCACACCCAGAAGAAAAAG
This sequence comes from Uromys caudimaculatus, assembly GCA_028551405.1. NCBI lineage: Eukaryota > Metazoa > Chordata > Mammalia > Rodentia > Muridae > Uromys > Uromys caudimaculatus. The sequence goes on along the minus strand of CM052703.1, from coordinate 66,182,816 downwards.
CCAAGCTAGTGCCTGTTTAGGCCTGGCTAAGAAACCTCAGAAGGTCAGTGTCAAGGCCTGGCCCCCGGGTGGTGGATCCAGTCACTAAGACTCTGACCTGAGGGATGAATGTTCTTGCTGGGATGTGGGATCGGATCGGGTTGGAGAATGCATCACTGTGGGCATGCCTGACTTCTTTGTGTCTCAGCCCAGTGTGCCCTCTCACCATGACGCCTAGCCCAAGCTTAGGCTCAGAGATATGGAGCCAAGTGACTACAGACCAATCTCTCCCAGACAATGAACTAAAATGAAGCCTGCCTACTTTTAAGTTGTTTCTCGCAAGTATTTGCCACGATGACAAAAAGCTAAGACATTGTCTAAAGTATCTGTCGTAGGTCAAGGTCCTCGAGGCAGATGGCCTGGGACCACATCTCTACTCACAACGGTGTGCCCTGGAATAGATAGTTCTCCTACGTCTTCATTTCGTCAACTTTAAAATGAGAATAAAATTAACAGGGTAGTAAAAAAAAAAAAAAAATGAGACGTGTAAAATGGGCACAGTGCCTTCACAGGAGGACTACTTATCCCAAGTTGCACTTAACAACCGGAAGTTGGCTGATACTGAATGAGGGTAACTTTTCAAAGTGTCACCTTCCACCACCTTGATTCCTGGGGAGAGGGCCTGGGGCAGTCAGTGTTCTATACCTCTATCCAGGAAGGAGAAGTTAGGTGGAACTCAGCTCAAGGAGGTCCCCAAGGGCCTAGAGTTTTTTTTTTTTGTTTGTTTTTGTTTTTTTTTGTTTTTCAGCAGTGTGCCACTGTGCTGCACGTGGCTGCTTCTCTTTCTGGGCTTGTGTCTTCTGTCAGGTTGTTTCTAGGACCTGACCCAGAAACACCCAACAGGAACCAGAGAAAAAAGCAGTCACCCCTCTACCTTGCTTCCTAACAAAAGGAGGAGGACCAGACACTTAAAAGAAGTTGGGCCCAGCTCTTCCTCCATCTTACAACTCATTACTGAGTCCTTCAGATGTTTTCCTTAGGGCAGTGAAAGCCATCACAGTGACATTGGGCTACATAGCATCTATGGAAGTGTCATCCACTTAAACCTTCCGTCCTGCCAGACTCTCCCGGCCTCCCTTGCCCAGCCCGTCTCATATCCCATCGTTAATTTCTGTCTCGCTAATTGTCAGATGCAATTGCAAAGCCTGTGTGTGCTGAGTATAAACTGTATCCCCAAATTGTGTTCCTACAGGATGTCACACGGTCATAAACGCGATTCGGAAAGATGTTAGGAATTTTACACAAGCCCTTAGCAGATGAGAAAATTACCTTTCTTCAGTCTAAAGGAGTAAAGAATGGGAGATAATGCTGAGAACACTCAAAGTGGGGTGATCTGAGTGCTTGAACTAAGTTTGAGACACTGCATGATGTGCCCAGATAATTATATCAAAATAATACTCTCTAAGACCATGCTGTGAAAATCGGCCATGAAGATCGACCTACAGCGTAAGCTATCATGCATTTTGGTGCTGAAAATCTTATATATCCAAGACACATTTGCTTCACTCCTAGCTTAGTCTATGATACTAGATGCAGCTGTAGCCTTAACTCAACAGTGAGGTAAATCTATTTTCCTACTTAAGAGAAATTTAAGTTTTGAGGTAAATTCTTTATCATTCTTTGGCTGTTCTCACACTTACTGGGAAGGAGGCTCTCTGATTAAGCATGTCTGCATAAAGTGGGGGTGTTCCCAGCAGTATCTTTCTAAGATAACAAGGTCTGGGTTACCCCAGGGGATACCTTTAGATCCTGGGGGGACAATGTATATGTTCTCATATAAAAGGTTACAGAGCCCCGTTAGTCTGGATAGTATGAATAGAACATACACAGAGGGGGCTGGAGAGGAGACAGAGAGAGAAATGGGAGAGAGAGAGAGAGAGAGAGAGAGAGAGAGAGAGAGAGAGAGAGAGAGAGAAGGGGCAGTCAGTCAGGTCTGCATTTATCCTGCCTGCTAGGGAGGGTTTACCCATCTTGGAGACTTCCCATAGATTAGACATCTGGATCTCAGGACTTATGGACACAAGAGAAAGGGCCACAACACTTTACACCCAAAGCATCGGGCTGAAGGTGTGGAATGAGATGAACAGAAAGAAAGTTGAGGAGGTAGGCGTGAAACAGCCTCTGGCACATCACAGAATCAGAAGATCAAGCTGTCTGAATGCCTGCATTGTTCTCAGCCGTGTCATCCATGACCTGTCACCCTCAGCCCCACGAGTAATGGACAGAAAGCCACATGGGGCTCAGCAGGGACCCCAGAAGTGGTCAGTCTTCACTGTAATGATTCTGTTCTCGTTTCCTTCCACTCACTGGCCAGAAGCTCTTTCAGAGCAGCAGAGTTGGGCATGTGAGGACAGGCCCAAGGGCACAGAAGCCAGGGCAGGATGAGTGTGCACGTGGGCTCTTTGCAGCCCCCCCAGAGGACAGCCCACACATCCATCTCTTGTCCCATTCCTCATGCTGCCTGCCACCCTGGACCAATTGCTCTAAGGAGTCCTAACTAGGAGACGACATTAAAGACACGTGAACTTGGAGGCAGCATCTCTGAGTGTTGATGGCAGCGCAAATGACCAGCCATTTCCTGGTCCACTGAATGCACAAGGGATTAGCATACTGCCGGTGGGAGCTGCTCCATCTGTTCTCTATACTCCTCATTGCCAGCTGCAAGGTGGAATCTGTACCTAACCTTTGAGTTCATGAAGGACAATGTCCCAAATGCCCCTGAGATGATACATTCATGCGGGTGGCCACAGAACCACACTCTCAGGCTCCCTGAGAAGGCCCGGTAGGTTCCATCTTCGGTGAGGAGGTGTTGGAGTTTCCTGAGCTTAGGGAGCAGGTAGACTCTTGGGGAGCCAGGAGAGCAAGGACCCTTGACGTTCTGTAGGTTCTGGGGGTTATTTATGAATCACCCAGGCCTGGTGCTGCCTTTTCTGGCCTTGTCAGCAAAACAGATATCACCCCAGTAATCTCTTAAGATGGCCTCTGAGCCCCGATTCCTGGTCTGCCTTCCTAGGAAGCCTTTCCCAACCCCAGCCTCCTCCTCCTCCTCCTTAGCCCAGAGGACCAGCGACCATATTTTCCTTACCCTCCTTGCTCAGCCCCAATCCCCAGTGTTTTTGTTTGTTTGTTTTTTCTTTTAGTCTGGTCAACTTTGCTCTGCAGGAGCAATGGGCTCTGGCTTCCTTCTTGTTCTTATTGCCATCCTAGTCTCAGGCTGGTTTGGATGGCGAAACTCCTAGGATAAAGAAAGGGGCCCCAGACTGAGAAGAAGCAGGGCCCCCAAGATATCCCTACTATCTATCAAAAGATGCCTTCGAAAATCAGTTGGCTTCCGGAGCTTAAGCCTCTCTGTACTACAAGGTAGGAGTGTTTGGGAGAAGGCTCACACTGAGCTCTTTGGAGCTCACAACCTGGGCAGGATTGCAAAATGTGCAGTCTGCATCACTTTGTCCGAAGCTAGGTGCCTTAAATAATCACCTAGGAGATATTATATATAACACTTCCCATAACAACTCCCATTGTTGATGCATGTAGTGAGCCAGGAGGCACAGAGCTCACCAACCACAGCTACTGTTTGAATGTGAGATGTCCTTCCCAGGCTCATGTCTGAACACTTGTCACCAGATGGTGTTGCTATTCTGGGAGGTTGTAGAACACTTGGGAGGTAAGATCTAGCTAGAGGAAGTGGATCACTGGGGCCTGGGCTTGTGGTTTGTGCCAGCTGCTTATTGTTTGCTTTTAGCTTCCTGTGTGCTTGAGTATGAGGAAGTGAGGTGTCCACTAGGGTGGAGCTGCTGGCCATCATGTCTCCACACCATGACTGATGGTATCCCTTTAACTGTGAGCCAAAATAACTTTTCCCATATTTTCTGTCAGATATTTGGCCACAGCAACAAGTTACTGATGCAACCACTTTGCTGGATACACTCACATTGGAGGACTGGAGTGAGAAGACTGAATGGGGAGGGAGATGGAAAAGAGGGATTAGAGGGGGTGTGGAGAGGGACAACAACACCAAGGGATGTTGGAGGGTCCATGTGGAAACCAGCTTCTGTAGGAGCTTCCTAAAATACATACACATGTGACAGAAATCTAAATGGAGTCAGTAAATAACAGGGGAGACAAAGCCACAACTAGACATCTTACCACCAAGTGACAGGTTGAGTCCAGTAGAGTCATTGGTCAAAGAGATCCCGTGGAAAACCCCAAACATCTTAAGCTATTGCAGAGGCTATTGATTGTTCTCCATAAACTGGTAGCTAGTAAGGCCCAACTGCTGATGTGAACACTTACACATCTCATTGAACACACAGAAGTCAAGCTGGTGCCTAATTAGAGGTTTAATCCCTACTAATATTTATGGTACTGGAAAGTACTTTGTACACTACCAGAGGATAAAGATGACCATCCACCCAGCTAAAAACCCTTCAGTCTACAATGGTGACTTGGCTACAAGATATGCTAGTGCACTAGTGGTACAAATGTTATAAGAATAACCAACCACTCTGTCATTGAATTTAAGACCTAGACCATGAGATGGAATCCATTCCTGTCACTGCTTGGGTGATCAAGAACCTGAGATAGTCCATGGCCTAAGGAAAAACCAAATATTATTCTGCTAAAGGAGGGTAGCAACAAGATGACTCGTAACAACATTTTACTGTATCCATAAGTCAGTGCTCGGCCCAGTCGTCATCAGAGAAGCTTCCTCTTGTAGTAGATGGGAACTAACACAGAGACCCTTAGCTGGACAATGGGCAGAAAGTGAGAGATTCTAGAACACTCAGTTCTCAATAAAATGCCTTCATCAAACCCTTCAAGGATCTATGATGAAGAGGATGCAGAAAGATCATAAAACTCTGAGGGGGTGGATGAGTCCCGGAAAACAGTGCCCTCCAGACAAAACAAGACTGATACACATATGAACTACAGAGACTGAGGCAGAGTGCACAGGGCCTGAAAAGGTTAAAGCCTCACAGGGTCCCTGCACTAAGAGAGAGAAGTGGGCATGAACTCTTCCCCCCTAAACGAGAAGTGTCTGCAACTGACACTTGCTTACAAAGAAAAAATTAGTTTTCTTCAATGGAGTCTCACTGAGTATATTAACTCTGCTTCTGGGTAGGCCCCATGCCCGGCAGTACATGGCCAGCCCAAAACCAACTCAAAGGCAGTTTTGCAGATTTTTTTTTTACATCATATTTCTTTGATTGGGCTTGTATATTATGGTTTCTGATTTTACGTTTTGTGGATTTTGTTTTGTGTATGTGTGAGAGTTTCTTGTGCCCCCCTCCCATTTTGTTTTAGGTTTTTTGGTTTGTTTGTTTTAGGTTTTTTGGTTTACCTAATTGCTTTCTACAGAGAGAGAAAGGGTGTGGAGGTGTATGGAGGGGTGTGAAAGGATCTGAGAGGAGTTGGGGGAGGGGAAAACCATCATCAAAATGTATTGTACAGGGGGGCTGGAGAGATGGCTCAGAGGTTAGGAGTGCTGTCTGCTCTTGCAGAGGTCCTGAGTTCAATTCCCAGCAACCACATGATGTCACAACCGTCTATAATGAGATCTAATGCCCTCTTCTGGCCTGCAGGCAAATATGTGAATAGAGCACTCATACGTATAAAATAAATAAAGTTCTTTAAAAAAAGAAAAAGAAGGGGAACCTCAGTTTGGGCCACAGGGCTCCACAGCAAATTAGCGCTGGGACAAAGATCCCTCTCAGGAGCTCAGAAAAGCCGGGAGAGGGCCAAAGACACACCCCACAGCTCACCAGGAACTGCCCCGAACCCACGAGACACAGGGACCGAGGTAGGCGGGCTTAGAAACCCCCCTGGATCCCAACAGTGGGCGGCTGAGGCAGGAAACTTTTGCCTGGGACACTAGGATTCCATAGTCAAGCAGCTCCAGGAGAAAATTTTCTCTCCCAGGAACGCAGAAAAGCCCCGAGCAGGGGCAAAATGAGCCCCAGAGCTCACTGATTTCACCCAGTTTCTGCGGGCCACAGAGACTGACGGACAGCAACTTCCGGCGGCGGCCGGGAACCTCAGCTTGGGCCACAGGGCTCCATAGCAAATTAGCTCTGGGACAAAGATCCCTCTCAGGAGCTCGGAAAAGCCGGGAGAGGGCCAAAGACACGCGCCACAGCTCACCAGGAACTGCCGTGAACCCGCGAGACACAGGGAACGAGATCAGACCTGGTGTCACAGCTCTCCAAACCCAAACACCTCTCAGAGAGAGCTGGTCTTCAAGGAGTACTGACACAGAGACCTGCAGGAGGGGCAAGCCACAACCAGACAGAGTAAGATCAGCTAACAACAGAGTCAACAAGATGGCAAAAGGCAAGGGCAAGAACATAA
>CM052703.1:66159630-66175929 GCA_028551405.1 Uromys caudimaculatus | reverse complement strand
ATAAATAAATAAATAAATAAATAAATAAATAAATAAATAAAAAAAAAGAAAAACAGGTTGCCATTCACAACATTAGCAAAATCACTGTTATGAAGTAACAGTGAAAATAATTTTATGGTTAGGGGTCACCAAAACATGAGGAACTGCATTAAAGGGTTGTAACATTGGGAAGGTTGAGAACCACTGCCTACATAGTAAGTTCCAGGCCAGCCTGGGCTTCATAGTGAGACCCTGTCTCAAAAATTGTGGAGTTGGGGAGAAGCTCGAGAACTGACTCAGAGGTTAAGAGCATTTGCTGCTTTTGCATAGGATCTGAGCTCATAAGTATCATTAATTCCAGTTCAAGGGACACCTGGCCCCCTCTTCTGAGCACTGAGCACATACATATAGGCAGGCAAACCCTTACACAAAACTAAAATAAGCCTAAACTGAGGCCACAAAACACTGACTGATCGGTAGTGCTCAGATAAAACTTAGAACCTTGTGCATGGTGGCAAGCACTCCACCCCTGAGCCACACCCCCAGGAGCCGTTCAGACCAGAACAGACTTATCAACAATGCCCTGCCATAGGCCACCTCACCAGATGTTTCTTTCTCCCCAGGAAGCTCTCAGCTACAGCCAGCTTTGCAGGATTCCAGTGTGGATAGATAGTTCAAGAGCAGATTCCAGCTGGCCCCGGTAGGGTGAGAAGGCGGGGAAGAACCCAGCCTGCTCCTGGCCACGTCACAAATGGCTGTTAATGCTTCTACACTTACATACATCTATCGTTTACCTCCCTCTGCTCCCAGCACCAGATCTACGAGTGAGAAAAAAGAGGGAAAGGGTTCAGCTTTAAACTCTTATCACTAAAGTGAGCCTCCCTCTACATTAAAAAACTACCCAGCCCCTGTGGCAGCAACGGGCTCTGCTCTTTGGGGGCATAAATTTGTGTGTGTAGAAAAAAGACTTATTGGTGAATTTAGCAGTATTTTTCGTTGAACTGGCAGTTGCAAACATTACACCAGTATTTATTTGATTCTTAAAGAGTACAAAACCATGGACCACAAATAAAGGAGATGGAGTAATAGTTTGTGGCTGGGCCACTAGCTTTAAACTTGAAATGAAGTGTCCAGTTTTGAGTTACTGTGTCCTAACCACCATTTGTACAGTTTGAAAAGTGAAGGCACTTTTCCAGGCTGTCAGTGCAACCGTAGCTCATTCGTGTGAATGATATCACAAAGGAGCAGTTGCTCTGCCCGGAGCACCTCACTCATGACCAGAATATATTAAATGTATTAATCTGGACCTCGAGGCGTAATTTAGGAAGGCCCTTTATTTGACACATTCCTGTACATCCCTGCTTTATTGCTTGCTCCAGCAGGTAACAATGTCTCAAAAGTCTAGCTCCTGAATGAAGTTAAAATCACATGTCACCCCATAGCATATGCAGCTGGCTGGCTTATTTTGCTATCAAAATTACCACCCTGCAACAACATGAGACGTTTAACAGGGACGTGTGTGATTTATCTCACAGGCTGTAGATGGAGTGGTGAGGAGGGACTCCAGTGTTGAAGTGACCACATGCTGAGGGTGTTTCTGCTCCCCTCTCTGTTTTTAATGTCCAAACTGTGTAATCGGACTCGGGGATGAAAGTGAGTGCTATTTGAGATAGCCTGCTAAATAATTGGTAAGTTTGTTTAGGTCCCTAAGGATGGGGGAGGGTATTAGAGTCGGGGTAGAGAATGTTTCCAAAGGGTCAGCTCCCCAGCAACACATGGGATTTATAATCGATTCTGGTGACCACCGTCTGCTAAGAATGTGCCTGAGACTTAATGTGCAATGTCTAATTTTAAGGCTAATGGGAGCAGCCTTGATTTACAATGTTATGCAGTATTTTTCTACCTGCCAATCTGGCTTCTTTGGAAAGTTTATGATATCAGGTAGCAAGAGAAGACCAAAAAGGCAGGGCACGCCTTTCGTGAGATGATGGATTACTCATCCGAGAAGAGAAAGGGATACTGATTGAAACTCTCTGGGACAGGCAAGATGGCTCAGTGAGTAAAGGTGACTTCTGCCCAGCCTGAAGACCTGAGTTTGATCCCCAGGACTCAAGTGACTCTCCTAAGGAGAGAACCAACTTCCTCAGGCCTCCACACAAGTGCTATGGCATGTGCATGCATCCTTCCCATTAAGTACTTAATTAATTATAAAAAATAACAAAATTGTCTGCAAGCCTGGACCAGTAACCATATTAGGAGTTTATTGGTACTGGGTGATTTGATCCTCATTCTACACACACACACACACACACACACACACACACACACACACACACACACACACACACACATACACATACACACACACATGAGCAAGCACCTACCCCCCAACACACAATTGAAGTTATTATCCTTATACTGATTTTTGAGAGAGCATTTTACAGGCAGTCATAGTTGACCTGAAACTTACAACAGAGACCAGGATGGCTTCAAATGCTCAGGCTGCCTGTCTCTGCCTCCTGAGTACTGGGATTAAAGGTATGAGCCACCATATCTAGCTATGAAATTATTTTTATGACTGAATTATTACTAAGACAAACATAGGATAGATTCACTATTTTATGGTATTCTTCATAGTCATTCTTGTCTACTTTTTAAAGAAATAAGGGGGGGGGGACTTGGGTGTGATGGGGCACGCCTTTAATCCCAGCATTTAGGGGGCAGAAGCAGGTGAATCTCTGAGTTCGAGTCCAGCCTGGTCTACATAGTAAGTTCCAGGCCAGCTAGGCTACATAAAGAGACCTTGTCTCAAAAAACAAAACAAACAAACCATCAAAAAAAACAAAACAACAACAACAGCATGACAGCATTTTTTCTGTGGACTCTTGACTGTGATTCCCCTAATCTTCAGCTTTTTCCTCAGGAAAGAAGTTTTCTGTTTGCTTGCTTTGCTTTGTTTGCTGAGGATTGAACTCCAAGCTCCACCAACATTAGGCAGGTGCTCTGCTGCTGAGCTGTACCCAACAAGAGTCTCTTTGTTTTAAAGGTAAGATAGTCTGGATGACAGCTCTCAGATACGCATCAGAGAGGGCATCTCAGCCCCTCACCCAAGCCAAACTGTTCCCCAGTTTCCACACAACACTCCGTCCTGGACAGGAAGGAACACATTGTCCTTCCTCTCTTCTCTTTTTTATTGTTTATTTTATTTATTGAAAAATAAATAAATAAATAAATAAATAAATAAATAAATAAATAAAAAGAAGACTGTTTATTTAAAGGCTTGGACCCCAGCTTAGCTCATTGGGGACTCCTCCTCTTCTTGCTTATTTTATCTTTCTAAAAATTAGGCTATTGCTTTGGGTTTTCTGGTGCTTTTTCAATCTGGGGCTGCCTCCTAGAGTGAAGCAGAAGGCTCCTCCTTCAGGCATGGTGGACTGCAGTGATGGAGAGGCCTCTGTGGTCTGGCATTGATGATGGGTCCAGCAGCTGACCCCCGCCTCTCATCGACCGCCCTCCTCTCCACAGACGCCTCTGCGATCCAGCCAGCTGCAAGGAGAGTAAAGGGCAGCCATGGTCCGGGTCAGCCAGCCAGTCATTAATAATGTTTTCATTGGTGACAGTGACAAACCTGCAGTACTTGAGGAGAGTTTATTAAGGTCAGTCTATAAATAAGAATTAAAAAATTTTTAAAATAGGTCGACACCGATGAACAGATGGATGAATAAAGTGACTGACTGAAACAATAAATAAGAGTGGAGAAGAGCAGCCCGGAAACAGGAGGCTCCGCCCACTCTATCTGAGCCCCCGGCCCCAAGTTCAGATTTCCTTTGCAGCTTCCAAACTCGTAGGTTCCAGGCATCTGGGCGCGGGCTAATATTTTCTTATTTAAAATCTGTTCTCCCAGCTGATAAAAAGAATCACAGCCATTTCTTTATGTCAGTCCTGTAACTGAGCTGGTAAAACTTAAATGTCTTGTCTGTCCTCAGGCTTGCACGCAGATGGCCTTTCCCAGGAGCCTGGTTCCACACCTGTGAGTTCATGGCAATGTGTGGCAGTCCCTGGCTCGCCTGGCCGGTCCTGGCTGTCTCGGGATGAAGACCTGAGTAAATTGTCCAGGGGAGTCACAAGCTGGAAGTGAGAATTTCTACAATGTGGTGGCCTGGCTCACAGGACAGGAGGCCCCCATGGAGAGTGTGTGCGGTGCTGCCCTCTCAACAATGTGACTCAGGGGCTTGTAGCAATTGGGGTTATGCATCACTCTGTGTGTGTGTGTGTGTGTGTGTGTGTGTGTGTGTGTGTGTGTGTGTGTGTGTGTGTGTATGTGTGTGTGTAGGTGCACCTGTATGTTGGAATGTACATGCATATGTGTGTGGAAATCAAAAGTCAACCTCAACTGTCTTCAACCCTGTTCTCTTTGAAGCAGAGTTTCTCCCTGGCCTGCAGCTCACTAAACAGGTAGGCTCTGGCCAGGGAACCCCAGGGATCTGCTGGTCTTCATCTCTTCTCTAGGTCTGGGATTTCAAACATGTGCCTCCATGCCTGAGTTGTTGAGTGAGTCCTGGAATTGATCTCAGGTCCTTGTGATAAGTGCTTTTATCTGCTGAGGCATTGCCCCAGGCCCTTTGTTGTAACTAACTCTCCCATGAAATCTTTAATAGGTCATGGCGGTCTAGTGAGGAAGTAGACAGCAGTCAGGCTGGTAAGTTCCCTGAGTTATCTGCTCCCCATGTGTTCCCAGTGTAGAGGGTCTCAAGCTTGCCGACTGGCTAGAAGCATAATGAGCTCCCACCAGGAATTATAGCTAAGAGCCTGGGATCTGTAGAAGATTAGTCCAGTTTGGCAAGGGTCTTGTGAGAACTGCCTTCCACACTAAATCTTGGACCAGGAGCACCAGGCAGAAGGAGGGAATGAGGGGCAGGGAGCATAGGCTGGTCTGTGATTCATTGTGAGACGGGGAAAACCACATCCTAGGCAGAACAGATGCCACTCTGCCATGGAGACCTATCCTAGAGTGAAAGAACTCCAGGAGTGCCTCCTGGAGGAAGTTCCAGATGATGCTATGCTTCCAAAGACAAGAGGGTACATGCCACAGAGTGGGGGTGGAGCTCAACTGTGTCCCCTCAAAATTCATATGTCGTTGCACTAACCAAGCTAGACGGCAGAATCTGCTTTTGTTTTTGTTTTCTGTCTTGTTTTGTTGCGTGTGTGTGTGTGTGTGTGTGTGTGTGTGTGTGTGTGTTTGTTGTTTTTTAGAGACAGTGTTCTTTGTATAGCCCTGGCTGTCCTAGCACTTACTCTGTAGACAAGGCTCACTTAGAACTCAGAGATTTACCTGCATTTGCCTCCTGAGTGCTGGGATTAAAGGTGTGTGCCGCCACACCCTGCTCTTCTTTCTTTTTTAATTGAACGTTTTACTGTTTGAGAATTTTAAATACACGTATTTATTTCATTTCCATCCCTACCCCCAACTTCTCCTACATCACTCTACTCCTTCTCAAGTTCGTGACCTCTTCTTCCATAGGTATTGTTGTTACATGAACACACACACACACACACACACACACACACACAACCTACTGAGTCCATTTAGCATTGTTCTTATGTACATGCGTTTAGGGCTGATGACTTGAAACTGGATAACCTATTAGGAAACTTGTTCCTAGAAAAGACTGACCCTCTGTCTCCCAGCAGCCATTGGAGGCACTACATCTACGGGTGGAGCCTTGTGAATTTTCCCCCATCCATGTTGACATGTCCCCTGATACTGTCAATGTGTGGGTTTCATGTAGACAGCCATGTTGTTGAGAGTTTATGGGTACAATTTTCCCGACATGTCTAGAAGACACTGTTCAGCAGCAGGGGGCCTGGTGCTCTGGCTCTCACAGTCTTTTTAGCTCATCTTTCATGATGCTCTCAGAGCCTTGTGTAGAGAGTTCATCATAGATGTAGCGATTGGGAACAGGCTTACTTGTTTGTGTTTTGTCCCATTGTGGACCTCTGTGTTAACCTCCATCTGCTGCAAAGATAAACTTCTTTGTGAGGGGTGAGAGCTACATTGCAGCAGTTAAGAGCACTGACTGCTCTTCCAGACGTCCTGAGTTCAATTCCCAACAACCACATGGTGGCTCACAACCGTCTGTTAGGGGATCTGATACCCTCTTCTAATGTGTCTGAAGACAGTGATGGTGTAGTCACATATATAAAATAAATGTCCTTCAAAAAAGAGACAATAGTAAGTTATCCTTTAAGGTCTATGACCTCTCTATTTATGACCTCTCTGGGTAAGTATAGCTGGCCAGGCATGAATTCCTGCCTACGAAGTGAGTCTTCAGTCCAGCTAGTCAGCTGTTGGTTACACCCAAGATAATAGCACCACTGATGATACTGGGTTTTGTGTATCTGAGGATAGCCTAAATTTGCTATGTAGCTAAGGATGGTCTTGAAGTTCTGATCTTCCTGCCTTCAGCTCCAGAGTTCTGCAATATTAGGCATGCATCATCTTGCTCAACTTGGAGACAAGATCTCTAAAGAGATAATTAAAAGTATGTGTCTAAAGTGACCTCCATGAAGTCTGATTGGTAGTCCCATAAGAAGACAAGATTTGGACACAGCCATTGGAAAGGAAAGGTTATGGGAGCAAACCTGCAAACCAGGGAGAGAGGTTGCTACAAAGAGCTATGGAGCTGCGAAGACGGAGCTGGATGAGGTCTGTAGCCAGAAGCCAAGGGAGCTGGCAGGTTCCAAAAGCAAGAAGAGACTAGAGAGGTGCCCTTCCTGACAGCCTATGAGGGAGCAGCACTGGATCATCTGGTGACTTTAGCTCACTGATAATAAATTTAAAAATATCTGGCCTCCAGAGCCAGAAGAAAAATAAATTCTGTTGTTTGAAGTCACTGAGTTTCAGGTAAGCTGCTTCAGAAGCTGTGGGAAACTAACCCAGAGAGGAGGCCAGTACTCCAGGTTTCACTGAGACACCTGATAGCTCTAGGCCTGCATTAGTCAGCTTTGATAAAATGTCTGAGGTAACCAACTTGAAAAGAAGGAGAAGATATTTGGGGTGATAGTACTGGAAGTTTTAGTCCATGGTTGGGTTGTCCCATTGCTTGTGGGCTGGGGCAGGTGGCGTATCATGTTAGGGGCCCCCTGATGAGGAAGAAGAAGACGGTCATGACGATCATGGTCAAGACTAAGGGGAAGAAGAGGGGGGAGGTCTGGCTAAGGGTGCGCCTAAAGTTTCCACCACACCCCAGTGCACTAAGCCGGTGACTAAGCCTTTAAATAAAAGTCCTCAAAAAACATTTCAGATCCAAATTCTCACCCTCTCTTTTCTTCTTTTTCTTCTTGTCTCTCCACTCCTCTCCCCTCCTCTGCCTTCCCCTTCACTTCACTTCTTTCTCCTCTCTCTCCTTCCTTCCCTCCCCCTCTCTCCCTTTCCTTCCCCCTCTCCTTCCTTCCCCCTCTCTCCCTCTCCACCTCTCCTCTGCCTCCATCCCACCACCTTGCCCAATCTGTAGCTTTTCCTCAGAGCCCAGTAAGAGGTTGGTGAGTACAGAGCATGAATTAGGGCAACAGGAACTTTCAGCATCGAATCAAACCTGGAAGTGGAGCATCTGCCTCACAGCTAGCAAAACATCATGGTCCCTGGTTGGCCTGTTGTCTGGGAGCCTGAGGAGCTCAGATTTCAAGTTCACCTAGACATTTCTCTTCCCATTTGTGGCATCCAATTTGGTGACAAATGTACAGGTCCCAGGAACACGAACCTGAGAAAGCCCCTGACAGCTGGGATATGTAACCAAGATAGGAAGAAAGGAAAGTATTTTGTCCCAAAGGCTTATTGCCCTCAAATGTCTGAACCCCAACAACAGGAGCCTCAGCCAGCCTGTGAGCCCCTCTCCCCCCCCACGGGGTGGGGGGAAATCCCAGAGAATGCTGCCTTCCACATCATGTGTGCACTGACAGTCAAGAGAAGAAAAAGAGAAGCAGGGATCTGGGAAGGTGACTCCGATCAGTTTGCTAGGAGATGGCGACCCAATAGAAAAGAGGTCTTCAAGTCACTACCTGGGGATGGGGCAGGCTGCTCATGTCACTCACTCCCAGCCAGAAAAGATGTAGGAACTGTACCCAGGTGCAAACTCACCTCTGCCACCGCCCTGTAGTAACCTCTCTTGAGGTCTGCCTCCAGCTCACCGTCACTTCCAAACCTGGGGGAGATGTATACATACTACAATGCTATGTATAGGTCAGAGGATAACTTGCAGCCCTCTCTCTCTCTCTCTCTCTCTCTCTCTCTCTCTCTCTCTCTCTCTCTCTCTCTCTCTCCATCATGTGGGTCTTGGGAATCAAATTCAGGTCAGCAGATTTAGTGGCACATACCTTTACCCACTGTGCTATCTTACCAGCCTGAAAGTGGACTTCCAATAATGGTGAGCCAGGGTTAAAGGGGTAGCTGTGGGAGAAGGCTGAAGGTCCGGGGCGGATTGCGTTGAGTCTCACTGTGTTCAGACTAAAGCTCTGAAGGCAGAATGTGGGCTTCTTTCAAAGTGTGGGGGCTACATCCATCCTATGCTCTGCTCAACGTGCTGATGCCTAGCAGCCCATGAGCTGGAGACCCCAAGACAGCTAGACACATGGTCCTCACTTCTGGAGCTGAAGCTCACTATAGTCCCACACATTGCAAAGGGGCAAAGGAGCAGTTTCCTCCGTGACATTTTAATCAGTTCGAACTGGGAGGAAATCTTCCCCTAATCACCCTGAGAAAATCTTTAATTGTTAAAATTTCTTTTTTTCTTCTGCTTAAAGTTTCATTATTTTTAAACAATCCAATTTTACGGGCATTGCATCCTTAATGTGACCTAATTATGGGGGTGTTTGGCAAAGACACAGAGGTGGCTTCCTGCAGGAACCTCCACCCTCACTAGGGAGAGCCTGGGGTTCTTACATCATTACACACTGCTATTACTTGGGCTTTCAGTGGGGACTGTGAAAACACCGTGTTACAAAGAATTAAATCCTGCACAAACCAGAACTGTCTGGAAGATATGAACAAATTTTCACAAAGGCAACAGAATCACAACAGCTTCGTGCTACAACCTCAGAGTCACCTGTGTTTGTCACTGGGAAATTCTCTTTGCAATCCTCCAAGAAGGGGCAGAAGGATTCACTCTTTAAAACCAGACCCAGCAGCAGCCAAGTGTGGTGGCACACCCCTTAATCCCAGCATTCCGGAGGTAGAGGCAGTAGGAGCCTGGTCTGCTATGCAAGTTCCAGGGTAGACATGACTTTTCACAGAGAAACCTTGTCTCAAACAACAAAATAAAATAAAATAAAAATCACCATCACCAACATGGCTATCATTGCTTGCAGAAGGCTGCTTCCGTTCAAGCAGATTCTTCCTCCAGGTTCTCCCCTCCCCCCCCTCCCTCTTCTCTCCCAGTTAGTCCCCTCTGTTCCCCTTACTTCCGCTTTCTTGTTACCTGTACCTATGTGGTTTTATGTCACAGGGAAAAAAAATATGCATTTTTTTTTTTTTTTTTTTTTGGGTCTTTCTGAGAGTGACGTAACTCTCTTAAGCTGGTTGCCTCTGGTTGCATTCATTTTCCTTTAAACAAGATAACTTCATTCTTTATGGCTGAAAAAAATTCCATTGTGTGTGAACCTCACACACCATGTGAACCCACACTAGCAGGAGTTAGTGTGGAGTTCCTCAAAAACTAAAGTCAGGGAGCTGGTAAGGTGGCTCAGTGGTTAAGAGCACTTGCTGCTCTTTCAGAGGACCAAAGTTGAGCTCCCAATCCCCATGTTGGTTGGCTCACAGCCACTTGTAACTCTAGCTCTTAGGGGATCCAGTCCCCTTTTCTGCACCCTGCACCCCAGAAACCAGTACTTACTATAGTACACAAACACATACAATTAAATAAATAATACATACTTTAAAAAAATTTAAAAGTAGATCTACCTTATAACCCAACTGTACCCGAAGTGGAAACTTACAGGTTCTTTGGAAAGTCGTTTGGGTTGGATGGTGTTTTGCTGGGGCAAACACATGAAGGAGTATTTTCCTGAAGCAGACACAGGTGAGAGGACATTTTGTTAAAGCAGCCACGTGAAAGGACACATGATGAAGAAGTCTTCACTAACAACACACATGTGTTGGTCCGCCTTACATTGTGTAGTTGAGCTCTATTAGTCAGGACTCCATAGAAATGCACCAAAAAACTTGTGGTGGGGGGCTGGCAGCTTCTTGCCACTTCTGCAGACTCTGGCCAATTGGCAGAGTGATGTCAGCTGATACAGACATATGTGGAATTTTGCTAAGACAGACTCGTGTGCTAAGGCAAGACACATGATGAGGCGAGACCCAGGGCGGACACGTGATGTTCGGAGGGCGTATAAACAGTATAAACAGGACTCAGTGGAGTGTGGGAGGAGCTTGAGGCTTGGTGGTAAAGCTAGCTCTGCAGTACTTAACTTTTCTCACGTCTTTCCTGATCATCTCTTCGTTAAGTGAGGTACAGCATAGAACCTTTCCTGGCATCCCTGGTGGTCCTAATTCTTCCTGCTGACTCGTGTTGACTCCGCTGAGACCTGGCTGTTTCTGCTAGGTCATGCCACTGCTGCTGCTATCCCGACTCTACCGAACTATGCTGCTGGTATAGCCATGAAGTGTTTGTGAGTGGATCGAGCTCCCGCTGCTGACCTGTGTACTGAACTGCTGATTTCCTGACAATGCAGATGAAATTTGCTCCAAAGAACCTTTCTAACCAGGTCCATTTCCCCTGTATCCTTTCTTTTCCACTACCTCTGGTGGGTGGTGGGTTAGAAGGGAGGTTAAAGCTTTTAAGAACCATCATTAAAAGTGAGCTTTGAAAAAAATTAAAGCAACATATACTAGCCCTGGGTCTTGACTCTAAGAACTCTAACTCAGCATCTTGTAGAAATTCTGACACATCAATGCTTATTGCAGAACTATCACAATACCTAGTTGTGGACCTGACGTAGGTATCCAACAACAGAAGAATGGATGAAGACAAGAAATCAATGTTGATGTCTTCTGCACACAGTGTGCTAGAGAGGGGATGCCTACGCCAGAGCTCCAGCTGTGCTGCTTAGCCAGAGTGCTCCCCTTCCGATCTCTCCACACCTTCAATTCCTCCCCTTCCTCCTCCCTCGCCCTTTCTCCTGCCGCGCACGCACGTGTATGTGTGTGTGTGTGTAGTATGTGTTGTGTGTGAGTGTAGTGTGTGTGTTTGGTATGTGTAGTGTGTGTGGAGGGGTGTGTGTGTGTGTGCATGCATGTGTGTGCATGTGTGTGTGTGCATGTGTGTGTGCATGCGTGTGTGGTATGTGTTGTGTGTGAGTGTAGTGTGTATGTTTGGTATGTGTAGTGTGTATGTAGGTATGTGTGTGGTATGTGCTGTGTGTGAGTGTAGTGTGTGTGTTTGGTATGTGTAGTGTGTGTGGAGGTGTGTGTGTGTTTGTGTGCATGCATGTGTGTGTGTGTGTGTGTGTGGTATGTGTTGTGTGTGAGTGTAGTGTGTAGAGTGTAGTTTGGTATGTGTAGTGTGTATGGAGGTGTTTGTGTGTGTACGTGCATGTGTGTGTGTGCGTGTGTGCGTGTGTGTTAATGTGATAAACCTACTTAGATCCCTGAGCATACTAGGCAAGCACTCTACCACTGAACTCCATCTTAGCCTTCTTTCTAAAATGAGTTCTCACTAAATTGCTCACTATGGCCTTGAACTTTCTCTGTATCCCAGGCTGGCCTTGACTTCTCCATTCTCCTGCCTCAGCTTCCCAAGTAGCTTATTTTATAGGCCCATACCACCAGGCTTGCAGATCCTGTATTTCTGTGTTCAGTCTCTTCACTACTCTGGGAGACATGCAAAGTATTTCAGAACACCCAGAGCCTGGGTCACCTGCACCATGGCCTGCATTCATCCTGGGTAACTTCACTTAAAAGAAAAAGGTAGTCACTCAGTGAAATCCAAGAATATGTTGAATGAAACTGTTTCCTAAATACTTAGTCATTGGGGTTTTAGTTCCTTTTCTATTGCTATAAAGAGTCACCAGGACCAAGACAAATTATAGAAGAAAGAGTTTATTGGGGACTTGCTTAAGTTTCAGAGAGTTTGAGACCATGGCTATCATGGCAGGGAGCATGGCAGCAAGAAGACAGGCAGGGAGGCATGGCACAGTGGCTGAGAGTTTACATACTGATCTACAAGCCACAGGCAGAGAGAGACCGAGAGAGACAGAAAGAAACAGACAGAGAGACAGTGACAGAGAGAGAAAGAGAGAGACAGAGACAGGCAAAGAGACAGAGAGACAGAGAGAGAGGGAGAACTGGGAATGGTGTGGGCCTTTGAAGCCTTAAAGCCATCCCCAGTGACACACCTTTTCCAACAAGGCCACACCTCCTAATCCTCCCCAAACAGTTCCATCAACCAGGGCCTGAGTATTTAAATATACAAGTGGACGGAGGAGGCCATTCTGGTTCAAACCACCAAAACTAGATGCTATATTTCTTGACTAAAATGAAGAAGCACAGTTATCTTTAAAAAAACACAACAAGGGAACTGGGTGATGGTCCGGTGGGCAAAGTGTTTGCTGTACACACCTGAGGACAGATCCTTAGACCCCAGTCAGGCATAGCAACCCAAGCACTCTTACAGAGAGATGGGAGGCAGAAGCAAGAGAATCCCCAGAAGCTTGAAGGCAGCTAGTCTGATATATGCAGCTGTAAATGGCAAAGAGGTCCCATCTCAAAATAAGTGGAAGTGGGGCTTGAGAGATGGCTCAGTGGTTAAAAACACTGACTACTCTTCCAGAGGACCTGAGTTCAATTCTCAGCAGCCACATGGTGGCTCAAACCATCCTTACTTAACTCCAGTCCCATGGGATCTAGTGCCCTCTTCTGGCCTCTGTGGATTGCACTCATGCCGTGCACAGATACACAGGCAAGCAAAACACCCATACACATGGAAAATTTTAAGGTGAAAGAAGGGAGAATGGCCAATATTCAAAGTTACTCTGCACACGCGTGCACGTGCGTGTGCGCACACACACACACACACACACACACACACACACACACACACACACGGGTGTGGGTAAGGTGCAGTTGGAATTAAAATTAGAGATTTGCCGAGATCTCAGCATCTAGGCTATATGCCACCAGAATGTCCAGGTAGAGACTCTGGCTAGAAGCCTGGTTCTAGACATGTCACCCTTAGACCTTATGGATCTTCATGGCCTCTGACATGGCAGAGCCATTTCAGGTTTACACACATGTGTGCATGATGACTAGACCACTGTGGTAGTCTTTGCCATTGGTGGGTGCTACCAGAGGATATCATCCTATACCCTGCTCCCCGAGTTGTTCAGAGCTGTGGTCACTTGGTCACCACTGACAGATCCTACTCATGTCTTGTCGCCTGCCCCCTGAAGTGCCTGTGGCTGGTTGATTCCTTAGTGTGAGAAATTATCATTTTCAGTTGGGAGGTAGTGGCTCAAACCTGTAATTGCAGGAGGCAGTTGGATCTATGATTCAAGGCCAACCTGGTCTATAGAGCAAGTTCCAAGACAGCCTGGGCTACACAGAGAAACTCTGTCTTGAAAAAACAAAAAAGAAGAAGGAGGAGAAGAAAGAAGAGGAGGAGGAGGAGGAACAAAGGAAGGAAGGAAAATGATGACTCTTATGGAATAAAACAACTTACCAAAGGCCTCTCAGATGCCAGTAAAAGGGCCCAGACCTCTAGATGCAAAGATGAGGTACAGACTATGGTCCAATGGGGAGCAATGAGTTTGCATAAATGTTACTGTCACAAGATGGATAGCCAGACCCTTTGAAAGAAGCCTAGGAGCTGAAAACAAGAAGTGGCTTCCATGATGCAATGCCAGCTGGGGCAGGCAAGGAGGGCCAGGTAATTTCTGCTTCCCATGCCGACTGGTTCCAGACTCCTTTCTTCCCAGATGCCCCCACCAGAAGATTAGGTTCCCACTTTCCCCAAGACAAAAGGCACAAAGGCAACTGGAAGTGAATGCTAGGATTAATCATGGCTGACATCCAAGGTCTTACTGCTGAGACTTGGCACAGTGGCCAAGCTCACGGATCCTAGGGACAGCACCACTACCTTCTGGTTGAAGGGACTCTGCTTCCTGAGCCTGGGTATTGTCTCTAACATGGAAATAGCAGTAAGAACAATTACGGCAGCACTTATGCCATGCAGTCTTTACACTGATGGAATGGGGTGATTCATGAAAGTTGCCTAACAAATACCAAATGTGCAGGGCAGGGCACTTTTTTTTTTTTGGTTTTTCGAGACAGGGTTTCTCTGTGTAGCCCTGGCTGTTCTGGAACTCACTCTGTAGACCAGGCTGGCCTCGAACTCAGAAATCCACCTGCCTCTGCCTCCCGAGTGCTGGGATTAAAGGCGTGCGCCACCACTGCCCGGCGCAGGGCACTTTGTTACTGTAACTACTTAAAAGCACTCCTACTTGTGTTAGTAACATTTTATTTCCATATTAATTGTTATACGATTGCTTTGTTTATTTATTTGTTTGGTGCTAAAGACATGGTTCATTGGTTAAGAGCACTTACTAATCTTTCATAGGACTTGGGATAGGTTCCGGAGCCTTGTATCAGTAGGCTCACGACTGCTTGTAATTCCAGTTTGGGGGGGGGAGTTGATTCCCTCTTCTGACCTTAATGGATACTGCATGCACATGTTGGCATAAACTCACACAGGCACACACATAGACATAAATGTTTTGACCTTGAAATTTCATTATTTATTTTATGTACATATATCCAGTCTATGTGAGTGCACACACACACGTGTGTGTGTCTATGTGCACAAAGAAGCCAAAAGAGGGTGATGGGTGTCCTTTCCCATCACTCCTCACCTGTCGTCTGAGACAGGGTGTCTTCCTGAGCCTAATGCTGGAGTTGTGGCTAGGATGGAAGTCAGCAGCCCTCAACGATCTCTTGTCTGTACCTTCCTCAGAGCTTGGGTTACAGGCATTTCTAGGGACACCTAACTTCTAACAGGCATTTGTTACAAGGACACTGAGATCCAAACTCTGGTCCTCATGATTGTGGATCCATCCCTTAACTGTTGAGCCATCATCTCTGCAGCCCATAATTCCTTAAATTTGTAATTATCGTGACTGTTTTATTGATGAAGAGGTCGCTGCTTTGGGAGGACCCTTGACTCACTTTGGTCACCAAGCCGCTCAGTGGGTCTAGCAATGGTTCCAAACCCCCCCAGGACTCTGAGAACAGCCTCAGCTCTTCTGTCCTTGTGGGCCTTTCATTAGTAAATCAAACCACTCCCAGACAATCTAATCTGCATAGCTGCGGAGACTACAGCTTCTTAGACCGAGAGTCACAGTTCTCTAAGTAACTGACGGTGGGAATGAGAAACCTAACAGCAGAAAAGAGTTTCTGATAACACAATAACCAAAGATTAATTCAAAATCTAATGTGTAATGACTCTGAGGTTAGGGGGTGGCGCTTACCTGTGTTGTATTGAGAGACTTCACTGAGGCCTTGATTCTGAACAAACAACACTCTATTTGCATCTGAAGGCCATCAAGCAAGAGAACATCGAGCTTGTATACACACACACACACACACACACACACACACACACACACACACACATACACACACACACACACACACACACACACCTAAATAAATATGGAAAAACAATTATTGAATGAATTTTGGCTTGAGATTAGACAGAATTTCCAAGAATTTCTGAAATGGCATTGAACGTACATTTATCATTTTGTTCTGTGTATTTAGGCAAAGCCACGCTCTCAGCTTTGACGGTTATAAAATCAAAACGTGCATCAATTTGGGAAAATGTTGGAGGTGTTGTGTCCTACAGTTTCAAATATTCACCTACGATTTATCTCTATATGTAAAAAAAATTCATCCATCTAACCAAGATGCAAATTTGCTTTCATCCTTAATTGATAGTAAAATTAAATTTATACCAAAAAGTTGTTTTAAAATAAATTTTCTTAGTGTTTTATTATTAGTTAATCCTTGAGTCGTAAATGTAAAAATGTCTTTGGCAACAACATGTTTGGGGCCAAATGTGACGGTGCATGTCTTTGATCTCAGCATTCAGAAGACAGAAGCAGCTGGATCTCTGTATGTTTGAGGCAAGTCTGGTTCATATAGTAAGTTCCGTGACAGTCAGAGGTATATAGAGGGACCTTGTCTCAAAAAACAAAACAAAACAAACAAACAAACAAACAACAACAACAACAACAACACAGGCTTTGAGCAGAAAAAGTTTAAAAAGC
>CM052703.1:66104630-66154630 GCA_028551405.1 Uromys caudimaculatus | reverse complement strand
CTTATCTGGGCTGACAGTATCCCTTCAAGAGTCAAAGACCACCTAACAAAACCCAGCTATGATCCCTACAAACCATGTCAACGACTCCAACAGCACAATAACCCTAAGGGTGCAGTAGTGGCACACATATCTCGATGGTAACCAACAGCTCCGTAGTTGGACTCAAGATCCTCTCAAGAGGGATACCATGCCTGATACTGGAAATGAGCTAACTACCAGTGCTACTGAAGTCTCAGTTCCTGGAGGAGAATCTACAACCACTGATTTACTAAAACAGTATAATCCTGAACATCAGTCTGTACCCCTGCAGATAAGTGGTCTTCATACCTCGTCAAGGAAACATTTCTTTGCAACAGATGGAGACTACTACAGGCAATCACAACCAATCAAAATACAGAGCTGTGGAGCCCTGCCCCAATGGATACATCTACAAAATACCCCTGCACCCAAGGCTCAGGGAACATTGTGGAAGTGGGCATGGAAAGATTGTAGGAGCCAAAGGATCATGGAGTTTGCTGTGAGATTGTGTCTCCTAGTAACATCAGAAGCTACACCCATAAAGTCTCACTAACATGACTACCCAAACATTAGATGAACAAATATGACATCAATAGACATGTCAAAGTGAATAGGAAAAGTCCACTGGCCTCAACCTTGTACAAAGAACTATAGGCAACCAAGGAAAGTTGGGAGCAGGAGAGGTGGCCTTCCCCAGGGAAGAGCACACCAATTAGTTGTTCAGTGGCAAATGGTCAGCCCTGAAAACATACATACAAGTAATGTTATATAGACTGAGCAGGTTATAGTTAAGAATATATATGTAAATATATATGCATATATGTGTGCAATAGCAATTCGTGAAAAAAGAGGCCATGAATTTAAAGGAAAGAAGGAGGAGTATGTGAGTGGGGCTTGGAGGGTGAAGAGAGAAGGGAGAAATGTAATTAAATTACAATCTCAAAAAGAAAGAAACTCACCCTAAGAACTTCCATTTATCACAATAAAACTCTATTAGAACTATATAACCTAATTAAAACTAACACAAACACACACGCTAGAAACACATTAATGTTCCAACTAATCACCCTAGAAAGGGGCTGCTAACTGCTTGATCCAAGAGGTGGGTTATGGACACTCCACTATACACGGCTCTTACAGGTCTACCTGGGGTTTCTAACTCTCCACAAGATGGAGTTTAAATATAATGACTGTGGGGTAATTGAGCCAATAAGGATAGCCTATGTAGCCCATGATGGCCCCTGATCACCAGGGCTAGCCTGCCACTTTTGACGCCACTTCTCGGTTTCCATTGGTCCTAGGTCTCAGAGTCACCAGAATCACAGCCACCATTTTCAAGAAAAGATTTGCAGGCAAGGAACCTCAAGGTGATAACCAGCTCCTTCCTCATCTCAGTTATTTCAGAGTACAACACTTGGATGCGTAGTCAAGGTCTAAGCCTCCTTCCTTGGCCATTTTCCAGGAAAGGCATGGTTGCTCTTGCCTGTAGGCAATTCTCAAGATGCATGACCAGGACTTTTCCTTCAGCATTGTGAATCAGTTCACATAGAGTAGCACATGGTTTTCAGCCAGTCTTCACGGGCTACAGGATGTCACTATGACTAGTCAAGCAAATGTATGCCTACAGCACAGGTCCATAAAATTGATGGGGTGTGTGTGTGTGTGTGTGTGTGTGTGTGTGTGTGTGTGTGTGTGTGGTGGTGGTGATGGTGGTGGTGGTGGTGGTAGTGGTGGTGGTGTGAAGAAGTTTCAAATAACTGTCCAGAGGCAGGAACTCCCCTATACAAGGGAGTTTTAGTGGAAAAAGATCCAGGCCACAGCCAACAGCATGCATGATTTCAAGAATACAATACTCTCCCTAAGTTGATCCAGGCCATGGAATTTGTGTAAGGTTCTTAGCAAAGCTTCATTGGTGTCAAAGTCTGACAACTCCTCAGATGGACTGCACACTTGCATTCTCACAGAGGACACCCCTCCACCCCTCCACTCCCACACCTGAGACCCTCACCCACCATCCCTCACTTCCCCCAACCCCCACATCCTCACATCTCGTGCCTTCAGTCTTTATTTACACAACTGACAGGTAGTGTTTTAGTTAGGGTTTTACTGCTGTGAACAGATGCTACGACAAAGGTGACTCTTATAAGGACAACATTAATTGCAGCTGGCTTACAGGTTCAGAGGTTCAGTCCATTATCATCAAGGTTTAAGCATGACGATGGCAGGCAGGCATGGTCCAGGAGGAGCTGAGAGTTCTACACCTTCATCTGAAGGCCAATAGAAGACTGGTTCTCATGTGGTTAGGAGGAGGGTCTCATTGCCTACCCTCACAGTGACACACTTCCTCCAACAAGACTACACCTACTCTAACAATGCCACACCTTTTAATAGTGCCACTCCCTGGACCAAGCATATTTAAATCACCACAGATGGTCACCATTGATTGGATAATAGATGAATGTCTGATCAAGAAAGCATCTTTCTTTTGGCTAGGCTGAACAAGATAATCACAATCTCTTGCCTAGCATGACTCTTGGAACATAGAGTTGATCTGAGATTTCCTTCCGATGAATGTACAGAACACACAGGTGTCCAAAATGTAGCTAGAGCAAAGGCTGCCACAGATGGGTCTAGATCAGTGGAATTAGAGGAGGAGGTGGGCACAGAAGTGTAAGCCTCCCTTCTCAGTTCTAGGCACTGTGAAAAAAGCCAAATTATTGAGTTCTAGGACTTCCCAGGATTCTAACAAATCTTTGTTGTTTATGCTTTGGGCATGGGTCTTGTGCTTGGCAATAAAGCCATCTGCAAGAGATGGCTACCTACAGTATTTAATAAGATATAGGAGAGACCCAATGTCTTGTGGCCCAGGCAAGCAGAGCATGCCTGAGACAACCCCAGACACCCAGAGATCCCAGGTGCCACTAAGATGAGCAAGTAAGTGGTGGAGAGATGGAAGAGAAAGAGAAGCAGAAGGATGTGTGCACAATGAAGAGAGGCGGAACTGGAGACTAGAGGGTAATGAGGAACAGCCCAATGTGAGTAGCCAGCAATGCCACCTGGGTCCATGGTGAGGTCTTGGGCTGCTGCCAAGAGCCATATCTGGATCCATGACCCTGAAACAGTGGGGAACTATTACCACCAAAGGCTAAGCAGACATCCCTGATCTGGGCTGCTGCCTGAGGTCATGTTGATGTTTGAAGACTTGCAGAGCTGGACCCACTCCTGACTAGCTGCAGCACGTGGGAGAGCTGACCCCACTCATTACCTGAGCATCATGGGAGAGCTCCCCTGAGGATGTGAGAGCAGGAGAGCTGGCCCTACCCCTCACTGGCTGCAGCACTCTAGAGAGTATCCACACACACACACACACACACACACACACACACACACACACACACACACACACACACACCCTCACCTGAGCAGCACAATAGAGCTGGCCCTGGTGGAGTGAGCACCTGTGAACCAGCCCCAAGGGCATGAGAGGAGGAGAGCTGTCCCTGACCCTTGCCAGCTGCAGTATTGGGTGAGCTAGCCAGAGCTATGCAGGAGAGCTTGCCCTGGTGGAGTGGGAGCGGGAGAGCTAGTGGCATGACCAGCTCAGCTATCACCCAGGCTCAGATCCACGGCTTTGAGTTGGCCCACCCCGACATCTACCCCATCTTTGATCTGTTGAAGTACTCGAAAGGGCCAGTCCTGCTGGTCCAAAGCTGCTGGATCTCCATGGTACAGGGCAACAACAGGATATTTGAGAGGGGTCCTGGTGAGGATCCAGTTTGACAGTGTAGCAGAAACTAGTTAGAGGCCACAAACCAGACCAGTGACTCATTGCGCTGCTGAACATTTTTGCCAGTGAAGATGTGTGGACAGCAGGGTGTGCTGTGGGACACGCTGGGACACACTACAGCTTCCATAATGAGGTGGTGTTTTTTTTCTGGGGAGCGGGGAGGAGGTTGCAAGAGTGGAAGGAGGATCCAAAGGGAGGAGGGGGATGAGCAGGATTGGGGTCCATGATATGAAATTAACAAAAAATCAATGAAAAGTTTTTTTTAAGATGTGGGAAAAATGGATGGGGATGTGAGGGAGAGAGGAGAGTGGTTTTCAGCCGTTCTTTGGAGGAAGCACTTGGAGTGCCCTTAAGGAAGGATACCTGCTGTTCTCAGGACAGGAGTGGTTCAAAGTGAATTTTAAAATGGACCCAGAAAAAACTGTCAAGTCAGCAAAGTTTGCCTGCCCAACTGGAGGATTTCCACCTCCATTTGTCTGACCCCACTCTCTCTCTTCTTCACTAACAGGAGGTGTGGAGGACCGAGTGCTGTGGTACTATAGCTCATGCGCACTGGAACCCCAGAATGTGAGTGTGTTTAAAAATAATGTACTTGGTTATTTTGAGTTCTAAGTCTGGTGGCAGTGTCCATATTGGAATTTGAATTCATTTTGGAGTCATGCAACCAAAAACCAAGGACTGTCAGGGGCTGTCAGTAATCACCAGACAGGTTTACTCCCTGGACCTTCCCGAGGATCCACCCTTCTCACTCTCCACCTCAGGGTATCTGGCCTCTTGAATTAGAGATTCAATTTCTGGTGTTTATCCACCCGGTTATTACAGGAGTCCTGGGAAAGGAGCAGGACCTCCCTGGAGTATTGGCATTGTTTACTGACAGGACAAACGGGATGGAGCTTCATACTAAAGTGTGACTTGCTACTGCTGAGTTTTCATGCTTCCCCAGGAAGGCTATTTCAAGGAAGTGAGATCAAAATGAGCACAGGCAAGCAGAGGGGCTGTCTACACTTTTCACATTTGTAGTAGAAGGAAGCACCTACCAGGTGCCTTCTGATACACCAGGTAAGTTAAACGCTTTCACAGTTCATTTTCCTCCAGATTGAAACATTCCCTCCCGGGGGGAGGAAGGAGACTTGGAGGACACAGGATGCTTAGAAATCTTCCAAGACTCGTGAGGCTCCTCCTTAGGATTATATAAGCAATAAACAGTTGCTGGGATGAGGAGAGGAGGCTCTTCAGTGAAACTGCATGCACCTTGGGAACTCTAGAGCTTTGGGAATTTGTCAGGCAGGGAGGAATGTTGGTGATGCAGCTACCAGACTCAGCTATGCTCCTATAATTAACCCCTTGCTCATACTCCTGTAAAAAGTCCAGTAACGCAAGCTAGGTTTAGATAGCCCCTCCCCATGTGTACAATCCATGTATGTTTGAGTGTGGCCGCAAGCCACAGCACACCTGTGGGTCAGAGGACAACCTTAGGTGTTGGTCTTCACCGCCTACCTTGCTCTGAAGCAGGCTTTTTTCCTGTTGTGGTGTTTGCTGGGCCAGTTGGCTTGTGAGCACTAGGAAATTCCCTACCTCAGCCTCCCACCTTGCTGTAGGAGGGATTGTGGATGTGTGCTACTCTTCAGTCTTGGTGTGAGTGCTGAGATCTAAACCCATGTCCTCACAGCCAAGCAGGGAGCATAAGCAGGGAGGCCTGCTGAGCCAACCTGGAATTGTTTCCTTGGTTTGTGGCTAGTGCACTATCTGCACTACGACATGTGTTTGGCCAGGAAAAGCCATGCTACACATGAAATGCTCAAAGCCACCCTATGAGTGTAGCCTTAGAATTTTTTAAAAACTTATTTTTAATAAGGATTCTTAAATGCTTTAACCTCCCTTCTAGCCCAGCACCCACCAGAGGTAGTGGAAAGGTTGATAGAGCAAAGGAGGCTGTGAACCTGTTTGGAAATATTTTTTGGAGCAAATCTAATCTGCATTGTCAGGATATCAGTAGTTTAGTTTACATGAATCAGTAGTGCCAGCTTGATCCATTCGTAAATACCATTTATGAATCAGAAACAGCAGGACTCATAAACACCATTTATGAATCAGTAACAGCAGGTCGATCTAGAAGAAACTGCAAGGCTCTGTCAATCAGCCTGAATCTGCAGAAGTGACAAGAAGCCGCCAGAACACACCAGAAGGTTTTTTTGGTGTGTTTCTCTCTATGGAGTCATAACAAACGATGACCAACAAAGAGTGGCAAGGTGTACCAATACCATCTAGCATCGTCTACTGTCCACTGGGCTATATTTGCATCTTTTTAAACATCACCTTGTTCTTTCAAGCATCTGCTCTAGAAAAACATCCCATGTCCTTTTTCAAGGCTGCTTCTAGGAAAACATCATGTGTCTATTCTTAGCAAAACATCCTCCCACGTGGCTGCTTCGGCAGAAACATCCTCTCATAAGACAGTTTCTAGAAAAGCATCACATGACACAACTGAGTCTCCATGTGAGGTCAACAGTATTGTACCCCTTTTGCTGCTAGGAAGTTGAGGCTAGACCAGCAATTATTCAGAAAGCACACAGTTGATAAGGTCAGGATTCCAGTTTGTGGCCTCCTTTAAAGTGCAGGTCATTTCCAAAAAGACATTATCCTTATAGAAAAGCATTTATTTCAAATTAGGGAGAGAGAAATGTGCTTGGACTGTGGTGATCAGAGTCCTGGGTGTGTATGGAACTTGAAACAGCCACCCATCCGTGGGACAGGGCCTTCTCTGGAAGACCAGCATATCCTCATAGCTTGTTGGACAGCCTAGATGCTTCCCCCAAGGCAGGAAATCGGATACAGTGTCAAATGACATGAGAAAGAGGGTATTTGGCTTTCTCATGGAGGGATGCTGACAATGCAGCCCCTGAGGGTAAGTATGGTATAGAGAAAGGGTACATGGGAATAATACTTCTTCTCCCTTACATTCCCTGCCTCTTACATCCCATGTCCCTCCTATATGCTAGCTGTGGTATGATTACCCTCATGGGACAAAAGTTGCCAGGACTGAAGAACAAAGAGAGTGAGGTCCTTGTCTGGGCTGCACAGCTGAACGTCTCAACACAAACCCCCTCACAGGGTATTCCATTGCCGGTGGGAAATTGATTGACTCCTGTTATGGAAGCACATTCTAAAGCAACAAAAGTCTGAGAAGTGAGGAAGAGACAGTCATCAGGAGACTGCGGAGCAGTGGCTATTGATGTGGACTGTTCAAGTATTTCTCTCCCAAGAGCCGAGGGTAATAAATAGGCTGTCCTATCAGAAGGCCTCATCTATTTGACCACTATGCTCAGGTCAGAAGTAGCCACATGACCTAAGCTGGACCAATCATGAGATGCATAGTCCTGTTGACCATGAGGATAAGTAGGCATTGGCTCTTGTCAACCCGGATGAAATGTAGATCCCAGAGCACGAATCTAGTTAGGAAGGGAGGGTGGAGATGTTGCTCTTGGGACTAGTTGTGCCTGAAGACAGATCTGTCTACATCTTACCTGTTAACTGAGGAGGAAATTCCCTTTTTCTTGAGCTAGTTTGAGTTGGGTTTTGAAAAAGATTGCAGTTAACCCAGGCAGCCCCTGCAAACCTGGATCACATACTTCTTGGTGTTTGATGGGAGAGACTAAGGGACCCAGAAAGAGTCAGGACCCAACAAATAAGCTGATTTCACAACTGTAGATGTAGTTTGAAGTAGCTCAGGAGGGTGGTGTGGTAGAGTTGACAGGGCAGAGGTCACTGCTTTGTTTCTCCACCATCATTGGGGTCAGAGGGCAGAGAGACCCTTCTAGCTTTCTTGTGTGGCTTTGGGGTACCTAGGCATCAATATCAGTCAATGCAAAAGAGAATTTGGATTGAGTGTGAGTAGTCTTTATGGTCCAACATTCACAGATATCATAGTTGGCTTGGCTCAGGTAACAGCAAGGAATGCTGGGGAATATAGTGTCTTTATTGCCCAGGATGAGAGAGAACAGATGTTAGTGACCAACCATAAGCTTCTGCTGTCAGAAGATATGATAAACATCTCGTTCCTTCTGTGCTTGTCCCTTCCTGAACACTCAGCTCCTAATCAGCACCTCCTTCTTGGAGCCAGGCTCAGGATCTCTAGAAGAAAGAGGACCCTTCAGGAAAAGGGTACTTCAGGAAGGGGTGGCCCCAACCATGTCCTTCTTAGGAACAGCTGGAGGGAGGGCATGTGTCAACAGATGACTGGAAAATCCCGAGCCCCGAGGCCTGCTCTTTTCAACCATCCTTGTTGGATTGGGCTTCCCAACAGCTCCCAGGCTAAAATGGTACAAGACTTTCAGCCTGGCCTTCTACCATTGCAAAGCTAGACTTTTCTTTAAAGTTGATTTTGAGGCAGGGTCTCACTGTGAGGTGCCATGTGGTCAGGAACACCTGATTTGCCTGCCTCAACCTCTCCAGTGCTGGGATTATAAGCATGTAACTAACACCTGTCTCCCCTGAGACAATGGCAGGCTGTTGGCAGTGCCCATGTTCAGTAGAACTCTCTTGCTTTGTATGAGGTCCTGCATCTGATGCCCAGTCACCTGGAACCACCTTCATGAGCCCCCTAGCAATGCCCATTCACCAGGCCCCTCCATAGTTCTCATGGAATTTAGTCTTTCCATTAACTTTGTATTACATGGGTGTTTTGTCTTTGCATTAACTGCCATGTACAGACCCTGATACCATGGCTTTATCCTTAGGGACATTATTTCCCACCAGGCCAGGAACTTTTTACCAGTCCTGTAGCTAGCAGGGAGGTCTAGCCCTGAAGAGGACTGACTTTTGCTTTCTAGCCCTGGCAAGAGCCCTGGATGCCCGGTGCTTGTGGTTTCTCTCAGGGACTGGCAGTACCTTTACCCTTGGTTCAGCTACTGGGTTAAATGTTTACAGCATTAATTATTATAATTTATTAAATATGGAGAAGCCAAATCTTCCTGGGTTCCCTCACCGCCACCCCATTCCCACACCAAAATGGAGTGTCTTATTTTGCTAACTGCTTAAACATAAAACTCCCACAGAAAAAAAAATTGTCCCCACAGCTCATATTTTTCATCATTTGATCATTAAATAGTGATGGATATAAACCTATAAAGATCCTAAACTGGAGCTTTTAACAATCCATGAGCAATACTATCATTTCTTTAATAGAACCTGCTGACCGTGCCTTGCACAGGCACTATTTGTCATTTTCTCCACGAAATAATCAATAAGTTGGCTCGAAAATAAATAATATAACAGTCACAATATATTATCTTTCAGACTGGCCTTAGACTAACCATAAAATGGGACCAAAACAAGAAAGAAACTTTTACATAAATGTTAAAAAGTTATGAACGTCACAATTGGGCCTAATGTCTGACACAGAACTGAGCCAGGGTGTCTATCCCTGGTTTACTCTGAGTTCCGCTGAGCAGATCCTGGTTCTGTCCATAGCTGCTTTGTGTAAGTGGCCTTGCTGAATCAGGCAATGGGATTGCAGTTAGCACTTCTGCATGGGGACCTGAGAGTTCTGACACAGATTACACGGAGACAGACACCATAGATTTCAGCTTCAAACAGAAGAGGCCTGACTGAGCATGCTCCCAGTGCCAGGGTACAGGGGCATTTTTTGCTGCTGTCCCAGAGGCTGATCAGAGCCCAGAGTCCTGTGTCCTGGGGACAGAAATGCTTCAAAGGGTCTAGGCCCTCCCTCAGTGGGCGCTGCTAAAGAGTGGGCTCTGGAAGCTGCAGTGTAGTCTATCAGTGACCTTATATTCTTCCAGGGTTAGATGACATTTAACAGTCATGCAAAAGCTCAGCCTTGAGTCTGCTGGACATTTCATAATACTCTCCCAAACCCCTGAAGAACTCACCAGCCCAGGTCTCTGATTTGTTCATTTATTCATCCAGCAAAGTAAGTCACTGAGAGCCTACATGAGTGGCTGGCACTATTCTAGTAACTATGGTAACAGGAGAGTAAGCAGATGATTACCCCTCATCGGGCCAATATAAAAGATAAGCTGTACAACTCTGCAGTTTGTCTGGAGAGTGGTCAGTGTAATGAAGATATTTAAAGCAGAGTGGGAAGATAAGTTCAAGCGTGCAAGTCTTTGCTTATTCTTGGATACCAGGCCTTTATTTCAAGTCACCAGAGTTGGCAAGGTGGTTGTTTGCCACGCAAGCCTGACAATCTGGGTTCAATTCCAGGAACCCATACAAAGGTGAAAGGAAAGAACTAACTCTACAAATTTGTCTGCTGACTTCCACAACAGCACCTTAACATACACACACACACACACACACACACACACACACACACACACACACACCCCATGCACATGTTCACAATAATAATGAATAAAAATATTTTAAAACAATCTATCCAAGATGGGCATGGTGGCACACACCTTTAATTCCAGCGCTTGGGAGGCAGAGTCAGGTAGATCTCTGTGAGTTCGAGGCCAACCTGATCTAGAGAGTGAGTTACAGAACAGCCAGAGCTACGTAGTAAGACCCTGTCTCAAAAAAAAAAAAAAAAAGCACCTATACATCGGGCTAGAGAGATAGTTCCGCACTTAAAAGCACTAGCTGCATTTCCAGAAGACCAGGGTTTGACTCCCAGCACACAGATGGCAGGCACAACCATCTGTTAACTCCAGTTTCAGAGAATCCAGTGCCCTCTTCTAATCCCCAATGACACCAGGCACATGAATGGTGAACAGACATACTGAAGGCAAAACTCTCATACACATAAAGAAGAAGTAGTAGTAGTAGTAGTAGTAGTAGTAGTAGTAGTAGTAGTAGTAGTAGTAGTAATTATTATTATTAAAATAATAAACTAACACTAAATAAAAGTGACCTATCCAATTTCAGTAATGCCTTATGTTCCTCAGATTCTCTGATAATCAGCCCTCATGGGGTCCTGGTGTCATTCTATTCTGCTCTAAGCCAGAGTTCCAGATACTGGTCTGTGGAAGGACCCTTCTGACACTGTATGGCAGGAAGCACTGTGCCCAGCTCATTGCTGGGAGCCTGAAGCTCACAAGCAGTGTAGCTCTTGGAAGCAAGTTGACCAATTGCTTCTAGTTCGCCTGCAACTCTCTCAGTACATCCGGGGTGAACCAGGGTGGGACGTGGCAATTAAGACCTCAAACATCCCTGGCCTGACACTTTGTATGCCTACTTAGGGATGTCTCTTTAAAGCTGGTACGCATTCTTGTAATAGCAGTGGGCGCTTGAATCTCAAGCAAGCAGGCCTACTAATGATGAACTTTCATGACTTTGAGTGGTCTACACAGTTTGGGGTCAAATAGACTGCCCTAGTTTCATTTTTGTTGCTGTGATAAAACACCCTGACCAGAAGAAACTTAGGAGAAAGGGGGTTTATTTTAGTTCCAGATTACAGTCCATCGTTGCAGGGAAGTCAAAGCAGGCACTTGAAGCAGCCAGTCACATAGCAGTCAAAAATGACAATGGCAGTCCTAGAGTCAAGAGTAGAGAGAATAAATCCATGTATGATTGTTAGTTCTTGGCTCAGTCTCTACATGTACACAGTCCAGGATCCCCTGCCTAGAGAATGCTGCCACCTACCACGGGTTGGGTCTTCCCACATCAATTAACACATAATCAAGACACAATTCCCCACCCCCTACCCACCAACCTGAAATTGACAATTCCTTATTGAGACTCCCTTCCCAGGTGATTCTAGGTTGTAGCAAGTTAACATTTAAAACTGAGCACCACACAGACTTCAAGGTTAATTTAAGCCCTGTCACTCAAAAAGCCAGGTTACCCTAGCCAAACTTCTTAGCTTCTCTGAGCGTCAGTTTCTTCATCTGAAAATGGAGAGTGCATATTTCAGAAGGCTTTGTAGAAGGACTGGATCCTGGGAGTCAGATGGAGTCCTTAGCAGGAGTACAAAAAAATGGTGGATTACTGATACCTACAGGATTTCCTCCCAGGAACACGGAAGGTGTGAAGATTGAATCCAGCACTGACATTTGTCATGAATCAGCTCACTATGTGGAACCTAAAATACTCTCTGTGGATAGCTTCCTGGTGACTGATATTAAAAATGACTGATTTAAAAGAAAGTGCTTCACCCTGCTGCAAACTAAGAGGGGAGGTCTGGAGTATTCTCAGGCTTAAATGCTGCCAGTATTTCATCTTCGGGTAGTCATAAAGTTAAAGGTTAATAGGCTGTACAAATGACAGAGTTTAAAGGGAAGATGGGGAGGGCGTGAGGGATGCTCCGGCGGCCGCAGGCATGATGGAGACAGGTGATAGCTCACCTACATGCAGAGGCAGTCACGCTGAGAGTTCTTATCTCTTCTCATCCCTTCCCCAAGCTGGAAACTCCTCACTTCAAGAGCTCCCTTCCTAGAAACAGGTTTCTTTCCTGAGAGGAGCCTTTGGAGAGACTGAGGGGTTGACAAGACTGTGACGTCATTGATCTGGTCTTGAAGAAGAGGCCTGGGAGATGGGACAGCGATGGCTCTCTGTGGTCATGGGAGATGACAGGAAGATCCAGATAAATGTGGTAAACCCTGTTCTCATGAGCCCACAGTATGGTAAGAACCGTGGTGCTCAAATTTGGTAGTACCTTAGAACTACTGGGCAGCTAGTTATTCAAATGT
Organism: Uromys caudimaculatus; assembly: GCA_028551405.1. Classification (NCBI taxonomy): domain Eukaryota; kingdom Metazoa; phylum Chordata; class Mammalia; order Rodentia; family Muridae; genus Uromys; species Uromys caudimaculatus. The sequence continues at coordinate 66,142,174 of CM052703.1, read as the reverse complement.
ATACTCATGGGCTTAACCCATAGATTGATGTGGAGCTCAATGGTCCATATTTTAACTATCTCTGAAAGTGATTCTATGGTCACTCTGAGACAAATGGTCCATGGGCACTCTGGGATGCTGAATCAGTACACATGCTATTAGAGTCTAGTTCTAGGTCCAGGTCCCCAGACCTTGGTGATGACTGATTTGGAGGAGTTATCAAGCTGCAATCTTCACCCAAATTATCCAGGTGCCTACTGAAACTAAGTCCTCCTGGCTTCCTCTGCATTCAGAACCTTGAAGGAACTACTGAGTGCCCAGGGATGGAAACCAGTCTCCACTCTCATACTTTGAAAAGAAAAGTAGAGGTGACATCCAGGAGCAACCTGCTCAAGGTCAGTCACAAACCAACAGTCAGTACTTGGGCTACCACTGGTCCATGGCCTCTCCCCCAGTGACAGCATCACAAGTGCAAGGAGATGTGGATTCTGACTCCTTCTACATGTGCAGAATCAGCTCTTGCTTGAGCTCTGTGAACGCTGCAGGTGCATATGTAACTCCATAAAATTCAGTTTATCCCACTCTGGGGTTTCAGCCACACAGGGCCCAAGCTTCCTGCAAACAGACTGACCTGGGGAAAGAAGAGGACAGAATCCCTAAAATTCAGCCATGCCTGTTGCCTGCCAGAAGATACTTGTAGCTGAATTTCTTCAACTCCACCAAATATACCATCTGTTGGTGAGGAACACACTGCAAAGCACATGTGTTTAATTTCCTTGGGTCCTCTATAGACATCAGCAGATGGTTCTGTTCTACTTTAAAGCATAGAAACTGGGGGCCATCTAGATGGCTCAGTGGGTCAGTGGGTCAAGGCAGCAGCCACCAAGCCTGATGATCTGAGTTGGACCTGCAGGACCCACACTGTGAAAGGAAAGGACCAACTCACTCAAATCATCCTCTAGTCTCCACACAAGCCCTACAACCTTGCTGAAGGATATTTGATAACACTGTGAACTGTAAGAATCTGTTTCTATTTGTGGCTCAGTCTCTGATCCTAGAGCTTTTTGTTTACTAGAAACAAGTACTTGTGGTGTGGCTCAGTCCTAGCACACACCTTTATTCCAAGAGCTAAATAAAAGTCAACCTTAAGTCAAGAGGCAGATCAAGCAAGCAGCTGATCGGGAGTGAATATAAGTGAACAGAAAGAAGGCTCTTTGAGTTTGAGGGTATTTAAGACAGCGTGGAGAAGGGATATTCACCAATATCCCATAAAAGATATTTGTGAAGTGTTTTCCTTCTGGGATATTGGTGGAGAAGGAAGGTCAGCTGGGTGCTTTCTCTGCCTCTCTGAGCTAGCAGATTTTCACCCCAGCATGTGTATGCCTGGTGCTTGAAGAAACCAACAGAGGGCGCCAGATCCCTGGCAACCAGAGTTATAGACGTATTTGCTGCCTGGTGGATGCTGGGAATGGAACCGGTCCTTTGCAAAGAACAAGCCGTGTTCTTGACACTGAGCCATCCCTCCAGCCCCCAGGCCTAATTTCTTACATGTAGAAATGTGAAAGGAATTTGTGTTGGTTCAAACTCTGACTTTGCTACAGTGATGAAGTCACCCAGAAAGAAAACAACAGAACCAAAGGCAAAGGTATCAACCCAGTCCAGGAGCCACCACCACCTCAGGGCCAGGGGAAGACACAGATACTGAAAGGGAGAAATAGTCCAGGTACCCTTCCCCATCATGACAGGGCCAGAGCAGGGAGCTGGACACAGATATTGAAAAGGGGAAACAACTTCAGTTCTCACCTTCTTTTCCTTCTGGGAGCATGGCAATAACAGGTGGGAAATCATTTAAGCCTCAACTGAAGCCCACACACGCACTCACGCACACACACACACATACACACACACAGATGCACACACAGGTACATACACAGAGATGCATGGACATGTACACACACAGAGTTGTGCACACACGGATGCACGCACACACACAGAGAGATGCATACACACGTCCACACACATGTACACACACAGATGCACACACACAGATGCACACACATATAGATGCACATACACGTACACACACACAGAGATGCACACACAAATGCATGCACACACATACATACACACGCACACACACATGCACACACACACACACACACATGTACACACACACACACACACACACACACACACACACACACACACATCACTTTTCCTCTCCTTAGCCTCTATTCTCCTCTCTGTTCCACAACTCCAACCTCTACTCAACCTCTAAGACCCCAAATAGAAACACTGGCTCTTTCCTCTTTTCCATGGTTGGTCTGACCCAGAGCTGTGCAGTGCTAGCTTCCATGAGGTCCACTGCCCTCTCTCCTGTCTCTGGATAGGTTGATGAAGTGAGTGCCCCTCCCCAGAGCACTTGCTGGGCCTGGGACCCTGGCCTGAGCCCAGCCTCCCAGCCTGAGCCTCTTGCCCCAGGCTTCATGAGTGTCCCAGAAAGGAACCTCTCTCCATCAATCTTGCCACAGGCTCCATGAATTTTAAATAACAACGTCTCTGCTCTTTCTCCCCCACTCCCTGGGTGCGTCAGACTGCAGCTTTTACAAGATCATATTTCTTCACATTTTCATACAATTATTTTAAATGGACAAGATAATGTTGAAATTCTTATTTAAAATGTATGCAGGTAGAGAATGAACCTTCCTGCTTTTTATATTTAACAGCAGACGGGGCAATAGAAGGGAATTTTAACAACAGGACTGAAGTGGAAATGTCTTGTTCGGTCATGATGGACTACAGTTTTAAGCAGCTGGTTTTCTTTGATGAATAAATAAGTACTCCCAAAATAGACAGTTTGGCCATTATTAATCTCATTTTAGACTGTGCACATTTTATTGATTCTTAAGTACAAGAATTCTGCAATTTTCACCGAAGGGTGACTTTCTTAATTAAAATGTAAGTTAGTGGAAAAGAAGTCTCAGCAGGCACAGCCACGCAGGCTATAGGCCTGATTTCTCCCAGAATGAATCCCTTCCTGGCTAATGACCCCAGAGATACTTCATTCTGCAAGCCTCTTTCCAAAGGAGCCACTGAGACCAGAAGAGGCCTAGCCACAAGGCCAGCAAATTATACCACCCAGAAGTCACGGCTGCCCATCAGCCTCCTGTCTGGTTTCTTTCTATGAAACCTCAAAAGACAGGGACATTTGTCCTTATAGTCCAAGTACAGAATGTGTGCTCCCCTCTCCACACACACGAAGTACGTGTATTAAATGACTGGTCTCCAGATAGTGGAACATTTTGGAAGGTTCTAGAAATGTTTGGAAGTAGAGCCTAGTTGGAGGAAGTTGGTGGGCGGGCACATGGCTTTGAAAGTCTTCAGAGTCTTTCTCTTGCTCCTCAGTCTCTCCCTCCTCTCCCTCCCTCTGTGTCCTGCTTACAATGAGGTGAAGACCCATTACTGTGCCCTTTGTCCTAGCACATGAGTCCAGGCAACCGTGGACTGGGCTTTCTGAAACAGTGAGCCAAAAGAAATCCTTTCCCTTTAATTGTCCTCTCAGATATGTTGATCATGGCAATTAAAAGTAACTAATCCACTTGCCTCCTTACTCTGCCCAAACCAACTACTCTTATGTGAATATTGAGACTTCTACATCTTTTTTTTTAATCAGAGAAGAACTCTGTTGCTAAGGACCAAACCTAGGGCATATGCTTTACCATTGAGTTCTACACTCAGTTCCATGTTTTTGTTTTGTTTGGTTGAGATGAGAGCTCTCTGTGTAGCCCATGTGTAGCCCAGGCTATCCCGGAACTCTCAGTCTTTCTGATTCAGCTTATTGAGTGTTTGGGTAACAGGTATGCACCATGATGCATAGACACATTTTAATTTTTCAGTGCTTCTAGGATTTTATAAATTCAGACAGTATAAAGAGGAAAATCCAACGATGCTATACTGGCTGGTTTTGTGTCAACTAACACAAGCTGGAGTTATCAAAGAAAAAGGAGCCTTCCTTGAGGAAATGCCTCCAGGAGATCCAGCTGTAAGGCTGTTTTCTCAATTAGTGATCAAGGAGGGAGGGCCCCTTGTGGGTGGTGCCATTTCTGGGCTGGTAGTCCTGGGTTCTCTAAGAAAGGAAGCTGAGCAAGCCAGGAAAAGAAAACCAGTAAGTAGCATCCCTCCATGGCCCTTGCATCAGCTCCTGCTTCCTGACCTGCTCAGTTCCAGTCCTGACTTCCTTCGGTGATGAACAGCAATGTGGAAGTGTAAGCTGAATAAACCCTTTCCTCCCCAACTTGCTTCTTGGTCATGATGTTTGCGCAGGAATAGAAGCCCTGACTAAGACAGGTGCCATTGCACAGACACACATGGAGCTTATTAAAATAGAGCCAGGAGATAAACTCAAGATATGCAAAGGGAAGAGGGAAGAAGCCCTGATTCACAGAGTACTCACTATGGCCCCAGGTATACAGGAACTGTGTAAAGTAGGGCTGGGGATGCAGCTCACAGTAGCAGGAAGAATGCTTTCCTTACTTGCATGAAGCCCCAGGCTGAATGCCTGGCGCCACATAAGCTCACACCTGAAGTCCCCACACTTGGAAGGTTGGGGCATGCGGAACAGAAGTTCATGAACTGTAAGTAAGACCAGTGTGCAAATGAACCTGCCACCGAGCCTAACAACTGGACTTTAATGCCCAGGACCCACATGGTAGAAGGAGAGAGCTGGTTCCTGAAAGTTATCTTCTGACCTCCGTATGCATGCCTTGGCACATGCGCCAAATACACACACACACATACACACACTTATTATTATTATTATTATTATTATTATTATTATTATTATTATTATAATAAATAAAAGAACTGAAGGGCTGGGAGTGATCCTAGTACTTGGAAAGCCAAGGCAGGCAGATCTCTATAAATTCAAGGGTGGCCTGGTCTGTGTGCTAAGATCCTGCTTCAGTAAAACTAAATAAAAAGGGAAAAGCTACCCATTCCTAGGAGGGTATCAGAATGACAGTTTTTCTTGATTTCAGCCAGAAAGCATGTTTGCAAGTACACTGAATTCTGCACGTGCTGTCAGAAAGGAGATGCCATAGGTAGGGTTTCTCATGAGTAAAATGGCGGGCTTTCTCAAAGCCGCCCCTTGGTCCCCTGGGGCAGCTCTTACTTGTTTTATGGCTGTGCTTCTGTGGGTGTCTTTGGGAAAACACAGTCATGCAAAGGCAGAGAGGACTCCCCTAACTGCTCCTGGATAGATGGGGCCCTGCTGGTCTACAGAGTCATTGAGGAAGCTCCAGCCAAATACTGGATTTGGGTTTGGCTTGTGAGGCAGTGAGAGCCTCAGGGCATGGCAGCATTCGAAGTGAATATTGCTGGATGTAAAAATTACTCTGGTAAGTTCTTTGATGGCCCCAAGCAGAGCATCCTTACCAGTTAGTTGGTCAGGAGGCATGAATGTCACCTCCTTGCCAGCCCAGCTTAGGGTCTGGGGCTTTCCTCCTTTTAGGGGCAGGACTCCATCATGGAAAGTTGACTAGCAGGCACATAGGAGCAAAGTGGTATGAAGAGGACAAATGTATCCCTGTGGTCCCTCTTAACTTTGATCCAAGCCACGGAGCCTCTCTCTCTTGGAGCATCTGCTTGGGATGTGTTACGTCCCTTGACCCGCCTTGTGGAGAATGCACTTCAGTTGGACGTGAACATAATGCAATTACGTTTTGATGGGGAAAGATGATCTGTAGGTCAGCCGGACGACCAGCTAGGCCTCCGCGAGTTCATCTATTCATGACAGAACAACTTTTAAAAGTTCTAGTAGCGGGCTAGAGAGACAGCGCAGCAGCTAAGAGCACCTTTTGCTTTTGCAGGGGATTTGGGTTGGGTTTCCAGCACTTGCTGAGACACTCAGAACCATCCATAATTCCAGTCCTAGGGGGATATTAACCCTCTTCAGACCTCCCTGGACACCAGGCATTTAAGTGATGCAAAACACTCATACACATTGTGATGGCTTAGATGAGAAATGTTCCTGTCTTCTCGGGCATTTGGTGTGACTTTGTTGGAGGAAGTGTGTCACTGGAAGCAGGCCCTGAGAGCTTAAAGGTTCACAGCATTTCTATTATGCTCTCCCTGCCTTGTGCTTCTGGTTCAAGATATGAACCCTCCGCTTCTCTTCTGTCTGCCATGTCTGCTACCTGCTGCCTCTGTTCCAGCATCATGTACTCTAACCTTCTGGAACGGTAAACCTAAATAAAATCCTATAAGTTGCACTGGTCATCATGTTTTACCCCAGCAAAAGAAAAGTAACTGGTGCACACATAAAATAAAATGATCGAAAAAGAAAAGTTTTTAATTCTACTGGGTCCCAAAATTCACCATTAGTCATGGTGATAGATAACAATATGTACCCTTACCAATGGCAGATGGTAGACCACTTAACTAACTTGCCATGCTGGGAGCCAGTAAGAAAATGGAGCACACATTCAGGGTTTAGTTTGAATCCACCTAGAAAAGGGTTTTTCTGTTTTGTCTGTAGCCATTTCTACTTAAGGGGCTGTCAGTGATGTCTGAGATTTACAATTAATTCTGATACAATTTCAGTGGAATTGGCCTGGTTATGGCTGTTTTTCTTTGATGGAGAATCAGACGCGTGACTTGCTTTTTATCGCCCACCCCTGTCTGTAAAATACCTGTTTTATGTGCCAAGAAAAGTATAAACACCTGGCATGGTATTGGTTTTTCAGTAACTTGGTTTCAGCCGGGGGTAGGGGTTGAGGGGAATCCCATCTTGACACTGTTTATGAAACAATTAATATTGTCAGCCGTCGTCCCACCTGCTGACTTACACGAAGCCATCCAGACTCTGGTGACTCCAAGAAGTGTCAACGATTCTAATATGAACTGTTGACGCAAATCCATCTGGAAGTTCACACTGCTGCGACTTATAAAACGTGATGATAGATACTTCTTCCACAAAAGACGCCTTATTCTCTAGTCAGTTCCCCTCATCAGAAAGCTAGCATCAAGATAACAAGCAACTGCGATGTGCCATGCCAAGCGTCTCTTAAACTCATATCCTACTTAATCCTAACAATGGCAACTCGAGTGTCCCTTATCCAAAATGGGTGGGATCAGAGGTACGCAAGAATTCAGAAATATATTTTTTAAAACTTTATAGGTTTTTTTTTCATAAAAATAATGAGACATGCTGGGTTTGGGATGAAAGTCTAAACCCAAAATTCACTTATGTTTCATCTATTCTTTATATACAAACATACGTATATGCATACACACACACACACACACACACACACACACACACACACCACACATACCACACACACACTACACACACATGACACATACACACACATGAACACCACACACACACCACACACACACACACACACACAAAGACACCACACACACACAGAGATACCACACACACAGACACACCACATATACACACAGAGACACACACACACCACACACACCACACACACACTGAGACACACATACCACACCCACAGACACACACACCACACACACACACAGATACCACACATACACACCACATACACATACAGACACACACACACACCACACACACACTGAGACACACACACCACACACACACAGGGACACACCCACACACATATACCACACACACATACACACATATATACACACACACATCTTGAAGGTAATTTGTATACCGTTGTGCAGTTGTAGCCATTTTTAACGCACTTGGATTCTGTCTGTGTGCATGGGGCCAGGTATGAAATTTCCATCATTTCATCACTCAGCAAATTTCAGATTTTGGACTTTTAAGTTAGGATCGTTCACCAGTACTGTATTGCTCTTGTTACAGTTGAAGGAGCTGAATCTTACTGAGGGCTAGCCTCCCGTTCAAACGCAAACACGTGTGGGATTTAGAGACTCAATAAAGACTGCAAACCTGGCAGGTGAGCCGGGAGCCTAGGCCACAACTCACTTTTAAAAAGTGTGTGTGTACATATACCTATAAATTTTAAACCAGATTTTGAAAATTAGTTTTTTTTCCAAAGGACAAGATTCTATGAAATACTTGCAAAAGCCATTTGATGGTTACCAATTACTTTTATGTTGCTGGGACATACTATATGGCAGAATAGTTTGCAAGGATTTATTTGGCCCATGGTTTCATAGGGTTGTGTCCATGGTGGCGCAGAGAGCATGGTGGAGCACAAAAGGTCCAGAAGCTGAGGGACAGGTAGGAAGTGGACAGGAGTAACAGAGCCCCAAAGACCTGTCCCAGCACGCCACGCCCTCCAGCTAGACCCAACCTTCCTAAGTCTCCAGACCCCCAAAATAGCAATTAGCTGGGGATTCAGTGTTCAAAACATGAGCCTGTGGGAAACCTTTCAGATTCATATAAATTTAAATAGAACCCAATGTTGTGGCTCAGCAATTCATTCCTATGCATTTGCTCAAGGAAAAAAAAAAATATATGTGTACACAAAGACACGAAACGCCTATAGCAGTTCTAAACTGAGGGCCAAACCAGATGAGTCTCAATGGGTGACTAGATGAGCACATAGTGGTACATCTTTACAGTGCTGTACTAGCAGTACAAAGGGATGGGGTGAATGGCAGCAAGAACTTGGAGTAATTCCAAGAGCATTATGCTGTGCAAGAGAAGTCAGACACTGAAACGCTGACATCGAATGAGTCCATCTCTGTGAAACTCTAGAAGAGGCAAAGCTAATCTATTTAGCAGAAAGCAGGTCAGTGTTTGCCCGAGGCTGAGGGATGAGGGTAAAGGAAATGCTCTCTGTCTTGATTCGAGGTGCTTTGAAGGGTGCGTGCATTTGACAAAACTTCTGCTTTTATGCTAAAAACCGGTGTTTTATGGTATTCAAGTTTTACTACGGTCACATTGATGTTTTTAAAGGTGAACCAGCATGGTGTGTGGAATGAGTGGTTCTCAAAGAAAGGGGACCTGACCTCATCACTTCAGCAATCTTCCCACTTCTCCCTGTGACATTCAAATATCTTGCTCCAACCCCTGAGTCCCAGCTCCCTCATGCACTCAATAGAGGTGGTGGCACTGGGGCTCTGCTAGGTGGGATTAATTCTGGCCACATAGAGCTGAAACTTTACGTAGAAGTATTTACAGCACCCCAATTTGTTCCCAGGGATGACTAAAATCTGACAGCCTGGCCACTACAGCCACAAAAATCTGGGTACACATTCCCTTAGTCCACATAGCAGTAGGCACTCCTAAAATTGAAGTCTGTTCACAAAAATGAGGAGAAAGGATGCAGGGCCTCTGCTCCAAAGGATTCTTCATTCCAATTGGTCTGAAAATGCAAACATCCACACCTTACCTCAGTGGAGGAAAGTACTCCTGTATTGCTATTAGTTATTGATCAGATCTTTGTTGGTTAGATGTGATTGTTTCTTCTTCTGAATGAAATGTTTTCTACTTAAAAATTTGTCACTTTCAGAAGCCATTAAACAGTACCTTTCCTGTAGGTTTAGATTTTTCAAAGCCTATTTAATTTGGGGTTCTTAAATGCTTCACTTCACCTCCCCTATTGTCTGTGAACAAAATCTGCCTGAGTCTCTGGAGAATCAGAGTCCTCAGCACCTCATCCAATTGGTCGTTTAGGTCTCATGCACAATAATTATTCAAATAATAATAAACATTCAGTCAGTGATCAGAGTGGACATGTGTGCTTTGAGCTCTATTTGCTAGGATAATTTACCATATTTTCAGATGGGACCACCAGCCCAATACAGAAAAACCCTGTCTTGCTCTTCGTTTCTTCTGTTGCTGTGATAAAATACTCTGACAAAAGCAAGTCAAAGGAGAAAGGGTTTATTTTAGCTCACAGCTTCAGGTTACAGCTCCTCATTTCAGAGGAAGCCCCAGAGACTAGTCAACCCACCTTCAGAAAAGTAGTGGAGAGCAAGGATAGATGCAGGCTAGCGCTCAGCTCACTTCCTCCAATCTTATACACTTGGGGATTCCCTGCCTAGGGAATGATGCCACTTGAGGTAGACAATCTTTCTGTCTTAATTAATATCATCAAGATGATAATCCCCTACAGGCATGCCTAGAGTCCCATCTCCTGAGTAACTCTGCCTGTCAAATTGAGAACTTAACACCATCCATCAAACCCCTGCTCTAAAGCTGAGGGGACAAGTCTCTCTGCTTTCCATCCCTGTCGGGTGGGACAAACGTATGACCAGGCTTGAACAATCAGATGCATTGGACAGAGAAGGGCGAAGATGAAGAACAAGTTCCATTATTACCAGTAGAGGCTCAAATGGCTGCTTACATTGGTCAGGCTGCTGAAGGCCTGGTGTTTGGACTTCCCACAACTGCCATGTTCTAACCAGAGAGTTCCTCTGGTGATCATCTATTCTCAATTTTTTAAACACCCTTGTCTCTTGCTTTTTATTGTTAGTGATGTTTTGTCTTTTTGTTTTCAATGCATCCAACCTCAGTTTCCCCGTCCTCCAATCCCCCCACACCCCTCATATCCACTTCTCTGTTTTCCTTCAGAAAACAGCATCCCAGAGATATCTATACCTAGGTCTCCAGCCTCCCTTTCCCTGGAAATACTGCATGTCCTGTCAAATGAAGGAATACCACTAATGATTAATTCTTGCCACTTGTATTGGGGCCGACCATAAGTATGCTAGATCCTAGGCCAGGGGTCACTGGATGTCCCCTCTGTGGAGAGCCACAACCCCGACCACCCTCTCTATCCATCCGGAGCACCTCTGCCATGCTGCCTGGGCCCTGGACCTCTCACAGTTCAGGTGAAGACAGCTCCTTCACATTCTGGCCTTGGTCTCTCTTATCATGGCTCCATATAGCCTACTTGGGATTGGGAGGAATGGGGCAGGTACCAGACCATGCTAAATGTCTTCTCTTATCCCACCATCCAGTGCAACAAAATGAAGTAAAATTCACTCATCCTCTGCCAAAACTAAATACTTCCATCCTTATTGCCTCCCTAAAAAAGAGATCATTTTCAAAGGGAAGCAAATTCCAAAGCCAACTGTTGCTTTAGCTAGAATGACTCTACTGCCAAAATAATGATAAAAGTGTACCTAAGAGACATTGGGGTGGGGGGAGCACTTACGATTTGGCTGAGCTGATTGACCCCTTTATGGTACGAGTTTAATTTATTCTTAACCACCAGCTTCATCATTAAGTGACTTTCCAATCTAGTATTATTTGTTCAAATAAAGTTTGGTCATTGTGTCCTTAAATTTCAAAGCTAATTGATGCTCAGTAGAAATCCACCAGTTCGTCCGGCCTCCTGAGCTCCGGTGTGACAACCTGAAACTGCTCACCCACAATCTCCTGAGATCCCATGTGCGGGGCAGGCACTCGTGGCTTCCTGCTGCACTTGCAGGCCACCAAGGTCCGCATCAACCCCAAGGAGTTCAACCCCGACTTCGTGGCACGGATGATCCCCAAAGTGGAGTGGGCAGCTCTTATACAGGCAGCGGACACCTTAAATTTGGCAGAGGTACCCAAAGAGCCGACTGAAGGCTATGAGCATGATGAGACGTTTTTAAGGAAGCTGCACCACATGTTGCTTGAGGTTGATGTTATGGAGGGAACCCTGAAATGCCCAGAATCTGATCGTCTTTTCCCCATCAGCCATGGGATCCCCGATATGCTGTTGAATGATGAGGAGACTGAGACGTAACCTTGCTAACCACCACTTTGGTATTTTGTGACAGTGTGTTTCTGTTGTATGGTTAACTAGATGTATCCTGTGTGACCCCAAACTCCCCCCAGTGACTCGCCGACCACCGTGTACTTGTGCTCCATAGTATATATATATTTTTCTCATTAAAGGTTCAAAACCCAAAAAGAAAGAAAGAAATCCACCAGTTCTTCTGTTCCCGTTTTCTGATTTGTTACAAATAGTATTAATCCTTTATCCTTGACAACTTTCCTTTGAATATTTTATTTCAAATGTACTTTACTATTTTCAAACATGATTTTTTGTCTTGGTTACAAAAATATTTGCCTATGGTAGAGAATTTGAAACTTATATGAAAATTAAAAATGGAAATAAAATTACCCATTTACCATCACTTAAAATTTTTGAAAGTTTTATTACATTTTTCAAAGAGTGTTCACCCCAACAGAAACGGTTTCTCACATCCCCACACATAGTCACATGGTTCTTTAAAAGAAAACATCATGTTGGCACTTGTAAGGATCCACTTCAGGGTATAGTGCATGCTGGGTAAGCAGCTTGCCTCTGAGCTACACCCCTAACAGCTGGTTTCATTTTTGCCTGGGTTTCCTTACCTGTCAAGTATTTTTGTAATAATTTATATCTGCTTTTTATACATTGAGCATATTAAGTCTTTGTCTTTTGTATCAGGGAATTTTATGCATTCATAAGCATATTTCAATCATGTATATGAGCACATGAGTGTTTTGTGTTTTGGAATTTGTGTATACGTAAGATACTGGGGTAAGGTTTGAACCCAGGGCTTCATTCATGCAAGGCAAACACTCTGCTAGTTGAGATATAATCCCTGGGCTCAGTACATAGTATTTGACTTTTATAAAAACAATAACAACAACAACAACAAAAACTAAGCTTTTTAGGGCTGAGGTTGCAGCATGGCCAAGGGCCTGGGTTCAAACCCCAGCATTGTAAAACAAAAACAAAGACAGGATTGGCAGGTCGCTCAGTGGATAAAGGCGCTTGCTATCAATCCGATGGACTGAGTTCAAATCCACCATGGGAAAGGAGAGAACACTCCCACGAGGTGCCCCATAGGTTGGGTGCACAATTCCTCCCCCCATCCCCAAATAAAAATATCTTAATGTAATTTAAAAAAAAAACAAACACACCTTTAATCTCAGCACTTGGGAGGCAGACAAGTGGATTTCTGAGTTTGAGGCCAGCCTGGTCTACAGAGTGAGTTCCAGGACAACCAGGGTTACACAGAGAAACCCTGTCTCAAAAACCCAAAAATAAATAAATAAATATTAAAAAAAACAAACTACTTCCAATTTCCCAATTAAAAAGTAAAGACAAAGTCTAAGGCCTTGCCTACAGACCCTCAGCATGCAAAGTCTCTGTTTTTTACAAGCTAGCTACAAGCTTATCTGACCACAACTTCTTTATCAATTAACTTCTGAGTTAAAGATCATCTATGAGACCGGCACACAGCTCGGCTATCTGTCCGACTGGCTCCTTCTGCGTACTTCTCTCTGGTTTTCATTTCCCGCCTCTCACTACCTCTTGTGGCCTTTGCTGCTGTGTGCTACCTGCCCACCTCTCCTCAGACTCTGCATCTGGAAAGCCTTTCTCCACAGCACTATCTCAGCTTTCCCTGGCTTGACTGAATAAATATCTTCTGGTTCCCTCCTTAACTGGGACAGAAAACCAAAAAGTCAGACTGATGTGGGTTCAAATCCTGACTTGGCTATATATTTGCTGTGTGGTCTTGAGGGAGGCCTCTGAGCCTCAATTTCTGTTTGCATAGAGGAGACTATTGGGCAAAAGGCCAAGACCAGGAACAGCCTGGTTAGTTAGCAATGCCTCATGACCTTGGTCCCCCAAGTCTCTTTTCCATTTTTAAGGCTCAGGAAAAACATGAACCTTTCCCCACCCCACCACTTCCTGTTCTTCTACTTCCTATCTATTCCTCCCCTGGGTATCTTGACAACCATTTGCTAGCTGAATTCTTCTGTTGTGTAATCACAGGCAAACTCTCCTTACATTATCTAATAATGCCGTGTGTGTGTGTGTGTGTGTGTGTGTGTGTGTGTGTGTGTGTGTTTAAGTCATGGAAAGTGTGTGAACCATGCCTATCCCCTTTACTGCCAGGTGCTCATTACTGTAAATTGTAAAATAATATTTTAGTGAATAATATTACATCTTCAGGTCGTACATCAACTATATGTCATCTTCATTGTTTAATTGACACTTTATTCCCCCCATTAAGATACAAGCAGAAATCAATTCTACTTCCTCCCTTGCAGACGCAGTCTCATTTCGCTCACATGTGTAGTCGGAGCAATAAAACATCAATTAAGCAATGACTCCCTGGCAAATATATAGCATTTGATGTACAATTACCCCTCTGATCCCATTTGCCCCAGGGCCAAGGCTCCCTGGACCATTTATGTTCCCAATATCACCCTCTAAAACAGACTATGTCCCTTTTCCCTGGGCCAGGTGTCTTGAATACACTCCATGCACAAGAGGCTGAGCTGGCAGATAGCATAATCATAAGTTAGGGCTGTTGAAATTAAGACTGGGAAACTGAGTCTCAAGGCAAAAGCTTTACATGACTCCCCTAACCTCATCCCACCAAGGTTCTAGAGCCGTGGTTCTCAACTTTCCCAATGCCTCGACCCTTTAATATACAGTTCCTCATGCTGTGGTGACCCCCAGCCATAAAATGATTTCGTTGCTACTTCATAACTGTAACTCTGCTGCTGTCGTGAATTGTAATGTAAACCTCTGCAGTAGATGAACCGGCGTGGAGATGCCGGTCATCTCTCTGGGAATGGGAGCTCTGTGCCCTATAGAGATGAGATAAAGAACACGGGTCTAGAGGAAGTCTGGGAGGAAGGCATGGGCTCCCTCAGAGAAAAGAAGCCTCTGAAGGTCCAGGATGAAGTTTCAGAGCACACAAAGGTTAAGGAGGCCTTGCCCTTTCTCCACCCCTACCCTCTCTGATGCCCAGTGATCTGATGTGTTCCTCAAAAGTGGCTGGGGCACTATGTGCTTGGGAGTTGTAGAGAGACTGGTCATGTGTTTCGTGCCATGAGAGATAACCACATATAAAGCAGGAGAAAGTGGGAAGGTGGGGGATTTCTTGGCCTGGGGAGTCTCGGAATGGGGCTGCACAGTAATGTGGTGTGCACTTCAATGAAGAGTGCGAGGGAACTGAAATGCTTCACCTAGGGGAGTACCCCAACACTGCCTTGCAGTGGCTGCAGCAGCAAGTGAGCCTAAGCCCAGCTCAGGAGCTGGGCGGGCAGGCTGCAGGCTTGATGGACAGCTCCAGCAATACCAGGAATATTAAATGTTTGGGGCCTCAGCCGCCTCCTGGAGCCCAGTAGAGGCTTTTTTTTTTTTTTTTTTTTTTTTAGGAAGGACCGTCACAACTGGCCTTGGGTATCTGGTGGGGTCTGTGTGAAATGGGTTGAGCCTGAAGAGTCATTTAAGGGAATGTTTAACTTCCACTCCCTGTTTCTGAAGAGTAATTTTCTGTAGAGACAGGGAGAATAATAGGAGGAACTTGGCTCATTTTGGTAAATTGCTCCAATTTTCCCACAATCTCAGCCCCCTGTATCACCTGCCCCCCTGTCTATTTGGGCTACTTCATGCCCTGGATTCAGACCTAATAGAGGCTGTTTAGACTTGTTTTCAGGACAGAAGCTGGAGGAAAAACCAATCTGGACATCTAAATCACAGCCAGAACTCATTACATAAATGATATATTTACACAATTGATCCCTTTTCTACTGGGTAATTAATCCGGCATCGGAGCCCTCAACGATTTAATTGTCATATGCTTAAATGGAAACAGTTGCCACAAATTTCCAAAGACAAGGAGCAGACTGAGGAGGGGGCTGCCTTTTGTTCTAGGTGAGAGAGTTCTCCCTTGTTTCAATGTTGCCACCAAAAGGGAAAGTCGCATCTGTTGGTCCCACAGGAGCAGACATACGGAGACTGTGCCAGTTTGAGCCAGCCAGTCTCACCTGATCAGGCCATTGAAGGGATGAAGGTGCTGGATGTGGGAGCACATTTAACCCGGAAGCGGTAGGATTGGTTCTGTTCCCACATTGGGAGGACCATGTGAGCATCCCCACACGATCCCTGGAATAGTCCATCCAGTCCCAGCACTGGGTCACATCGTGCTCTGCTTCCTGTGGCGGCAGCTGGAGCTCTTCTCTAGAGGATTCATGGAGCCATCCCATCCAAATAAGCAAAGACCTGGAAAATGCCTTGAAGCTCATGCTGATCAACTACTAGCCCAGAGGAGAACTCCAGAAGACCAAACACCTTTGCTTCAGATAGAAACAACTCTAGATGGACCACAACAACTGCCCTGTGGTCAGAATGCATCTGCCTTCTGCAGAAAAGTGGCCAGGGGTACCATGTTTGCCTTCCTCTCTCTCCCCATACCTTTCCGTCTGCCTTGGTGTACCCCTTAAAAAAACAAGTCCTTACCCTCTAGCATTTGCTGTGAGAATCTGACTCAGGACAGTTACTGCCTATCTTAGTGCTGTTGGTTCTAGTCTTCCCTCCTCTGTGCCTCAGAGCAATCCTTTATGGAGAAGAAACAGCGACACTAATCCCACCTGGCAAAGATGGTTGCTGCTTAAGGAGACTGCACCAGGAACTTCTATGTTAGCACTCTCCACATAGCATCAGGTGACCTTCTCAGCACCACCAGAAAGCAGACACTAACATTGATTTTAGAGACAAGGGTATCAAGGAGCAAAGGAACTAAGTACTCTCTCTGTGGTCACACAGCTGGCACATGGTTCAGATGTTTGGGTCCCCAGTCCCAAATTTGTGTATGAAACTTTGTTTTTAAAAGTAATTTTCTGTGTGGATGTTTTGCCTACACAAATATCTGTTTACCACCTATGTGTGTGCAGTGCCCTTGGGGACCAGAAAAGGACATTGGGTCTACTAGGGCTGGTGTTACAGACACTTGTGAACTGCTATGTGGGTGCTGGTGACTGACCTGAGGCCCTCTAAGGTCCTCTAAGGTCCTCTGAGAGTAACCGATGCTCTTAACCACTAAGCCATTGCTCCAGCTCCTGTGTATGGAAATTCTAACACTCCTACCCTGGTGTGACTATGAGGTGAGGCCCCTGGCAAGTAATTAGACCACAAATATGGCACCCTTATGGATGAGATTAGTGACCTTGTTGGAGTTCTCTAATCCAGTGTAAGAGTTGGTCACTGTAAACCAGGGAATGGCCCCTCCCTCATCAGACACAAATGATACTGCCACCTAACCCCAGACTTCCAGCCTCTGGAACTATGCCAAGTAAATGTTACTTTTTAAGCAGCTCAGTCTATAGTATTTTTGTTATAGCATCCAAAAGTGACAAAGACACCCTCAGCCTTTGATCAGCGACCAACTGAGCAACTAGACCCAGATGCCATGTGAGCTTTTCTCGCACGGAGACTCACGTCAACCTCAGACTATGCTGAGACCTGTACTATCACTGTCACCCAGATGAAGGGTTTGGGGCTCATGGGAAGTGGGAAACATGCCCAAATCTACAAGGCTTCTGAGTGATTGTGTTGGGCTCTAGAGCAAAGCATGCCTGAATCTGATGGACTTGTTCTACCTTGCTCCCCACTCCCCTGTCAAATTTCTGGTATCCACCAAGGCCAGTAGAACCTACAATGACAGTCTCAGGTGCTGAAGAGATGGCTCAGAGGTTAAGAGTACTTGTTGCTCTTGCAGAAGATCTGGGTTTGATTCCTTGACCTATATGACAGTTCACAACTGACTGTAATACCAGTTCCAGGGAATCCAGTGCCTTCTTCTGGTCTTCTTGGGCACCAGGCACACATGTGGTGCACAGACATCCATTCAGATATGATACCCATAAACATATACAACTTATAATAATAATAATAATAATAGAATAAATAATAAAAAGACAGACTTTTCCTTCCTGCGATCTCAGATAAACTGAGTCCAATCCAGTGTGAAGACCTCAGCCTGGTGTGGCTGCCACAACTAGCAAAATCTACAGAATCCTGACTCCACATTTCTACCACCACTGGATTTGGCAGAGGTCTCTTGCTTTTGTCTGTAGGAAGTCGAGGGAAGCAGTCTCCTGGGCCAGATCTGTATTTCATCTCCTGTCCTCTGTCTACGCCCCCCACCACAAGCTGCATGGCCACACGCTGACTCTTTCATCTACTCTGTCCTTCTTCCTTCCTACTAAATAACTCACCCATCAGTCAGTCCCTTGTCCCTCAGTCCCCTGTCCCTCAGTCCCTGTCCCCATGATGACTTCCTCCAGGAAGCCTCTTCTGCCCACACTTGGCCTCCCCCTTCTATGACTGCGGTCACTTGGTGCCTATACATGCTAGACACACTGCCACTGTTAACCCCTTGTTTTACTTCCCTAGGCTGTGGACATCTCAAAGATAGGAGCTGTGACAAAGTCCGCTTCTTGCCCCTAGAGCCGTAGGTGTTTCTCACTGGCACATAACCTAGAGTGGATGAACGAAGGATTGCCCAGGCTGCTCAACCATTGAGCATAATCTGGAGGAGGCTGCACCCGCTCCTTGACTGGCAATCCTCAGTAGCTGTCCTGATTTATCCCACATGACCATCAATTGTTCTGATGGTGCCATGTCCATGTGGCAGGAGAGAATGGATGCCCACGGAGAATGGGTTAGACCTCAGCTGCTGAGGCAAGCAGGACAAAATCAAAGAACACTGCACTAGAAGGGAGACATCCAGCACGACAGTTCTTCATGAACTATGTGGGCACAGGAATGGCGGAGGCCCTGCTCTGGTGTGGCTGACATGACCCCATTGAGGTGAAGAGGCAAGACTTTCCTTTATTATGTAAGGAGACTGAGCTGACTGTCCCAACATGCCTTCTTCGTGTCTAGCCACCAGCAGAAAGAATAATGTAGTAGCCAGGCAGTGGTGGAATGTACCTTTAATCCCAGCACTCAGGAGGCAGAGGCTAGCATATCTCTGAGTTCAAGGCAGAGCAGGATAGCCAGGGTTGCAACAGGAAACCTTGTCTTTAAAAGACCACAAAAAAAAAAAAAAAAAAAAAAAGGAGGAGGAAGAGGATGAAGAAGAGGAGGAGGAAGAAGAGGAAGAGGATGAAGAAGAGGAGGAGAATGAAGAAGAGGAGGGGGGTGAAGAAGAGGAGGAGGAATTTGGGAAAGGGGAAAGAGCCCTAGCTAGATCACTGAACTAGTTCCCTGGGACTCTTAAGACAAGGGACATTGGCTAGACTATCCTTACACATGGTGACTAAGAGGTGACTATCTTTAAGCATCAGCTTCGCTGAGATAGCATTTGGGAGTTAGGTGATCCATGTGTTTAAAATAAACAATTTAGTGCCTTTTAACAGTCGAAGCTTCAGACCACCATTACCACCTGGCTTTACTATTATTATTTAAAATTACATTTCATTTGTTGTGTGTATGTGCATGAATATGGGTGCATGCCACAGCACACATGTGCAGATCAGACAACAATTTCTGAGAGTTTTCTCCGTTCACCAGGTGGGCGGACCCTGGGGATGAAACGCAGGTCCTCAAGTGTGTCAGTAATTGTCTTTACTCATTGAACCGTCTAGCCAGCCTAAAAATGACTTCAGGGCATCTTTAAAACCTCCTAAATAAAACACCAAACCCATTCTCCCTCCCAAGGCGGGATAAGCACTTGTCTCCTTGGGGGCAGTCTGAGTTTGGCAGTTACAGAGCTGGAATCACACCCTGTGTGTTCCTTTAAGACAGTAATTCTCAACCTGAGGATAGCAACTTCTTTGGGGGGCTGAACAACCCTTTCACAGGCATCTCCTAAGACCATAGGAAAACACAGATGTTTACACTATAATTCATAACTGTAAGTAGCAAAATTACAGTTACAAAGTAGCAATGAAAATGATTTTGTTGTTGGAGGGTCACCACAACATGAGGAACTGTGTTAAAGAGTCGAGACATTAGGGAGGTTGAGAACCACTGCTCTATGACCACTCCTTCCACTTCATGTTTTAAAGGGTCATGGAACGTTACTCTGTGTGTGTGTGTGTGTGTGTGTGTGTGTGTGTGTGTGTGTGTGTGTGTGTACAAGGGTCACATGTTTGTATACACATGTGGAGGCTAGGATCAATCGTTGGTGTTTTTCTTTGGTCAGTCTTGGTTTGTTGATACAGTGTGTCCCTGGTGTTGAGGCTTGGTCCTTCTGCTATGTATTGTAATGCTAAATACTGGTCTCTAAGACTTGTTTGCCTCCAGGGATGAGAGAATCTGCAGTAGACTCTTGTGACGCTATGAAACCTTGCCTCCCATGTTATCCCTGATTGGCGAATGAATAAAGATCCCTACAGCCTACAGCTGGGCAGAAGAGAAATAGGAAGGTGTCAGTTCCTGGGGTTGGGATCTGAGACAGAGACCACAAGGAAGGGAGAGGGAGAAGGTGGAAAGAAAAGATACCATGGAGTAGGTGAGGCATGAAAACTTGGCCAATTGGAGTTAGGGGCTGCCTAGATGGAACATGGCAAATTATAACTCGGGGTTATTGATGGGAAAGTAGACATAATCACACAGAGGGTAGATATCTACCCAGATCTAGTGTTTATTATTTTAAAAAAGGTTGTGTGTCATTTATCTGGGAGCTGAATGATCAGCGGTGGGGTAGAAACCCTGATTTGAGATTAAATTTTGACTGTAGCACACTTGGAAGTGGGACTAACCAATATGGCTATGCTGGCTGGGCAGGGAGTCCCAAGGACACTTCTGTCTCCGCTTCTACCATGTCTGGCTTTTTACATGTGTTCTAAGGGTTGAACACAGATTTTCATGCTTGCACAGCTAACACTCTACAGACTGTGCTGTGCCCTCAGCCCAGTACTTCACTCTATTGCTGAGTGATATGCCATTAAATAGTTATGCCATATTTTATTTCCTTTGTGAGGGTGCTGAATAAAATGGCCCCCATAGGATTATAGGGAATTACACGATTAGGAGGTGTGGCCTTGTTGGATCATTGCAATAGCCTGGGGCTGGGCTTTGAGGTCTCAGATGCTCAAGTCAGACCCAGCCTCTTGGTCTTCCTGCTGCCTACAGATCCAAATGTAGAACTCTCAACTACCTCTCCAGCACCATGTCTGCCTGACCTGCATGCTTCCTGACATGATGATAAAAACGAAACCTCTAAACTGTAAGCCAGCCCAATTAAATGTTTCCTTATAAGAGTTATTGTGGTCAGCGGCTGGAGAGATGGCTCAGTGATTAAGAGCACTGACTGTTCTTCCAGATATCCTGAGTTTAATTCCCAGCCTCCACAGGTGGCTCACAACCATCCATAAGGGAATCCAATGCCCTCTTCTGGTGTGTCTGAAGACAGCTACAGTGTATTCACATACATAAAATAAATAAATAAATCTTTAAAAGCAAAAAAGAATTACTGTGGTCATGGTATCTCTTCACAGCAATAGAAACCCTAATACAGGAGCCTTGCTGTATAGCTCCAGCTGATCTGGAGATTGCTGTGTAAAACAGGCTGGCCTCAAACTCAAACTCACAGAGATCTCCATGCCTCTGCCTGAGTTCAAAGATTAAAGGCATGTGCCACCAAGCCTGTCATACCACATACCTTTATCCATTCATAGCGTTGTGCTTTGTTAAAATCAGAATCCCATCGAAACTCAATGGATCCAAAATTGATGTTTATACGTCATGTGTCACTTTTTACAAGAAATTTGCCATGAGCATGCTGTCCAGAGTGGCAGGGATGAATTATACACACATTCTGAGTCCAAGAAGAAGACAGACCCAGAAGGAGAGAGTGGACATGTTGCTTATGTGAAATTCTAAAGCTAGAAAATGTAACCTTTAATGACAGTATCAACCCAGTGGTTTCTCAGGCCAACACTCACAGGAATTGTCTGCGATGGACAGAGGTGATTTTTGGAGGTGTATACCCATGTGTATGCATCTGTCAAAGCTTTCTTGAACTGTATGTCTTCAAGATATGAGATTCCCGATGCACAGTAAATTACACTAAAACGTTGATTATACAGAAGTTATTGATGTCCATATGAAGTCATTTGTGCTGAATCAAAACTAAACAAACAAGTCAGGTAGTCATGGAGAAGGAGCTACTATGCAAGTAGATTTCAGGTCTTGCCACAAAAAGTTCCTGCACACATGCCTTGTGATGGGTACTATTCAAGGAAATCCTCAAAAATGCAGTTTAACAGAAAACCAGCTGCACGAGAATACTTACCCCACACAGGAATACAAGGTCTGTGTCGTGTTTTGAATAAGGATGTTGAATTTGGTTCCCAATTGGTGGAACTGTTTAGGAAGGGTTTAGAGGTGTGGCTTTGTTGGAGGAGGTGTGTCACCGGGGTGTGGTTTGGGATTTCAAAAGCCCAGGCTATTCCCAGTTATCACCCCTCCATCTTATAGATCAGATGTAAGGCTCTCATCTGCTCTAACACCACACCTGTTTGCTGCTGCCATGCTTCCCACCATGATGTCCATGGACTCTCCTCTGCAAGCAAGCCCCAATAAAATGCTTTCCTCTAAAAGTTGCCTTGGTATGGTGTCTGCTCACAGCAACAGAACAGTGACTAAGACAATCTGATTCCACAAATGAACTAACACTAGTTACTGTAAAGGAGCCTCTATGACCAATGGTCTGTTTTGAAAGTGGCTTACTTGGACATTCTGTGCATGTGTGTGTGTCTTTAAAAGCTTCCAGATGAGTATAGTAGTAACCTGCCATCCCAAGTAGGAGTTTAAGGAAAGAGGATCAGGAGTTCCAGGCCAGAGAGCTAGCGACCTCAGCAGTTTAAAGAGTACTTGGTGCTCTTTCAGAGGACCTGAGGTCAATTCCTGGCACCCATGTCTGACAGCCCACAACTACCAGTTCCAGGGGATCTGACACATTCTTTTGTGCTCTGCAGGCACCTGCACACGTGATATGCAAACGCACACATACACATTAAAAGGACAACAAAAATAAACATAAACATAAGTTATTTATAAACAAAATATAAACAACAACAACAAAAATAACCCAGTCCACTTTAGGCTACAGATTAAGATCCTACTTCAGACAGACAAGAAATAAAACATTTGGGTTCATTCCAACTCCACTGCATGAATCTGATATACTACAGATGGTAAGTCTAGACTATTTCTGAACAAACTGTCTTTGGAGAGCTTGTTCTCTGTGTCATTATTTCATTATTTTATTCTCTCTCTCTCTCTCTCTCTCTCTCTCTCTCTCTCTCTCTCTCTCTCTCTGTGTGTGTGTGTTCCTGTGTCGTGTGAGTGTTGCTGTGCATGCCACTGTGCACGTGGGAAGGTCTGATGCCTTAGGGGATCGGTTCTCTTCCACAGCAAGTTCCAAGGGTTGAACTCGAGGCATCAGACTTCCCCTGGCAAGCCCTTTTACCTGCTGACCCATCTTGCTGCCTGGCTCTTCTATTTCTAACTAGTACCGGGATTATAGTCAATTATGCAGGGATCAAACCCAGGGCTTCATGAATGCCAGATAAGCACTCTACCAATTGCGTTACACCCCCAACTTGTGTCACTGTTCTAGGTAACAAAATAAGACCTTTAGTCTAGTCTCCTTCCAAGGCCTCCAGAGTCCCACACGGTGAACCCCCTTTACCTCTCTTGCTGGTCTCCTATTGGTAACACATCTTTGCAGTTCCGGTCTTAGGTCTTTGAACCAAGCACTTCCTCCTGCTTGTAGCACTCATCCTGCCTCCCCCCCAGCATACCTCAAAATATCTGCTTAACCTGCACTTTGGGTTTGATGCACGCACATATTCATGCCTGTGTGCATACATGCAGAAGCCAGAGGAGAACAGCAGGTGTCCTGTCCTATCACCCCTTGTCTTAGTCCCCTGGAGACTGGATCTGAAGCTTGCCAGTTTTCAGCTAGCCTGGCTGACCAACAAGCCCCAGTGAGCCTCTCCCCCATTGCTTGGATTATAAGTGAGCGTTACCACATCTGACTTTTTTTGAAACATGGGTGCTGTGGATTCAAACTCAAGTCATCATGCATGTCCAGGAAGTGCCTTTGAGCATCAGTGGTTCTCAACCTGTGGGTCATGGCCACGAGGGCAGCCTATCAGACATCCTGCGGACACCAGATATTTTCATTAGGATCTATAACAGTAGCAAAATAACAGTGATGACGTGGCAATGAAAATAGTTTTATGGTTAGGGATCACCACAACATGAGGGGCTGTATTTAAAGGTCACAGCATCAGTTAGGTTGAGAGTCCCTGCTCTAGTTTAACCCTCAGTTTCCTAGGGCAGCTTCTCTTGCTGGCCTATTTAATACACCATCCTCCTCCCCCCCCCCCCGCCATATTCTCATTTCCTTTAGCATTTCCCATCACCCTTATCACCTCCTTACCTGTGCCCAGCTCTAGTGCACTATCCCTAAGGGGTATTCACTGCAAGTTCAATGCAGCATCTTAAGTGCCCAGAGCATTGCTGAGCACATATCAGCTGCTCAACAAACATTTGTTCCGTGCATTGAGATGAAGTTCTAGGCACTTCGTAGGATTTGGATGGAAAACCCAGCCTGTCTCAGCAGTATGAAAGAAACCAAAGAACAATGTCTACAGTGGGACCCTGTGCGGCTTCAGAGTGAACACATCATTCCTCAAAGGATGAGCCTTGGGAAGAGATGAGTTCCAAGGTTCCCTGGGGACTTGGTACGACCCCTTTCTGAAAAGACTCTCCTATAGGTGTCCTGCTTTGCTCTTGTTGGATTCATGATGGTGTATCCTAGTGGGATATCAGAATTAGGGGTCTGGGACATCAGCGAATTATCAGCCATCTAAGCATCAGACACTTTTATCTGCATTATGTTTATTTAGTGGAGGGATGTGGACACATGCTATGGCTTGTGTAGAGATCCAAGGGCAACTTAAAGGAGACTGAGTGGGTCCCAGGATTCACCTCAGGCCACCAGATCTGGTGGAAAGTGCCCTTACTGTTGAGCCCCAACAGCTCTGAGACAATTTTAGACGGGCAAGTTCCATGGAGAAAACCACAAACATTGGAAGGTCTTTCCCTTTCACAAGAACTCTAAAGAGGGGCTGGAGAGATGGACCGCAGTTAAGAGCGCTGGCTGCTCTTCTAGAGGACCTGAGTTCAATTCCTATGAGGTGGCTCACAGCCATCTGTAACTCCAGCTCCAGGGGGATCCATCCAATGTCTGCTTCTGACCTCTGTGGGCACAAGCAACACATGTGGTAGACAGACATATGTACAGGCAAGACACCCGTACACATAAAAATAAAATAAATCTTAAAAAGTAAGAAAAGAACTCTTAGGACAGAGAACAACCTGTGTGTAACTGTGTGAGGAAGACTCCTATTTTAGAAGGAAAGATCTGAAGACACCAGAAGTAGGAAGAGTCAGAGATGTAGACGGCCTACCAAGGTGAGCTATCCTAGCTTTGTCAGAGAAACCAGCAAGAATAGATTTTTGGCCTGTGTGGCCATCTTTAATCTTAGCACGTGAGAGACAGAGGCAAGTTGGACCTCTGTGAAAACTCAGTTCAAGCCGACCGGAATGACCCAGTAAGCCCCTGCCTCAAAATAAACAACAGACAAATCAATCAATCAATCAGCCAACCAATCAATCAACCATCGATCAGTCAATATTTTCCAAGAGAAGAGTGGGTGAGAATTTACCATAGGCATAGTCAGCCCTCAGTACACACCCAAATGGCTTCATAGCAATGCTATGAGGCTGTGTCCCCAGGTAAGATCCATTTCCTTTTGTTGTATATCTTGTGCCTCCGTTTCTTCACTTTCAAGTACTACCCACCTCACCCTGGGATAGCGGCCAGTGTGCAGTGACGACCCAACCAGTGACTGATGTCTAAGATTAGCTCTGCATAGTGAGTTCCCTTATTCTCAGGGAAGGGTTAGTAATTTGGCCACTCTAAGGAGTTAGTACATGTCTCAAGACATATATGTCATCAAGGATTACATGGCTGCAGTCACTCCCTATGGGTTATATATTCCTCAAGGTGACACTCACTAGCCAAAGCAGGAGTCTTTGGTAGTATTCTAAGTAGCATGGGGAAAGAGAAGCAGGAGCTTCCAGGGAGACTGGGTCAGAGTTTTCCTGGGGGATTCACGGCTCTAGGCTTTTATTCATTTTACCTACAAGTCAAAAACCTGTAACTCAGGAGAGCTGGGTGGTAAATGTAAACACCAGGAACAGGACAACCCTAGCTGTTAGTTGTGAAGGCCTCCAGTATGGACCTTGCAGCTTTGGCTAAAAGCTTAAGTGGTCCCCACCCTTGCTGTAAGTCGGTACACTGCATCCAGAGAGGACTCATCCACTCTGACTGCAGAAGGAAGCCCCCGGCCTTGGATAAAGTCCTAGAGAACATGCAGACACTTCTTTCTTTGGAGAAAAACCTGCTTACCAACTTGAGTGTATGCAAATGCACATATGACTTTTGTGTGTGTAGGTGTAGGGCACAATTTTAAGCATGCCTTTGCCAAGCCCCATTCTTTGTGTAAAAGTTTGGTGTTAATCATTAGTGTTCTTCAGGCCCCTTTTGCCCTCTTGGTCACTTGTCCCAAAAGACAGTGATGTGGAGATCTGACTCTGCACAGCATACATGCTGAAAATCTGTGAGGCACTCTTCAGCAGTCTTGTTCCTGGGAAAGCCTTCAGGTTTTGTAAAATGTATCATCAAAAGACCTCAGATTATCTGAGTGTGGTTACTCGTGCCTGTAGTCCCAGCATTAGGGAGGCTACATACCGACTTCTAGGGAAGCCTGGGCTACAGACCAAGATTCTATGCCAAAAGCCCAACAATCTAGATTTTCATTAAACACTTCAAAAACTGTGTTGGCAAGAGTGTTTGGGGGAAGTTGCCAGGGTATCTGAAGTACTCTTGTCAAGCAGACCAATCCTTTGCAGTGGGAATTGTGACTCCACCCACCCATCCATCCACCCACCTACCCATATGCTCGCCCACCCAGCACCTAAGTCAAGAATTGAGGCATTAGCACAAACCTTTACTGAAACTCCTACTCATTGGCCAACTGTGCACTGAGTTCTCAAAAGAGGCTCCTTGCCCATACAGCAGCATCCTGAAGCTCGGGTGACTGCTGCAAGAAAAGGCTGCAAGGAGAAAGCTAAAATCGGCCTTACAAGGAGGCAGAAAGCCAGAAGAGTTCGAAGCAAGAGAGAACTCTTCAAAGGTGGCTAGACCCGCGGGGACCTGCAGGCGACTTCGCCCTTGGTTTCTCCCATAACTTAGGGTTTTGTTTTGTTTTTGTTTTTGTTTTCAAGTGCTTGTTTTCTAAGGGTGGTAGGGAATATTAGGGCCTAGGCTTTTAAATATTTAGCATAGGTTTTGTGTTTTCTTCAGACTCTCCTGTAGGCTCGAGGATGCCCCATAGAGGGCGCTGTTTGCCTGGCTTTACAAGGCATCATGGTGCTGGCAAGTGGAGGGAACAAGTCTTTCTGGAGAAAGAGTAAATAGCTATCCAGGCACCCGAGCTTTTTCGAACCGGAAAGGAAAGCTCAAGGCTATGCTTCCTGCTGTTGATGTCCAGTTGGGGATGCTGACACCCAATAAAAAGACCCTTTCCTCTAGTGAAACACACACACACACACACACACACACACACACGCCCGCGTTAGGAAAGGGACACATATGTTTGATCGGCCCAAGTAGGTTGCCTCTTAATTCTTCTTAGGTCCATACTTCTGGGTCTAGTCCCAGAACTGAGATCGGGCAGAAGCCAGGGACCCAATGTCTTTCAGGCCTGTCTTCCTGGGACAGAATGTCTTTCACGCCTGCGGGCTCGTAGAGATCGGCTGGTTTGTTGCTGTTTTGTTTTTTGAGACACGGTGATTGAACACGGCCTCTCAGGGCACTCAGAGAGTAAGGCAGTACTGATTCGCAGAGACCACCTTTCGGAGAAATGGGAAGTGTTTCCTCTTTCCCTAATTTAAAGGAGCGCCTGTGCATCATAACTTTAGCGAGTGTGCACACATCTGCAGCAGCTCCCCACCAGACCCGCACATACCCTTGGGGAGAGGGGGTGCCTCCGCAGCCTACTGGGCTACCAGGTTTGCTGTGTGCAAGCTGTGCGCTCCAAACCGATGTCACCTATACGAGAAGAACGATTTTTGCCTTGGGAGGGTGGGGGGTGGCCGCTGGTTGTCCAACACTTTTTGGGTGCCTTAAGTACGCCCTCCTCTCTGGACACCTTTTCTCTATAAAATCTGAGCGTATTACCAACCCTGCATGAGCCTCGGAGCTGTGATTGGTTCCAACTCGGATTTTAGATGATGCACCCTTGAGCATTCCAGTAAAGCCTTGTATGAAATCAAAGGAATAATAGTAACCATTTATGGAAGCGCTACGTACAAGGCAAATGTTGGGTTCGTTACTGGAGATAGATGTCAAAACTTTAAACACGACCTTCAAATTTGGTGGAGGCGGTTCTGGTGCCCTAGGACTGAAAAATAAAATAAACCTACTTCTCATTTGGGGACCCAAAACTGTCCAGTCTGCGCTAGGCAAGCCGAGCTTAAATTAGGCAAGGCTCAACAGAAAGAAAAAGAACAGGGTGAGGCGGAGAAAGCTCAGGTGTGAAGGGAGTTTCATCCGGGCTGAGAACAAATTATCATCTTTCTTGGGCCAAGGAACTATCCCCGGAGAAGGAACCCCACTGAAATCTAGAATTGAGCTTCCTGCTCAACCCAGGGAGCTATTGGGTGGATGGAATCCAGCTATTCCTCAGAGGCCCGCCGTGATTCTCCAGGGACTTGGAGACCCTTGGGACATGCTGCAGGTGTGGCTGCTTGGGTCACAACCGAGAAAGGTACTCCGCTGCGCCTTCGGTTCTTGGCGCCTATATTAAAGCATTAAGCAGTTCCAAACGGCACCCTTTTGGGGGAAAGTGCTGTGTTCAGATCGCAGGCTTAAAGTTGGTCCTTAAGCCGTGGACACGGTCATCCAAAAAAGAGCGGTGTCCTTCCGAGTGCAGCTGTCAGTGCGGGATACCGCTACCCCGACAGTTGCACAGAGGAAGCGCGGGCACAGAGTCTCATACCTACTTCTACTCCCGAAGGATTCAGAATCACTCTTCCGTTTTCAGGACCAAAGGCCAAGGCTACGCGGATTCCTGAGCCCGCAGACTAGACGAAGAGCGGGGAAGCCTAATTCCCCTCTTCTTGGCCGCAACCTGATTAGCAGGTTTGGGGAAATAGAGTACTGAGTTCGTTCCGGGCCCGTGGTGGCGCCCTACTTCTTGGGCTCGCACGACCAAAGCTTTCCAGCCGCGTGGGGGCAGCTGGCTCCTGCCAGGCCGGGAGAGGTGGGAGAGCTGCGGCTGCTAGCGCGGATAACCCCGAGGTGACCCGGGCCAGCCTGCCCTGCCCCACCCCCTCCGGCAGACCGGACGGCAGCCAGCCCGTGGCCGAGCCGCAGGGGGTAGAGGGAGGTGTGTGCTCCAGACTCGCGCAGGTCCGTGCGCTCCGGCCCGCCGGGGGCGTCTCCTTCTCGAGGTCCCTCGCGCGCCTCCCGCTTGGTGGGAGCTCTCAGAGTGCCTCTTTAGCGAGAGCCAATATCCTTTTGTGCTAATAGGTTTGTCCTCATTTGCTGCCTAATTGGACTATATAAAGCCAATAACAGGCAGGCTCTCATAGCCCGAAGCCAAAGCGCCAAAATCCGAGGGAAGGCGAGGAGGGGGCGGTGGAGGAGGCGGCTACGGGGCCCGGGCTCGGCTGCGCCTTGGCCGGCCTAATCCCATTTGCCATTGTACGCGCCCAATCGCCGTATACTCCCCGCATTTAACTTGGATGACATTTTGATTTCATCATTAGCATCCGGCGCCGGATTGACGCATCCCCAAGCCGGGGACCGCTCTCGCAGCCTCCTCCCGGGGAGCCGCAGCTCCTACCCGGCCCCCTCGCTCCCTCGGCGTAGAGGCAGGTCCGCTCCCCGCCCCTCTGGACCCCTCCCCCATGCGAGCCCGCCCCGGCCCGGTCCCCACCCCGCCCTCCCGCGGCTCGATTCGCGCCCGGGGCGGCCCCGGACTTTGAGCCCCGTAGTTGAGTTCCGTTTATGGTCTGATTTCCGGCCCCTAGCCTGCTCGCCCCGCCGCCCGCCTGTCCCGCACCCGCCCTCCGTGGGACCCGGAGGACTGGGGACCATGCCGGAGCCCGGGCCGGACGCCTCGGGCACTGCCAGCGCGCCGCCCCCGCAGCCGCCGCCCCAGCCTCCCGCGCCCAAGGAATCCCCGTTCTCCATCAGGAACCTGCTCAACGGAGACCATCACCGGCCGCCCCCGAAGCCTCAGCCGCCCCCACGAACGCTCTTTGCGCCAGCCTCGGCCGCCGCCGCTGCGGCCGCCGCAGCCGCCGCCGCAGCCAAAGGTGCCCTGGAGGGCGCCGCGGGCTTCGCGCTCTCGCAGGTGGGCGACCTGGCTTTCCCCCGCTTTGAGATCCCAGCGCAGAGATTTGCCCTGCCCGCGCACTACCTGGAGCGCTCCCCGGCCTGGTGGTACCCCTACACCCTGACCCCCGCCGGCGGCCACCTCCCGCGACCAGAAGGTACCGACCTCTCTTTGAACTTTCATTCTCCCTTCTTCCCCTGCGGACCGGTCTCATCCCTTCCCAGGGCTGGTGTCACTGCAGTCATGGGATGCCCTGACACCTGCAAACCCGAGTTTTGGTTAACTTCCTCCCGCCTCTAGCCCACATCTTTCCTGCGCGCTTGGCTACGAGGCCCTGGAATCCAATCCCA
Organism: Uromys caudimaculatus; assembly: GCA_028551405.1. Classification (NCBI taxonomy): domain Eukaryota; kingdom Metazoa; phylum Chordata; class Mammalia; order Rodentia; family Muridae; genus Uromys; species Uromys caudimaculatus. The sequence goes on along the minus strand of CM052703.1, from coordinate 66,111,646 downwards.
CTTGCTGAGAAAAAAGGTGGAGTTGGAGGCCCGGGAGCTGCACTTTCCGGGAAAAGTGGCCTCCAGCAGGAATGGGTGGCTTGGAATGGCCTGGGTGGGGGACTAGGCTTGGAAGGCAGGGTTGAACCCTAACCGTGGAGAATTTTTCTGCTGGCCCCTGGCATGGGAGATAGAAGGAGCAGCCCTGCTGCCATCATTGCCTGGCCAGTCCTAGGGAGGCAAGGAGATGCTAGGTCTTGCTGCCCCATTGCAGCCCAGCGGGGACACGGGAGGATTCGGGAGAACGGAGACCAAGGGCCAAGAGCCCGAGGCCAACGTGCGGGGTTGCACCTGCTGCTCCCAGATTCCCCGCCTCGCTAAAGGTTGTGTCGCTGTGCTTGTGTGTGCGTCCGTTTGTCTGTCTCCCCAGCCTCCGAGAAGGCCCTCCTGCGAGACTCCTCCCCTGCGTCCGGCACCGACCGCGACTCCCCGGAGCCACTGCTCAAGGCTGACCCCGACCCCAAGGAACTGGACTCCAAGAGCCCGGACGAGATCATTCTGGAAGAGAGCGACTCGGAGGAAGGCAAAAAAGATGGCGAGGCAGTGTCTGGCGGGGCCGGGACGACAGTAGGAGCGACCGCGGCGACACCGGGCTCAGAGGACTGGAAGGCGGGCGCCGAGAGTCCCGAGAAAAAGCCGGCGTGCCGCAAAAAGAAGACGCGCACCGTCTTCTCCCGCAGCCAGGTCTTCCAGCTCGAGTCCACCTTCGACATGAAACGCTACCTGAGCAGCTCGGAGCGCGCCGGCCTGGCCGCGTCGCTTCACCTCACCGAGACGCAGGTCAAGATCTGGTTCCAGAATCGCCGCAACAAGTGGAAGCGACAACTGGCGGCCGAGCTGGAGGCGGCCAACCTGAGCCACGCCGCTGCGCAGCGCATCGTGCGCGTGCCCATCCTCTACCACGAGAACTCTGCGGCCGAGGGGGCGGCAGCGGCGGCCGCCGGGGCCCCGGTGCCGGTCAGCCAGCCGCTGCTCACCTTCCCGCACCCAGTCTACTACTCACACCCGGTGGTCTCGTCCGTGCCGCTGCTACGGCCGGTGTGAGACCGGAGAGGGGAGAGGGAGTGAGCACCCGGCCACCTTTCGGGGACCCCGGAGGAGACTGGGCCGGGCCGAGGGGGCCGGGCTGTGGTCAGCGACCTTGGGCTCACTGCCTTGCCTCCCATCCCCCCAATAGCATTTTGTAAGTATTTGCAATGCATTTTCGTGCAATTCATTCCTATGAATTTGAGGCGCTTCTCCTCTTATTTTTGGTTTTGCTTATCATTGAGAGAAAACGGGGTGGGGCTTGGGAAACGACAAAATTACCAGATCAAAACTTCCAATTGAAAGTTCTTTCTTTCTTTCTTTCTTTCTTTCTTTCTTTCTTTCTTTCTTTCTTTCTTTCTTTCTTTCTTTCTTTCTTTCTTTCTTTCTTTCTTTCTTTCCTTCCTTCCTTTCTTTCTTTCTTTCTTTCTTTCTTTCTTTCTTTCTTTCTTTCTTTCTTTCTTTCTTTCTTTCTTATGTTCAGATCCCCCCCCCTTAAATTTCCATTGCGCTGTGGCTTAGGGGATGTATTTTTACAGAAGAAAAATAAGCGAAAAGCTCAACTTTTCTTAAGTTTATTCATTTTTCTAAGGAACTATTTTCAAAACCCCGAGAGAGAGAATTCATATCGAATTCATATTTATTTCTGGATTTCTGGGTGTGGTTCTTTCTCCACCCCCAACCAAAACCAGTTATCTTCCCCCTCCCCCGCCCTTTCAAAATCTGAGCGGCTTCTGGTAAGACTCACTTGGCCGGCCGGCCGATCTGTGGCAGTCAACTCCATTTGTCTGTTTGTGACTGAAGAATTCCCTAACCAAAATGTTTAAAGGGAAAAGACAAAAGCCGCAAATCCAGACCAGTAACAGCTTCATATCTGGCTAGTTGGCAGTGGTCTTATTTATCACTAGCATTTATTTAATGGTAATATCACTATTGCCACTATGCTACCTGCTTGAGAGATTGGTTTCCTCTACCTCTCTTCCTCTCTCCCTCCCTCCCTCCCTCCCTCTCCCCCCTCCCTCTCCTCCCCTCTCTCTCTTAGAAAAAAAAAATTACATTTTATCATTTCCTGTTTTTTACTTTGCAGAAACCTTTGTGCTTTGGCCTGTGCAATATTGTGCAAAATTTCCCTAGAGCCCCGCCCCTTCCTCTGTGGGGATAAAGACCACCGCGCCACAGCATAATCATTAATATAGAGGGAAGATTAAGCAGGAGAGGGGGAAGGAAGAAAGCAAGGTAGGAAGGGATTGCTCCAAGGAGTGAGCTAGGCAGAGTGGAGCGCTTTAAGTGAAGGACAATCAACATAGGAGAATCTTAACTTATTTGATAACTGTACAGTTTTCTTGTACAATTCACCCCCAACTCCACAGGGCCCCTTGCTCTGGTTCCCTGTTGGCTACACCTGTTGTTCTGTTGTTTCCATTCGTCTGTTTCCCCCTCCCTCTCTGTCCTCTGCCGGAGTTCAGTCCCTTTTTACAAAAACAAAACAAAACTCCACAAAATATTGTTACACTTAATGTTGTTGTGGAATCGAATTAATTAAAAAGAAAAAGAAGCCTTTCATGTTGCCAGAGTGTGTAACTTTGGATGATTTCCACCCCCCTGGGAGCAGGTGTCCAGGGAAACTCTCCTTGCCTCACTCTCTGACTGCGTCTTGTGCTCTTTAAGTCTGACCTGCACTCCCGCCCCTATAATCCAGCCGGCAGAAGAGACAGGGGCTGCTTTGTTCAGGATCAAGGGCGTTCTTTCCTCTGTATCTTCTGCTGCTTGAAAGGCCCTCGTCAGAGCAAGAATGAGGGATGGGAAGGGTATAAAGACCTAGGTTTATGTCTAGCTTGCCAAATCGAGCAAGACGACTCTGAGCTTAAAGGCAGGTGATATTTCCCAAGAAAAAGCTAACGCTTGCCTTCTTTCCTCAAGCCAGGGTTCCTTCAAGAGCTTCTGGACAGGACATTCCTAAGATGTCTAAGATTGTGGTCCCTGTGATTGTCTCTAGGGGTGTTGGGGAATAGAAGGGAGCACAAAGCTTGGAGTTCCGGTGAATCTTGAGGCGTGTCGTTAAACCTATCAGTCCTTGAGATAGATGGACAAGGATTTAGCACTTCTAGGCAGGGAGGTTTCAGCTGAGCTGGGAGAGATTCAGGCACCCGTTGTAGAGGATGTGCCACTGACTGAGACAGGACTGGAGTTGACTGGTTGCCCAACCACGATTTCTGTGCCCATCAGTTCCCAAAGCTGCCTCACGGGTAGCTAGCCTGTCCTCGACCCACCTGTTTTAGCCAGTGCTTGGAAGCCTTTTTTTTCCTCAGGCTACTTCCCCCACGGTCCTCAGCAGCAGAGGCAAGGCTTTCCAAGACAGCTTAGGAGACCTGGTCTGGGAAGGAAGGAAAGAAGTAGGTATTCAGATGTGATGTGTGTTTGCGTGTGTGTGTGTGTGTGTGTGTGTGTGTGTGTGTGTGTGTGTGTGTGTGTGTGTGTGCGCGCGCGCGCGCGCGCGCGTGTGTGTGCGTGTTCTTTTGGAGCTGGGGAACTAGGAGTGGGAGGCTAAGGAACCAAAAGGCAGAGATTTCAGAGAGCATTGCCATAAGCAGGACCCAACCACTGGGGAGCGCCTGTCCACACTCTTTTCTCCTCCTGTGCTGCCAAGCTCCTCCAACTCACTGGACACAATTGATTCTACTGTGGCTGAAACGCAACTATCGTTTTTCTGTTGATAGAAAACTGGCCCCAAATAAACCAGTGTGCGTATTTGTGGCAAAATTTTAGCCTGGACCTCAGTGAAGATAGATCTGCCTTTATTTTCCTCTGGTTTGGAATAAAAACGAGGGCATGTGTCGTAAATGAAAAATAAACAGAATATCGGGGTCAAAATATGTTGTTCCCTGTGTTGCCTGAAAACAGAGAGATGCCTTTTACTGTTGGCAATACTAACTGCGGGACAGGCCAGTAACAGCTCATTAAAAATAATGTTGCAATAGCAAACATGTCCTCAGATTTTACAGCCAGAGCATGATGTTATCAAATGCCAAGAAAATACTTCTTTATTTGTTTGGATTCTAGAAAACGGTTCTTGACTGACCCAGTCTTTTGAAAGTCAAGACATAACTGGTTCTCCACAAGCATAGCTTATCCTTTGTATGAGGCCCTTGGCTTCACTTTTCTTCCTGCATGAGAGCTTTGCTGCTCTGGGCTGGTACCTCTCACCCCAGGGCCACAGTGCAGCTCTGAAGGAGGAGGAGGATGCTCACATCATCTTCCAGCCCAGTGGGGTCCTGCTGGCTTTCTCCCGTGTTCAGTGTTTTCCGAGGGAGCCTGTGACATTAAGGAATACTGGTGCTACTCTGAGTGGGGCACAGCGGGTCTTTCTGAGACCTTGCTGTCAGAAGAAACCCAGTACAGGACTGGAGAGCTGTTTGTCTTCTCATCCTCAGTCTTTCTCCCCCAGCTTTTGCAAAGATTCCCAGGAGCTTCAAGAGCCAGTTACCAAAGAAGACTTTTTGGGGAGAGTGACGAGGCCTCCTGAAATCCCTGTGGGCATTCGCTAGGGGAATTCAGTGCAGCCAGGCTCTTCTGTTTCAGGATGCTGAATGGGCACCTCCCATTTTATCTTTGTACCATCTTTGGCTTGTGGAAGCTTTCTCTCTGTCCTACCTTCAATCCTGAGCCTGATCTCCACACCAGTCAATGCTCTCTGGTCAGTGAAACCTACAGTGGCCACCAAATAGATGGGTGCGTCCAAGCAACACAGAATACACCCACTTGACACACAGCATGATGGTGATGGTGCCTCTTCTTCATATTTCTCAGCCGACCAACCCAAGTAGCCCAAGGTTTCCAACACCCCTGCTCACAGTTTATGGTTTTTAGCATCATTCTGATTGCTCAGAGCATACACATAGTCATGTACTTTGCTCAAAAAGTGACCCCAGGTGACTGATTTTCTCCAGTGGTCCCTGGCTAAGCTGAACTGAGAACAGATAGCACTGATGGGCAGGAACAGGGCATCTACCCACCCATCTCAGTTTCATAACCTGAAAATTCCCCATGTGGCAAGTTGGTCCAGGAGTTTCATCACAAGCCATGTGGTCAAACTAGCCTAACCTCACCACTCCCCAACCAGGGACCCTCACACTCCTAAGTGCCAAGACTATAAGGAGTCCCCACAGCGTTCCAAGCACCTCTGAGTGCCTTCAGGCCCTGGGAGAGCTCAGAGCCAGCCTGTGAACTGTTTCTGTTGGCAACACAGATGTATTTCTTTTATTTGGTAGTAAATAGAGTAGATGTGTGTACATTAAACAACAGCAAGATATATAAATGGCACCCCTGCCACTGGTGCTCATTCCTAAGGGGGTATGTCCCCTCGGTAGGTCAAAGTCAGAGACCACAAGGGGGGGGACCCCAGAGCACCCACCTCTCCTTGCCTGGGAAACTAAAAGTGGAGCTGGGGAGAAGGAGGTGAAAAGGTGGGTGAGATTTATCTCTTTTCTGAAGCCATCCTGCACTGGGCAACTAGGGAGAGGGAGAGAAAGGAGGTGCCGTGGGTCTCTAGGTCTGCTCAATCTGGGAGCTTCTAGTGATGTGACAGTAGAGATGTAACAGCCAACTGTGGAGCCAGCATCTCCGCTTCTGTCTCTCTCAGCCCATGGAATAACTGAGCTGCCTTCCAGAGTCCTTGGGTCAGGTGGCAGTGGGGGTGAGGTTCTAGCCTGTACTGGATGGGTCCTTGACTCAAAGACCTCATTTTATTTCACTTTAGCTTGCACTGGGACTGTCCCCTTTTAGTGGGCCAAACTCTAACTCTGCAAAATGCCTAGGAAACTGAGCCATGGCATCAAGGGTGGTCAGATCCACAGAAATCCCAGAGGCAGCCAAGTAGACCCAGGGGACTATGCCCACACAGGCATTAGTTGTGGCCTTAAAGGAGCCATCTGCCTAGCACTTCCTCTTTTTCTCCTGCTCACTCTACCAGCAACTGGGCAACGTTTACAGGCCCTCTCGGACTTGAGAGTGTCAGCCACCTATTACACCAGCATGTACAGATCTGAAGAGTGCACCCGTTTGAGTACACAACAGGACTTTCCCTGCTAGAGCAGATGGTGTTGACCTTTTAATATACAAACGGGAAGGGTAGAAGACATACCCCTGGACATAACTATGCTGTAAGTATTGGGGAACACTAACTAGTGCTTCCTGCTGAGATCTAGGATGGAGATTTGAACTTCACTTGATTTTTTTTGTGAAAATTGTGAGAACCAACGGGGGTGGGAGGTGGGAGGAGGGCTACTAAGGAGGTAGGACTCCAGACTACAACCGCAGGCCCAACTGTATCTATTGGTTTGCATGAGACTCCTTCTAACTCCCACCCGGTGACTGGGGAGAATATGGCTGCTTGGATGCTTCGCGCCTTCAGGAAGGCTCTTCTCACGGGCTATGCTAACTCACTATTCCATGGAGATGAGTCTCTGGGTGAAACTGTGCAAAGTCTGGGCGCTGAGGTTGCAGAAGAGTTCTTTCTGGTTCCACTGCTGGAGAAGCGAGCTGAGGAGAAGGTGTAGGAGAAGAGTGACTCCCATCATTGAGTCAGGAGCAATGAGGTGGAGTCACCTGGTGTCCCTCACCCCAGCACTAATGTCTTAAAGAAATAGAAAGAATCCTCTCTCAGGAGAGTTCCTTCACCACCCTCACCCCCCTCGGTGATGGAGTACAGGCATCAGATTTTCATCCAAGTTCCATTAAGTGAAACATAGGTTGCAGGGCACCCTTTGATTGAAACAGTTTAAATTTTAATTGTGTTTTTAATTTGACATATAGTTGCAGAAAGGAATGACACTCGTCGCCAAGGGGCGCTCGATTTTCTTAATTTCTCCCAGAGGAATTGATGAGTCTATCAGGCTACTAGATTGGAAAGCCATTAAAGCTCTCTGGTTAGGCTTCTAATTGGAACTTGATGG
>CM052703.1:66076559-66104530 GCA_028551405.1 Uromys caudimaculatus | reverse complement strand
GGAAGCCTGAAAGAGGAGGTGGGCTGTTCCTGTTTCAGTCTTTCCAATTCCTCCCGGTGACTGAGTCAGAGAAAGGCCTTGAAGCCTCTTGTGCCCATTACCCCCACTTACTTACCTAGCTTAGTGTAATCTGTGCTGTGTGTGAGAGTGTGTGCTCCTTTGTCTCTCTTGTGTGTGATTTGCTAGCTCAATGTGTATGAGTGAACAAGTGTTTAGATGAGAGTGTACCTGTGGTTTAAAAGCTGGTCAGGGCTTGAAGCAAGCAGCCCTCTATGGACAACACCCTCTGAACAGAGGACCGGGACAGCAAACGGTTGCTTAGACGTCCCAAATCAGGCCTGAGAGAAGTTTGGTCACGAGGTTTCATTGCTTTCTGGTTTAGAGGTCTTGGACTTGCCTCTTCAATAATGTGCCCTGTTGGTCTTTGCTCTGAGACCCACCTCAGAATTCACCTCCAATAGTCCCTACCTTAAAAGGGGCCAACTCAACCAGCGCGTGACCCCATACCTGTATGAGCCCTTGGCTTTCTTAAGGCTGTTCTTCAAGCTGGTTGCATTTGCCTGCTTCTCTTCCTGTCCTCTTCCAAGAGCACAGTAGTGGCAGGGAAACAACCCTCATCATCGGCAAGCTTGTTTTTGTTTTTTTTGTTTTTGGTTTTTGGGGGTTTTTTGGTTGTTTTTTGGTTGTTTGGTTTTTGTTTTTTTGTTTTGGTTTTTCGAGACAGGATTTCTCTGTGTAGCCTTAGCTGTCCTGGAACTCACTTTGTAGACCAGACTGGCCTCGAACTCAGAAATCCACCTGCCTCTGCCTCCCAAGTGCTGGGATTAAAGGCCTGCGCCACCACTGCCCAGTTTGGCCTAAATTCTTATTTTCCAGAGCCTCAGTTTCCAAATCTGTACAATGGCGGTAAAGCTCTGAGTCACGTTTGCTGTGGTTGCAATGAGCTGCCCCTAACACGGTCACAGCACCAGATCCTTTCTAACTCAGAACCGTTTAACTAACTTTCTCTCTCCACTATGATTTTTTTTCCCAATCCGTGTAGCTGGCTTTGACCCTCAAATTGGTCCGACAGTCCTCTTGTGGTATTGATTTGGCTCTAGCTTCGACGACACCGCCCAGATAAGCGTGCTTTTGAGAAGCCAAGGGTTAGTGAATGAGTTTGACCATTTCTTTCTGGAATTTCCCTCCTCCGCGGGAGCGCGCTGAACCCGCTGTGATGAGGCTTGGGAACGTGTGCCGTGGCCGCGCAGAGCAGGACGCACAAATTGTATTTCAGCGCCGGGTCCTTCCGGGTTAATGAGCTGACACCATGATTAAAGCTGACCATTTGTAAAGTGTCTCGACCCCGCCGCAGAGCCCTGAAGAGGTTAATGCGGTGACGGAGGCCGGCACCTGCCCCTCGCCAGCCTCCCGGGCCTGGGCGCACAGCCTCCTGGCCCTCTGCTCCCTCCCCTGCCCCTGTCCCGGCTGCGCCACCGACCCCTAATCAATTAGCCCATTAACGAGCCCTTTGAGGAGTTAAGTAGGGAGAGTTCTGCCACGGGCAGGGCCGCAGTCGGTAACTCACTGAGGCTAATGGTATTATAAGCGCTTTACTCAATAACCCGGCAGCGGTGCAGGCGAGGAACTGCACCGTCACGGTGCAGTCTGGACATTGGTGGGGACCGATTCTACAGTCTCTCTTCACTCTTGGTTCTTCTGGCGTGTGTCTGAAGAACAGGGTTCCTGAGACCTTAAGGCTGCAGCCACATAGGGTGGGTTTGACCAAACGCCTTGAACCTCCTCCCTTTCCATAAAGCTTGTGTAGATAACTGTCGCCTCGAATCTATTCCTTGCTTTGCTGAGCTGACTCTAGATCAGGTAACAGGTGCTCTAGGGATTAAACAAGCAAGAGTCAGGGCTCAGGGAGAAGCCACAAGACGGAAGGAGAGAGAGAGAGGTTTTATAGAGCTCCACCTTGACCTCTGAAAGGAAGGTAACACTTCAAACAATTTTAGGGATGGGGAAATCGAAGCTTGAAACGTGTACATCTCTTGCCCGAAGACACCCTGCCTATGTTTGACAGGATCCTGTCCAATTCTAAAACGTTCCCATACCTGCCTACTTCTCTTCCCTCCAGAAGCAACGTAGCCATTTTGAGACCGCCAGTATTTACCAGCAAAATAAAATCTGTTTAGTTGCAGTGGAGGAAGGCGAGCTGTGTGGTATTCGGTCAAGGATTAGAAAATAACTAGCCTGCACTCCGAAAGTTTATAGGTTTCTGGCGCTTTTCCACCTCTAGCTGACACATCATCACCACAGAAGAATGGGGGCGGGCAACACTAAGAAGTTTGCTAGAGGGCAGGGATGCTTCTACTGGAACCAGACTTGTTCAAGTGAGCACAGGGCAAAAGGCGTTTGCTGGAATGTGAACCGGAACCTCGGGAGATCTGGGGGCCACTCTGTTTCCAAAATCCTATGGCCCCTTTAGCCAGTGGGGTCTGCAGGTGGAAAGCGGCAGTTCTTTGCTCCTATGTCTCCCAGCCGTTACCCAGAAAAGGGCGTCTGCTTGGCCAGATACGGTTAATCCCCAACGGAGCGGGAGAAGACTCGTGGAGCTCTGTCCGTTCCCAAGAGTCTGGAAGGGGTTGAGGGATTGGGGGGTGGCGGCAGCCTATGGGGAGCATCTTGGATGCCCCGACAGCTCGACCCCGGGCTCTGTACTCCTTTCTGGAGAAACAGGGTAGAGACCAGGAATACAGGCTGCAATCTAAGCTGCTTCAGCCCCAGATGCCACGGGCTAGACAGAGCTGATGCGGGTCCGCTACTAGGCGTGCTTCGGTAGCTTCCCGATGCTGCGTGCTCGGCCCCAGCTTTTTAAAAAATTCCGGGGCCTCTCCGCGGCGCTGCGATTGGCCGCGGCCGGGTAACCTCTATGCAAATGAGGCCGCGCAGCCTCCGCGTCGCTGGAGACCGGTGGAGTTGGCAAGCGAGGAAGGGACATTGGCACCGGGGCTGGGCGGGCTCACCCAGAGCCGGGCCGGCAGGCACCCTCGCGCAGCGGTCCGGTGCCTGCGCGTCCTGGAGCAGAAGGGACGCCTCGCCAGCCTCGTAGCCCCCTCCCCTTGCTTTCCCTCCCGCCCCTCCCCCCGCCTGCCTGCCCGTACCACCTTCCACCCAGCCCCGCTCTAAAGGGAGTTCTTGGTTTCCTCCGATTTCTTATGAACCCAGGATGGGCAGCAAGGAAGATGTGGGGAAGGGATGTCCGGCGGCCGGTGGCGTCTCCAGCTTCACCATCCAGTCCATCCTGGGCGGGGGCCCCTCCGAGGCACCGCGGGAGCCGGCCGGGTGGCCAGCCAGGAAACGCAGCCTGTCTGTGTCCTCGGAGGAGGAGGAGCCGGAGGAAGGCTGGAAGGCTCCGGGTTGCTTCTGCCCAGATCCGCACGGTCCCAAGGAGCCAAGCCCTAAGCACCATCCCCCCATCCCTTTCCCTTGCCTGGGTAAGGATCGCACGTCGGGAGTCGGGCCCTGAGTGAGCGTGAGCCGACGCGGTGTGTGCTTGTCAGAGACTCGGGAGCAGGGCATCCTTCGGTCACAGCCGGGCCGCTGGTCCAGGCCAAGGGGAGGGGACTACGCACAAATAGTGCCTTCTGGAAAGAGCCAGAAGGGCCGGCGCTGGGGAGAAGTAGATGAATATTGGGGGCAGTAAGGGGGTGACTGGGTTGGAAGGAGGGTGAACCGGAGTGGGCCAGGACCTCTGCGGGCGGCACACAATGCTGGCCAAAATGGTTTCCGTACACCGGGTACTTTTCTGTCCTGACTTGAGTTCTGCAGGTCTGATCTGGGTGTTCTGTCAGTTCTGCAGGCTCTGCGTCTTTTTCCTCCTCTCGGTCTCTTCTCGAAGTGATTAGTACTCTAAAATGATTGACAGTGCTGAGTTTCAGAGAGGTAAAAGCTAACGGAGGAGAGCCAAGGAGTTAAGTATAAAATTAGCCTGACTCCTAAAGAAAACGGCCTGTAAAATGATGCTACCTTGTAAAGCTCAGTTCTCACAAGGCAAAAATCATCTTTTAAAAATGGTGCTCGTGTCCCCATTCCAGACCTGTTATCACCATACTTTTATAAGAGTGGGAACGAGACCCTCGAGCTCGGATTATATGGAACCCTCTTCTGTTGCTTTGAAAGGCCGAGGCACTGGACTTTGGGCGCTAGCAGGACACAGTAGAAAAGGAAAGGGTTAGGAATAGGGGAATCAAGGATGCAGGCGTCAGCCAACCTCCTTGTCCTGGGCAGAGCTGAGAGTCTTGTTGGTGCATCAACTCCATTGTCATTCTGTTTGTGCTCACTCCCCAGGTACCCCCAAGGGCAGCGGAGGCGCAGGGTCTGCGGCCTCGGAGCGCACGCCTTTCCTTTCTCCTCACCCGGACTTTAAGGAAGAGAAGGAGAGGCTCTTGCCGGCGGGCTCGCCTTCTCCGGGCCCGGAGCGGCCACGGGACGGCGGTGCGGAGCGCCAAGCCGGAGCGGCCAAGAAGAAGACGCGCACCGTCTTCTCCCGCAGCCAGGTGTATCAGCTCGAGTCCACCTTCGACATGAAACGCTACCTGAGCAGCTCGGAGCGCGCTTGCCTCGCCTCCAGCCTGCAGCTCACCGAGACCCAGGTTAAGACTTGGTTCCAGAATCGCCGCAACAAGTGGAAGCGGCAGCTCTCCGCCGAGCTGGAGGCGGCCAACATGGCCCACGCGTCGGCGCAGACTCTCGTGGGCATGCCGCTGGTGTTTCGGGACAGTTCGCTGCTGCGAGTGCCGGTGCCGCGCTCTCTCGCCTTCCCGGCTCCGCTCTATTACCCCAGCAGCAACCTCTCGGCCTTACCGCTCTACAACCTGTACAGCAAGCTTGACTACTGACACGCCCGCCGGCTCCCGGGGCGCCTCGGGTCGCCGGCAGCCGCCTGCATAGCCCGGCGCGGTCGCTATCCTTCCCAGGGCTCCGGAGCAGAGCGGCGCGTGTCCAGAAAAATTAAGAAATACACCATGTGTATTCGTTATGTCTTATTTATGGCCTCTTCCCTACTTTTTGGGTTTTTGTTTGTTTTGTTTTGTTTTGAGTATTTATCTGCATTCCTCACGACAGAGCTTCTGCTTTCTACACAAAACCAAGCCAATACGCATTTGAAAACTATTTTGGAAGGGGAAATTCTCGGGTGGTGGTGGGAAAGGGGGTTTTGATTAGGTCGTTTTTGGCCGGTAGCAGGAAAAAAAAAACCATCAGAAAAACACCAACAAAACCAGGTAGTCTTTCTCCCATATATACAAATGTATATAGATAATGTACAAGGACACATGCTCAGCCGAGCCGAGCCCACTAGGGCCTTGGTCAATGAACTAATCACTTCTCTTTATTCCCTTCATCTTGAGGATGGGTAGGGGCGAAACGAGGAGAGTACAGAGCTGTAAATATTTTTAAAGAGAAAAAAAATAAAACGTTTTAAACATGGTTGCTAACTTTGGAAGGATTAATTGTCCCACGAGACAGCGCGCAGAGGAGGGTCTGGATTTTTAGCGCCAGAGCAGGCAAGATTCTGTCTCCTCCCTCCGCCCCCAAGGTCCTGCTCTCACCACGTGTGGGTGGGGTTGGGCTCAGAGGTTAAAGGTCGGGATACTGGGGCTGCCCAGGCAGCACGTGACTGGAGCTGCTTACGGGAACAGCACAATTCCCACGACCCAGGTGTGCGGGTTGGGGTGCACAGAGATGGTATCCAGATCCCGAGCGCGCGCCGCGAAAGACAAAGCCAGGAGCCTGGCTGCTGACCCGGTTGCCTCTGGGAATGAGCCAGGCAAGGAGGTGAACATCTCCCTGGTACTGGGATCCGGGTTTGGGGGGCGGGGGGTGGTGGTGTAGATGAAAGCTGGGCACCATGAAAGGCCGGAGCTCTTGGCGCTCTTAGCGTCCTCCTGCGCGGGAGTAAAACGTAGGGTGTGAGGAAGCATCCGCTTGGGGTCCAGAGTCCCACGCGACCCCCTTGCAGCCCTCGCAGGGTTGTCCGACTGGTGACACAGTTGCGAGTTCTGCGCAGAGCGGAAAGTGATGCCTAAAGGTCAGATTTCGTTGGAGGGATTCGTGGAGCAGGTGACACAGGCGCTTCCCTACGTTCTTTTTGTAGTTGTTAAATCTGCACTGTGAGTGACCAAATGGTCGGATTACTGGCCAGCACGCAGCAGCTGTTTCTGAATTGAGCCCTGAGGATTGCAGTGCCCCGCCGCCTGCCTCCGTGCATGGCTGGGGAGGCGCTGCACTCAGAGAACTGTAGCGCCGGGATCATGCAAATCACAGCACTGTACTTTCTCTACGTTTTAATAGCATCTACCTGTTCCTTGTTGAACTTAAGAAACGGGTGCTGGAACTTGGAGGAAGCCTCAGGTCGAATTATTAGGTCTGACCTGCCACCCCTCAGTGGTTGACCAGGGTGCAAGGAACGAGGAGTCTGCAGCGCCAGGGCCCTATTTCTTTCTTTAGAAGAAAACCGGTGCCTAAGGGACCTGTCTCTTTGAGCCAAGAGGCATCGAAATGACTTGCATTTTGTAGAAATTCACAGAATGTAAACGTTTACATGACCCATGCCGATCCGTGAAAAAATGCCCGGCCGAAAAGATTTGCTCTGATATTGCCCATTTTCTTCTTATCACATTATATTTTATAAAACCTGCAACTCCTCCAAGGTGACGTCAGATGGATGCTACCCAAGAATGCACCCGACAATACTAGGTTGGTTCGCTTGCATTTATTTTATTTTAGCTGTATACACGTCAATAAGTACTTGCCGAGGTCCCAACACGTGCTAAGAACCTACACTAAATTTGGGTGGTCAAAAGGAGAACACAAAGAGGCCTATCAGTTCTCTTCTTACTTATTAAATATGTATTTACAATTGCTTATTGAACATGTGCATTGTATGTCACCATAGTTGTCACTCTAGATAACCTCTTTGCATTCTTTCCCTGACAGCGTTCTTTGAATATTCCACATAAAAACAACCACAGAGGAATGTCTCCTAAAGACATATTCCGTTCAGATGCTTTTGGTCTGCATTTCAGTAGATTACAATTTGATGATGGACTTAACAGTGTTGGGTCACCATATTTGCTCCAGGATGGCTTTCTCTATAGGTAGTGAATCACTGATGGCACTTGTGAATTGAGTTTGCCCATAATATTTTAGGGAGTGACCATTTCCCCAGTTGTCATACGGTGTATATTTGACTCTCTTTACTCATCCAGACATTAGCTGTGACAGGCGACTCACCACTGCAACAGGTAATTGAATATTACACACACACACACACACACACACACACACACACACACACACACACACACTTTACATTTGTGTTGTAAAATGGTCAAGACTCTACTGTGGCCAGATTTCCTATCTCAAGTCTATCAATTCATTTGAATAATCAGCAAAATAGTCCATCTCTTTTCGGGCTCTAAACTTGATTTAAAAGATTGACGTTTCTTAAAACTCAAATAGAGTTGGGCTGGAAGTGCATGGCCAGAGGGGCCTGAATCATACACACATGGGATAATGAAATATGCTTAGATTTTATTAGCAGGTAATTTATGCTCAGAATCTGGAAACACTAATAGAATTAAATAAACGACTGGGAAAGAGAACCAAATAAGTCAAGAGGTAAAATTATTTTGCTAAACTTAGAATGCAAAACAACTCGATGCATTAAAAAAATTGAACTTGGCCACTGATTTGTTGAAAGAGAAGAGAGAGACAAAACCAAATACTAGAACTATTCAGAGGGGGAAAATGACCAGAATATTTTAGTCATAATAACCATCATCAGAACAAAAGGCTGGGGTGTGTGTGTGTGTGTGTGTGTGTGTGTGTGTGTGTGTGTGTGTTGTCAGGAATCTTAAGTGCATTTAGTTCAGAGTCTATGCACACACAAGATCAACTTGTTTTAATAATGTGCCCTGAAAGTTCTATAGCTTAAAACTAGAGACAACTTCCTACTTCATGCAACGATTTCAAAATAAAAGGGACTGTCTCAAAAAGATGGGGCAGACAAAAGAAGTTGTAGCAAGGATTAAATAGAAACTTTCAGTAACATTTTACCTGTCAGTATGCCAGTCACTATGTTGTTTGTCAAGTACTGCTTTTCTTTCACAGAACCAAAACAATTCCTGTTATTGAAACAACCTTTTTGATTCTCATATTTCTAGGGGATTCTAGAAACAGAAAATGCCGCAAACTGAGCCTGCAGCTCCCATGATAGAGCAGGGTAAGGTGGAAGAGAGGACAGCCGCAATGCTAAGTCCCACGATGAACATTCCTAAAAGATTCTGGTTGCGCTTTAAAAGATTGGAAATATTTGTGTCCTACTCGGTTGACCCTTCTGGATGCGGTGCTCTTCTAAAACAAGAAGTAGTTTGATTGAATGCATATTCCCAGAGCTGTTTACCAGGCCTGGCACACAGGTGCTTGAAAACTGTGGAGAGATAAAAACGATAGAAATGAGGGCTATCCCCTATGAGAGCACTAGAACTTAAGGGAAATGAGACTCTAGTTCACAGATTAAAAACCCAGCAAAATGAAAGCAAATAGTGTCTTTGACTAGAAACTATTCTTCAGTATTCCAGGGGTATGTGTACGGCCAGAAAGAAAACACTATTTTAGCTCAATAATAGTATCAACCAAAATGAAATTCTGTGTCTGAGAGATAGAGGAGAAGGATGTCACAACTAGAGCTAGATAAAGCATCATTTCTGTCTCCTAGTCTGTGGCAGTCAGGCTGGTAGCTATAGGGAGACTACAACTCCCAGCATGCAGTGTAAAATTGTGGGCGGGCGTTAGTGTGTCTTCATGGCCTGAGCATATTTGGGAGTTGTAGTTTTCCTTCCGCAGCTCCAGAGACGTAACCTCGGCGTGGTGGTATTAACAGACCCGGTGAACGGAAAAAAACGCGGCTTCCCTTTGAGCCGGAACAGGATGACTGCGGAAAATGAGGCAGGCAGTAGATCAGACCAATCAGCTGCCGAGAGCGAGCCGTTGGCATTCGAAATAAGCCAATGATAGGCCTGCTCCGGAGCTTCCTCTCCGCCTCCCTCGCCTTGCCTGCGAGCGCTCGGAGGGAAGTGGATCGATAGTGGCCGGTGCAGAAACATTGCTTAGCTGGACACGAGGTAGATGTTCGGGCGAGGGCGGGCGGAGCGGGATCCGTGGTCTGTGGCCGGCGCGTCGATGCACAAGGGGGTTCGGTCGAGATCATTGTATTTTATTTGGGGATCTGCGGGTAAGGAAGGAGGCCAGGCCGGGTGGAGATCGGCGGAAGCGGGATGGCGGCCGGCCTGGATCAAGGCGGACCCGCGCGCTGCGCAGGCGCAGGCCCTGGCCGGCTTCTGTTGCTCCGGTAAGGGACTCAGACTTAGCATTTGTTCTACAGATGACCGGTTCGAACGAATTCAAACTGAACCAGCCACCCGAGGATGGCATCTCCTCGGTTAAGTTCAGCCCCAACACCTCCCAGTTCCTCCTGGTCTCCTCCTGGGATACATCTGTGCGCCTCTACGATGTGCCCGCCAATTCCATGAGACTCAAGTACCAGCACACTGGTGCTGTCCTGGACTGCGCCTTCTACGTAAGTGGACTTAGTTTCTGCTCCTGTCCCCTTACTGAGTTGTCCTAGGCGCTGCCAGTAGCATCCCATACACGGTTTGGAGTATTCGGACAGTTCATATCTCCTGGGGTATGCTTCCCTTTAGCCTGGCATTGAGCCTATTACAATGATTTGTTTTCATTTCTAACTCATGGTAATTTCAATCTCCCTTTGTAAATTCAGACGAGTAAACTCTCTGGACATAGATAATTGTTTGAATTTAGCAGCAAGACTGATTTAGCTACCCTTTTAAAAGTAATGAATGTCTTGATAAAGCTACCCAGTATTTGCTTTGTTTTGGCGCTCGCGAACTTGCATGTTTGTTTACTTCTTAGTGTCTGTCACACTGGACATAATAATTGGCTGTAGAAATAGCAATTTCAAAATGCTTGCTTTAGCTCTGTAACTTCGAAATGGGTCAAAATCTAAGGGGTGTGAGTGGATGTGGTGATCACACCTTTAATCTCAGAGGCAGAGACAGGCAGATCTCTTGAGTTTTGAGGCCAGCCAGGGCTACATAGTGAGATCTTGTCTTTAAAAAAAAAAAAAATGAAACCCAAATTTTGCTTTGTAGGATCCAACACATGCCTGGAGTGGAGGATTAGATCATCAGCTGAAAATGCACGATTTGAATACTGATCAAGGTATTAAAATGGCTATATTTTACCAGTTTTTCTTTACTAGCGTATTCGTGTAGAAATGCTTATTTAGGAAGAGTAGTTGTTTTCAATACTTAGGTGAAGGTGAAACATGGCTTTGATAATAGACTTTTAAAATTGGGATAAGTTAACCACAAGTGGACCGAGTGTGTTTTGCAGTAAAGCCCCCTTGGGGCACTGACCTAAGTGTTTACTGGAAGCATCACGTAAGCATTCGACCATCACTGTTAGAAGTTTTAAACGGTGGGCTGGATCCATGGTCTGATTTGTCAGGATTCCTTAGGACAGTTTGATATTTTAAGGTGGCCTTTTCACAGACTAAAAAAAAGTACGTTTTTAAAATGGCGCATGCTAGCGGATCCTATTTATCTTAGTGATGCCTTTGAATTCTTAGCAGGGGAATATATTTCAGTTGGCTGTGTAAAAACATTTCTTAAGAGTTTTTATGATTTCACTGTGGCAGAACTCGGAATGGAACCCAAGTTGTGCAGAGCGCTCATGAGCTTTCTTTGTCTGCCTGCCCTATTTTGGATGTAGGTATACTTGAAGGAGGTGGCGAGGTGTAGAGATGTGGCTACCTTTAGGCTGACTTGAGCAATGAGGATGGATGGAGAAGCCTGTCTGAGCTAGGTGTGATGCTGCTCCTGGAATCCCAGCACTTGGAAAGAGGAGGCAGAAGGATAAGCTATTCAAGGCTAGCCTCTGCTACATAAACAGTTTGAGGCCAGCCTAGACTACATAAGACTCTGTTTCCAGGAGAAAAAGAATGGTGTTTCATTGGAAGAGGCCTCTGTACAAAAGTAACTTTTTGTGTGTAATGTGGGGCGAGCAGAGCACTCTGCCTGAGCTACGTTCCTAGTCCTGTTATTCATCCTTTTCTGTAGGTCCCAGGGCTTTGGCACTTAGTAGATATTTAGTAGATGTTTACTGAATGAACAAATGAGATACTGTAAAGGTTGAAATTGACAGGAAAGAAACTATGTAGCAGAAATTGGACCTTACCATGAGAAGCAAGTGAATTAAATGAAAGACTCCCCTCAGTTTTCAAATCCTGTAACCATTTCTTACCAGCATTGGCTTAATGGGAAGATAAGTGTTGCCAGGGTACAGGAAGCCAGAGACCTCCACTCTCAGTTCACTCAACAAGTATTTCTGGAGCACCTACAATGTACCAAGCATGTACTAGATACAAACAAAGGTATAGAGTTAAAGCAGTCTTCGTACAAATCTAGGATCAAGTTAATCATGCGCCATCTTGATACAGTTCGAAATTCAAGGCAGCTGTGCTGTGTTCCTGCTAGTGAATTAACTAACCTGTGCAGTATGAAGTGAATTAGAGAGGAATGGGTAACTTTGTAGTCATCAAGCCATTGCTCTGCATGCAGACATTTCTGTGGAGTGACCGAGACGAATTTCATTTCAACCGAGTGTCCCATGGGTTCACCTGAGGCATCCTTTGACATAGTAAAGCTAGCTGTGTTGTTTCTATTTTTTCTTTGCAATAGAAAATCTTGTTGGAACTCATGATGCTCCTATCAGATGTGTTGAATACTGTCCAGAAGTGAACGTGATGGTTACTGGAAGTTGGGATCAGACAGTTAAACTGTGGGATCCCAGAACTCCTTGTAATGCTGGGACCTTCTCCCAGCCGGAAAAGGTAGGGTTTTATATGCACCAGGGGTTTGATGGTTGCTGGATATGAGGCTGACTAGGTTACGAATTGGCAGTCTGTTTTAGAAACCTAACTATATAGAAATGCTTTAGTGTGAAGGGAATTACCTTTTAAATTTTGGTTCTCTTTTTCTGTCAGTTATTAAACTTGGGCTGGAGAGCAGGGACATGAGTTCCTCAGTCTGTGTATTGCTAATGCTTCCGGTCTGAGGTCCGAGAGGTAACTCACTACCTTTCCATAGGCACCATTTACAGAGACTGGTTGTCTGAAGTTTGCTCTGACACCCCAAACCAGAAGATGGGGTGAAACATGATTCATTTTCAGCTGTGACTTGAGGTTCCATTTGAACTGACAGTTGAGAATGAAAAGGGAATCATTTCAACTTTAGAGAGCGAGCCGTGCTCTCTGGCTTTTACTGCTGTATATGTATTTAAATGCTGACAGATGCTGTTTGAAGACTTGTAGTAAATGGAGCTTTAAACACCTTAGAATCTAAATTACATTTCCCACAGACAGCACCATAGTTGAGTCTTACTTTTTTTCAATCCAGCTTGGCCATCTCTACCTTTGAATTATAAAACCATTTACACCTATGATTCCTGTAATTTTTTTTTTTTTTTTTTTTTTGAGAATTTCATGCATGAGCACTCTGTATTTACGCCGTCTCCTTCCGACTTCCTCTGCTTGCTCAGGTTCCTGGCCTCTCCCATAATTACGATTGTTTTATACACGTGCACACGTGTGCTCACACACAGCCCTGACTCCATTTGGCGTTGGTTGTTTATACATGTGTTTATGGCTGACCACTTAGGACTGGATAACCTCACAGGGATCTTGTCCCTGGAGAAAAGAGAATCTGCCTCCTGAGAGTGGAGCTTTTTGAAACCAACTTTGGTGCGTTCTCCCTTCTCAGTCTGTTCCACAGACATACTTAGGCTGTATCCTCACCAGACTTTCATCAGGTAGTAGTTAATTTTAAAGATGGATTGTTTTAGCAATTTCAAGTATTCTTCACTTGAGTCCTTTCCCTAGTGTAAATACTCTGGTAGGCCCTGTTGGCCGTCATTACGTACGCAGTGAAGCCAAAGAGCCATTATTTTTTGTCCCGTCAGAGTCGACTCTACTCCTGGCAAGACCTTTGTTCAGAATAAAATAATTGCATTGTTTCTAGTTTTGATTTATGGTTGTATGTAGCATGTTAAGAACTGTGATAAATTGCTGACAGAATATCATATAATGGACAGCCACACTGAAGCAAGCTGCTTACTGGTTCAGTGAAGTTCATTATGTCACTTTTTTTAATACTTTCTTTGATAAATGTATATACCCAGTCAGTAGTATGACAGTGGTTTTCCTTGATTTATGATCGGTGTGGATAGAAGGCAGTCTTAGAAGCCGTGTGTCACCTGTGTAGTAAAGATTTAAGGTAAAATTCTGGATACCGTTATGCCACTATAAATTGATCTTTTTCTGGTTTATTTTTTAAGTTTAGTACTTCATATATCTTAAGTTAATTTTCTTTTTTTCCTTTTTGGAAGACATTGGCCTTCTGAATAAACATAGTATTCATATTTACATATGAAATCATTTAAAATTTCAATTTTAAAATTATTTTCCCTCAGTTGCTCTAGTTGTTGAACTTCCAAGTCAGGTTGTAGTGGCTGCTGTTTGCATGATGTGACCTAGTCCGCTGCTTTGACTGATGGTCTGAGATTAACATGTGGGTGATTAGCAGCTCTGTGGCTTAGTTACTGAGGGTTAAAGTGAAGCCTTACCATTTCTTTGGTCCTCTACATAATAGTAATCCTGCCAAGTTGAAAATCAACAGTAACCTCAGTTGTAGACCTCAAGTCTAGATTTTTAGTTCTGCTTTTTCATGAATTTGCTCCCTCTGGTGTCTGCACAGCATCTTATTTGCAAATAAGCCCACAAATGCTCTGCTTGCAGGAAATGTATGGTTTCTTATAAAGGAATTTTTTGTGGAAACTCAAATATTGCAGAAAAGACATTATAAGGAGGAAAATAGATACTTTCAAGGAATAAAACACTTTTTAGGTTTTTTTTTTTCATTCCCTAAAAGTGAGCTTCCTTTTGGAACATGGGACCTGATGTCAGAGCCTAAGGGTGGCTGGGTGGCTTTGCTGCATGCAAGACAGCTCTCCTTCCTTTCCTTTTGAGTTTGTGGCTTGCAGAGCCATGGGACCGCCTGTTGGTGATCTCTCTTTGCTCTTCCCAGGAAGGCCTTTCCCTCAAGGAAACAGCTGGGAAATGCCAAGAGTTTTAGAGTTGCCAAATGAAGTCTTTGAAAAGCTGGCCTGGTCGTAGAAAAAAATGAGATGGTTCTTTTACAAAAAAGCCAGAATCTCTCTGAAAGGTGTTTTGATTTTTTTTGTCCTGTTTTGAGTGGTTTTAATAACTTTTAAATGAAACAAGGCATTTTGGGGAAAATGTTCTAATCAAGAGCATTTCATCATTTGGAAGGGTCTGCAAGCTTAATTGAGTTATATTCTGTACTTCTCGAAGTTCTGGGATGCTAGTTTATCTGAGTCACTTCACTAAATGTCTAAAGTTGACACCTGCTCTGACTTTTTATGGTTTTAGGATTAGATGGACTTTAGGAGCAAAATGTCATTTTCAGGAGGTAGATGATGATGGTGAAGTTTTGATATTTCCTAAAAGGTCTACACCCTGTCAGTGTCTGGGGACAGGCTGATTGTGGGCACAGCAGGCCGCCGAGTGCTGGTGTGGGACTTGAGGAATATGGGCTACGTGCAGCAGCGCAGGGAGTCCAGCCTGAAGTACCAGACTCGCTGCATCCGAGCCTTCCCGAACAAGCAGGTACCCACCCCTCCTCACCACCCCTCACCCCCCCCTCCCCATCCCCACCCCCGCTTGCCTGGAATTTCAGAGTAGTGATGACTTCAAATTTGCTTTTAGGTCTGCTTTATAATCTTTTAAGGACAACTATTTGTTGTCTGTAGCCTTTTAAAACTGTATATGCTCTCTGTGCTCTTAAAGACAGCTGTAACTTGTGGGAATAAGTTAATCCTACATTTTAGGGAAGATGTTGGTGTCCCAGAGGTCAGGTGCTCTTGATAGGTCTTACTGCTGATTTTGGTATAGAATATTTAATAAATACTCCATTTCAAAGAGTTCAAACATATTTCAGTTTCCTGTCAGAGCTTAAATTTGGAAATTGAGGTTTATAGAATTTGCTTTTTGTAACATTAGTAGAGTTGTTTCTCTCACATAACAATGGAGCTTTGATTTTTTTTTTCTTTTTCTTTTTCTTTTTTTAATCTTTTTAGAAGTAGCAATACTTAGATCAGGCCGTGTCTTATATGATAAACTGAATGAGTCTCCTTCCAGCATCACTAAAAAATGAGTAAGCTCCCTTTCATTAGCAGTCCTTAACGCCATAAGGAGAGGCTAGCCTTGGTGGCATATTCCTGTAAGTCTAGCACTTAGGAATCTGAAGCAGGAAGATTATAAGTTCAAGGCCATCATAGGGTGTAAAGTGAGACACTGTCCCCAACATTGCCAGGGCAGTTGGTTGTGAGGTAAGCTACTGTAGGGATTTTTTTTTTTTTTTTTAAGAGGAAAAGTTCACTTAAGAAGTAGATGCATTTGGAATGAGGGCAGTCCTTTAGCTGCTGTGGAATATGAAGGAGGAAGTCAGTCTTCTCCGTCCTTTGTCTCACTGCGAGCCTCGAGTGGTGATCCTGAAGACAAGGAGCTGTGGTGAATGAAACATGCTTGTGTTACAAAAATTTTTTTGTCTCTTTGTATTTACCTTTTTCTGTGGGTTTATCTTTGCTTTTATAACGTATGCTTAAAATTGGATTTTTATTTTAAAAAGTAAATAAATGGAGACAGCTCAGTGGGCAGAAACGCTTGCCGCCAAGCCTGAGTTCGATCCCTGGGACCCATGTGGTGGTAGGAGAGAACTGACTCCTGCTCGTTGTCTTCTGACCTCCACACACAAGTACCTGAGCGTGCACACACACACACACATAATAACTTAAAAATGGATCTTATTGAATTCATTTTTTATAAACAGTTTTTGGGAATAACCTTTTTTCTTGACCAAAATGTAAAGATGTAAAAAGCATAAATTTTATATTTGTTGTATTACGTTTAAAAGACATTTGATATCTGAAGAGAAGAAGAAGCACTCTTGAGTGTTCCTCACAGTCTGGTGTAGGCAAGAAGAGGAGGTTTTAACTGAGGGAACAGATTGGAGTCCCCTTCAGGTCTGGAGACAGAGGATACTAAAATTTAACATTTTTGTTTAGATTTGCCAAAACAAGTCATTTTTGGTTGCAGCGTGTTAGGTACTAGTCGTGTGGAGAGTGCAAGCAAGGGAGGCACCATTTCTTACAAAGCAGATAAGGTGACTTTAGCTATTGATGATGCTCTGAGCTATTTATAGAGGCATCGTGCCCATCAGTACAGCTTCAGTCCCTGGCTGAACTTTCATTTCTGAAGTAGCGGTCTGTATGGGTTGAATTGGGGACCTCATGTGCTCTCTCTCTGGAAGGCAGGTTTTGCCATGCTGGGCCTCTGCTCTCTCGGCAGGGTTATGTGTTGAGCTCCATCGAAGGCCGCGTGGCTGTGGAATACTTGGATCCAAGCCCTGAGGTTCAGAAGAAGAAGTACGCCTTCAAGTGTCACAGGCTAAAGGAGAACAACATTGAGCAGATTTACCCAGTCAACGCCATCTCCTTTCACAACATCCACAACACGTTTGCCACAGGTGAAGTGGGACACACAGGCCGGAACTCAGTTTTAAGATTGTGTACTGTTTACGCTCAGGCAGAATCCTGAGAGATTGTTTGCTTTGACAGTATGGAGACCCCGATACAAAGAGCCATTTTAACGGTTTGTATCACTTGCAGGTGGTTCTGATGGATTTGTAAATATTTGGGACCCATTTAACAAAAAGCGCCTGTGCCAGTTCCATCGATACCCCACCAGCATCGCATCCCTTGCCTTCAGTAATGACGGAACCACGCTCGCAATAGCATCGTCATATATGTATGAAATGGACGACACCGAGCATCCTGAAGATGGTATCTTCATTCGCCAAGTGACAGATGCAGAAACAAAGCCCAAGTGAGTGTGCCTCACCTGGATTGAAGCCTTTTCTTGCATTCAACCCAGGACTTATTAATTTTTCTAAATTCATGAATAGCATTGTTGATGCCTGCTCGATATTACAGCTGACTGTAGGGTTGGAGTTGATTTTATCTTGTTCTCCCAAGCTTTCAATATCCGTAGGTTGATAGACGTCTGATGGATAAAATTGCGCCCAGTTGTTTTGTGGAGAAGGAAGTCAAGCTCTCGTTCTTCTTGAATAGGCTCTATTATTTGAATCTGTGAAGTTACTACTACCTCACTGCTTCAAAATTAAGTTGAGGAATTCAAGAATAATTTATTTTAGTAAATTATATTTAAGATATTTAAGCATTTGAACTGCCAAAAAAAAAATCCTCCCTCTCCAGCAATTGTTTTTGTAATATTTACAGAAGTGAATGGCCTCTGGGTCTCACTGGAAACCCAGAGTAATATAGCCTTGCCTAGCATAGCAAATTTCCTTCCTTTTGACATGTTCAAGAGGTGTAGGTGTAGGCTGTGGGTTCTAACTGTCGTCTGCAAGGGCCCATCTCCATGTTTTGGCAGCAGCAGGACAAATCCTCTTACCCAGTAACCTTTCCTGGGCTTAGAGTGCAGAGTCTGAGGCACAGGTTAAGCCCTGCAGCACCTACCCCACGTGTCTTGTCCTGTGCCTCACTCTCTTCTCAGGTCCTACAGGGAAATCCTGGATGAGTATTTGTGGGTTAAATAAAGGTGTACAGGACTTCTGTAGTTTTCTGAAGTCCCCTTGGCTAAATGAAGGAGCAGAGAATTTAACAAGGAGAAATGTTTGTGCAGTTTGTAGGTGGTTTTTTTTTTTTTTTTTTTTGGTTTTTCGAGACAGGGTTTCTCTGTGTAACCCTGGCTGTCCAGGCTGGCCTCGAACTTAGAAATCCACCTGCCTCTGCCTCCCAAGTGCTGGGATTAAAGGCGTGCGCCACCACTGCCTGGCGTAGTTTGTAGGGTTTTAGACTGTGGAGCCTACTGGAAATGGACTGCGTTTGCATTGGACATTTCTTGTCCTGACTGGCCATTTTGATCTTTTTTTTTTTTGAAACTTGTAGGATACCTTGTGCTTGACAAGATTTCATGTTCTTAAGTGCCATGTTGTGATAATAAAACGGTGGTGAATTCATAATTATTAATAATGAAACCAGGGAAATACTAATTTAGATATTTTTTTAAGACCCTGAAAGTAGTGGAAAAGAGATTTTTATTTTATTTATTTTTTAATGAAAACTTAAGTGCACAAGATGGTTTGATGGTTTGCTGCATTAAAGGTATTTGGGCAAATAAGACTTGAGGGCAGTGGCTGCACTTTTGAGAATCCATTTTGACCTTGGTTTTTGTTTCTGCTGTGGAAAGAAGTGTTTGTAAATAGGAGTTATATAAATCCCTTTGTGTTCTTTTTGTCCTTAAATGGTTGAGGAAAAGGCTCTGGAGCCGTTGCTGTCTTTGCTGGTGATAGTTGGTAATTCGAAAGCTGCTTCAGACTGCCTCATGAGGAGGTTAATCTACAATTAAACAATATTTCCTCTTGGCCGTCCATTATTTTCTGAAGCAGATGGTTCATCATTTCCTGGGCTGCTAAACAAAGCGAGGTTAAGGTTAGACTCGCGGGAATCAGCTAGTTTTCAATCTTATTAGGCTGCAGAAGGAAAACTAATAAGAAAAGCTCCTAACATCATCTTGTGACTGTAAACAATTATTTATTAGCAAACAATTGATCCCAGAAGGGCAAATTGTTTGAGTCAGTAATGAGCTGAGAAAAGACAGAGCGTATCTGTGCATTTGGGAAAGTCATTGTAACGTAATTGCAGTACATTTAGACAGGCATCTATCTGGACCTGTTTCTATCTCTAAATGAATTTTTGGAAACATTAATGAGGTTTACATATTTCTCTGACATTTATATAGTTCTCATGTCCATTGCAGTTGCCCAGCCGCTGGTGATTAAAGGTTAAGAAGAAAAAATTATAGTGAGAATGAGATTCATTTTGATGTAATGTCTTGTAGCAGAACAAGAACTTAGCTTGGCCTGTCTCAATAGTTCCAGTGCTTCTGGTGTCAGACTTGTTATTTTAAGGTGTATTATTTATAAATGTGCATCTCTGAAAAGGACTTGGACCTTAGGAAGTTTATTTTACCCATAGTGTTTTTTTGTTTTGTTTTGTTTAGTTTTTAAAGAAAAATCTTTTGTTACAGAGAAAAGTCTTATTTTTATTTTGTAAGATTTTCAGTGAGATATTAGTGTGACAGCTAAGTGCATCTTTGAACTGTGTTCTCTTCATTGCAGGTCCACGTAATCATCTGGTGGAGGTGGTTTCTCTGGAAAAGCTTTGTCTGCTTCCTACAAACGCGTGCTTCCCCTAAGGCCTACTTGTAGTCATTGGACACCACTTGGTCTAGTGTGTGGATTTCTATGTCTCCTGTCATAACAGAAATGTCTCTGTGTCCTGTGATTGTTTGGCGTGAGGAGACTTTGTGTCCTTGTACAGTAGTCTGACGATTCTCCTGCCCTAAGCCATTGTTGTTTGTGTTTGCTATCTGAAACTGTTATATTTTTCTGCTGTCTAATAAATCAGAGATTTGGAACTTTTAAAAGTTGGGTGTTCTTAAACATTTTGGTAATTAGTGTCATTTATTGCATAACAAGGCTTCTCTTAGGCAAAGTGCTCTTTGTCAGGGGACGTTAGAGGTGACGTTTGAGTAAATGTACTCTGCCTTATTTCTTATATCTGCTCTTGTACATTGTGGATCAGCCCTGGATAAAGTAATCCACTCGACTTCTTTCAGCCATTTTTGCTTCTGTTTCTTTGGAGGATCAGTGAGGCCTGGGACCCAGCTCTGCAGCTTCTCTCAGGATAGGCACTGACTGGCAGCGTCTGCATGGCTGCTGGCAATGCCAGTGCTATAGAGCTCATGCATCCCTGTGCTGACGATGCCACCCTCTGCAGACAGAACCACATGGGCTTAGCCATCAACTGTTACATCAGAGTGAAGCCCTTGGGATGATAAATGGTGTAACAGCCAGGAGCTGTGTCCTGCGGTGTGATCGTATGCTTTTTAAAGTCATAACCACTTGATTGAGAGTGGAGCATAAATTTCAAACATTGTATAACTTAGAATGGGCCATTGTTTAAGATGACCAAATTAAAGCCATGCAATGGACTTGTGTTTGAAGTGGTAAAGAGAGCTTCTTCTGATGGTACCACTTGTCCAGCTCACCCTCAGTTGGCCTGTTTATTAAAGTTACCTTTGCCACCAGTTTTCTGGGTGATTACCTTGGTATCCTCTTCTTTTCCTTTTGAGATTATTTTTATTTTATGTGTTTGGGTGTTTTGTCTACAAATATGCCTGTGCACCAACAGTGTGCAGGACACTTGGAAGCCAGAAGAGGGCATCAAATCCCCTGAAACTGGAGCGAGAGACTCATGTAAGTGCTGGGAATTGACCTCTGGGTCCTCTGGAAGAGCAGCTAGTGATCTTAACCTCTGAGCCATCTCTCCAATCCAACAGTGACATTTTAGTGGCTTGTCTTACCCATATTATGTTTCACCACTCTGCCGATTGCGTCTACTCTCAGCATCCTTTGGCTGAATTTTACGCATCCAGTCCTTTTAAGTCCCTTGTCTCCTGGAGTGATGACTTACTTGTTTTAGCTGAGGCCAAGTCAGCGTGCTAGTATGACAGACAAGTTTGGTCAAATTTGCCCTTTCTGTATGTGGGGTATCTAGGTATGTATGTGCCCCCTAAGTTTAGTTCTGGTTATGATGTCTTGATATTTAACAGTAAATACTTTGTCACTTGTAATTTCCAGAAACTGCTCAATGCCTTGGCAAAATTAACAAAAAAAGTGACACTTGTCCCTTTGAGTCACTTAGTGTTTCCCATTCTCAATAGTCTGTCAGTTACAGAAGGGATGCTTCTAGAGTCTTCAGCTGTCAGGAGAGCTGGGCAGGACTGCCCTTCACTTGGAATCCTAGTAATAGGTGAGAAAAATGTGTGGTACTGAGTCCCACTACAGAAATGGAAAGGTGTTTTCTGCTTATCCCCTGTCTCCTGGGAACTTAGTCCCAGGCTTTGATTTTAACCAGAGGCTGGACTGCCTGGGGGCCAGAACTAAAGGTATATGCCACCATACCCTGCTTAAAGGCCCTTCGAAAAAGCCATATGGAAACAAACCTACTTCTATAGAAGGTATGCACATAGGATTTTCATACATTTTTCAGCTTGGTACCCCAGATTGCTTTGACATATGTGTCCACTTGGCATCTGTTATACCTGTAACTGAAACCGATTACCTTTCACTGTTGCCAGGAGCTGGGCTACTGGTTGCACTGTAATCTCCAAATCTCTGTCTATTTCTGGATTGTTCTTTCAGGTTTTAATATAAACTTTGCAAGGTCTGATTCAAGGTACCCTCTTCTGTGACAGCCTCTCTCCAAAACATCCAAACACAAAATAAAAATTTAAAAACTCAAAAGGAAAGGATAATGCCAAGATAACTACACCTGGGAACTTAGTGATCTCAAACTTTTTAGAGACCACATTCACTTGTGTGTCTGCGGGTTCCATGGCACACGGGATTCTAGAGGATACTTGTGGAGGTTAGTTCTTCCACCATATGAGTTCTTGGGATTGAATTTAGGTCGTCCAGCTTGATCCAGCCTTTTTTTTTTTTTTTTTTTTTTTTTGAGACAGGGTCCCTCTGTGTAGCCCTGGCTGTCCTGGAACTCACTCTGTAGACCAGGCTGGCCTCGAACTCAGAAATCCGCCTGCCTCTGCCTCCCAAGTGCTGGGATCAAAGGCGTGCGCCACCACAGCCTGGCTAATCCAGCCATCTTTACTCAGCCCCCTCTGTGGCTTCTTTGCCCTTTACCATTGCTGAGTGATGGAGGCACTTCCACTTGAGTATATCTTCAGATACAATTCTGGAATGTTGACACCAAGGTTCGTTGGTTGTGACCTTTGGCTTTGTTAGTTCAGTCAGTATTCTAGAGCTGATCCCCAAGTGTTTGGTTATGGGTGTCCCAGCTCTAGAGTCAAATCTGTTTCCCAGGACAGATAGTGTGAGTCTTGGAGTTGAGCTTTGACTCTGGCTTTAGCACCTAATTCCTTGCCAAAGTAATTATTCAGTTGTAGTCTCTCCACCTGTACTGTGAGGGAAACTAGAGCTTGCAGACTGTTTATCAGAATGTGCCAGCCACAGTCTGAATGCAAATCCCCTTTATCTGGGTCAAAATGCAACCCAGGCTGGGAGTGTGGCTCAGTGATAGGGTTCTCACCTACTGTGTGTATGAGGTTTGAGTTTCATCTCCAGCATGGGGGGAAAAAATCAGATTTAATTGGTCAACTGACTTGTTTTAATTCCTTTACACAACTTGAGGTGGTTCTCAAGTAATTATTGGATCCCTAGTTATTAAGGATACCTGTGTATTTTAAAAACATGAACTGAGGCTGGAGACATGGCTCAGCGAGTAAGAGCACCGACTGTTCTTCCAGAGGTCCTGAGTTCAATTCCCACCACCCACATGGTGGCTCACAACTGTGACCCCAGCTCCAGCAGATCTGATATTCTTATAGGCATACATGCAGGCAAATCGCTAATGTACATAAAAATAATAAATAGATCATTTTTAAAAACATGAACTAAAGTGGCAGTGAAATATCTGGGACTTTCATTTGTAAACCATCATGTGGCATTGAGTGTTGTCTGAAGAGGCTGTCCATGGGAAGCTTCATTGTATCTTTTGCTCATTTGTAGTAATTCACTTCTTTTCTCAAGGACTGCACCCTCTTAACACTTGTGCTCCTGCTTGCAGATCCATGCCTAGTACGGATTTTGAACTTTCAGTTTGCATATACGCTATGGGTTTTTTTCCCAGAATGAACTCATCCCCATCCAGTATCAGGTTTTGTTAGTACGATGTGGTAAAAGGAGGAGCCGCAGCAAGGTTACTTGGTGGTGTGGCTGAGCCAAGTGCTCCTTTCTCAGGAAACCAGTCCCATTAAAGGAATGGCAGCTGTCTGACTTGTTGGTTCTTTCACGGGTGAAAACTTCCTACCCTAACCAAGGTTCTTGCTCCCCAGGACAGTATGCACACGTGCTAATACTCCAGGAATTGATGGTCTTTTAAAATGGCACATCTGTGCTGTCATCAGGGAAGAAAACACAACTCTCTTTTGACTCCCCACCTTAGCCTCGGAAGTGTCTCAGGGCACGCCATCTTTGACTTGGCGAAGTACTGACTTAAGCTACTTGGGGTAGTCAGAGAGGTTTCCTTTCAGAATGGCACCTGGCTACATTGCTTTGGAATTTGTGCTAAGAGAAATGGAAGCTGCTGCTCCCAGTGGCCACGAATACCAATTGGAGCGCTGAGTCCAAAGGCACGTTCCCCTTGATCAGTGACTTGCTGAAACAGTGCTTTCATTTTCCAAGGATGCCCGCAGAACTTGGCCTGGGGTTGTTGTAGGGCACTGGCTTTTTAGTTTTGTGCGCTGATGTGGGAAAGAAAAATCTGAAGGAGAAAAACACTCATTTAAAGAGCTCTGTATTTGAGGAATCATGACAGGAGTTGGTTTGTTCATTTAATATAATTCGAGATTTGGTCTTCAGAACTTACTTTGAATGAAAAGCAATTGATTGCGTTTTGTTGCTTTGTTTTTCTTGACTCTACCCCTGGCTAACAGTACGGCTTCCTAAATTACCTGCCTTGATAAAGGAAAAGGAACTGCTTTATTGACCTTTCGTGTACCATTTGTCAGACTTAAGTGACCAACGGTTCCTCCTGTGGTTTATTTCATTAACTAATTTCTCAAGAAATATTTGTTCACCTCTGACCAGTTCTGTGCAGTTAACACAAAACCGAAGAAGCAGTACAAATCATACCTACTGGTTTGCCTGGCCCATGTTGTAATGAAGTACCTCCATCCCGTTTATAGGACTGTGTTACAGGCTATTGCAGTAATTTAAAACTCTGTGCCTTAGACTCTTGACCTTGTTATAACATCACTTTATAATTCTCAAAAACTTGGCTCCTGAAGATTTTCTTAGCACCAGCCATGTATTCTTAAAGAGCCCAATTTGTCTTCATATTAGAAGTATTGTGTTATATTAGAGTATCTCCTCTGCTAAGACCCAACATTCTCAGAGTTGCCTGACAAAACCTGTTCTTACCATGGCACGCAGTTCCTGGTAGTTTTCGCTGGGAGGAATAGCCTAGTTTGGAACCGTGGCAATGTACAGCTTCACCAAGCTGAGTGTGGAAGCAGCTGTCTCCATGGTTGCTGTTAACTCATGGAGAATGCTGCTGCTAGGGAGAAGCAGAGCTTTCCAGGTGACCCCAGCATAAAGGTAATTCTGGAAATAGAGGACAGGCATACCAGCAGCTAGTTTCTCAACATGTCCTTTGCTGCTGTTCGCTGGTTGGTCTTTGACCTCCCCAGTAACTATAGTCTAGAAGAGCATTGCTGTTGCAGAGCTCGTACCCAGTGTCTTGGCAATCTGGTCATTCATTATTTGTTTGTTGGTTGGTTTGTTGAGATTATAATATAATTTCACCATTTTCCCCTTTCATTCCTGTAACCCTTTGGATGACTCCGTCCTCCACTCTCTTTCATATTCATGGCTTATTTTTCTTTAATTGTCATCTATATGTGTATTCCTAAATATATGAATACAGCCTGCTCAGCCTGTATGGTGTTACTTGTATATATGTATGTTTTCAGGGCCGACCATTTTGTATTGGATAACCAGTTGGTGTGCTCTTCCCCCGGAAAGACTGTTCTCCTGCTCTCAGTATTCCTCAGTTGCCTGTAGTTCTTGCTGTAGGGCTGAGGCTTCGTTGGCTTTTCCCCTTTCACATTACATTGTTCAGATCTCTTTAGGCAGCCATGTTTTTGAGAGAAGGGGAATAATCTTACTTTTGTTAGCTATTCAGAAATAGGAAACTGAAATCAGTTTTAAATAAGGAACCTGTTGAACCTGCTGTGCCAGGGCTATCCTAACTCCTAGGACGTTCTATGAAACTCCAGAAGGCTGCATCTCTTGCTGAATGCTGAGGGCCTCATAGAAAACATGGAGCCCATGGATAGTAAATTCCAGGACAGCCAGAGCTATATAGTGAGACCTGAAAGAGGAGGAAGAGGAGGAGGAAGATGAAGATAAAAACAAGAAAAGGAGGAGGAGGAGGAGGAGGAGGAGGAGGAGGAGGAGGAGGAGGAGGAGGAGAAGAAGAAGAAGAAGAAGAAGAAGAAGAAGAAGAAGAAGAAGAAGAAGAAGAAGAAGAAGAAGAAGAAGAAGAAGACGATGATGACTACGACGACGACATGGAGCCATGACCATTCTTCTAGTCCAGCATTGGCGATTACTTGCTGGAAAAGAATATCAGGGGTCTTCCACATGGTCTGTGATGACAGTTGTGCTGTTAAGGGTCTTCTCTAGGCTACTGGCTCAGGTGATTTGGGCATACAGCTCGTCTTTCCTCCTCTGTTTATCTTTGCTTTCCATCAACAGACAATAAAAGGAATCTGCAAAAGTTGGCTTGAGACACTACTGTGCTATTTGTTCCAAGTGGTGGTGGGTGTCCATGGATGAAAAGGCTGACTTGTATCCCACGAAGTCTGGGTTGGATTTGGTCTGCCATGTGTGTGCCATAAGGTAACTGGGCCTTTCGAAAGCACAGCGACAGCCCATTTAAAAACTTCCAGCACAGAGGCTGAAGAGATGGCTCAGGGGTTAAGAGCTCTTGTTTTTAAGGCCCTGGTTCGATTCCTACCTAGTATTCATGTGACAACTTAACGACTGTCCAGTTTTAAGGAGTCTGACACTCTCTTGTGACCTCTGCGGGCACTAGGTATACATGTGCACAGACATACAAGTAGGCAAAACACTCAAACATAAATAAATAATTAAAGAATAAAAATGTGGGGCTGGAGAGATGGCTCAGTGGTTAAGGTCCTGAGTTCAATTCCCAGCAACCATATGGTAGATCACAGCCATCTGTAATGGGATCCAATTCCCTCTTCTGATGCTGAAAAGAGCAACAGTATACTCATATACATAAAATAAATCTTTAAAAATGAATAAAAATGTACATGAATCCATTATAATATTTAAGTCAATATATGGAAATTATTTAAAAAATAAAAATTATTTTAGAAAAGCTTACCATTCATTAAACTCGTAAAATGATGTGAAGGGATTCTGCCAGGCTCATGGGGTGCTATCCCACTAATAGTCTCCACGCAGGTTTAGGTGAATGTAAAGTTTTTGTTGTTGTTTTTTTAAACACCTTAATAAATAGCTGTTTGGGTGTTATATACATTTTCTAAGCCTGGTCATTTCAAAGGTAGGAAGATGTTGAAATAATGCTGTTAGCTTGTTCTTGAAGCAAAATTTACCTGATAGAAGCTTCATGAAAAGATGGTAAATGGTGCTAACAGCCCTGGGCTCCTCAGAAGGGTTGTTGTGTAGAAGACTGTGTGTGTGGATCCTGAGTTACCTTCTGACCATATTTCAGCCCTGGCTTTACATCCTCAGCAGCTTGAATTATTTAGCATCTTTTTGAGATTACATTTTTTATTCCTAATTATATGACAAAGATATATACCATGAAATATTTATCATGTAATTATGATTAAAATGTGCAGTCTCCCCAAAGATGTGAATAATCACCTTTAAGTATTCTATATTTAATTAGAGGAGCCTGCTGGACTGCTGGGTTAACCTGGTCCAGTATCCTGTATGGTTCCAGGTTAGAGTTAGCTAGAAGGAGAACATAGCATGGAAAGGGGGACTGGTGGGAAGCAGGAAGCTTTATGAAGGGGTTCTTCACAGTCAGGTGTACTGGAGGATGGCTGCTGGGTACTTTTTGGGTTCCTTCAGTCCTTGTTCCTCTGCTTTGATGCCAGAGGCCTTCTGCCATGCTCTGCTTCAGACCTATAGGATGTTAACTAAGCATCTCCCTAGAGCCCCTTGACAGTCCTCTGAGTAGCTGGGGTAAGAAGACTGCCTGATGACTGTACCCTTTCTTCCAGCATCCTTTTGGACCTTTGTCCCTGTTCTCTCACCTCCAGTAAGCTCCATAGCACAACTGTACAAGGTCACCCCAGTGTGAACCCTGACACGGGAGCAAGAGAACTAGAGGCAGGCATGCCTTTTGCAGAATGGTATCCATTCATTCAAAACCATTATTTCTAACGTTGTGAAGGGCAAGAGTCGGGGGGGGGGGGGCACACTAAAGCTTCTGCAGGTTGCAATGTCTAGGACCTAGGTATGTTTTCCTAAGAGAACAACCTTTCAGATTCACTGACATTCAGAACTGCAGCTCACCATGACTTTCCTTCCATTTGCCTCGCTTTTTTTTTGTTTTTTTCGAGACAGGGTTTCTCTGTGTAGCCCTGGCTGTCCTGGAACTCACTCTGTAGACCAGGCTGTTAAACCAGATTTTTAAAACTTTCAAATACTAGGCTGAGTGTGGTGGCACAGGTTTTTAATCCCAGCACTTGGAAAGCAGATGCAGGCAGATCTCTGTGAGTTCGAGACCAGCCTGGTCTACAGAGTGAGTGAGTTCCAGGAAAGTCAGGGCTACATAGAGGGACCCTGTCTCAAAACAAAACAAAACAAAACAAAACAAAACAAAACAAAACAAAACAAAACAAAGCAAGTTCAGCTAGGCAGAGGTTGGCAGATGTATGGGAGTTCAAGGCCAACCTAGTTTATCTATTCAAAGAGGCCCAGGCCAGTCAGTAATACATAATGTGAGCCTGTCTTAACGAAACAAAACAAAAAAGGAAATGCAAATACAATCTGATAATTTTTATTATTCTTCGTGAGCCTATCTCAATGTGTCACTCC
>CM052703.1:66061929-66076059 GCA_028551405.1 Uromys caudimaculatus | reverse complement strand
CCTGCCTGTCATCACACTTCCTGCCATGGTGATCATGGACAAACTCCCTGAACCTGTAAGCAAGACCCCAGTTAAATGCTTTCTTTTATAAGAGTTGCCTTGGTCATGGTGTCTCCTCACAGCAAGAGAACAGTGACTAAGATCCATCCCACCCCAATCCATTCCCACCCCAGCCAGCCTGCCACGATGAACTGCATCCTCTTGAACTGTGAGCCAGAAGGAAGCCTTCTTAAGACACCTTGTCAGACAGACTAAGGGAAGAACTGTAGTTCACTTCCAAAGTGTCTTCTAGTGAGCCAGGTCAGCAAGGTGTAGAGGGAATCTGAAGGTGGAACCTCTTCAGGTATTCAGCTGACTGGATGAAGCCCACTCACATTACAGACAAACAATCTGTGCTACTGCAAGTCTACGGGTTTCAACGGATCACAGGTTAGCCATGTTAATCTAAGTTAACTGTCGAATTCTTGTTAGCTGTGGTGGTGCAGACCTTTAATCCCAGCACTTGGGAGGCAGAGGATTTCTGTGAATTTAAGGCTAGCCTGGTCTACATAGTGAGTTCCAGATCTGCTCTGGTTGCATAATAAAACCCAGTCTAATTTTTTTTTTTTTTTTTTAAGAAAAAGAAAGGCAAACTCTTTAGCTCTCGTGCTCTGGAGGCCATTAACCTCACCTGCTAGTGGTGTCTGTTCCAGCTTCCCTGACGTGTCTAGTTCTGGATTTATATACCCCTGCTTGGTACTCAGAGGAAGTACAAATCTCCACTTGTCGGCCTTCTCTGTTACATTCCTGAACGTTGGCTCCCCACCTGCCTGTACATGCTCCCGCCTCCTGACTGATGAGAGATGACCCTGAAAGCTTTTGTCCCATGTCTGTTATCTTTCCATATTTGTTTTGTTTTCTCCCCATGCTTTGTTCTGGTTGGGTTTCTTAGAACTCTTTTGCCGTTTATGAAATTTGTGTCTAGTCCAGAATTTATTTATTTAGGTTTTTTTTTTTGTTTGTTTCTAGATTTTCAATTTTTCTTTCCTTTTTTAAATTTTTTTTATTTGTTTATTTCATGTATAGGAAGGGGCACACAGTAGCTGTCCTCAGACACACCAGAAGAGGGCATCAGATGCCATTACAGATGGTTGTGAGCCACCATGTAGTTGCTGGGAATTGAACTCAGGACCTCTGGAAGTGCTCTTAACCACTGAACCTTCTCTCCAGCCCCCTCCTTTTCTTTTTTTAGTCCTCTCTCTCAAGTCATGAGCTACTGTGCCCACTTAATTAATTAATTAATTGTTTGTTTGTTTGTTTGTTTGTTTGTGAGTCAGAAGAGTTAAGAACAGCTTGTGGGAGCCAGTTTTACTCATGCTCTATGGGCTTCCTGGGGACTGACTGTAGGTTGTCAGGTGTGGCTGGCACCTTTACTTGCTGAGCTGCTCACCAGCCCTCAACTTTTTTCTTACCTGTCCCTTGTTCTGTATTTACAGTTGTCTACTATATCATTCCACAGATTGCTTTATTTACCTCTCTGAACACTTCAAACATGATCTTTGGTGGCTAGAACTGAAAATTCAATATGTAATAAAAACATTTTGTTTTTACTTTGTTGTTTGGTTTTTAATTTTAAAAAGATACCTTATGTGCATGAGTGTTTTCTGGATGTATATACATACATCACATGCATGCCTGGTGCCCCCAGAAGTCAGAGAGGGCATCTGATCCCCTGGAACTGGAGTTATAGATGGTTGTGAGCTGCAGGTATGTACTAGGAATCGAACTTAGATCCTCCGAGAGAGCAGCCAGTGCTCTTAACTGCTGAGGCATCTCTCCAGCCCTTGTATGTTTCTTTTTCTCGATTTGTTTTTTTTTTTAAAATTTTTTATTATATATATAATAAAATTGGTTGCTGGGAATTGAACTCAGGACCTCTGAAAGAGCAGCCAGTGCTCTTAACTGCTGAGCCATCTCTCCAGCCTATGTATCTCTATCTATCTATCTATCTATCTATCTATCTATCTATCTATCTATCTATCTTTTTTTTTTTTTTTTTTTTTTTTTGGAGACAGAGTCTCACTATGTTATCCAGGTTGCCCTGGAACTCTTGGTGTTCCTTCTGCTTCTGCCTCCTTAGGGCTGGGATTAGGTCTGTACCACCAGGCTTCTCTGTAAATACATGTTGCTACTGTAGTTTTGATCTGCAGGATCTGCAGGCTTATTTTGAGTGGAAGTTTTCCATTCAATCTTAGTCCTTCACTGCTGTTGCTGGTTTTTCTCTCTGTTCTCCATCACCTCTTCCTGCCTAGCAGTTCCAGTTTGCACATAAAGGTTTAAAAATCCCTGCAGCTCCCTCCTGTCTCTGGTCCCCGAGATCAAGAGCCAGTAGGATGTACACCTATGTGGTAGTGAGATGGGAGAGAATAGGAAGTGGACCGGGTTGAGCACTTCCAGGAAAGACAGAACTGGAGATGTGGGAGCAGGGAGAGGAGTAACCTGATGTGAGTAGCCTGCCCTGCCACTTGAGGTCATGGTGCAGTTCCAGCCCGTGCTGCTACTGAGGGCCAGTCTGGGCCCATGGCTGTGCCGCAGCATAGGTCAGTGTTGGTGTCCGATGTCTGTGGCTCATATTACCACCGAAGGTCATGCAGACATGTTGATGTCCTACAGACGGGCAGACCCCTGCCCCCCACCCTGGCTTCGGCACTCAGGAGGGCTGACCCCAACCCTTAACAGCTGCAGCACTTGGGAGAGAGGGCCCAGCACCTGGGCAACACAGTGGAGCTGACTGACCCTGGTGGTGAAGGCACAGGTAAGACCCTGCCCCTTGCAGCTTCAGCATTGGGTGAGCTAGTCAGGGGCTGTGCTTGAGAGCTCGCCCTGGTGGTGTGGGTGAGGAAGAGCTAGTAGGCTGACCAGCTCAGCCAGCCCATATCTAGGGCTTTGAGTTGGCTCACCCCAACATCTACCCCATTTATGAACTGCCGGAACACGTGAAGGGGCTGGTCCTGCAGATCCATGACACAGAGCAACAACGGGATATCCGGGAGGAGTCCTGGCGATGATCTGGTATTGAACGTGTGACAGAGGCCAGAGGTCTAGGACCAGACCAATGACGTTATTACACTAAAGTAAAGCTGTGTAGACGAAAGGGTATACTGTGTGACACACTGTGACACACTGTAGCTTCTACAATGAGATGTTTTGGTTGTTTTTTACTTTAAATTATTTTTATTATCTTTTAAATTATCTTTGTTTGCTTTTGTGGCAGGGGATGATGTGAAATTCACAAAGAATCAATAAAAAGTTTTAGAAAATGAAATATTTTGCCTTAACAATAGTACAAGATGGACTTGGTTGGAAACAATTGAAAAACGACAAAAGTGGTTCAAGTATTTTCAGCCTTCCATCTGTTACCTACATTTATTTGTGTGAGTGTGTGTGTGTGTGTGTATGCATGTATGTGTGTGTGAGTGTGTGTGTGTGTCTGTATGTGTGTATGCATGTATGTGTGTATGTGTGAGTGTGTGTGTGAGTGTGTGTGTGTGTATGTGTATGTATGTGTGTATGTGTGTGTGCATGTGTGCGTGTGTGTGTGTGAGTGTGTGAGTGTGTGTATGTGTGTGTATGCGTGTATGTGTGTGAGTGTGAGTGTGTGTGTGTGTGTGTGTGAGTGTGTATGTGTATGTATGTGTGTATGTGTGTGTGCGTGTGTGCGTGTGTGTGTGCGAGTGTGTGTGTGTATGTGTGCATGTGTGTGTATGTGTGTATGTGTGTGTGTGCGTGTGCGTGTGTGTGTGCGTGTGTGTGTGTGTGTGTACGTGTGTGTATGCGTGTATGTGTGTATGTGAGTGTGAGTGTGTGTGTGAGTGTGTATGTGTGTGTATGGGTGTATGTGTGTGTGTGTGTGCGTGCGTGCATATATGCCACAGCCCACTCGAGGAGCTCAGATGGCAACTTTCAGGAGTCAATTCTCTCCTTCTACCAGGTGGGTTCTGAGAATGGAAATTAGGGCATGAGGCTTGGCAGCCAGCACCTTTACCCAATGAGCCACCATCTAGCTGGGCTCTCAGAGTATTTCTACCTCTACTGTCAGTGTGACCCCCAGGCCAGGACAAAGTGTAGCTGGTCTTGGCAGCTGGCGGCAGGATGACTTTGTGTGGTTCATGTCAAGCTTGGGTGGGATCTGCCTGGGAAGTGCTGTCCGGTGGTGGAGGGCTGTTGATAGTACTCCAAGCTGTTTCTCACCAGAGAAGGCAGCGGCGTGCAGCGAAGGAGCCTGTGTTCTGGTGCTGGACCCTTCTTGCTAGCCTTGAGATCTTGATGGGGACATCATCTCACTTGACTCATCTGAGATGACGTTTGCAGCTGGTGTCCCCATGGAGCCTTTTTTCTTTGTTCCCTTTGGGTAGCATAGGAAGATGATCTTTTTCTTTACCTCCTTTATCTGGAAGCTCCCACAGTCCTAAGTTCCATCTTAGAGTTAAATGACTTTTCTAGTCCCCGAACCCAAATGTGATTTCAGACTTATCTGTGTAAAATTATCATTTGCCCTTCATACTGTTATTCACTTGTGCTGGGCTAGGAAAGAATGCAGTTGGGCAACAGAGCTCTGAGGACAGAGCATTTTAGTGGTGACTGTGACTTATACTCCCAAACATGATCTTGGCGATGAGGGGCCTGAACAGGAAGCTGTGTGGCCTGAGCCTGTCTTACTTTCCTCACTGTTGAGATGGGCAGCTGCAGTGGGTAACAGCCCAAGGTCTTTTTAGTTGCCCGACCTGTACTAGACCTAGGCAAGGCCTGATCCTTGAGAGAGGCTGGAGGTGAGTGACTTCTTACTGGATCTCAGGACCGATGCTCAGAATAATGTCGTAGCTTCTCCTTTGCTCTGGTTTCTTCCCGAGAGTGATGCCTGGAGATCCTGCTTTGGCCATCCGTTAGGTTTCTGACCAATACTGCTTAGTTTTTGAGTTTTACGTGCTCTAAGATCTAGAAATAAGGTAAGTGTGGTTGGAGAGTTGACTCAGTGGTGAAGAACGCTTGTTGGTCTTCCAGAGGACCCGAGTTCAGTTCCCAGCACCTACATGGCAGCTCACAACAGCCTGTAACTCCAATCCCCGGGTATCTGATGCCCTCCTCTGACCTCCATAGGCACCAAGCATGTACAGAGTGCACAGACATACATGCATGCAAAACATTCATACACAAAATAAATAGGTGGGTAGACAGACAGACAGATAAATAAAAAAGTAATCAGTATTATGTCTTGCCTGTCCTGGTTCCCTGGTGAGTAAAGACCAAGGTTAGTGTTTCTGGAGGCGGGGCAGTGATATTAAATCCACTGCTTTTAGACCTGCTAAGGTGGCTAAGGGCACCTGTTCCCAAGTCTGATGATCTAAGTTTGATCCCAGCACACACCTGATGGAAGAAGAGAACCATCTGCTGCAAGTGACATGGGCTGTGTTGAGGATATGCCCACACGCACAAACAAACAAGTAAACCCACTGTTTTTATGCTAACTCCTGACAGAATTTAAAAGCAAAGAGAAAAGGGGAGTGGGATCCTAACCTGAGCTTGGAAGCTTTTGAATGGCTGGAAAAAAAGCATCGTTGCATTAAGCCACAGTAATCGGCAATCTGCAGGTATGTTATAATTTTCCTTTTTCAAGAGAACATCGAATGGCTGTAACTGCTTTTGTATTGGAGCAGGGAAGCTCTTCCCGAATTTGAAAAGCTTTCATCTGCCGTTCCTAATACACACTCCAAGGACACCACCGTCTTGAGGAAGTACAATTAAACAGGGGTACTCCCCTTCCCCAGCCCTCAGGTTTAATTTTCCTGATTACAGTAGATTATGAGCCCTTGTGAGTTTTGGTCTCCAGGAGAGACAGCGCCTTCTTCAGTTCCTTCCAACAGTTGTTTACGGCCGCCCCAGCCTCTTTCTGCCTCTTGGAGGCTCTTTATTTTTAAAGCAAGGCAGACAAGGCCTAAAATTATTCCATTAAAGAGGGGCAATTTTTGTAATGGGACTTAGAGTGCTTTGCAGAAGTGCAGGCAAGTTTCTTCAATATCCTGAGCATTATTCGCTCATTTAGTTAAATGATGTTTCTAATTCTCTGGTAATTACACGTAATGAGGCACTTTTTCTCTTCTTGATGAGACTTTAGCTTAATATGAGATGGCGTATTTTTTTCTTCTTCTTTTTTTTCCCCATGGGGATAATTACCCCTTCCAAGGAAAAGCAGGGTTTGTTGTGCAGAATATAGCAAATTATTTTATTTCCTGCCATCTTGACTGCCAGTAAATTATAAAATTAAGTTTCTGTGGCGCATTAGCACCATTTTGGAAAAGGCTGGAGACTTTTTCTTCCCTTTAGAAAAAAAAAAAGAGCTTGCCTGCTCCAATACAAAAACCCCTCATGTGCTGCTGTCTTCTGGGGCTGTAGAGGCCATTATTCATGGACTAGACTTTTTTCCTCTGCCAGTTTCTGGTATTCAGATGTATTGAGGCAGCAACACAGGTTTAATTTTTCTGGATAATATCCAACATAGAATGTTCTTATAAGTGCCTTTGTACCCAGGAAATCATCATCATAAAGTTAAGTACTATATTCCTTCTTTTCTCTGGCTTTTTTGCATTCCTTCTTTGGATACCAAATTACCTTTGTGTGTGTGTGTGTGTGTGTGTGTGTGCGTGCATGTGCGCAAAGCTTCCAATTAGATGCAAAGCAGCCCAATTTGAATCACATGAAGGCAACACTAAAAGCAAGAAATTCTGAGTTAATATGGTCACTTCATTCAACTCTTCTTGTTGAAAATTTGAAGAGAGAAAAATGTGGAGGGACAGAGAGAGAGAGAGAGAGAGAGAGAGAGAGAGAGAGAGAGAGAGAGAGAGAAGACATCATTAATTTTGGTCTTCTGGATGCAATTATTTTTACAGATTTTAAGAATAATGTGCCATGTATATGTGTGTGTATACTTTTAGTTTTGCTTGCTTGTTTCTTCAGAGGGAACCCTTCTGTAGTAGAAACAGCCGACAGAATGGAAACAGGAGGCCTTGGCTTGGGAGCCAGGGGCTGGGTGAATGTGGGCTCTGATACTTTCGTGTGTGTGTGTGTGTGTGTGTGTGTGTGTGTTGTTGTTGTTGTAACTCCCATCTGACATTATCCCTTCTAATGATCCTGTTGCCAGATGTCCAAGTATCTCCATCCCTTACTGACCTCCTCAGACCAGACAGTGAAGACATGATGCCCAGTGCAGGGTCTATCCAGAGCAAGGGCTTCAGGGATGTTTGAGTCTCAGATTTTGCAGTTCAGTTCCTTGTTCCTTCAATGGGACTCCCTGGGGGATTCTGAAAGATGGCTTAATATTTTACTCCTCTTGATGGTGACTGAAGGCTTTTTAAAAATTCTTTTTTATGGTTTTTGTTTGCATGTCTGAATCCAACTGTGTATTTCAAAAGGACAGAGGGTGTTGGATGTGGGCTAATTCCTCCAAGTTTGGAAAAAGGAATGCTTAGCAAACTTGGTGTACCTCTGTCCTCTAGTGTCTTTTATCAGACTGAAATAAAAGTCCCCCATGTGGAGTTCTGATTCTCAGAAAGCACTGTTTGCAGCATTTATTTGGAGTTGTTACACAGGTTCCCTCCTTTGACCCCTTCCAGTCACCAGGGTGACTCATGTGTCCTTCCTCGTGGCCTTCCTTCTTGATACAGAGGTTCAGTCCCTGTCAGGGCTGGGGCCCCTATGTGCCCTGCTCTTCCAAAGCTTCCCGATGTCCACAGTGCTGTGAACTTGGTAGCCATCATGCACAAGAGCAGGATTACTCTGTCTTTGTGACCACATACATGATGAGAAGCACTGTAAAGGAGGGAAGATTTAATTTTGCTTGTGATCAAAGTCCACCATGGAGGGGAAGGCAGGAGTGTGAGACAGCTGTCATACATGTACCCAGTCAGGAAGCAGGGGGCCATGGATTCTGCTGATCATTAGCTTTCTCCTATTGATTGATTGATTGATTGATTGAAGCAGGGTTTCTCTGTGTATCCCTGGATGTCCTGGAACTCACTCAGTAGACCAGGTTGGCTCTGAACTCAAAAATCCCCTTCCTCTGCCTCCCAGTGCTAGAATTAAAGGCGTGTGCCACCACTGTGCTTTTTGGTTTTTATGCAGAAGCCACTCCATGAGGTGGTGCTACCCAGATGTGAGGACTGTCTTCCCCTCAGTTAATCTGCTCTGTACTCTCATGGACATGCTCAAAACTCAAGTAAGTGTAATCCAATCACACTGACAGATTGACTATTGCAGGACCCAGAGTCCACGGATCAGCTTCCAAGTTCTGGATCTGCCATCCATAAATTCTGGGAACTTGGACAAGGCCCCTCTTTTCTCGCCCCGACCCGGGGAGGGGACACCCCATTTCCTCACCTGAAAATGAGTGTCATGATGCCTCATTATTTGATAAAACCGAGGCATATTTGCTAGCAGAGTTTGTGACTTAATTGCTCAGTAATGTGAATTCTGCTACTCTTTTTACTGCCTCACCCGCTACAGCTTGCCTAGGTGCGCGGAAGCGACATGACATCCCAGACACTGTTCCCCTGAACTTGAAATAGTGTCTGCGCACTTCCTGTCCGCCATCCCATCCCTCTCTTTCCCAGGCTGTCAGTTTATTCAGATGTCCTCCATTCAGCCATCAAGTATGTCTTAGTTACTTTCCTATGGCTGTGAAGAAACAGCATGACCAAAGCAACCAACAAAGAAAGGATTTAAGTGGAGGTCTTATTTACAGTTTCAGAGGGTGAGTCCACGGCCACTGTGGTGAAAAGCATGGCAGCAGGCAGGCAGGCATGGCATGGTTGAGAGCTTATATCTGAATCATAGGTACAAGGCAGAGAGAGCTAACTGGGCATGGCATGCTTAAATCTCAAAGCCCACCCCCAGGGACACACCACTTCCAACAAGGCCATAGCTCCTAATTCTTCTCAACTACTTCCTCCAACTGGGGACCGAATATTTAAATCTATGAGCCTATGGGGAC
The DNA here is from genome assembly GCA_028551405.1 of Uromys caudimaculatus. NCBI lineage: Eukaryota > Metazoa > Chordata > Mammalia > Rodentia > Muridae > Uromys > Uromys caudimaculatus. The sequence goes on along the minus strand of CM052703.1, from coordinate 66,067,037 downwards.
CATTCATATTTAAACCACCACAACTATTTACAGTGTACCCACCGTATGCCAGTCCCACTTGCCTGTGCCCTGGTCAGAATGAAAGCCTGAAGGTCATTCTCTACATATAGCCAAATGCTCCAAGCCTGGACTTTAGGCATGGCAGATCCCTTGTAATTCTAGGCTTGGAAGGTGGAGCTAGGATCCTGAAGCAAGCTGGCGAGCAAAATTAGTCATATTGGCGAGCTCTGGGTTTAGCTGAGAGACCTCACCTCAGCGAGTAAGGTGGAAGAACAATTAAAGATGACTCCTAATATAACCTCAAGTGTCCACAGTGTGCACACTCAGATTCAGGCGCTTCCCCCATACGTGTATGCCCACACACATGCAAAAACATTCATACACGTGTACATCATAGCATACACAGATGCATCATACATATACACGTGAAAAACAGAGAAAGAAAAAAGAAAAAGAAATGGAGTCACTGGATCCTGAAGGTGGGGGAACTCCTGAGGCAGAGCCTTCCCACATTGCTGGCTTCTTATTGAATCGGTCTGTTTCTGGTGGCAAGCCTCAGGAACTGTCCTCACTGGACACCTTCCCCAGGGCTCAGATGGTGAAGGGTGGAGACAGGGGGAGTAAATAAAAAGTTGGAAAATTCCCCTTAGCATAGATATAAACACCAATTTGAATATTCAGTCCTTGAGGTTATAAATAACTGAGTTTTCATTGATGTATAAGCGGTGATACATTTTGTACAATAATTAGTTATTTGATTACATTTGTTTTAGCGGGAAGTACGAGGACAATTGACAAGCCTGAATACCCTGGAGACTGATGGGGCCCGGTGAACTCACTTTATTTATTACAAAATGCAATTTTATTAATATGAATTGACAGTAATTAATTTGCTGGTGTTGATGTTGTTAATAATTGCATGTAATTTATGAAATATTCATGCAGGAGTGAAACAAAGTACTGCAGGGCTCCTCGGCTTGATGTTAAGAAAAAGTGTGAATAGGTTCTGCAAAGACTTTCTACTTCAGTGTGTTGATTAGCAGAGTGGCTTGAGAGAAAACTATTTTAATTTTTTATTTTGGAGTTTGTTTTGAGATAGGGTTTCATGTTGCCTCGGCTGCTTTCAAATTTGCTTGACCATAACCTTGAACTTCTGGTGTTCTTGACTCTACCTCCTAAGTTCTGGGGATGGAACCCAGATATTTGTGCATGCTAAGTAAGCAGTATACCAACTGAGCTAAATCCCCAACCATCTGATCTTGAAGTTTTCAAATTGACTTCCAGACATTTCTGGGGATCCTGGATATATACTTCAGGGAATATCAAAACTTCCTAACATTAAATAGTACCTAATTTCAGTTTTCTAAAAGCCACCAAATAGTAATTTTATTCCCATTTCACAGATAAGGAAACAAAGGCCAAAAGACAAGTCTTGGTTCTTAGTCACAAACAAGTCAAATTGTCAGATGCAAACACAACTCCAGGACCTCTGCCTCCTAAGGCCAGGACCATGAAATAAAATTTGCTTTTGCTTTTTTTTTTTTTTTTTGCCTATGAATGAAAGTATGGGCGGCTCTTTCTCTAATTCAGTTTGGCCTCTTGTTTCTAGAAAAGGATTGCAGTTAGAGAGCATCACAATTGAATTCTGCTAATGCAGTCAGTGGCGTGAGGGCCCCTCCTGGAGCCTGTGCTCCTCCAGGTCCAGGCGCCTCAGTCTGCAGGCTTGCTGGAGACGACCCCTCTCTACCCTGGGGGCTTCAGGCCAGGAGCCTGAAGGAGCAGCTGTGGGGTACTAGAACATGCTCAGCCCCTCATCCTAGCTGCCTGAAGTCAGTATTCACTAGTAGCCTTCAGATGAAGATGTAGAACTCTCAGTTCCTCCTGCACCATGCCTCCTAGATGCTGCCATGTTCCCACCTTGATGATAATGGACTGAACCTCTGAACCTGTAAGCCAGCCCCAATTAAATGTTGTCCTTGTGAGAGTTGCCTTGGTCATGGTGTCTCTTCACAGCAGTAAAGCCCTAAGACAATCCCTTTATGCCCTGTTTGCCTGTAGGTGAGCTCTTTACAGACTGACAACACTTTGGTTCCACACCTGACCTGTTCCTCTCAGCCTTGACCTGACAGCCCTTGAACAAGAAAGCCAGCCTTGGAAAAACCACAGCTTTAAACACAGGCAGCACTTCCCCCCACCGCCTTCTTCCCTGCCCCCCTTTGAGTTTTGCTTTCGAGACAGGGTTTCTCTGTGTAACAGTCTTGGCTGTCCTAGAACTCACTGTGTAGACCAGGCTTGCCTGGAACACACAGAGATCTGCCTGCCTCTGTCTCCTGAGCCCTGGTTTCAAAGGAATGCACCACCACACTCAGTTCCCTTTTAACCATTTTCGAGGGTATAATTCAGTAGCATTTTACATACAGTGTTGTGCGACCATTGGGCTCCTCTGTAGTGAAGGACACTGAGTGTGGCTGGGGTTAACAGAGGCTCATTCGGGATGGAGATGCTGCTGCTGATTTGTGTGAAATGAACTGCTGATATCCTGACAACGTAGATTAGATTTGCTCCCTCCCCCAAAGAACTATTTCTAAACAGGTCCGGTTCCCCTGTATCCTAATAACCTTTCTTTTCCACTACCTCTGGTGGGTTGTGGGCTAGAAGGGTGGTAAAAGCATTTAAGAACCCTTATTAAAAGTAGATTTTGAAAAAAGAAGCCAACAAGCAGCAGCAACAAGCCAACTCTTTTCTATCTCTATGTACTGATCTATATCTATATCTATATCTATATCTATATCTATATCTATATCTATATCATATACATCATATGGCAGACGAGATGTACGGTAATTGTAAATACACATTAGATTCCCAAGATACTATGAAGTAGAGATTGGAAACTATTCATTGTAACACTGAGTTGGAATTTTGGTAGTATGTTAAAATAATTTGCATATGCATGCGCGCGCACGCTCGCGTGTATGTGTGTGTGTGTGTGTGTGTGTGTGTGTGTGTGTGTGTGTGTGTGTTATATGCATGTATGTGTGGGATGTGTGTGACTAGGTACAAGCTCATGGAGATCAAAGGAAGATGTCAGGTGTTCTGCTTTAATGCTCTCCGCCTTATTCCCTTGAGGCAGGGTCTCACTGATCCTGGAGCTAGGCTGGCATCCACCAGGCCCAAGTGGTCTCTGTGTTACCCACAGCACTGGGGTTACATGACTGTAACTGGCTTTTTTCTCTTTCTTTCCTTCTTTCTTTCCTTCCTTCTTTCTTCCTTCCTTCCTTCCTTCTTTTTTTCCTTCCTTTCTTTTTTTCTTTATATTTTTTGGGGGGAGGGGGTGGTTCTGAAACAAGGTTTCTCTCTGTAGCCCAGGCTGTCCTGTAACTCACTCTGTAGACTAGGCTGACCTCAAGCTCAAGAGATCTGCCTGCCTTTACCTCCCAGATGCTAGGATTAAAGCTGTGAGCATCAACACTTGGCTATCTCTGGCTTTTTAATATGGGTTCTGGGGATTTGAACTTAGGTCCTCATGCCTGTTCGGCAAGTGCTCTTGTCTGTTGAGCCATCTCCCTAGGCCCCAAAACAATTTTTAAAACTAAAATTCATTTCAACTGTTTATTTTTCTTTGTTAATGTGGCTTGGGAAAAAGCTTTGCACATTTACCTAGCATTCTATTTATTCATTGATTGATTGATTGATTTGGTATTGAAGAAGGAACCTAGGGTCTTCTGTGTGTTAGGCAAATTCTACCACAGCCATATTGCCAGTGTGTGTTCTTTCATGCAATGCTGAGCTAGACCATGAGTATAGGATGGTCTTCTCATTAAAATCTCCTTAGAGCTCCCAAGTGAGGGTCTAGAACACAGCAGGTTTCTAAAGAATATAAAACAGGCAGCCAAAGACAGAGAGAACATCTTTGGAGTCAGACAAACCTGGATGCTAATCCTGGCTCAGACAGCTCCTGAGCCATCTGTGGAGTGGGTCTCTACTCATCCGTATCATTTCCATTCAAGGACTTGTTCATGGAGGACTTGGCAGATCTGGCTCCTAGTGCATGGTGGCTTTGGGCTGAAAGCCATTGGGCTAGGGGTGGGAAGAGTGTGGCAGGGTGACAAGCTAGGTACTTCTTCGTACACACCTGGACCAGACTGCATATTTCCTCTTTTGGGCTCTGCATTGGTTCCTGAGCCCACTGGGAGATAAGGGCAGGGCATCTTGCCCACTGACTGTCCTGTCCCCTGTCTCAGCCCATGTGACAGCTTGGAGAAGGGGCCTCTTGACAGTAGAGGCTGGTCAGGGGTGATGGGGAGGGCACAAGGATATTTCAGAAGATCAGTCCCTACCCCTCCCAAGAGTCCCTCCCCTCGGGGCCTGCCCTTCCTCACCTCCCCTACCAAGAGCTAGTTCTGAGCTCCACATCCCCTGGCTGTTCCTAAAAGGACACAAGACACACAAAAGGGAGCTGCATTTTCCGTTATCAAGACACAGACTCCTTACACTTAATTAAAACGTGCCATGGCAACAAGCCAGGCATGTGAAGCTGGGAGCAGAGGGGCCATCACTGCTGAGGGCCATACCCACGTGCCATCCCTTTGTTCTGGGCGCCAGGAGGGGTGACAGCACTGAGTCTTTTGTGAGTGCCCTCTTTGTCTGCAGCATGGGGCAGAAGCGCAAGGCCTCTGTGAGGCCTATGCCTGCAGCCTCTTTTGAGTCAATGCCCTGGTCAGGCAGTGAGACTGGGAGTCTGAAGCAGGTTAGGCCCAGCCTGCCTCTGCTGAGAATCCTGTTGGGCACACAGGTGTGAAAAGATACAGTCCCTGTATTCTGGATGCACCTGTGAGGGACAGAGCACATTGTTCTCTGACAAAGCGGAAAAAGAGTTTCTGGGGTGTGGAAGGGGAAGCAGTCTGGCGCCAAACAGGGAGGTGGGGGGTGGTGGTAGAGACTGGAACCCAAAGGTTTCCTGCAGGGGGAGCCCTCTGGGCCCCATTTAGTTGAGAACAGAAGAAAAAAGATTGAGAATGAGGCTGGAGGTGAGGAGGGAGGGAATTTCCTGGAGCGGCACTAGCCAGAGGCATAGGGGTGAGGAAGGGTTTGTGTGTGCAGGGAAG
>CM052703.1:66045214-66061829 GCA_028551405.1 Uromys caudimaculatus | reverse complement strand
TCCAAAGCCTGTATTGAGCACTGACTACTGCCAAAGTCACAAGGCTCCAATTTAGAAGCCAGGAGAGCAAGTCACTGCAGCATCCTACTATCCTAAATTAAAGTCACATTAAGGTTTCTTTGTTTGCTAGTGCTGGGAATCGAACCCAGGGCCTTGAACATGCTAGACAAGAGTACATTTCTAGCTTTACTTTAAGGCAAAAACAAACAAACAAACAAAAACAAAAGGAAACAAAAAACCCCACACAACTTGTTCCAGATACTTCTTGGCTGCATCTGAGCTGGTGCACGGAGAAGGGAGGCTCTTGGATTGGGTGTATGCTTCATGCCTCTGGCTTACATTGGAAAAAAAAATCCAGTCAGGTAGAGCATGCAGAGGGCCAAGGAGGGAGCCTAGAACCTCATGAACAAACCCAACCCTATTTTATGTAGTACCTAATTATGTAGTAGTGGGGATCGAACTTAGGGCTTTGTGTATGCCAGGCAAGCACTCTATCAACTGCGTTACATCCCCAGCCCTCTGAATTCTTTTAAAAGCTATCAATATAGAGGCTATAGAGCCCCGTGGACAGTGATTTTTCAAATCATTTCTCCAGCATGAGACATTGCCTGGTCCCTTCCAGTTTTATCCCCTGCTTTCTCTGGGCTGGCCTGGAAAGCAAGGAATAATTCTTTTAAATAAATATGGGGTGCTGAGGCAGATTCAAAGGGCCTAAGGTCTGCTGGGACTTCTTATTCCTCTCGGAAGGAGCAGGACTTGGAACAGACTTAAAACTCGGAAGATAAGAAGGCGTGGAGGCAGAGATGAGGATTCCTGTGGTTTCTCCAGGTACCCGCAGAGCCCGTGGCAATCTGCCCCACAGGGAGCCTGCTCTACCAAGAGGGAAATGGCCAATTCAGGACTGGTTGGAAATTGGGCTCATATGCCGGCCATTAGGGAACTTGACTCAATGAGCCAATGAGAACTTTTTGTAGTTGCTCAAGAGAGCACCATTCTTAATTCACTCTCTCCATGGCTGTGGAGGATGAGCACTTTATCTGAAACTCAAGTGCCCAGACTGAGGAGCGGAAGGAAGCCACTAGTGTGAGGAGGGGAAGCCAGCTGCGCCCCTCTCCTCTGTGGCTGCACGTCCACACTGTGTTCTTGTATGTGGTCCCAGGAGCAAGCGTTACCGCCATGGATATGACAGAGTCATCAATGACCGTGTGTCCATCAGATGGACAGAGATGCTCTTCCCTGGTAAGATTCACAGAGGGTGATGGAGAGCACACTGATTTCTGATCAGCACATGGAAAGGGCTGCTGAGGCTTCTTTACCCGCACCGGGTGCTCTCTTTGTATTATTTGACCATCTGAGTGAAGCCTGACTTACGAATTTGGCCAGCTTGTTGCCCAAGGTACTTACGTGGGTGCAGTTTTGTTAGACAAATACAGTACCGGGGGATTCTATAGTTTTGGGTTCAACCAATTGTGGATTGAAACTAATTTTAAGCATTTCCATGTCTAAGGCTAGAGATGTGGTTCAGTTGTGGGACTCGGTTGACAGAAAACTTGGCTACCATTCTTGAAGCCCTGGCTTTGACCCTCAGCAGTGCACAAACTGGACATGGTGGTGCACAATGGTAGTCTCAGCCCCTAGGGAGATAGAGATGGAGAATCAGGAGTTCAAGATCAATTTTGGATACACAGTAATTTCTAGGCTAGTCTGAGCAAAGTGAGACCTGTTGCAAACACACACACACACACACACACACACACACACACACACACACACACACACTTTTTTTTTAAAGATTTATTTATTTATTATATGTAAGTACACTGTAGCTGTCTTCAGACACTTTTTCTTCTTGCTCCGGCCCTGCTTGCTGTAGCTGTCTTCAGACACCCCAGAATAGGGCATCAGATCTCATTACAGATGGTTGTGAGCCATCATGTGGTTGCTGGGATTTGAACTCAGGACCTTTGGAAGAGCAGTCTGCTCTTAACTGCTGAGCCATCTCTCCAGCCCCATACACACACACTTCTATATTGAACATATGTAGACTTTTTCTCATCATTATCTTCTAAATATTATTTCAACTACTTGCATTGTCTGGGGTGTTATATAAGTGATCTATAGACTATTTACAGTACATAAGAATAGACACAGCTATGCACAGAGTTAGCACTTTCAAGATGTGGACATGTGTGCCTATGGATTTTGGAATTATCAGGTGTCCTGGATAAGAAGTGGGGTCTAGGAGAACTGGGGTTTACCACTTTTTCCACCTTAAGCTGTTGGATCTTGGACTTTGTACAATCCTTCTCTGGATTTAATATGGTACACAGACTCGTGGTCAAAATATTTGGGTCTAGGTTTTGTGAGTGTATAATGGCTTCCATTGTCCCAGACTTTTACCGAAGTGATGTTAGCATCTGAGAAACTGATCTTTTAATCTATTTTCTCCTCTACATAGGCAAGTAACAGTTAATCACAGGTTAAGGACAGCATCCATCTACCTGTGGAATGTGGGACCATTGGCTCCAGCAGTCCTTGTCATGAGTAATCCCAAGGATGGGTAATATACTTTAAGGCATTGTGTGTTTTGATTGATACCTCAAAATGGTTTAGCACATCTTATGACTAGCATTCACAAGGAATGGTTTTGCAGTAGACTGGGAGGAAAATGAAACCTTAGAAGAGTAGATTGGGAAGATGTTGGGGGGGTACTTCTGGGGACCTCTTGTGTTTCCAGTACAGGCTTACTATATTCATCCACATCAATGGATAAAATTCCAGCACAGGTACAGGGTTGGCATGGGTATTCTGCCTTCTTTTCTATTTTACATCATTATTATTGATTCTTAGAAATCTTGTAATTTTTTTTATATCAGTGAGACAGTTTGCAGATGATATAAGCAGAACATTATGTTCTAAGTCCTTAAGTGAACTATACTGTGGTTGTTAGTGTTAAATTATTAACTTGACAGAATATAGAATTACCTGAGACATGGGGTTTTGGGCACACCTATTGGGGATCATCTTTAAGGCAGGGAGACCTGCCCACTGTGGGTGGCGCCATTCCTAGGCTGGTATCCTTGACTGTGTAAATGGAGAAAGGTTGCTGAGTAGCATGCATTCACCCTTCCGTTTCCTGACTGTGCGATGGGCTGCTTCAAGCACTGCTGCCTGGATTTTCTTGCCATGATGGACTTTGCCTTGAACTGAAATAAACCTGAAGTAGTTCCGTTTTGTGTATTGTATCACAGCAGACAACTAAGAAATGTAGTGTTCTCTCTAACTTGCCCAGAATCCTTGCCTTTGGGACCTCTCATGAAGCCTCTGAGGTTGCTTTGATGATTGCCTTCATCATCAAAATGGAAATAAGAGCGCCCTCCATCCACCTGGAGGTGTCTCTTTTCCATTCCTTCAAGACTTCACTAAGTGACAGCAGGCTCCCCATCCTCACTGTCCAAGGGACATTTAATTCTTTTCATCTTTCTGTGGCTCGTTCCTATGATTATAAATGCTTCGTCCTGTCTAGCACATAAAAGGCTTGCGATACATGGTTTCTGAAGGAACATAGCTCATTAGAAATCTTTTCTTTTGTGGGGTTGGAGAGATGGTAATGTGCTTGCGTTGCAACCACAAGGACTTGAGTTTAATCCTCAGAGAACACACCAAAGGTCTGTGGTGCACTCTTGGGCTCACTGGTTTGGGGAGGCAGAGACAGCTAGAATCCTGGAGCTCACTGGCCACCAGCCAGCCTAGGCCACTAGGCAAGGTCCAGGCCAGTGAGAGATCCTGTTTCAAAAAGAAGAAACCCAACGCTAACAGTTGTCTCCTGCCCTCTGGCTTCCACATGCATGTGCACACATGCACATATAATTGCACACTCACATGTTTGCATACACACACATACACACATACACACAAACCTCAAAAGTTCAAACAATATGCAAATAAACTATAAATGATCTCTTGCCCTCTGTTTTTGTCCTAATTCTCTGCGATTTGATTGACAATTTGGTGTATATTACTCAAGGCTTTAAAAATGCAAATATAAACTTTATGCACATTTATATGTAAACAGCATTGCATGTGGGTTGGTGAGATGACTCAGCCTGCAAAAGCGCTCGTGGTTAAATCTGGGGACCTGAGTTCAATCCCCAGGACCCACACTGTGGAAGGAGAGAACTAACTCCTGCAGGTTGTCCGCTGGCTTCCACGTGTGCATGAACATACGGAGTAAGTCATTAAAATGTAAAAGCTGCTTAAAAACCACAAACACATATACTGAGATGCTTTTTTTCCCCTATAAAAATGAGATCATTTAATCTGTACTATTTAAATGGTTTTTTTTTTCTGTCTAAATTTTGGCCTTTGCAATATATGGTCGATATCTTTGCATTTCACTTGATATACAATGATCAGGGCTCTCTAATGATCTATCTGCCCAACCCATTGTTTCCCACAGCATAGATTCTGTGGCCAGAACTTATCTAGCCACCCTTGCACAGCTGTGTGGATGTCTCTGCACAGAGATCCCTAGAATAAGATAGGACCTTTTAATTAAAGTCCCCAACACAGGCCACAAGCCTTGGAGGGCTGCTCCATAAATACTGGCTGATGACAATCCCACGGTGTCATATTAATTAGAACAGGAAAAGACCCATTAGGGCAACAAATGCACATTCACAGGGCAAACCTGCTCTAAAAGGAGAAGATAGAACACTTAATATTCTCATTGGCAAAGACAAAAACCATATTAACTGTATTAAGTAGCAAGGTACGTGCGCACCAGCGTGGAAACCCATTCCCAAAGGAGGGTTCGCTGGACAGAATGCATAAAGACACCGCATTAAAGATGAAACAGAGGGATTATTTACCCAGCATAGTTACCTAGAAAATATACAATTTGATCTAGATAGAGGCTTTTACCGTATAAATTATTGTGGCCTCTACTTCAATCACAAACAGCCTTCAAGTTGGGCAATTGCCTTATAAAAAAAAAAAAAAAGGAGAGACGAGAACAGTTTCCAATTGTCTGGAATGAGCTTCAGAAACAGGCAGCTTGCTTCTGATGGAACAATTTAAGCTGCTCGTCTCCTTATCAGATGTGGACATCATTTTTCAGAAGGGGTAGCCAGCTCAAATTAACTAGTTTTGCTGCAGACAGTCTGTCTGTCTCCCCTCCCCCCACCCCCTCTTCTTCTCCACATAGGGTCCTGCAGGCCTCTGCTAATTTAGGAAGATTGGTCCGGGCAATGGTGAAGCGAGATGAATAGAAACAAGTTTAACAGAGAGAAAAAATGAGTGATATTAAAAAAAAAAAAAAAAAAAAAAAAAGGGAAGGGAAAAGAATAATAATGGTGGTCAGGCCGATTTGACAGGGGAGACTATATCCCTGCCTGGTTGATTGTCTCCTAAACCCTTCTGAAACCCCCGGTTTTATTTGCAAATGATCTTCACTATGGTCCAAGAGTTCAACAGGAAAAATGATGAGCAAAAGCCATGAGTTGGTTTGAGCCAAATAGGACTCTCGAGTCATTGTGAAGAGAGGTGAGAGGGAACAGCTTCCAGACCATTTTGACCAAATTGCTTCAGTTCAGGTGGCAGTGGGAGGGAGGGGCTGGGCATCTTATTGTCTCAGGTGTTGCAGGGCCGCCTCTCCCTTGCCTGCTCCTCCTCCTCCATTTTCACTTGGGCCCAGTGAGCTCAGCTGCAGAGAGGAGGGGCCTCTTCTTGCATAGGCCTGCTGAGCACAGGGACTCTAAGAGAGTCCCTTCACCCCTCACCACCCACCCCCTCCACCCCCTCCACCTACCCCCACCCCCCCACTCCCTCGGTCCTTCTCTCCCTCCTTCCATTTTTCCCCTCATCTTTTTTCTGTCAGGTTCAGTTCTGTAACTGGAAGTCTACCTTAAAACTCTTTATTATTATTATTATTATTTTTTTTTTTTTTGGTTTTTGAGACAGGGTTTCTCTGTGTAGCCCTGGCTGTCCTGGAACTCACTCTGTAGACCAGGCTGGCCTCGAACTCAGAAATCCACCTGCCTCTGCCTCCCGAGTGCTGGGATTAAAGGCGTGCGCCACCACTGCCCGGCTATCTCAAAACTCTTAGTGTACAAATGTGTACTCGTGAATCTTAAAACTTCATTTTGAGATCATTTTAAACATATGGGGGGGACCTCCTCTGTTACCAGCCACTCAGCCCTGCCCACTGTCATTTTTGACCACACTTGCTCTGTGCCTAAACGTTAGTATAGTTTTAAGTATTCTGTGTGTATGTTCTGAAACAAGGGTATTCTCTTATTATTCATTCATTCATTCATTCATTCATTCATTCATTCATTTTAGTTTTCTTGCAACAAGGTAGCCTACGGTGGTCTCAAATTTACTATGTAGCCTAGGTGACCTTGAACTTAAGAACTTCCTGCCTCAGCTTCCCCAGGCCTGGGTTTACAGGTGTGTGCTTTGGGTCTATGCAACACTGAGCATCTAACCCAGGGCCTTGTGGATCTCAGGTCAGGATAAGGCTGGTGTTATGGGATGAAGCTGCAGGTTAGATCACCAAGAACCATCACCACCATCATCATCAAGAACTGTATGTGAAGGCACGTGGTGAGTTGTATGGTTCTACACATGTGGGAGCTGGAAAAGAGGTGTTCTGTTGAAGATTCCAGGCTGCCTTAACGGAGCATGTACCATTAAATGACTGACCACATACATGTTCCCAGGGTTAGGGGCAACCCTGTGCTCTCTCTCTTCTAGAACTAGCTAGGTATAGGATGTAGAAAGCGATGCTAATATCACCTGCTTTGCTACCAAGGTACTTCCCTAGGAGAATGGGCTGGAGGGAGTGTAAAGTATGATTTAAAAGTGTCTCCCCCATTTCTTCAGAGGGTGAGGCATGCAGAAAGGGTAGTACTCATGAAGACAGGAAGCATTCCTTTGAATGGCTCTGCTTTTTGCCCCACTGGAGCCTTTTCTCCAAGGCTCATTACACCTTAGGACTTGCTTCTCAGAGTCTGAGTGAGACATGTTGCCAGACTGACTCAAGTCCTCAAACCCTCAGCTTTACCTTAGCCGCCTAAGTACATAGATGGAACTGCAAGCTCTGAGCCATGGCTTGCTCCCCCTGTCGTCAATTGCAGTTGACACAGAAGAATGGGTCCCAGCCTCCCACCCTTAGTGATGGATGGTGTAAGTTCAATTTGCTTGAAAGTTCCAATTGGCGGGAGCTCTGCGGTTGCATCCATCACGACAGCTTTCTGCTCCGGCTGCTGCACTGTCATGGAGAAGAGGTCTGTGTTCTTAGAACCCCTTCATTTTTGGAGGGTGAATCATTGCTGGCCATTCCCAGACACTGACTGGAGAACCCTCCTGTGAGGTTGTATGGGATGATCTCCTTTGGCTCCTGGTCTATGGATTGCTGCTTCTTTTAGGTTGACACTCAGTCTAACCATAGTCACTCTGAAGAAAGCTTCATTTAGTGCATAGAACAGTTCCTATGTTGTTTGTTGCTTGAGGGAGGCATCTGAAGAGACAGACAGTAGATTAGTTAATCATCGGGGGGACATTGCTTTTCTTGTTTCTATGTCAGGCTACCTGACCAAAGCAACTTGGGGGAACTGGTTTTGTCTCACAGTTTGAGGGGATACAAACCATTATGGTCGGGTGGCTCCAGTGGAGCAGAAAGCAGAACACTGGCAGGAAGACAACCTTCCAGGGTTTCCAAGAGAGCTCTACCTTCTAAAGGTTGCATAGCCTTCCAAAACAGCGCTACCACATGCTCAAACACATGAGCCTGTGGAGGACATTTTACATTCAAACCATAAGAAGTGGAGAACTTTCAAGTTGTGCGCACGCGCACATGTGCGTGTCTGTGTGCACCTGTGCGTGTACACACACACATACATATGCACACACACACATATACACACTATTTTTCACTTGCTTATAAGATGAGGTCACTCTAACTGCAAATGGGAATTATAAATCATTCATGATGACTTAAATTACTGCAGGTACTCATGAAAGAGAGGATGCAGGGATTGGGTAGTGTTGTGGACTGAGATGAGGTCTCTTTATTCTTTATTCTTTATGTCTTTATTTTTTCTCCTAAACATATGTCATGACTGAAGATGGCTCTCAAATAACTGAGGGCATCTGTATGACTCTATCCCAGATGGTCTCTGGAGAGACCAGCTTCAATTCTAAATTCCATCCCCAGGCCAACAGCATGGTCAGGAGTGCTGTAGTTACCGACATGACTTCTGGGCCCTCCCCATGAGTTGAGAGAAATAGTTCCCATGGAAGTGAGTTTGATAGGATTTGGAGAAACATTTTTTAAATGATCCATTATTGTTCTGGGAACTACTTAAAGACAAGGCAGCTTATAATGACAACAAATTTTGTTGTTTCCCATGACTCTGTGGGATAAGCATTTGAACAGGGCACAGCCATTGCTGTGGGTCTGCCTGCCATCACACCTTTCTTACATGATGTCCCTTGGGGCTGGAACAGCTAAAAGATCTTTTGCATTCAAGTGTCTCATATGCTTGGACTGCAGTACTCTCTGTCTCTCTGTCTCTCTGTCTCTCTGTCTCTCTCTGTGTGTGTGTGTCTGTCTCTCTGTCTCTCTGTCTCTGTCTCTATCTCTGTGTGTCTCTCTGGCTCTCTCTGTGTCTCTGTCTCTGTCTCTCTCAATCTCTCTGTCTCTGTCTCTGTCTCTCAATCTCTCTCTCTCTCTCTCTCTCTCTCTCTCTCTCTCTCTCTCTCTCTCTGTGCGTCCTTGTTCTGGGGCATCTCTTTTCACAGTATCTCTCTAGAGCACTCAGTTGGTGGATGGACTTTTTATACAGATGTTTAAAGTAGAAGCTTCCAAACCTTCCAGAAGCCTAGACTTGGACATAGGGTCACTTCTGCAGCAGTTCGAGCAGGTTGCAGGCTGTTTGAAGGCAGGGTTGTCAGGTGTGGTTTACTGACGACCATCGAGGTACAGAGGACCAGGATAACCAAAATGATGTAACCCAGAAAACAACCAGGTCTCTTTTGCTTATTTAGCTAGCTGCTCAAAGAAGATATGTTCATAAGAAATGCAACAAAGCTAATTAAACTCACTGGGCATGGAGACTATTTCCAGTCTTCTGCCTTGTCCTGAGCCCAGAGGGCCAACCCCATCTCTGAGGCAAATGAAGAGTTACTTGATACTGATTTTTTTCCCGCATCCTGCCTAGATCTCCATGCCTTGTGGGCACGGTTGCCATCATTTCCTATGTGGCCTGTCTTTCCTTTGGTGTGTCTGTGACATCTATCCTCTGTGCTGCCAGGCTAGTCTTTCTAAACGAGTACTTCTGTTGTGCCACTCTCTGGCCCTAAACTAGTCAGTGAGTTTCCTTTATTTACCAATAAACTCTAAAACCTTACTTTGAGGCTTGGTGCTTTTTTCAGCCCTGCCCCAGCCAACATCCCAAAGTCCTGACCTACTGCTCGGATGCAGAGCTGTTCTTCCACCTTGCTCTGTCTGCCACTCTACTTTCTCTGGTCCCTTAGCCATGTGAGACCACCTTCCTCTTTTAGCTTTGTTCACATTGGCCTTTCCTCCTAGGGTCTTCAGGTTCCTTTCTCTCAGCCACTCCAGGTCCCAGTGTCCCAGTTGATTCTTGTTAAACATATGGCAAAAATTTGGTGGAAATGCAAGCTACCATTTTCACCCCATTATCATCCCCCTCTTAGTGTGTGGGACAGTGAGGCTCATCCCTTACTCCTGGGGCTCACAGTCTGAATGTGCTTCCTTTGTGGGTTGGTGTCTATTTGTTTATACTTCAAAACTATCAATCCTGTTCTGTCTTCTGAAATGAAAATTAGGAGAAACTTTCTTCTATAAAACGGTTTCTCAGATTTTTTTCTGAGTGTCTGAGTCTCTCAAAGCTCATGTTGACACCTAATCCCCGTTGTGATTGAGACACAGGGTCCCTGTTGGTTGATATCGATGGTCATCTTGATACAATCTAGAGTCACTAAGGAAAGAAGGCTCTGAGCATGTTTGTGAAGGGTCATCCAGGGTCATCAATTGAGATGGAAAGACCCACCCTAAATATGGCAACATCCCATTGGCTGGGGTCCTGGATGGAATAAAAAGGAGAAACTGAGCAGGGTACCAGCAATTGGGTCCCTGCTTTGTGGACGTGGATGCAGTGAGAGGAGCTCCCTCACATGCCTGCTACCGTGCCTTCCCTCCATGATGGACCGTGTCTCTCTCAAGTGTGACTTCCTTCTTGTCAGGTCTTTGATCACAGAAGTAAGAAAAGTTCAGACAAGGACCTTTGGAGGTACTGTGTCACAAATAGGACTAATGTGAAGGGAATATGTTCATCTGCCATCCCTCACATGGCAGAAGATGTCACCTTTAAAGAATGGACCTCTGCTCGACACATAATCTGCCAACATTTTAATTTTGGTCTCTGTGTCCTCTGGACTGTAGAAGATAAAGGTGGGTTATTTATAGCTTCCTGGTGTGCAGTGCCTGTGTTGCGGTGGCCCCAGTAGGCTGAGACAGGCGGGCATCACATCCACACATTGTCCTCTCCAGGTCCTGTTTTTTTGTAACTTCCACCATGGCAAAGACGGATGTTCGAGAAGCCCCATCTTGGTCTGGGCAGACTATTGATCAGAGAGTCCTCCTTGCCCCACTTGGTTCCTTGGGGTTTAGAGCTTACAGATTTCTCTTCAGCCACAAACAGAACAGAACAACACATCAACAGCCTTCCAAACCTCCCAGCGAAAGAAAGTGCCATGTTTAAAACAGGACGTAAAGGATGCAGTGTGGCTCCCACGTGGTACTCTCTGTATCAGCTTAGAGCATCCGGAAGTGAGCCCCTCAAATCACACTCATGTACGCTTTTATAGAATTGCTTTTCTGTAGTAAGTTGAAGTAGGTCCATCACCTACCCACCCCCACACCTCCAACCTCTCACCCCCTGCCCTGGAAGCAGGAAGATCAAATTTTGGGGACATTCTTTTCACCGGACCATCACAAAGATGGACAAAGGAAACAATCTGTGTCCCTGCAGTTCCTTTGTGAACCGTCCTTGACCATGAGACCTCACACCCCAAGGAGAGACTAAGCATCAATTAGGCCTGGTGGAGCCCAGGCCAGAGGGTGCTGTCAGGGGCTGCCTCCAAGGGTGCCTGCCTGATGATAAAGCGAAGTTCTTTGGTGTGTGTTGGCTTCAAAACACTTTCAAGGTTTTTGGAGGGTAGCTTCAGGCAAAGGGAAGGGAAATGTTTTCACAGATCCTCTAAACATTGGAGATTTCGTGCCACCTTGTCCCCTGTGGCTCTTCATGTTTGTTGTTCCTCTCCTTCCAGGGCTGGGTAAGCTTATTCTGGGCTAACTGCCTAGACCAGTGATTCTGAACCTGTGGGTCACGACCCCAGAAGGTGTGGAACAACCCTTTTATGGGGGTCACCTAAGATCACTGGAAAACACAGAAATTTACATCACAATTCTTAACAGTAGCAAAATCACAGTTAGGAAGTAGCAACAAAATAATTTTAGGGTTGGGATCACCACACATGAAGAGCTGTATTTAAGGGTTGCAGCACTGGGAAGGTTGACAACACTGCCAGGCCACGGTACTCTTCAGTCCATATGGACAAGTTGACCTGTTCGGTTTTTTAGAGAACAAATAACTCTTTCTTTGGGGAGACAATCCAAGTGGAGCAAGAGGCTATGTTTTACAGACAAAGTTCATAGAGATGTGGGATCCATAGCTGGGGGCTGTGGCTCAAAAAATCCCAGGAGATATCTGACATTCTCTCTCAGGAACAGATCAGCTCTAGTCTGTAAAAACTTTAAATGTCTTAACTAAAATAAATATTTGTTGGTGCAGTAGAATATGCCCACCTCTCTAATGGTTTGGACTGAGAAAGGCCCTCCGGTGTGCTGCAGCAATGGCCCTGGTCAGTCCAGTTCCCTCCAAGCTCTACTTTGAGCCCCACCCTGTTCAGCCCCTCCCAGCTCTAAAATCCATTTGTAACCATTACTCTGTGTCAGGTCTATTGATGAAGTACATTTTCTCCCTTTGCCTTGGTGGTTGCATGCTGGGACAGGCCTGGTCACAGAGGTGAGAGGGAGATCCAGCCTTGCACCGCCAGAGGCCCATGAATCACGTCAGAAGGGGTTGGTAACCTGAGCCCATCTCACTTCTCACCACAGGCCTCCATGACACTCCTTCCAACTTAATTTCAGCCTAAGGGATGCTTTTAAGAAGATTTTAGAGCTCAAAAACATCTCCTCAGAAGAATTGTAGTTACATTAAAAACTAATTATCAGAGCTTAGGGGTATAGATCTGCTGCCATATTTTACACAGAGAGCAATTCATCTTCCAGGCCCTGAAATATCATTACATAATAGGTTAAAGACACTAACCCAGGGGATATTGGAGAAAAGATAGTAAGATCACCGGAAAAATGATGCCTGGTGAGATTATGACAGAATAGCTCTGCTCTCTTGTAGCAGCTGTTTCCAACAGACACAATTTAAGACTAACACCCAAAATGAGCTGTGCACAAATGTGTGGGCAGCATGGGTTTGTCTTGGCCCCCACGTTAAATGTGATATTTATCTCTGAAGTGCTTTGCTTCTTTTTTTTTTGATTCCAACTACCCACACGCAGATTGGAAGCCTCCTCGCTCTCATGATGTGGATCTTGTATGTACAGGAGTCTACAAACACACTCACACATGTGAAGGTGGATATTATTGTTTATTATTATTGTTGTTGTTGTTGTTCAGTTGAGAAGGCTCTATGAATCATGGTGTTTTGGGGTAGTTATCAGGAACCCAACTCAAAGTGGCATCAGTGGTAATTTACTATTTCAAATAACTAAAGGAGGCTTCAAGTCAGAGACTCACTACTGTAGTAATGGACTCAGTTGCTCTCTATGCTTTTGCCTTCTAGGGCGTCCACTTCTTCTTCATGCAGATTCCTTTCACATCCCTAAGATACCTTCCAGGAACTCCCAGAAGATTACAACCACTGGGTATCTTTGTCCCAGCATTCACTTTGAAAATCCTGGAGCTTTTTCTGACTGGACTATCTTTGCTGAATCAGTGAATAGGCTCAGGGGCTCAGGGGCTCAGCTTAGATTGCTTGTCCTGCCCCTGGAACTGATATTATAGTCAGGGTTCCTGGATACATGAGGATCTCAAATGGGAGCCCAGTGGTGTGTGTGTGTGTGTGTGTGTGTGTGTGTGTGTGTATACACAAGTCTGTACAAGTTTGTGTGCATGTGTGTGCATTTGTAAGTGGGGTACCCATGCACATATGTGCCTATGCAGGTATAGATCAGAGGGCAGTCTTGGGTAGGGCTCTTTAGGAGACATCTGCCTTGTTTATGTGAGACAGGGCCTCTCATCTCAGTGAGATGTGGGACTCTCATCATAGGCTACTCCCACTGGCCAGTGAGCTCCAGGGATCTACCTGTCTCTATCCTCTCACGTTCTGGGATTATAAGTGTGCAACAATTCCTGGATTTTTATGTGGGCTCTGTAGGATTAAACTTGGGTCCTTGTGCTGACAAAACAAGTGCTTTATGGAGTCAGTTCTCTTTCAACACTGAAGTTCCAGGTGTTTACCAGAGACAGGCAAACTGTCCATGGTTCTTGAGGGCAATTACTGACAGAATTTGTGTTGAACCCAGGTAGCCAGCTGCTTTCAAGGGTTTTTCCTCTGAACTTTTGTCTTTCTAGCATCTTTTAACTCATAGATCTTAGCTCTTTGGTTTCTTCACTGAGAATGTTACTCTGACCTTCAAGACACTGAGTTTTGACAAAACACCAATCCCAGAAAACCACAGAAAGTGTCATCTTATGGTGTGAAATGGTGGGAAGGATCAAAAACAAAGACTCAGTCTCCCAGTTAACCTTGGACAGGTTGCTTTCTCTCCCTAGGGCCTCCACCTTCTTCATAGACAAACAAAGAGCAACTGATGCTTCCTGTAACAGAGATCAAGCTAGCAGTGCTGCTTGAAAGAGTCCCCAAAGCACCAAACATTTGTGTGCACACAAACGATCTCTATACGGAGTATCTGTATCTATTTTGTCCCAGATATGAACAACTGGCATGAAGAGTGGTTCATTTAAGCCTCCAACAGATTTTATTCAGCCAAGTTTCTCATTGATACAGTCTGTCAACATTGCCCCGGAAGAAAGGCAAAGATCTTCAGGAGAGCTTTGTGAAACCCTCACCAAGGCCCGAGGCAGGATGCGCATTCATAAGAAGCTCTTAGCAGCCTCTTGTGGAGGTGGGATGATTATGTATGTAAATATTATTCTACTTTTAATTAAACTACAGCCTCATTGAAATGGAAGGTGGAAAGATCCCGACTCACTCCGTATCTGGATGCAATGTACCTTTGAGATGAGAAAAGAAAAATATGGAAGTAGAGTTGGAATCAGAGCTAGGATTCTTCCCAGTTGTGAGCTGCCACAAGCATCCTGGGACACAAACCAAGGTAATTTTTAAGAGCAGCAAGTGCTCTTAACCACTGAGCCAGTTCTCCAGCCCCATTGTGTGTGTGTTTTGATGGTAGTTATTCTGACTGGTGTGAGATGGGATCTGTTTTGATTTCTCTGATGATAATAGATATACTAGTATTGTCTGTGTCCTTTTGGTTCAGTTTTGGGAGTCTTAGACATTTAGAAGTTTCGCCATTTCTTCTTGACTTTTCAATTTAATCAGAATATAATTTTTCAAATGGTCTATGTTTTTTGTGGACGCTAATTTTTTAATAAGCAGAACCCACATTGCATCATTTGTTACAGGGAATAAAGGACAATAATTCATAATAGCTCCAGAAAGCTTTTTCAGTCACAAAATAACTGAAGGACAAACACCTTCCCCTAAACCCTTGGTTAAATGTTTTCTTCTGATCTCAGCTGTACCACCCAGATCAGCCTGCTGCTTCGAGAGTGGCACCCTGCCTTTAAATGTTACACGGGTTAGGTTCTAAGTCTTTTACTTTGTTTTAATAATGAAATAAAGGTCCCTAGCTTAGCTAAGGAATCTAGACAAGTCTTCCTTGATTTCAGCTTCATCCCAAGGCCCATGAATATTTTACTTAAAAAGCTGCAGGTAAATGAGGTAGTAAGGGCAGAGACACGAAATGGAAAACAGCAGAAGAGCAAAGAGTATGGCTCCCACAGTACTAATGGACAAAATCCTTCCAAAAGCCGAAAAGGCAAACAGCAGAGTGACCCCTACATAGCTTCGCGGGGTATATGCCTTCAGTTTCTTCTGTAGCATGGACCATACTGCACAGATCTGGATGGCAAATGTCACCACAATGAAGGCGGGGGGGAGACATGAGGCTAGGCAAACAGAAGCAAGTTCAAGGACAGTGTGCTGGATGCGATAGCAGCATTGGCACTATAATCAAAGAAGATGAGATGGCCTAACAGCATAAAAACTGACACGGCATAGATGGTGTCTGTACTGACAGACTCTGTTAGGGTCTTTAGTACTGATGAAAAAACGTAAGTGAAAGTAATGAAGACCAGAGTACTCTTCAGGTCGGCCCACCGGGTCTGCCCGCTCTTCTTCCGTCCATCACCTCATCAATAAGATCAAATAAAACATGCCCAACCAAGGAAGATGCCAGTCCAGTCCCAAAAAGCCACTGGGGAGCTAGAAGACCTTCATCCATGTACCAGCAGATGACTACAAAAACACAGACACTGCACAGCTGCAGTATCACCACACTGGACTCAAATACCACAGCCCAGTATTGGTATTTCTGGGCTTAGATGTTTTTCCGGAGTTCTTCCGGGAACCTTTGGTCAACATAGTTATCAAGGAACAGCTGCCGCTCATATAAAACCTTTTGCCACTTGGCTTCTAGGGTGCCCGTTACACGTTGAGCACACATTATCTCATCCTTTCCTGAAATCCAGGCAGGCTCAATCTCCAACAAAGATGTCCATGGGATTCTGGTCCTTGATAAAATTGTAGATTAAGACCTCTCTGGAAATGCCATGCTGATACCCTACAGAACGTTCCTTGTTTAAAAGGTTTCAGTCCAGGCTAGGTCTGTAATAGATGAGTTTGTTCTGTGAGTCAGGACAACACAGCTAAATTCCTGGACCAGGCTCTTAGGGGGTACACGACGGAGAGGATTGGCTACCCAGCTACTTCTCATGATCTATGTTTTATTGGTAATTATTATAGCAAATTTCTTTTCATCTTTATTTGTTTAGGTCTCCTTTTTCTTTAATTCCTTGTTTTCTTTTTTAAAAAAAATTCTGTTGATTACTTTGGTCAATTATTTGTCACTCTTGTTTACCTTGAAACCAGCTCTTTGTTCCATTGTTTTGAATTGTTCCTTTAGTCTCCATTTTAATTCATTTCTTGCCTGGTGTTTTTTTTTTAAATTTTATTTTATGTAAATGAGTGTTCTATCTGTATGTACACCTGTATGCCAGAAGAGTACATTAGATCCCAGGATAGATGGTTGTGAGCCACCATGTGGTTGCTAGGAATTGAACTCAAGAACTCTGGAAGAAAAAACAGTACTCTTAACTGCTGAGCTATCTCTCTAGCCTCCTTGCCTGCTGGTTTTTTTT
>CM052703.1:65974034-66044714 GCA_028551405.1 Uromys caudimaculatus | reverse complement strand
CTTTCTTTCTTTCTTTCTTTCTTTCTTTCTTTCTTCCTTCCTTCCTTCCTTCCTTCCTTCCTTCCTTCCTTCCTTCCTTCCTTCTTCCCTCCCTCCCTCCCTCCCTCCCTCCATCCCTCTTCCCTTTCTTTTTTTCTTTCGAGTGTCTCACTATGTATTCCTGGCTGGCCTAGAACTCTCTATGTAGACCAGACTGACCTCTAATTCACATAGAACCACCTGCCTCTGCTTCTTGAGCACAGGAATTAAGGGTGTGCACAGCCACACATGGCTCATTGGCCATTTTAAAAACTAGACTTTGGAATTTTTTGTAGGATGTTTCATCCACGTCAGCATCTTTGGATCCAGCTGCCCAGGTACTGCAAACTTTTGGAGCATCCTCTGTTTCCATGTTTCTGAGCTTCTGCACAGCAGTGTGTGTATCTCAGATGTTATTCCAGATTGTGACGATACAGAAAAGCTCTGGGGTTTACAGCTTCTTTCTATCTCTTTGCTCAAATAATTTCAAGTCTTGGATTAAAGACTGAAGACCATAATTTGCATACATCTACCTATTTAATGAGCATATATAAGAAGGGCGGTGGGTACAACTTGACAAGACTGGAGTCTTTCTCCAGGGCACTAAGAGGTGACCCACACAAGCACCTGCTGATGACAGGAGAGGGACAGGCTCACACAGAGCCACCTGGGAATGAGGCACAGAGAGGTGAGGAACTGAATGAAGTGTGTGCACTTACGTTCTTGTGTCCTGAGGGTCCAGCTCAGAGCTGAACCACAGGGAAGATGTGTGGATCTGGTGGGGTTAGTGATCTTGCAGGAAGGCCAGGATTCACTTCTGTCTCTCCACACATGTACCAAGGAAGGGCTGTGCAGGCACATAGTGAGAAGCCAGCGCTCTATAGAAAGATGACTAGATCTAGAGAAAGAATACTCAGCAGACATTAACCCTGAAGATATTTTGATCTTGGACTAGAATTGTGAGAAATAGATGTATGCTGTTTAACCCAGTCAGTCTCTGATATCGTGTGACAATCACTGAGACAGACTAACGCCCTGAGAAATCATCTGTTTCCCAACACCAGGGTTGTCAAACTTTGATGCCAAGAGCTAGATAATAAATAGCCAGATTTTGCAGGTATACAGTATGCCTGAATGATTCAGCTCTGTATTGACGTGAAAACAGCCACACGTGACACACAAGTGAACAGGCACCAGCTAAACCTTTACTGATGAACACTCCAGTTTGTATCTCATGTAGTTTGTACAAGTCCTGGAGTATTGTTCTTTGTATTAACAAAAACTTTAAATTTTAAAAGCAGTCTGAGTTCAAAGGCCATACAAAAAACGTGGCCATGGTTTGTAAGCCCTGGCCATAAAGAGAAACTCTGTGAGAAACCGCAGTTGGATACACGAAACCATGCTTGAGGGATAATTCTTAAAGGGAGAGTGAGTTCTAGAATAGACACCTTAACTGTGGTACTGTGGTTAGACTCATTCATATGCTCTCCTCACCCTACCCCTTCTGGAGACAGAATTTTGTCATGTACCTCAGGTTAGACCCAAACTTGTCATGTAGCCAAGTCTGGCTCACAGTACCTGATTCTCTTGCCACCAGCATGACTCTTGAGAAATGATTGTCATCTGCAAACCCAAATATTTATGCACAACTTGAATGCCGGATGTTCTATTTTTAGATTCATATGAGAATCAAACGACATTTCAAATAATTTTTTTTTTCCCCAACTCTATCATTCACGTGCAAGTGGGACTTCGGACATATCAGGATTTTGGTGAGATGGAAAGTTGAACTTGAATCTGGCTGGCTGCTCTGGGATCTACGGCTTAGCGGTTTCTTGGATTTCCCTCTGTCCCTTAGAAATGGGAGCTAACAGTAGGGAGCTTGTGCTGTCTGTGAGTGTTAGCAATTCGTTTCAAGAACCGCATGCTCTTCGTTATGTTTATATTCAGGTTCACTCTCCCCTGTGGATGCCCACCCAGTCTTCCCACCTGTGGTCATCCGTGGGAAGAACTGGTGTGTGTGTGTGTGTGTGTGTGTGTGTGTGTACACCCATTATTTGCTTCTCTTTTCTATTAGGCAGCACTGGCCATATCAGTATCACAGAAACCACAGGACTAGAAGAAGCCTGTAGCCTTCTTTATGCCAGAAACCATTATTAAAAGAAAGATAAAATTAGTAAAGACAGGTGTGGCGGAAGCTAGGTTTGAGGAGGGGGTGACCAGTAAGCAGACAGAGTTCTAGTTTTTATTGGGAAAAAATGGAAAATTACAAACATTCAATTTTCTTGGAAAACTGAATGGCTTGTCAGCCTACCCAGAGTATAAAGAGCAAGCTGGATTGCCTGTGGCTCACCTACCAGGACAAACGTCCCGACTTGTAACCAGCCACCCCATTTTCTTTGATGAACAGAGCTTTCTCTTAAGTAAACAGTTAAGACCTAATTGGATCATTGGTGTGGTGTCACTGTAATTAACGGACAGCCTGGAGTAGTTACATATACCTCAGCTGGAGCCACACCAAGTACTGCCGGGAAACTAGAGGGCTCTGTGGGATCCAGCCAATACCACCATTGTTCTTGGTGATGAAGAGAAACATCGGAGTGTCTCCAGTATAACCATATGTTGTGCAGCCATCAGAACAAAATCAACAGTGACTGACTAGTTATTAGCGCTTTGTTATTATGCTTAGCTAAGAGAGGATGAAAATGGCCTCCAGGAGGGTATGGGGTGTTCATATTGATCTTGTGTCTTGTTCATTGGCTCAGACTGGGATGCAGATACCAACTTGAGTTAGTTTAAACCTAACAAAGGAATTCCCTTAAGGACCCAGGGGAAAGGCAGGTGAACCTCTGGGGAGGAATCTGCTCAGGGTCCATAAGGGAAGCTGGCAGCTGGCAATCCTCTCCTATCTCTGCTTCTCTGACGACTAGCCCCATTTGTTTGGCCCTACCTGGAAGCTTCCTTGCCCACGTTCTAGTCCATGTGGGGGCTCCCCACAGTGTTTCCACATTGCACAAGTTGGGGTGTGAATAATCTCCAAAGCATAGGTCATAGCAAAATATGGGTCATCATTAGGAGACAAGAACTTCCCAGGAGCTAGCTGCTTTTTGTTATTTTTTGAGGCAATGTCTCATGTAGCCTAGGCTAGCCCCAAACTCACTATGAGGTAAAGGATGACCTTGAACTTCTGATTCTCTTGCTTCTACCTCCCAAGTGTTGTGATTATAGGTAAGCATAGCCATGCTCAGTTTGTTTGGTGCTGGGAATTAAAGCCAGGATTTCATGCATATTAGGCAGGTATGCTATCAGCTGATCCACAATCCCAGCCGGCTACTTTCAATTAATTGAAGTTTGTATGTATATATACGTATGTATGTATATATGTATGTATGTTTGTATGTATGTATGAAATCAGTTGATCATTTTCAGTGCTGAGTATCAAATCCAGACTTCTCACATATAAGGTAAGCACTCTGCCAGCAAGTTGATTTTCATGCTCCTGTTGCCGGTTTCAGATGAGAACTCCTGACAGTTTAATAACGGCTCTTTGGACTGGTCTTCAGGAGCCGATTGGAACACACGACTGTTTTTGCCCCACTTCAGCAGGTCTGAGTGACTCCCTAAGAGCCCTATTTTATCACTCATATTTGATGTCCTGTTCATCATTATCTCCATTCTGCAGATTGGGAAAATGAAGCCCAGAGAACTTTGGTTACTTAAAGTCACACACTTAGTCAACTGCTGAGCAGAATTCAGATTGGGGTTCCTCCTTAGCCTCAAAGCTCCCTTCCCACCGGCAAGCTTGTTTTGCTGCTGGAAGAATCCAAAGTCAGGTGCTTGGATGAGAAACCTGTGGAAGGATCGCAGCAGTTGGGATAGAGAGTAGACACAGTCTGTGCAAGATTGAGAGAACAAAGCCATGGTGCCATTTCTTGGCCCCCCCCCCCCCCCAATACCGGTCTCAGGATGACCGCTTCTCTTCTTCTTCTGGTCTCTACGGGCAGGAGACCTGTATTGACTTTATTATAATTTGGGGTTTGCAGCAGCTCCGGTCGAGTTGCATAGGGTATGGATGCTCCCTTCTACCCTGCCCATTGTTGGTCACCCCCAGCCACTTTGTGCTCTTCTGCCCTCAGGTACTGGGCCCAGTTAATTCTTCCTGCAATTACTATTCATGGTCAGCTAAGCAGAGCTAATGCAACAAACCGGCTTCCTTTGAAGGTCACGTTACAGGTCTCCAAGCTCCTGCCGAAAGGGTGCTTGTGAATGAGACATTCTCAACTATCCTAGGAATTTAATTTTCCTTTTTCTGAATTTTCCAGTCTACCTATTGAATTCTTTAATGTGATTCCCCAGGAAGCCTGATGAGATAGCCAACCAGACAAGAGCAGAGTCAAACTGTTGTTAGCATCTAAAGATGTTTCCTCCCTGACAGGACAGGGTGGGAGTACCCATCCCTGCTTGTCTGAGAGTGGCTGGAAAATTATACACATATTGTTTTGGGGGAAAGGCTGAATTCGGATGATTTCGAAACAATTTGCAACCATTTCAGGTAATTTCCTGGATAACAGAAGCAAGAAGAAACATTCTTTAAAAAAAGATTTAAAAAAGCCTATTTTTAGAACAGCAAAGGTGACCTCATAACACATGCATGATGCCAGTTTATAATATTTCAAATGGTCTGAAATGGTCAGAAAATTCACTTAGCTGCTTTGGAGAAATCCTGATGAGGCTAAAATGATGACACAGCCAGTCAGTTCCATCCTGGGAGAGAAGGTCAACACAGTAAGTCTACTGCTCAGCAGTTAAGATAGCCCGACGCAGTGCTGATTTATCTTATTTTCTTTCTTTTAATAGTTAAAATAGCATCAGTTTTAATTTATGGCACTTGAAGAAACAAATCTAGGAACAAGCTAACATCTGATTTTTTAAAACACTGTTGATTCATAGCAGACTTTGTTTACACTTTTTCCCTTCTTGGATTTTATCCTCTCTCTCTCTCGCTCTCGCTCTCTCGCTCTCTCCCTCTCCCTCTCTCTCCCCCTTTCTCTCTCTCTTCCTTCCTCCTCACTTTTAACACAGTGTCTCACTATGTCACCCAATCTGAATTCATGACTTTTCGGCCTCACCTTCCTGAGTGCTGGGATCACAAGGCGTGTGCAATCAGGCCTAGCTGTATACTTTCTTTTTAGGTCAACACTTTTGTTTTGTTTTGTTTTTTTTTCTCCTTATTTTGAAATTGTTACATAGCACTTTGGAACCAGCGAGTCTTATGCCCGTAAGATTTTGTTTCCCCTTTTGCTTTCTCTAGGGAGCTCTGGATCTGGTGACCTGTGGGCCTCCCTGGTACTGAGTCACCTACACAATTCCTACCTCTGGATTCAAGTTACCTTAGTCTATCTTGTTAAAATGTTTATTGATATCTGGAAGTTGCCATTCACTCCTCTCCACCCTAAAAAAATGAGGTGACATGCACAGACCCTGAGAAATGGTCAGACAAGTCTCTACGTGTCTGCCAGGGCTGGGTCTCCAATGCCATCAGCATCTCTGCTTCACAGACAAGGCCCTGATTCATTTCATCTCAGGCTCAGGATCCCACCCATTTGCTGGTCTTTCAGCATCCAGTGGGGAAGACCTGTATAAAGACCAAAGCTGGGATGCTAAGCCACCAAGGAGTTCCTTAGTAAGAGACCCAGGACACTCATGTTCCTAACTGTGGGAAAGTGACCCTGCTCTTCGTGAGCAGTTTTCCTAGTGTCCAGCTCTGAGGGGAGCATGTGAGATAGGCCCTACAGCTGGCAGTCGGGGTTTTCCACCCAGCTCAGTGAATAGGTCAGCCAGCCCAATGGTCCTGAGGTAAATAATGCTCAAACTTCTTCCTCCTTTCCTCCTTCCCTCTTCCTCTCTTCTCCCTCCACTCTCCCCTTCCTTCCCTCATCCTCTCTCCCTCCCACCTTTTCTTTACCTCTCTCTTTCCTCCTCTCTGCTTCTTTCCTTTCCCCTCCCCCCTTCTCCCCTTCATCCTCTTCACTCTTCTCCCTTTCCTTCCCCTCTTCCCCCCAATTCTCTTCTCCCCCCTTCCACCTTCCTCCTCCCCTCTCCCCTCTTTACTCACCCTTCCAGATCTCCCTGGAGGCACACACACCTCCATCTGACACCCAGAGATGGCATCCACCGGAAGATTACTGGCTAGGTAGCATCTGCTTCTTTGCCGGCTCCACTGCTGTTCTCACCTCCGGAGTGCAGGGAGCCAGGGAGTCCTAAAGGATTCTACTGTAAGAACTGCAGAGACCCACAGCTGCATCTTCAAGAAAAAGCAGAACTCTCTCTCTCTTCTAGAGATTGCTTAGCTAGTAAGATTCCTAAACAAACACTCGGAAAGTGGGAGGCTGTGCTACCCGATTGCGGCTTAAGATCTAAGCCTTCACACATCAAAGGCCCACAGCCTAGTTTTCCTGCAGACCGCCACAGATGCTTGGTCCCTGCCGTTGCCTGATCGGTTCTAGAAAAGAGAAAAAAACCGGCGGTCCCTGTCGTAAGGTTCTTCTCCAAAGGCGTTAGGACAACAGACATTTCCAACACGTCAAGTACAGGTGATTAAAGCAGGTCTATGCAAATCAGTTAATATCTGTAATTTCCCTTGTTCTCCAATGCTATTAGTTATTTCAAGGGTAAAAAAGGATGTTTTAGTTAATTTTTTTGAATCTTACTATGTACCCGTAGCTTAACTTAATGATTTGTATAAGTGATAGTAATTGCTAGGACTGCGGTCGAGTATTATTAGCTATGAAATGAACATGGTTATATGTTCAACAGAACTAGCAAGGGACAGAAATGCAGTTGTATCCAAGAGAAAATAATTACAGCAATAATCAGTGTAATTCATGATAATGGCTGAATTGAATTTCACACCATAGCTCCAAGCACTTACATTTAATGAATGTAGTTTGTGCTTGTTGACTAAAAAGGTTTTTAGCAGAAAATCGATAATGTAACTTCAGTGTTTCTAATTGCGTTTGCAATTATTTTTTTTTTTAAGTAGCGGTTCAATAAGGATTTTGTAGAGAAAATTGAGGTATGTGAGTACCGTGAATGCTGGTGTGTTAATTACTCTTCCTGTACATTAGTGCCGCAGTGCCTTAATATCTATTTATTACAACATATTGATTAAAATGGATTTGTATTCAATTTTAAGGCTAGCTAATGTAATGGACATTGAGACTTTTCTGGAAGCATTGGCTGGGATTACAACAAGTCACTGGTGTAATGAGGCTTTCTCCAAGAGGCGATTTCAGAGCCTACTGGACAAAGCCAGTGGTAGGGAGGACAGCAAATGAATGGGGAGGACCAGACTTGTACTGTATTCTACAGAAAGAGGCAGGGTCATGTAGCCCCAGACATAAGTGTGGTGAGGAGTCCCAGAGCCTTATTTGGGATGAATTGTTTGTGCTTTTTTTCAGAGTCTGAGGGCCCCAGGATCCCCTCAGGGCAAAGCTTCTTGGCAGAGGGCTTTCTTAGTTTGAAGAGGCTGAGAAAGCTTGTACTGCTTCAGCCTCTGGATTTTGGAGGAGACATGGTAGGCACCGCATTTGTGGTTCTCATTGGTGTAACGTGGACTAGCATCCTTTGCTTGACTGTGATTCATTTAAACATTATTATTCTCATGGGTTTCACTAGAGCTGTGTACAGGAGTAGAGGTGAGGGGTTCTTTAAGGAGTGTTTACACATCTGAAGGAAATTCTTCTCTCTTCTGAGCATTACCTGCCCATAGAGCCTTAGGGAGGGGTAGAGCCATGAGAGCTTCTCCCTGCCTCCAAGAGTGAATGATTTAATATTCCTAGACAAAACCAATTCTTGGGCTTCTGGTAGGGTGGCCATTTTTACTGTGTTAATCCTACTGATCCGTAAGCATGTGAGATCTTTGCATCTTCTGATATCTTCTTCAGTATCTTTCTTCAGACACATGAAGTTTTTAGTATACAAGTCTTGCACTTGCTTGCTTAGAGTTACCCCAATATAAAATATAATATTTTATATTATTTTAGATTACTATGAAAGGTGTTTTCCTGATTTCTTTTCTAGCCTGTTTATTGTTTGTATATTGGAAAGCTATTGATTTTTGTGAGTTAATCTTGTATCTAGCTACTTGCTGAAAGTGTTTATCAGCTATAGGAGTCCCCCAGTAGAATTTTTGGGGTCACTTATATATACTATCACATCATCTGCAAATAATGATCCGTTGACTTCTTTCTTTCCACTTTATATCCCTGTGATCTACTTCAGTTATCTTACTGTTAGAGCTTAAAGCACTACATTGAATAGCTATGGAGAGTGTGGACAACCTTGTCTTGTTCCTGATTTTAGTGGAATTTCTTTGAGTTTCTCTCCATATAATTTAACATTGAGGATTGCTGTAAGTTGCCTTGAGTATGTTTAGGGACATCATGTTTATCCCTAATGTCACCAAGACTTCTATGACGAAGGGGTGTTGGATCTTGTCAAAGGCCTTTTCTGTATCTAATGAAATGATCATGTGGTTTTTTTTCTTTCTTTCAGTTTGTTTATATGGTGGATTACATTTATTGATTTTGTATATTGAACCATCCCTGAATTTCTGGGATGAAGCCTACTTGATCATGATGGACAACCTTTTTGATGTGTTCTTGGATTTAGTTTTCAAGTATTTTATTGAGTATTTTTGCATCTATGTTCATAAAATAAATCAGTCTGTAATTGTCTTTCTTTGTTGCCTTTATGTGGTTTAGATATCAGGGTAACATTGATCTAAATATTTGCTATGTATTAACCTTAAATTCATTTAAATAAAAATAAATGATGTATTTTCAAAAACAAAACTAATCCTGGGCCTTACCTACCTTCTTTCCTCTTTGCTTGTGTGGTTCCTGCCACTATCATTCCCTTCTTTCCCTTAGAGGCCTTATTCTATGGTCTATCGGTTTGCTCTTGCAAGACACAGTGGGGGCTCATACACTAGATGGTGTGGATTAGCTCTGAGAAGCTGAAAGTCTCTCAGTGACCAGCCTTTGGGACACAAGCATTGGGCAGGATTTACAGCCTGCCGGTCCCTGGCGGGACTATTTCAAACCAAATTTAATTTTGAATTTATCCGGTACAGGGTGGGGGAGGATTGTGTGTGTGTGTGTGTGCAGAGATCAATATCTTGTTCTAGTGTTCTCCACCTTGTTTTTTTGAAGGAGGATCTTTTGAATTTTCTTTTCTTTTTTGTTTGTGTTTTGTTCTTTTGTTTTTTGAGACAGGGTTTCTTTGTGTAGCCCTGGCTGTTCTGAAACTGTAGACCAGGCTGGCCTCAAATTCAGAGCTCATCCTGACTCTGTCTCCCAAGTCCTGGGATTAAAGGCATTTGCCACCATGCCCAGAGGAGGCAGGATTTCTTAATGGATGCATAGGCCATTATTTCAGCTGGACCGTGCAGCCAGGAAGTGCCCCGGGCTTCCGGGTTTCAATTCTGTTCCTCCAGGGCTAAGATTTCAGTTAGGAGCTACCATGCCTGGTTTTTCTGTGGGTGCTGAGGATCCAAACTCAGGTCCTCATGTTTGGATGGCAAGAACATTCCATGCAGAGCCATGTCTCAGCAACCCAAAGATTTGAAGTCCCAACTCACACAGTACCGCAAAAGAGACTGTGAGAGGGGCTTCTAATGTTATCTCTAATCATAAACATATTCAGCACAGCCATGGGCAAGACATGTTGAGTGTCCGGGTCGCCAGGCTTTTAGGGAACTTCTTCCCTTCCAGTGACTGGCTGGGCTCCCATCACCACCAAAGAGGCTTTCTCAAGAATCCAGGACCCATCAGCCAGTTGCCTCTTCTGGCTTCCTGTGGCTATCAGACACAGGGCCACCAGCTGAGTACTTCCTGCTTGTGGTGTGTGCCAGGTGAACCATGTGGATTGTCTGCTTTTATATCTCTGTGAGTCAGTCAAGGATGCTCCCATTTTCCAGATGAGGACAGCAAGAGTCCGTGGGTTAAGTCACTGGTCTAGGTAGAGGCAGTTATAAGGTCAGTGGAAGAGGTGGAGTTAGTCCCTCTGCCTTTCTGTACATTTCACTGACCTCGGCATCTGTCCAGCACACATCACTGCCTACAATGGGGTCTAGCCATCTTCCCTCCTCCCTCCTCCCTCTTCCCTCCTCCCTCCTCCCTCCTCCCTTTACTGCTGATACGCTATTCCTAAATCACTGTTAAGGGAATGATTTATGTTAAGGTACAGGTGGCTCTGACTAGATTGTACCTCTCTTTTCATGTCAGGCATGGACTTTCGCAGGGCCTGGAGGTTGAGCTGTGATCTGGAGCCTGCTCAGGGCATTTCAATGTCCTGGGAACTTGTTGGTACTCACATGCTAGATCTTACCTGCTTCTCAGAGGGAAACAGGATGGAGAAGGGGACATGGCTGGTGGGTTGTCAGGATAGGTCCATGGGTGGGGAGAAGCATTTTCATCCCACTGGATGCTTACTGTGTTCTTTACTTCCTGAACTCAGTTTGACTGTCTGCACTGGGGATGTTAATGGTGGTCCTTGCGTGACTTGCCTCTGGCCTTTTGACAAGGCTGGGCTTGGTTGGCATGTCTCTTATTCTTTCTGCATTTTGGAAACTTTTGTGATCATTTGCTATTTGACACACAGGGTCTCACTATGTATGCAGCTGAGGTTGGCCTTGAACTTAGGGTGGTCCTCCTGCCTCAGCCTCCTCAGTGCTAGGGTTACAGGCATATACTATTTATTGTACCAGGCACTGCAATTTGGAAACTTTGAAGCATTTGAAAAGAGTAGAGAACCCCTGTAATTAAAAAGAGGGATAGAAGCTGCTGAAGAATGGAGCTTCTGACATTGGATTTCATCTAATCTGCAGGAAAACAGCTTCCAGAGGATAGCCCCTTCCTTTGCAGCCCCCCATGAGGAAATACCCAATCTTTTGATAGGCAGTCATTAATCTATGGATTAAAGAACCCATGCTTAGCTACCTCCCTTGATCCCTTTTGGCACATGGTATAAACAGAAGAATATGGCTCTATGGGGCCAACCAGGAGCCCAGGACTGGTGAAATGATCTCTCTGCTAGACTGGAATAGACAGACACCCTGACTGTTTGACCAACAAATGTATAGAAAATAGCGGCTGGTAAGTAGCAATTATGTAATAGTCTTGTCCAAAGAAAATGTGGACTGAAATTAAGATGATTTTCACAGGGAAACATTAAGGTATACAAAGAATTCCTAATAAGTAGAAATAAATAGTGCAGGGTCTGCGCCTTGGTTATTTGCAGTGGTTATGTGACCTGTCTCAGCGGCTGTTCAGGTGCATTTTCTGCGGGGCTCAGCGCGGCATTTTGCTCCTACAAAAACAACTAGATCCTTTCCAGCCAATGATTACTCGTAATTATGCTTTCCCCTGCTATTATTCTAATAGACCTGTCATGTTGCTGAGAGGACTCGCGTTTGGAATATACAACGGCTTTTATGGATGGACTGCAGGAACACTTAATATCGCCCTATTTTTGAATTATCAAGTTCTATCCTTTTGAAGTCTGTGTTAGTGGAACTCCTATTTATGAGATGTGCTGTGCTTAAAGGTTTGCTATTGATGAAGAGGTCCAACAGAGCCTTTATCGAAAGTACGGCAGCATTCTCCCCGAGAGATAAATAGCTGTGCTAAAAGGTAGGGTGTGTACCCAGGCTGCAAATTACTAGCCAAGTACCGCGTCCTAGGATACTTCAAAAATACCTTTATGCTTCTTGTTTGTTCTCCTTTCCATTGAGATGAATGACATTTCTGAAACACAGAGGGGTGAGGCGTGCTGGTCGTCACTGGTCATCAGCGTTAATTGCGTTGCAGGGGTGCATTTGTTCCGGCACAGGCGTCTGTCTGAAGACGCACATATGCTCGCAGGCACTGTGCTTGCCATTTCGGGAATTTGCTTGGCTTTATGTTCTGTTCACCAAAAGGTGGACCTGGCTGGATTCCAACACTTTTTGGAGGACAGAAGGGTGCATGCAAATGAATCAGCCACTTTGGCACCTGTTCTGGAGAATCTGAGTGAGGCTGGGGGCAGAGCAAGGGCCTGTAGCTTTCAGGCTGTACAGAGCGGGCCTCACTTCTGGTTTGGGAAAGATGGAAGAGGCAGCAGAAGAGATTTAGAATTCCGGGAATAGCCTGAGGCAAGAGGTGCTATCACCTAGGGTCTGGTTATCTGGGCTAGTTGGATGACCACCACCTTTTGTTGAAGTTCCTTTTAGCAACTCTACCAAATAGCTCATCTGTGGGCCCAGAGGTAGAGGCACTTGGGTCTAATGTAATTGGACAATGCAGGCCCTGTTTTGGCCCTAGGCATCTGTGGGGTATTGTGTGAAAGATCCATGGGGTTGCTGACACACACAGGAGTTTGGAGGGATTCATGCTGTGGTTCTCTTACATCGCGGAGAAATGCATTTTGGGGCATGCAAGCTTCCAGCTGGTATCCTGGAAGCAGACATCACTCCCTTGGCAGCCGACATGGAAAACACAGAGGCAGGCCCAGGGAACAGCTTTGGACCATGTGGCAGGAATTTCCCATCGATTCCCCTAAGCAGGCAGGCTATTGCTCCAGCGCTCGCCGACTGTTTTTCATTTAGAACCTTCATGCATCAGAAGCTTGCCTACACACTCCCTGTCTAATTCATCTTCACCCATATATTTTACCATTACGGATAGCCTTCCCCTTAAGCTTGTCTATTTACTAGCTGGTGTGACAGATGACAGCAACGCCGAGCCATGCTAGATGGCATTTGTGTGGCTCCGGTGCCAGAAGCATTCTAAGCCCGGGTGTTGCATATTTATTGATCTCCATATTCCCAATAATCTGATGCCCGTCACATTTGACAACACTATGTGGCGGGGTCAGCTAGATGGGGCTAATGAAACTCTTTCCAAGATGGATGTTGTTTTCCACAACATTACCCTTGCAAATAGCTGTCAGTGGGGGTATTTCACCGTTAGGCCAGGCATTTGAGAACCTTCGTTGTTGTTGTTGTTGTTGTTGTTAATAGCTGACGTTAACATTAAACAAAACCTGAAGCTATTAGATTTTAGGATTTGTATATGAGAGAAAAACATGGACGGCTTGGCATCTTTCCAAATGAAAATCTTATTAACAGAGTCGGTGCTTGTGGCAAAGTCCTCAGTAATTGGAGATTGGCTTGGCTGTCTAAAATGTTTGACAGATTAGCCTGAGATGATATGAAAAAACCAAATGGGAAATGGTAAAGTCTAGAGGATTAAACGGGTGAGCAGAAGGGCTTGCTGCAGACCACAGGTATGAAGTACTTCCCATTTCTTAGCTTTTAGCTGCTCATGGGCTGCTAGCACCAAATACATTGAACTTTAAGTAAAGCCTTGAAAAGAAATCCTCGCAAATATATAACGCAGAGGATTTGGAAAGAGCCCCCCCCCCCCCATGAAGAAGAGCTGAGCATGAGTTAACATCACACAAGTGCATCTGGGCACTGATGAGGGTGTTAGGGGTGGATCTCTACCCCTGCCCATTTGAAAGTCCCACAGAGGGCCAGTTAAAGACTCTGCACTGTAAGTCTACTGTTTCCATGGGGAGTGTGTGTGTGTGTGTGTGTTTCTGCACATGGGTGTGCAAGTATGTATGTGTACAAATGCACGGGGAGGTCAGAGGTCAGTGTCAAGTGTCCTTTATCGCTCTGTATCTTCCCCCCTTGCGATGGGGTCTCTCACTAAAGTCAACGCTCACCAATTTGTTACACTGACTGGCTAGTGAGCTCAGTGACCCGTATGTTTCCATCCCCTACCACCCAAGTGCCAGGATCACAGATGTGCTCAGCCATAGCCTGCTTTTTACAGGAATGCTGGGGATTTGAACTCAAGTCCTCATGCTTGCCGGCAGGTACTTCACCATGTGTGCCTGACTCTGAGCATGCTTTCTAATGAGGGTTTTCTGAGTAGATTCAAGCTGGTTATTTAATCAGCCAAAATTCGTGGGTGGTTCTAAGTTCCTGTTCTGAGAACCTCGCTGCCTACCTTGAAGCATTTTGAGTTCTTTAGAGAAAGCCTCTTTATTTTAGTTTACAAAAGCAGGTATATTGAGTGGGCTCCTGGGGAAGATACAAGCAAGAATCTACGGTGGAATTAATGATCCTCAACTACCACTTCATTCCATGCTCCCTCAATGATAATTTCATTTCTCCAGGGCAAGCATTTGGGGGCATTGGCTCACCTCGCTGCATATACTCCCAGCTTGCTTGCTTTGTCAGGTTGAGGGAAGGATACCAGAAAGGAGCTAACTTTTGTGCCTTTTTCTTTTGTGGGTGTCAGCCTTTCTGTCTCTCATGTCCCTTTCCACTGTGTGAGGTAAATGGCATCGTTGAGCCCGTGAGCAGTGAAGGTCGGTGCTGGATGGAAGCTCATGTTCTTTTCAGATAGGAAACTGCCTTCTCCTTGCTGCCCCTCCTATCCGCATGGAGCAGGAATACTTTTGAGAAAGTACGTTCTCTGCCTTATAAATACATACAAGGGATAAGGAAGATGAAATCAGACAAAGACAAAAAGCCAACTTCACATGAGGCTGCCTACAATTTAAGAGTCAAAATTCTCATTAAAGAAAAACACCATCAGAGAGGATCATGTAAGAGATGAGAGTTAAAGCCACCCTGGGTAGTTTTAATTTAGGTAGGAGCAAATTACATGGATAGTAGTTGCTATAGTAACTGCTAGACAATATGGCATTTATGTTGCTATTGAGATGTCTTATACTTCACCAAAATAAGAGTGGAAAGGGGTCTTTAGGAACATGCAGATACCACCCAAAACAGACGATTCTCATAAACATTTTCCTTCTTCTGTTTTAGCGTTTATTTAGAGTAGAATGAGTACCTACAATTATGCGCAGCCCGTGAGCTTTTGCTGTTGCTAGAAATTTCTCCAAAACAAGATGTTCAATTCAATGCCCAATCCCCCTGGCATCTCTGAAGGCACCCTGCCTGCCAATTTGGCTGGCTTAGGAGAGGAGAATTCTGTTGTTCCCTTGTGGTATGGTGGAGCTATTGAATCAAACCCCAATGATCAAGAAAGCTAAAGAATTCAGGGCAGGAAAAATGCTGTGATTTTTATGTTCTTTTCAGAGTTTTTGATAATTAGCATAATTTTGAAAAACACTTGAGATCCTTTCTGGAGACAAGATGTTGTCTTGGGTCAGTTCTGCAATGCCAGTGTGGGAGACTGGAGCTGGTAGCAATGGGGGATGACGAGAAGGGGAGCTGCCATTTTGCCTTGAGACTACTGTGGACTGACTGATTTCTCAGGCCCTAATGTGGGTGTGAGACTTGGCAGCAAACTCCTTAGGGAAGACACCTAATAACAGTTCTTGTCACTTGTTACAGCTCCAGGATACCAATCCCAAAGTGGTTTGGGCAAATTCAGTTTGCATCTAGTTCTTCTATATTATTAGGATGAAACAAGCTGATATTAATTTATTTAAATTGTACTCGTCAATCAGGCCTCCTGCCATTTGGGACAGAAAGGAGAATTATTAAGAAGGGAAAGTGCGGAGGTGCTGATGTCATCCTAATGATGTCATCCTAAGTGATGGCCCCTGAAAATGAAGCTGGGATGTGCCTTGCTTCTGCACATGTTCTTGACTTTTCTCTCTTAGCAGAATCATGTGCAGTTTGTTCTCTATAAGATTACATGGGACAGTGGGGTGGGTATTGTTTTCAGTACTAGCGAATCCAAGGTCTAGTCCCAGGCTCTGCCATGTCCTAGGACTGGGGTCAAAGGGAACCATTCCAGTAATACTTGTAAAATGCCCTTTGGATGTTCACTTGGTCAGCTGTGACTGATGTGATCCAACTCCCCCCCCCCCCATTAGTATAACAAATAACCCAAACTAATCAGTTATAAGAAGAGAAGGTTTATTTGGATCACAGTTTTGAGGTTCTAGTCTGGGATCACTTGATTCTGCTGTGTTTGAGCCTGTGGCAGGGCAGCATAGTGAGATGGGGGAGGGCAGAGGGAGGTGGAGAAGGAAAGAGGGATCAGGAGAGGGAGGGGGGATTCAGGAAATTTGCAATCCTTTTCAAGGGCACATGTTCAATTCCTGAAAGACCTTCCCCCATTCCGTATCCCTTAATACTTCCATCTTTCCCCAATAGCAACAAGCTGGGAGTAAGCCTTTAACATGTGGGCCTTTGGAAGACCCTTCTCTGCATTATGGCAAAACTATATAAAACACAGTGCTGAAATACTCGGGCCCCGTGTCTGGGCTTTAAAGCCCAGCTCTTAACAGCTGATCTTTTCCCCATTTCCTACTTTGGTTGGTCTTGGCTGTCAGCTGGTCATGTGATTTCTTTAGCCTTAGTTTTCTTGTCTGTATAATGGCACCATTGATCCTGTCAACCTCAGAGGGCCCTGTCACTGCCCCTCATTCTGTGACCGCATGGCATATGCTTTTATAGAATGCTAACTACTGTGTCTTTCTTTATGGGGAATCTACAGAGATGTCTCCAGTCTTCACAGTCAAATGCAAATTCCTCTTCCTTCCCTGAATTTGAAGAGTTGCTCAAATGAGAAGCCAATTTGAAACCAATGTGGCTTGGCTTGTAGGACTGGCAGAAGCAGAACTCATTAGTTTGAGTTCTTTGCCTTGAGACTGAAAATTGGTTTCAATTCTTATTTCATAAATGAAACAATTGAATTTCTCCTCAGAGCTCAAGTGACCAATGCCATCTCCTGACCTCCAGTAATTTGGAAGCCTCTACTTGCTCTGAGTTTATGCTTCCAGAGAGTTCTAAATAAGGGGCAGTTCCAGGCCATTCGGATGGTCCATTGGGGTGCTTGCTGCCCTATCTGGCCACTTGAGTTCAGTCTTTGGAATCTATATGCTGGAAGCAGAGGACTGACTTCTGCAAATTGTCCTCTGACCACAGATGGGTGTTGTGGCACATGTGTGCCTGCCAACACACACACACACACACACACACACACACACACACACACACACACACACACACACACACACACACACACTGATGATAACGATAATAATAACAACAGTAATAGTAAATTTAAAAAGAAGCATTTCTAAGAAAGAACATTTAACTGTATGCTAGCAGGTCTCCATCCAGTTCCTGACCACTCAGTCACTGTATTCCACAAGAAGCTGGTGGTGGGCCAAGAACCTACAACAGCCTGGGAGAGGGCCAAAAGGTAGAACACTGGGGTAGAGCAGCATATATCACCTGACTCAGTTCCAATCTATCCCCTAGTTCTGTGCCCGAGATGCCCCAGTGTCCTACCCCTGTAAAACACATTAGACCATAAAGCAAGCAAGTAGGAACCAATAATTTTTTTTAGGTCTAGACCTAGAAATTCTTTGGAACAATATGTCAAAATGGTTATCTCATCTGTTGAAATTGCCTGGAAAAAGCTGAGAATTTCCCTGGGTATTTATGAGATTTGTAGGTAATGGCCAGCTTTCTACATGTGAGCGGAACTCCACGAGTGCCTTCTGAATGTATAGGCAGCCTGGCACATTTATTCTCACAGACGGTAATTATTACAGTCTCTCCACCCCCCCCCCCCGAAATGAGTCTTTTGTTTTATGTTTTCAGTGAGAACTTGTGAAATATTAAGATATTTTACTGCCTTAATGCTCTGAATTGTTTGCCTCTCCATATTGCAATCTAAAACTCATTAACAGCTGAACAATTTAATCAGAATGAATCAAGTTGTGGAACTGTGCAGGGGCAGGTTCACGGATCCATAAAGCACGGCTGAAACTTTTCGGAACAGCTCCATAAAACTTGGAAGGCAGCAAGAAGGAGGTGATTATCCTGAACAGTGCCAGAGTGCACAGAACCTGGAGCCATGAACTTGGAAAATGTTCTTCCTCACTCAGCACATTTGCTGAGCTTGCTTTTAATTCATGGGATGGGCTCGTGATTACAGGGATTTAATCAGGCAATCCTTCCAAGGGTTTTCTCTTTACAATGGGCATGACTAAGAAAGCAAACTGAAAGTGAATATATCAGGCCTGACTTTCATTCCATGAGTGGTTGGCCTTCTGATAAAATTATATGCCCTCCTCCTCGTGGTTGCTAGGAGATCTCAATTTTGAGATCTTTTAATTTAATTTAATTTAGTTGGTGCATGCATGCATATGTGTGTGTGTGTGTGTGTGTGTGTGTGTGTGTGTGTGTGTGTGTGTGTTGTATCTGTGTGCCCTTGCAGGTGTGTCTACATGTACATGTATGTGCAGTGTGTGTGGAGGTCAGAGAACAACATCAAGTATCTTCTTCAATAGCTTTCTATCTTTTTTTTCTTTTCAAGACAATGTCTCGTATTGAACCTGGGGTTCACCAACTCAGCTAGGCCAGCTGACTAGTGAGCCCCAGGCCCTTGTCTCCCATTCTCAAGTGCTGGGATTATAGACACGTGCTCCTGCACCCAGCTTTCCCGAGAGTGCTGGACTTGGGTGATCATGGTTGCACAGAAAACACTTTATTAACTGAACCACGTCCCCAGCCCTTCATTGTAAAGGATGTTATTTATACCAGAATTCTCTGCAGAGAAAACTAAGTGTGTGTTTTGTGGAAATGGATTTTAATTGCACTCACGTGAAACACTCCAAAGTATCTGACAGAGCTCATGGTATCATACACTTGAATTCAAGGTCATCATAATGTAATCAACTCTACCCAGAATACCAAGGATTGTTCCTGTGTTAATGCAAAAACCCTCATGTCCTGGGAGCCTGTCAGTTTACAGGCTAATGGGGATGGTTGCCTGAGATAAGTCCCAGATCTGGTCCTGATGCTGGAAATTACTCTCTCTTCCAGTGTAAGAATTTTGCCTACAACTTTTGAAGCAGATGGTTGTCCAGAATTATTATGGGTTTTGTTTCTAATTTTGACTCTGTTTTCTGAGAGTGAGTTGAAGCATCTATTTCGACTTCTAACATAAGCCTGGGTATCAGAGCTTTCCCCATCTCAATGACCAAGTGAGACTTATAAAATTTACAGTCACAATTTTAATATCATAAATCCAAGCTGAACTCTATTCCAGCACCATTGTTGTTTTTTAATTTGCACAGTAAAGCACCATTTCTTTTCTGCACAGTGGAGGCTGTCCATGTCGTCAAGTTCTACAGTCTTGTCTCTTTGCTCTTTTGCATAGTTAATTAAGCATTAGCCATCAGGATTGGATTTCTGTAGAGAAAGGGACTTCCCAACATCCTTTGATACCCTGATATTTTCAGTGTTCAGTGCGACAAATCTTAGCTCCCCCACTTCTGTTCTGTGCCACTCAAGTCCAAAGCTGTTCTGTCTTGCCTCAGTTGCTCATCAGCCTCTGTGGTTACCATAGTTACAGCTCACGATGGGTAAGTTCCTCAGTGCTTGACAAAGGCACTGCGGGCTGTGCCAGCTGGTGGAGGTACCTTTGCTCCTGACCTTGGCTGGTTCTGTCATGGGAACCAACTCTTGATCCCTAATTTTCAGGGTACCTTGTGGTCCATGGCTTATGAGGAATCACTAGAGAAAGACAGGAAGTTCTTTATGGATTATCAATGGGTTTGTGAAACATCTCAAGTCAAACTCACATTGTTTATTATGTGACATTTGCATGTGGAGTGTTTTCTTACTTGAGACTCTGGTCTACCTAGATTTACTCTTGATACTTTTGCTAACTGTCCTATGTTGAATTAATCAAGACTTGTGTGCCCTTAATGGTCACTCTCCCATTTTAACATGAATACTTATATTAACAAAGAACATTTCTTGGTTTCTTTACCCTTCCTCTAAATCCTAGGAAGTTCTTAGAACACTACATATCAGCCTTAGCAATATGAAACATTTCGGTAATGGTATTCTATCTACCCCTGTCATCATTACCACTATTACTGTTGCTGTTATAATCATGATAGAATATTTTGCAGTAAATTCCAGACATCATGTCTTTCTGTGTTCCTCCCTTCCATATAACCCTATGTTATTATCATAGTAAACAGAATTAAATAACAATAACAATATTCTATCTCTCCAGACTTAAATTTCTCTGGTTGTCATAAAAATCTCTTTTACATGGTGTGTTTGAGTAACTAGCCAAAATAAGGTTCACATCCCACATTTAATATTCCCTCCCTCCCTCTCTCTTTCTCTCTCTCTCTCTCTCTCTCACTCTCTCTCTCTCTCTCTCTCTCTCTCTCTCACACACACACACACACACACACAGAGAGAGAGAGACAGACACACAGACAGACACACAGACAGACAGACACACACATTTTGAGACAATGTCTCATTTAACTTGCCTCAAACTCACTATATAGCCGACCCATTTGAACCTTGGATCCTCCTGCCTTCATCTCCTAAGGGCACCACTGTTCCATCCCAAAACATCATTTATATTTTGAAGGAAATGTAAGCTGTGTAATGGTCTGAATTTTGCTAGCTGCTTCTAATCAGTGTTCTATAGATTAACCTTCTGTTCCCTACAATAAATCAGTGCATGGCTCCAGTAACTATTTTAGTTTTAATTGGCTTCAATGACTATTTTTAGAGTGGGAAGATTTAAGTGTAGTTGATGGGACATTAAGTATTACCTAATATTTCTATGTACCGATCACTCCATTCTTGTCTAGAACTTCTTCCTGCTGGGGTTTGAATGAGTCCCAGGTGTTGCCAATACGATAGTATTGAGAGGTGATCGAGCTTTAAAGAGATTATTAGGTTCTGAAGTCTCTTCCCTCATCAGTGGGGTTAATATTTTTCTATGAAAGGCTTTACAAAGTGTGAGGTTCAGTTGTTCTTCTACCTGCTGTGGAAGACAGAGTACCCCTTCTGGAGGTGGTATCTTGGAAGCAGAGAGTAGTCTCCCCTAGTCACTGAAACTGATGATGCCTTGATCTTGGGTCCATAGCCTCTGGAACTGTAAAAACAGGGATTCCTGTTCTTTATAAATTTCCTACTCTCATTGTGGAACACTCAACCCTAAATGAGATGTCTTTATCAAACCCCTCCCCTCAGGGCTCAGGGAGCTATACTGAAGAGGAGGTGGTAAAGCCAGAGAAGATGGATGACTCCTAGGAAACTGTCTTCCAACACAACCGGAAGGATGCACAAATGAACTCACAGAGACCATCGCAGCTTGCCTGGGTCCTGCTCAACTTCAATCCAGACAGGTCCCAGTGCTGAGACCAGGAAGTAGACAGAATCTTTCATCTCTAAGTGAGAAGCCATCTCCAATAACATCCGTTTGCAAAGGAAAATTAGTTTTCTCCAGCGGAGCCTAACTAGATGTGCTAACCATACTTCAAGGTAGTCCCCGTGCCCAGTAGTAGATAGCCAACACAAAACAAACTCAATGGTATTTGTGTAGATTTATTTTGGTCTCATATTGCTTTGTTTGGGCTTTTTTACCCCCTTATTGGTCTTTAACTAGTATATTATGGTTTCTGATTTTGTGTTTTATGAGTGTGTGTGTGTGTGTGTGTGTGTGTGTGTGTGTGTGTGTGTGTGTGTGTATGTGTTGTGTTTTCTTTTGGTATTTGAGACAGGGTCTCTCTCTATAGTTCTAGCTCACTATGTAGATCAGACAGACCTTGAACTCATAAAAACCTGCTTCCTTCTGCCTTCTGAGCTGTGGTTAAAGGCAAGATCTACCTTGACTGGATGTTTTGTTTTGTTTTTTAAATTCTAGCTTGTTTGAATTTTTTTTTTTTTTTTTTTTTTGCTTATCTTCTGTTTTCTAGAGAGAGAGATAAAGAGTGTGGTCTTGGGAGGGTGGAGAGAGGTTGGGAGGATCTGGGGAAGGGGAAACCCTGAGCATAATATAGTATATACATTTTTTCAATTAAAATATTTAAAAATAAATAACTTACTTACTCTGAGATAATCTCACATCAGCCAGCAATACCATTGGGTAGAGAGATACAAAGATGGGCCCTGTTGAAAGTCTGTCCCTGTCTCTATTGACTTCCCTTTGCTCTTTACAGGTATATAAGCATAGTTTAGGGTTTTGCCTTTGGGTGGCTGGTTCATTGCATCTAGTGTGATGCCTTCAAGGTCTTCAAGGTTGATCCATTTTTGCTGCTTGGGACAGGGTTTAATATGTAGTCCTGGCCAGCCTTGAACTCACTATGTAGACCAGGCTGCCTTTGAATTCACAGAGATCTGGCTGCCTCTGCATCCCAAGTTCTGGGATTAAAGATGTGTGCTACCACCCCACACCGATTTCCTTAAAATTTTAAGAACGAATGCTATCCTGTTGTATGTCTGTGCCATCTTTTAACTGTTTGTTGATAGATGCTCAGGCTGCTTCTACTGTCTGAGATTGTCAATGGGAATGGTGCTGCTATAACCAGGGATTCGTTAATTAGTGATTTCATCATTCATTGGTGATATTTGTCTAGTTCTGTTATTTTCTTATGAGTTACTAAAT
Organism: Uromys caudimaculatus; assembly: GCA_028551405.1. NCBI lineage: Eukaryota > Metazoa > Chordata > Mammalia > Rodentia > Muridae > Uromys > Uromys caudimaculatus. Next base: position 66,022,221 of record CM052703.1, on the reverse strand, counting down.
GATGATTTTCTATAATCTTTTCTTTATAATTTTTCAGGATAATAAGTTGATGTCACTGACTGTGCACTATGACAGCTCTTTAGCTATAAGACAGCCATGCCACTGACTCTGCTATGTTTAGAATCTATGGTTATGTACTTACTACAGATATGGAGCTCTGGCATCTGTGTGCTTGGGGTCTTCATTGCTTGGAGGACTGGGGGAGGACTTCTCCCAGGTCTCTTATCAGTAGACATTACCTGATTTTTGCTTCCTGATGTGAGAATTTTCTAGTCTCATTTTTCTGGAGTGGTATAGGCTTTGAAGGGGACCACTCTATTAGGCTGTGTCTCAGATGGAGATTCTTTTTCCATGTGTGTCAAAGGCTCAACTCATGTTCTGATACATATTCTGCCCCTCAGCCCCGACCTTGGAGGCTGTGTGTGGATCCCATATCATGTTTGGCCTTGAGTGATGCTCTTCTGTGTTTTCCAGTCAGGCTCTGAGTTCTCTCTTCACCCCTGGTACCCAGAGGCCTCCCTTTCCTACTTCCAATGCTAACTCAATGAATGCTAATTCATTTTGAGTGTTATAGCTTACTCAGCATCTCCATGTATAAGGAGAGGAACAGATTCTCCAGGAGCTGAGGTCTTTCCGTTCCTTGAAAGAAGTGAGATCCATGTTTGCAATAATTAGACCAAAAGAACAAGGTGGGGGGGGGGGGATTGAGAGTGAGCATTTGTTATGCAATAGTCTCTTTTAAAGAGGGAGTTTGGAGGGTTCAAACTAGAACTTTACCTTTCACCCAAATTGAGTAAGTCCATATTAGAAAGTGCTGCCTGTCCTGCATGTGAGTGTTCTGGGCTGTGCTCATATGTGTATTGTAGGCAGAAGGAGAGAAAAGCCAGTCACTAAATGACCCTACTGGCCTCCTCTCAAAGTTCAGCCACCAGACACACCACACCACACAAGCAAGCTGTTTGTGACTGGCCTCTGGGAGGAAAAGGTCACAAAAAGGAAAGAAGCACAGATAGGCCTAATGGGATAATTAGGAAAAACCACTTAATTTTCTTTCATATGCCTAGTAGTGCTATCAACAAGGCATGCAGTGCCTTCTGCTCATTTCTAATAGAACACAGAGTTGACCTTTCCTCTTCTGAAGGGGTGGGCCTGTGGTTCACTCTTCTAAAGCCCTGGTATTTCTAAATTAGAGGCTATGGTTTTGTGTTGGAAATAGCGTTAGACTGAATTAGTCTGAATGGTGGAGAACAGAATCTAATGTTGGGGTTCTCTGTGTCTCAAGATACCTCAGCCACCCCTTGACCCTTTGCATAGTCAGAGAACAGGCAGTGTGTGTCTCTTACTGCTGTCTGCCAGCATGTGCTCTGCCAGTGTGGAGTGGAAATCCTAAAGATAAAGATGGAGATGTGGAGGTCACTTGATTTGCGGGGACCTCCAATTGTCCTTTATCCTGATTTATGTCATTCTTACGTCCCAAACATGCAGGACCAAATGGAAACTACATTTTCTAAGCAGAAGTCTGTCACACCATTCTCTTGCGTCACACCCTTTGGCAAGTGCCCCCAATAGCCAAATCTAATCTCTTCATCCAGCACACATGACTAGCTACCTCAGATGCCCTCTGCTCTTCTAGTGGTTACATCCTCCGTCTGTAGCTTCTTCTTGGGTTTGCAGTCCCTTCTTCCTCAGAGATCACAAGTCTCTGACACATGGGGCCAAAGACCACTGTGTTGAGCCTCTGGGCTCCATTGTGTGGTTTTGTTGAGCTTTTCTAGCTGCATTTGGCCTCAGGCTGGGTTTGAACCTTGTTGCTTCCTTGCTGTGATGATTGACTTGACGGGGTACCCAGATATTTGGCTCCATGTTATTTCTGAGTGTATCCCACGATGTTTCTGGATAAAATTAGCATTTGCTTTGGGCCCAGTGAAGCAGATGGACCTCCCCACTGTGAATTGACATCATCTAATCCATTGAGATCCTGTTGAGAACACAAAATGTCCCTCTTGCCTGATATTGTCATCTCCTAGTCTCACACTGGATTTACTCTGCCAGCACCCTGGTTCTTCGGCTTTTGGGCTTGAATTGAGTCATATTGCTGTCTGTCCTGAACCTCTAACTTGCAAATGGCTGGTTGTGGCACTTCCCAGCCTTCTTTATGAGCTGATCCTCATGTTAGACTCCCTTTATATATACTACTGCCTCAGTTTCTCTGTATGAACTTAATAATACATCTGATTGCAAAATGCATCCATCCCTCTCATGACGTACTGCCCTGGCTCTACGAGTGTGTTCTCCCTATCTCTATCTCTGAGAATTTGCCAAACTGCACTGCTAATGTCATCCAGTTCCTGCTGCACGTCTGAGGAGGCACCTTGCCTGGGATGAGGAAAACAATGGCAGCAAGATGAATAAAAGGTGTTCGTCGACGGGTCTCCTCTATTTGGGACAGCTGGATCAGAGGGCGCGGTGGCGGGTCCCACCCTGACATCAGACTGCCCATGGCCACACTTTGGTTTCCACCATTCCTGAAGGCTGCCTGGGCTGGTTTCCCAGACTAAAAGGATCAGAGGGCAGAACCATTTAGTGTTCCTGCAGGAGCACTGTTGCCATGGGAAGATGCTGAGTGAGTAGGTGAGTGGATAAGCCCGTGGGATAATGAAGTGACCAAGAAAAACCACTGCTGTGATGGACAAAGCCATCAGAGGGAATATCTGGAGATGAATATCCTGGGACCTGAAAGAACACAGAGAGCAAAGCAGGGTTACTCCAAGCTGAGGAAAGAGCTGAGCTGAGTCATGCATGTAAGAGAGACCTGGGGGCTTCAGTGAAGAGAGGAATGAAGAGAATTTGCTGTACTGTGACCTCAGGCATAGCTGCCCATCTGGCTTCCCATTCCTCTCTGTTCAGCCATTGGCGTCCCCAGCCAGTCATCCATACACCCATCGCCCACCAGCTCATCTGTGTTTATATCATCCAAATACCCACCCACCTACCCATTATCTATCCACCCCTCTCTCCTCTCCCTTCCCTTCTCAGAACAGCAGGGATAAGAAACTCAAATATGGCAGACCTTGTTTTTTACCTCCATGGAACGTGGCATGCATATCAATTACTTGACTTATTGCTGTGGCAAAACACCTAGCAAAAACAACTTAGGAAACAAAAAGTCTAGTTTGGCTCACAGTTTTAGGGACTACAGTCTCTTACCGTGGAGAAGGCCTGGTAACAGGAACAGAAGGCAGCTGGTTACATTGTGTGCCCAGTCAGGAAGCAGTGAAGTGAATGCTCAACTCCTGGGACTCGAGCCATGGAATGGCACCACTCACATCTGGGATGCCTCTTCCCACTTGCTTACTGTGATCTAGATGATCTCTCACAGATATGCTTAAGGATTTATTTTCTCTGGTGATTCTAAATGCTGTCAGGTCATCAGTCCAAATGAACCATCACAGTGTATAATGGGAAAAACACCACACAAGCTTCGGTACAATAGGATAACGACTCAGAGATACACAGTACAGTCCTCCATGCTGTGAGTGACATTTAAATTTGCCTGGAGCCTGTAAAGGCTCTTTAGAGGAGAAGAAGCAGCTTCTAAGAAGAAGCATTCAGTGCCTTGAGCTTCATGTTCTTCCTCACCTGTGGGAGAAGGGCATGGGGCCAAATGTCATCTACTGAAAAGCATTCTGTCACTTCATAAATGGTGGGTCCAGATTTTATACTGGGCTCTTATAAACTGTGGAGGGCTGGGTGGGAGACAGATAGTTCAACACTGGGCAGGGCTTGGGCAACCCACTTTAGAGAGGCTCCTAGACCTTGTCCCAGAACTGATCATTGCTCCTGAAGAGCTGGTGGAAAACCTTCACCATCATACTCCTTCCCAGGACAAGGGTAAAGAGACTTTCCAGCCTTGTCCGGGGCCCTCATTGTCTATATTGCAACAGGAGGAGCCTTGTGAATTTAATAGCCTCCATTCAGAGTGATTCAAACCTTGAAATTTAATTATTTTAATGTTAAGTGTTTTATGTGCAGCTATGGAGCGCTGACCATTCATTGGAAGCTCTGGGCAGCTAAACCCACCTACCTCCACCTTAGTGGGAAGGAAAACTGAATATATTTAAAGGAAATTTCCCCCAAAGTAATTGCCTTTCATGAAAGGACTGAATTTATAAAGCCGGCGGCTGCGGATGAGAGCTACCTTATTTGGCGTGGTTCTCATTAATCCTAGGTCTCCGGGAGGAGTGATGTGAAAGGTTCAGACTCTAAGTGACAGGTGTTTATGGCTCACAATTGCATTAAACAGGCTCTTAAATATGGGTTAAAGGCCTCCATGAAATATAGAATATACCTTAAAAAATGGCCGAAATTTTTGCCATTTTGGACCTTGCATCACTTACAGAATTAGCATCGCTTTTGGTTAATCAACTGCCGGCGTAAATTGCTGTGGTCTGAATCGCTTTTAAGCACCAGCAAGCGCAGTTTGCTTTGGCCTGTTGCTTTTTTCCCCCTCCTTCTTTTCTTTCTTTCTTTTTTTTTCTTCCCCTGGGCCTTCCAAAGGCCTTCAGCTGATGGAGAGCTTTTAATTTCACATTTTGGCCCCCACCACAGGTGATCAACAAAGGTTTCCCCACTGCTCTGGCTGGGGTCATCCGGCCTCCCGTCAATCCCACTCCCGTAATTACACCCAAAAGGTGCCTGCAATCCGCAGCTAATTTGCGGCCTCTGTTTAGCAGAATTTAATAGCAGGTATTACTGCTGCCTCGGTAATTAAGGACCTTTGTCAATAAGACGGAATGGATGGCCACACTTGGTTGTAATCAGTGGGCTCTCGAGAGCCGGAGGAGTGAAAAAAGGAGAGAAGCAATCCATTTTGTGAATAACACCGCCTTCCGTGGCCTCCTCCCCCTCCAGCTCGGGGGATGGAATAATAATTCCCCAGGCAACGAAAGTACAGGAATAAAAGTACTTACCCTCCAGCCGGTGATTTTTTTTTTGACTTTTTATTTACTCTACTGAGCTTTCTTATTTGCTCCAGGCTGCATTTGATGAAGTATTGTTTAAACAGCACGGAGCAAAATGAATGAAGGGCAGTAGGGAGAGGAGGCGGGATTTTAACCAGGTGGCCAGGGAGGCACCCTTCTTGAAGGTGGATGGCCGCTCCCTGGCGTGATGCTTATCAATTATATTTCCCAGGGATTTAAAAAAAAAAAGAAAAAAGAAAAAAAAAAAAACCCTACAAAACCAAGTGGCTTCGTGAAGAGGTGGAGGGTGTCATTTTGCGCCTTCTTTGAACACAGCCATTCAGCTCTAAATGGGTCGCCTGTAACAAGCGAGAAGTGAACTTGGGAGCGCTGTCACCCTCGGGCCTCCTCCCTAATGTACCAATGAATGGCCTGGGGAGGGGACAGGCACGGAGGGGAGGGGGCAGGGGCTGGCGGCCACAATTCAAAGACATCGCCAAGGTGTGTGCCCCTCGCAGTAATTGGAGAGGAAGCTGCCTTCTCTCGCCGATTTCTGGCCTTTTTACTGGTTTTAACAAGCATGATGCTTTTAATAGTGCTTCGAGTACCACCTTTTTATACTTTCTCCCTTTTTAAAGCAGCTTCAACTATACTCTTTCCGTCGCTAATGTCTGAAAAACTTCTACCTTTAATCATTCCTGGAAGAGGCAGTAGCAAACAGGAGCCCTTGCCTTCGCAATTACTGCTGGAGAGCTGCTGCCTAGCAGGGAAGGGGGGCTTCCAGAAAGCCCTGAAAGGGGGGAGCCATGTGGGAGCAGTGGGTGTGTGGCTCTCAAGCATCTGCTGAGGACACAACTGGGGCCTCATGTTAGGGCAGGGGGTCAAATTTAATACCCAAACCTATGCAGTGGAAACAAAATTCTACCTTACTGGTACTGACAATGCACCTGGATCTGTTTGGTCACCAGAAGAAAGGCTTAGATTAGGTTTGTGTCTATTCCAGGACCTAGCCCCAATTCCCTGCTCAATACCCATCCTATCATCCCGGGTTAGGAGATAGTCTCAAGCTGGGTTACTAGGTAGGTCTTCCTATGAGTTAGGTATTGAGGTTTACATTTTTATTCTAGGCTGGCCCAGGAGTCAGGCCCAACTGGCTATAAATGCAGGTTCAGGAACGGTACTGTCTCTCAAAACCCAGGACTGGCATACACATAGCTTTGCATTTCTCAATGGGTGGGAGGGGCAAGGCTTATGGGCCTATGGGATTTCTTCCGGTTTGTAGAGATGCCTCACTTCGAGAGGTATGGGATTGGGTAGTGAGTCACTGTCCTGTCCTTACTTCCTCATCCTATTCTTGGCTTACTGACAATTGACTTGTGTTTCTGAAAGTATTCCTCAAACCAAAGATGGGCAGATGTCCCAGAGGTCCTTCCCAGGGGCAGCGGGTGTGGGGCGGAGCGGGTGTGGGGCAGGGTTGGCTTCTCTGGCATTCCTAAGAGTATCTTTGGTATCAGAGAAGTACCCCTTCTCTCCTCTTCTGCTTAGCTTTCTTGGGGTGCATGTCCCCACCCTGGGGTGATCTAGTCCAGCTAGAACTATCTAGACAGAAAGTACGAAGGCCCTTCTCAGTCAGGCTTGCTATGTGCCAGGGTGTGCTGGTACCTTCATCACCCATCTGAGGCTGTTCCTTCTGCTTGGCACTTGACTGTAGTTTATATTTGGGATCTAGAGACCCACTGGATTCCTGTGCACTGTGCTGGGATTGGGGTTCTAGTCTGGTTCTGGGGTTCACAGCAGCAGGCCATGTTTCCACCGACTATTGGTTTCCAGAGACCAGTGAGTTTAGGACACCAATCCAGTCACTGGGGACAGCTCTCCTTTGTGTTGATTGCCATCTCCTTGTCCCTCCCATGTCACATGCCACTGTCTCATCTACAAGAGAGTGTGACTAAATGAGAGACTTTGAGGTCTCAAGAGTGAGTTGCTTCTTGTCACCCAGGTAGACCTGACATGGAGCTAGCATCTGTTCTCAGAAGAAGGAAAGAACACAGGGAGAGAAGGCCACAGGAAGATGAGGCAGAGGGATTGGATAGTGTGGTGGTGTGTGTGGGGGGGGAATTCAGTCCCCCCTGAAATATGAACACCCATTCCAGACACAGCCGCAGGCACTGTTATGACTTTATCTGACTTCATCTCCTCAAAGACCCTGTACATTAGATAGATCGCTCTCACATTTTCTCATGGAGAAACGGCAGCACATAGCAGTTAAAACACTTGCCTCGGGTCACACTGTTAAGGACTGACTTTTCCAGCTATCTAACTGGTGCTCTCCCCGCTATAACCACCATCACAGGGCCTGCTTCCTCCACCACACAGATGCCTACCCAGACTTTGCAGCTATACAAGGCTATGCTCTGAGCCGAAGGACCATTGCCTTCTGGAGCGCAACTGTGCCCACTTGAAAATGGTCATTTCAGCTGGACTTGTCGATTGTTGACATTGCCTCATAGATGGAGAGGCAGGGAGGATCACGGGACCCTCCCTTGGTATTCAGATGCTCCATATCATTTATACAAGCCTTTCCTAATAGCATTTGGCTTCAGGGAAGGTCTAAACTGATGGTTCTCAACCTGTGGGTCAAGATCCCTTTAGGGGTTGCCTATCAGATATCCTGAATATCAGATACTTACATTAACGATTCATAACAGTAGCAAAATCATAGTTATAAAGTAGCAACAAGAATGGTTTTATGGTTGGGGGTCACCACAACATGAGGAACTGTATTAAAGGGTCACAGCTTTAGGAAGGTTGGGAACCATTGGTAGATTCCAGACCTTACATACGTTTACACCTTACATATACCTTAGATACTCTAGACTCTAGAGTATAGAGGTCAGAAAGACTAGGAGCAGGAAGCTCCATCTGTGTGACTACGGGAGAGCCATTTCTGCTGGGCAAAGACTTTCTAGGTGTGGCCTTTGGGGGAGCACCCACACCCCTGTAAGTAACTCCTCATCTATGCACTGTAAGAAAGTCCAGTAAACTCATTGGTGTCCCAGGGTGAACTCTGGTGGCACTGACTGGGGTACAGTGTTGGGACCTGGGTGGAGGGGACTAGAGATTGTTTTTGTCTTCCCAGGGAAGGAATTTTAACAGCATCAGTTCAAACACAGTCATGCCCCAGATATAAAACAGAAATATACCCCACTTCACTGCTGTGACACAGTTCCTGAGGGCAGCAACAAAGACAAGGATTTATTTGGGCTCAGTGTCTAAGGAAGGGTACATTTCCCTGTGGGAAGGGATGGCGGTAAGAGCAGGAGGCTGAGTCACCTGATACCTGCAGTCAGGAAGCATGGAGAGATGACAGCTGGTACCCGGCTGGCTCTCTTTCTCCTCTCCCCCTTTTTATTTAGTTGGAGACTGTGGTGCATCCCCAGCACCTCATGACTTATATACAAACTTATTCAATGTCTTTTTGAATGAAAATTGAACTGGCTGGCTTGAATGTATTTGTTAAATCAGGCAACCCAATGGTCCTTCTATTTTTCTCCACAAAAATGCTAACTTGGGCTCACAGACTGTCTGTTTGGAGGGGTCTCCTGGGGATCATTGGTACCTAGGATCTGTCTATGTTCTGTCCCTTCGTTGGTGTTGGGACCTTGAAAACATCTTCCACTCCCCCTGTCCACCCCTATTTTTTCCTCTGTTCTGGCTTGCTTTCTGTTGCATGGTCCTTTCTGGCTCCTTTGGTTAGTAAACAGGCATCTGGCCAGTCTGGCATTTGGATGTTACATAGACAAAATAACCCATTGGCTCTGTTGTGTCTTTCACTGTTCAAATACTTGTTTTGGCTCTGCGTAGACTCAATCCAAATGCCTCTGACCCTCCCTTTCTGTACCAATTCTCAGTCCTTGTAAAGAGCAGGCTTCTTGTAACACAGTCCAACTCCCCCAGCTGGGTCCCCAAAGGGCATTTTTGAAGCCCTTTTAATTTCCAACCCATTAAAAAAATAAATCTTCTGAGGGCTTACTTCCTACACAGCAGCATGCTTTTTGGCTCGACAGCTGTCAAACTGAAAAACATTCCATGAATTCTCCAAGTAATTTAAAAGTTGCTGGGACTGAAATGCAGGCGATGCCTGCTTGGTGGAGAGGGTGTCATTTGTACCTGGGCCATTCAATTCACTGAATTTTTTTTCTCAGGGAATTACTTTCATAAGGGAAGAGAGAGAGAGAGAGAGAGAGAGAGAGAGCATTTTACTCAAGTCTGAAATTCGAAGCGGTCTTTGGTTCACTGGGCCTGTGGGACAGGCCATCTCTTAAGTGATCACTTGTTCTTTGCCCGTCATTACTTTCTCTTGTGAGTAAAAGGTCCACTTGGGTGGCTATGTTCTGTGACATTGGCATATGTATATATGCACACACACATACACGCACATGCATGCACACATACGCACACACATGTACATACACATGAATATACACAAACACATACACATGCACATACATACATGTGCACACATACACATGGGCACACACACACATACACACATGCACACATGGTCATATACACATATGCACACACACATGCATGCTCACACACACACACACACACACACACACACACACACACACACACACACTCACTGATCCTTTTAGGATTTCAGCCTCCTACTCATATGAGTTTCTTTCTCGTCAGAGATTCAATCACTCCAGCCACCATTTGTTTTGAGAAAACACAACATTGTGAAGTCCTATAATAATTCACTGGAGATTTGGAACCATGGCCTGTTAACACCTTGGCAAGCACAAGGGTGTTCACTCTTAAATTCTTTGTCCATTTGTCCTTCTGTCCTCACTGTCTTGCCAGCCTGTTCCCTTCTTGCCCCCTCTTTTGATCTCTCTCCTCTCCCTCTTTTTTCCAGCTCTTCCCACTGGAAGTGTTGTTCTCCTTCGTCTCAATAAGAGGCTGATGTCTGCCTTTGGAGAACGTTGCTTCCATTTTCCCATAGAAAAATGGAGCAGGTTTCTCTTAACTAGTGCAAGGCTCCCCTCTCTAAAAGGTTTTTGTTATTGAGTGCCCGGGGTCCTTGCTTCCTGACATTTATCTTCCTGCTAAGCAGGAACAAAAGAGGGAGGCAGCCTTCTGCACCCCGAGTTTCTGAGTAATAACCCAGCAGTTAAATTGTGGAGCGACCGCAACATCTTCTTCATTGTGTCACTTTGGACTTGCTCGTTAATTTATGAGCCTCAACTGTCAAAATAGTTTGTGCAACGGACCCTAAAGATGGTGATGGGCCATATCAATCAGACAGGTTTTATAGGCTGTTTTCCCTCACAGTAGGTTGGCCTGCTGTATACAGCACATTGAAAGGAAAGCAGCACACACAAAGAGGTGCCTAGTGAATACAGAACTCCACCCACAAATCTCTCCACACAGGCTCCAGGGAGCTCGATCTGACAGTAACACCTCACCTCCACAGTCCTGGTGGCTGGTGCAGGGCGTGGGCCTGTGCTGAGGACTGGCCTCACGTTGAGTGCTTTGCTCTTCTCTGCAACTTGTCTCCTATAGTTAGATGCTACAGGATCACCTTTGGTGGCCTTTGGCACAGTGAGAAAGGCAGAGAGGTCAGGGGTGGCAGCAAAACTAGCTTCTTGATGGAAGTTTCCAGACTCTTTGTGATTACAGATTCTAAATATGTCCTTAGAGGCTCACTGTTTTACTTCATTTTCTATCTCTGTGACAAAGGCCATGACCAATAGCAACTTGGGGGAGGAAAAGGATTTACTTTATTTTACAGTTTCAAGGGAAGTCAGGGCAGATACCTAGAGACAGGAACTGAAGCAGAGACCATGAAGAGTGCTGCTGATTGGCTTGTGTTCCTGGCTTGCTCAGTTTGCTTTCTTATACCACCTGGGCCCACCTGCCCAGGCGTAGAATCTCCCACAGCAGACCAGGCCCTCTGTCATCAATTATTAATTAAGAAAATGTCCTTATAGGTTTGTCTACAGGCCAATCTGATGGATCTACAGGTCAGTCTGATGGAGGCATGTTCTCAGTTGAGCTTCTCTCTTCTCAGATGACTTCAGTTTATATCAAGTTGACCAAAAAAAAAAAAAAAAAAAAAGAAAAGAAAAGAAAGAAAAAAATAACCAGCTCACTCAGAGAACCTTTCCTTTTAGATATCAGCTGTCTCTCCTGCTTATATTTGCTGGTGTGACATACTTTGTTCTCTGAGTTCCAGACACTGCCTCAGGTTTGCATTTGATGTAGGCTTTTTTCACATTTTTTTCTTCTTTTTGGCCATAAATACAAGTTCATGGAGCTGCAGGATGACTCAGTAGGCAAAGGTACTTGCCACCAAGCTTGATGATAAATCCCACCCCTGACTTCTGCTAGTATAACCATGACACATGCACAACCCACCCCACAAATAAGGAAGAGAAATATAATAAACAAACAAACAAATAAATACAAGTTCACTACTGAAAATATAAATGAAGAAGAAGAAGGAGGAGGAGGAGGAGGACGAGGACGGGGAGGACGAGGAGGAGGAGGAGGACGAGGAGAAGAAGAAGGAGAAGAAGAAGAAGAAGAAGAAGAAGAAGAAGAAGAAGAAGAAGAAGAAGAAGAAGAAGAAGAAGAAGAAGAAGAAGAAGAAGAAGAACCTGACTTCCTTAGTGCATGGTTAACCAACCTCTGTTAGCATTTTCTGGGCCTTCCCTGCATTTGACTTTATCTTGTCGAGAGAATCTATAAAATTTTGTTTCCTGCTAAAAAAGTTATTTTCATAATTTTCTAAGTGTTCTAATTTCCTACAGTAAATCTTCAATATCACCATTGTGATATTTTATTTATTCGGGCCTTCTATAACAGCCCCAAATGTAATGACCTACTGAAACGGATGCTCTTAGTCTCTCCAAGACCAGCATGAGGCCCCAAGACCAAGCATCCACCCTTCTGATGCTCTCTTCTTAGCCAGTGAGCTCCTGTTTACCCTTTCACACCCAGTAAGAACAGTCCATACTCTCTGAATTCTGGATTCTCTGTCTCCATGAAGTTGGCCCCCCTTCTTTGTATTGATCTCTAAATTAGCTCATTGATGGGAGCACTGAGTGGTATTTAGGTATCTCTCTGGCCTACCTTGGCTGGCTTTGGATAGACCAGCTTTACTATTTGTGACCTGCAGCCATCTGCCACAGTGACCAGCCACCCAGGGCTACCCAGAGCCACTTGGTATGCATGGAGTCTTCAGTTTTCTGTACTGTGCCTGACACACAGATAAATCAGTCAGTTAGAAGTATAGCCCAGGTGTTGGGAGACCGAAAGCAATCCTTTCCTAAGCTCCTGGGACTCTTCCTCGATTTCTGCTGTGAGTGTGAGGATGTCTCCCTCAAATGCCCCTGTTGTTGATAGCTGCTGTCAGAGTTCATGATGGCATTTGTACTGAAAACTCCTAATTTGATATTTCGCGAGCAAATTTAACGAGGATGAAAAAGTGTCATTTAATGCCAGTTTTCTCTTTGTGCTTTGGAAAATGGAAGGTACATAGTTATCTGTAAACGAGATAATTACCTCGAGACTTTGCTAAAGGCGAGTACCAGTGAGATTTTTTTTTAAAGCTTGTTTCACTTAATGAAAGCTTTATAGAATGGGGAGGCCAGAGCTCTTAATAGACTTGTCGTAATAATCTCTGAGAAAGGGAAATAAAACCAGTTGCTGCAAAAACAGGCAGAGAAATAGCCCGGTGAAGTGGCTGGCAGCTCTGGCAGACATTTTTATCTTGGTTGCACTGAGAGCAAATGTAATAATAGCTGCAACCAATATTTTTAATATTACTGATCTTTCAACAATAATTACTTAGAACTTTTAATGTGTGCAATTAGAGCACTAGCAATTCAATGGTACAGCCCAGTGGTGAATTGCATGAAATTGGATACTTGGTGTAATTGGTAATTAATCACTTTTCATTACCAGGACGGGATGTTGTCGTTATTCTGAATAGATACATCACACTAATTGCAGGCAAACAGAAACGTACACATTTGAATTTAAGGCTTTTAGGAAAATAAGCAACCCCTGCCAATATTCTATGGCAGAGAGGGGATTAGCCCACACAATTAAATGATGAAGAAGAGGCCATGTATATTTTGACAAGAACTCATCAGGGCAAGAGTTTTCTTTACCTAAGGGACTCCATCGTATTTCCATTCACGTCTGTGAGTAATTTAAATTCTCTTCCTTTATACACATTCAAAATTGGTTCCAAATAAATATTTGCATGTGTGTACGTCTCCCTTGGTAAGTACCTGTGATCTCAGGGAGCCATCAGCTGCTCTGTGTGGGTAATTGGCATAGTTACCTCTTCTGACAGGACTTAGCTCATTGGCCCAGGTTGCTCCTGGGAAGCCTGCTGGCCTTGCCTTCCACTCCTCCATAAATGGGACCACGTGACCCCAGATTTGGCACCCCTGCCATCATCATCCCTCTGATCTGCCCACTACCTTGCCCAACACATGTTTCGTTGTCATCCATCCCTGCCATGTTTCCATCACGGGCCTGCGGATTTGGTAGCCACCTTTCCCTCTCATTGCTTGGTGCTCAGTACCAGGGCTCCAGGAGTTGCACCCCACAGAAAATGCAACTTATGGAGAATGGACTTACCTGGGAAGAGTACGGCCACAGAATTACTGTGGAAGTTCTCCATCTGTGCTGAACATGGTTTCTCCTGCTTGCATGTGTCATTCAGAAACAAAGAGGAAAGGTTCCCAGGCTGGATGTGCCTGAGGTGGCATACCAGGGAGGGGCAGGACTGTCCCTGGCTACCTAGTCCTTTATATGTGCATCTGGGAGCCCAGGTCCACACGAAAACCAAGAAGGAGCTTGCTGAGGGTGTTGGCGCTCTATATGTTCAGCGGGAGAGGAAAGAGATACTTAGTATTTCTGTGGCTATCAGCATCCCCTATTTATCTACTCGCTCCTGCTTCTACCAATAATGCTATTTTGAAATTGGGTCATGGTATAGACATGTTCTCACATAATTGAGCCACCTGCAGGAAAGATGGTGATGAGAATCTACAATACCTGTCAGCTTTTCAGCTCTCTTGAGGACCTCAGGAGCTTCTGATCTGCACTTTTATCCAGCATGGGGCTTGCCAAGGACCTTTGAACTCCAGATGTTCTAGCTCTCTACTCCCACACACCTGGCCTGGAGGGTTAGCCATAGCTTAAAATCAAAGATTAGCTTTCTTATATCTTGTATCACAGCAGTAGCCATGATATTGTCCACGGGGCTAGATGGGGTGAGTGCATGCCCAATCAGAGTTGAAGGCAGTGGGTCATCCTGCTCTCTGGATGCCTTGCCATTTCTGCTGACTTTTTGATCACAGGCTGGCCAAGGGCACAGGACAACCAAATATGCAGATAGAATTTAAGAACCTAAATGTGGCATGCAGAGCCATTCTGTGACTCTTGGTTCCACCGCCTCCCCACGATGACGCATCCATCACCTTGACTTCTTTTGCCAAATTTCATTTTGTTCCCTGTTCTGCCGTTACCAGGGACTGTGAATTGGTTCCTCATCTGAGAGTGCCATTTGAGCAGAGGTCTCTTTCCTCCCTTTGTGTCAGTGCTGAGTAATGATGGGACAACATGTGATCGGGCGATTGGTGTCAAATGTTAGCATCAACATTCATTTTCCCCTGAAATGGACAGAGAAGAGGATGAGTCACTTAGAAACCCTGTCTAGCAGCTTCGCCTCACGACTGATATTCCCAAATTGAATTGATCTGAAATTTAAAGTGGTGCCTTTTTTTTTTTTTTCCTTTTTCTTTTAAAGTTCTTCTCCTCTGATTGTTCCTTGGGTCAGGCGAAACTGCAAAAGGCCGAGAGAGTAAGTTAGTGATGGGTGCTGTCACTGTCATTTGTCAGCTCCCTGGTTCCCCTGCAGAATCCATTGCTCTGGTGACAAGAGGTCCCTGAGACCTCGTCTCACAGAGAAAGATGCAGGGACTTTGGAGAGGCATAGCTTGAGCTTGGAGTATGACTATATCACTAGCTCCGTGAGCTTTAAGTGTGAGGCAGTGTCAACAAGGTACAAGCTGTAGGCAGCGTTGCTCACAGAGCGCTGGTCTAGAGCTTGACTGCAGAGTATGCTTGTTGTCTGTGTGTTTTTCTTGTAATTAATTTAATGTGTGTGCATATGTCTGTGCATTTGTGTGGAGTTGAGAGGTCAATGTTGGGCGTCCTCCAGTTCTTCCTATCTTTGTTTTTTTGAGACAGGATCTCTTACCACACTGGAAGCTCATTGGTCTGGCAAGCCTAGCTGGCTAGGGAGCTCCAGGGAATCCTCTTGTTTCCACCTTTCCAACACTGGGGCCACAGCTGCACACTTTCCCACCCGGCTTTTTTCTATGGGTGCTGGTGATGAAACTCAGGTCCCCATGCTTGTGTTGCAAGCCTTTTACTGACAGAGCTCTCTCTTCAGGCATGTTTTCAGTGTAACTTCCGAATGGTGATCTTATTAAATCCAAGGATGTCTGAGTGAGGGTTATCTTTGGGAAGGCAGAAGTTTAGAGAAGTAAATAAAGAGCTGGAGTTACACACTGTAGTGCTTTGACTGAGAATGGCCTCCATAGGCTCAGTTATGTGAATGCTTGGTTCCCAGTTGGTGGAACTGTTTGGGAAGGATGAGGAGGTATGGTCTTGTTGGAGTCACTGGATATGGACTTTGAGGATTCAAAAGCCCATGCTGGGTCTAGTCTCTCTCTCTCTCTCTCTCTCTCTCTCTCTCTCTCTCTCTCTCTCTCTCTCTAGATTCTATGTAAGCTCTCAGCTATGTTCCACAGCCATGTCTGCCTGCCTGCTGATACTTCCTGTACTATGATTATTATGGACTCACCCTCTGAAATTGTAAGCAAGCCCTCAATTAAATGTATTCTTTTATAAGCTGTCTTGGCCATGGTGTCTCTTCACAGCAATAGAACAATTATTAAGACAGAACAATTATTATTTTCCTTGTTGCCATGATAAAAGCTTATTTGGGCTTTTACTTGGTCCATTAGAAATGCAAACTCATTTGCAAATGAATGTTAATAAAGAGGCTAGGCAAGAATCAGTGGTGTGATTGATTCTTCCTCAGTTAAGTAACAGAATTTATTCAATTTGATTTATGGTGAGAAAGTCATGGTCAAGTTCATGGTGGTCAGAGTATGCAGCTAGGAGGTCTCATACATCCTTGAACCAGGGAGCTACACAGAGTATCCTTGTCAAAGCCTGTCCCAGTGATCTACACTGACAGCTAAGCCCTACTTCCTGATGGTTCTATAGCCTCCACAACCAACTAGGGAGCAAGTGTTTAAACACAGAATCTGTGGGACATTTTACATTTTGACTAGACTTCTAAGAGGGGGAATTTTAAGCTCTCATTATTTGGAGCTATTGTGACTTCTGTTGAGGTGCTTTTAGGGGCACCTTGAGGATGTCCTGCTTCTGACTCCAACTCCTTTAGAAACATGTAATCTGGTCATTTCTAGGACAGCTGTGAAGGGAGGTCCATGGGAACATTGGTTATCTATATCTGTGACATGAAAACCCCAGTGACCTTGTGGGAGATATTGGACAACAGGTCCAGGCCTCCCTGGTCTGAAGCAGAAGTGGAGGAATGGAGGGCGGGAGGGTCCTCCTATACTCCACTCACTCTGTAACAAGCCCCCGGAGAGCTCTGAAGTTACTGATGTCATCCTTAGAAATGGTTTCTACCTACAGCTCTGATTCATGGTCTGGCTTTGATTGTGATTCATGGCCTGGGAGGTTGTGCTACAGCACCTCAAAGCACCCTGCCCCACAGGTTCACAGAGGGCCTAGGAACAGGCACAGTGAAGGTTGCAGGTAGATATGCTAATGAGATCAATGCAGTGGTACATTAGAAATGCAAACTCATTTGCAAATGAATGTTAATACAGAGAAAGCTCAGCAGAGGCTGGGCCAGAATCCGTGGCATGACTGGTTCTTCCTCAGTTAAGTAACGTAATTTGTTCAATTTGTTTTATGTCAGCAAGTGAAGAACCTTTTACTCACGTTGATTCATGGAAGGAGGTTAGAAAATGGTACAGTAGAAAGGAAATTAACATTTAACCTGCCTGCCTGGATTTCCTAACGGATGTCTCAATATGACTGGGGCCATGTGCGTAAATTCTCCTGATAAACCAGAATGAAACAGCTCTATTTAAATCTCAGGGAGAAGCTGGATGGCAGATATGCTCCAAAGCCAGGCCGGAAAATGTTGAGCCAGGACTCAGAAGATGGAAATCCCAGACTTACCTGCGGCTTGCCACATGATCTTGAGCCAGAAGCTCTTGGCCTCAGTTCTTGCACTTGTAAAGTGATTTTTAGAGTTTATAACAAACCATAGTGCACCAACTGTTAGCAATCAGATTGACACTCCATCCTGTCCACTAGGCCAATTAATTGACTCAGCAATAATTTTTGGAGCATGCACTAGTGCCAGGCAACATACTGGTTGCTGGAAGGTCAGAGGTGAATGGAATCACCAGTGCTAACCTGTGAGAAATAAAGTCATGACACATCTTTAAATAACTTTTTATTATGAAAAGTTTTAAATTTTCAGAATGAACAGAATATCACAATGCACTCTCATATGCCTGTCACTCAGATTTAAGCAATTAAGATATGTCACATTTGCCTGGGTCATTTTTAAGTTATTGTAAGAAAAATCACCAACATTGTGTCTACCCAGCACAACTAATTGCCATGATTGAGTGACTTAAGAAAGTTCACAGTTGTTACGTCACAGGGTTCATGATGCAGGAGCATGGCCATGACTTAGCTGGATGCTCTTAGAAGGGCCACAAGGTGTTGGCCAAGCTAGGCTGTCACTGGCTCTGACTGTTCTGAGTTCATGAGTTGTTAGCAGGATGTGGTCCCAGGGAGGCTGAGAGGCTGAGACCAAGGCATCTATGGCTACCCCTCCGAATAGGCAGTCTACACACCATGGCTGTTTGCTTGTCCTCAGAGGTCGACAGGAGAGCCTCTGGCCTTTCACCTTCTTCTAGTGCTTACCTTAATTAGCAGGATTTCCTCACAGAGAGGAACTGTTTAAGGAGAAAATGTAACAAAAGAATTGTAAGACTAATATACTGAAAACTAGAAAATATCGAGTGGAAATAGAAGAGGACTTAAAAAAAACCAGAGGCCGTTGGGCGTTTAGGGGTGGGAAGATTTGGTGCTGGTAAGATTTTAATCCTCATAAGTTCATCTCTGAAGCCCAAACAATCTTCATCAGAACTCCAGCTGGCTATTTTCAAGAGAACCACAGCAACCTTGTAAAATGATATCAAAGTTGGAGAACTCACATATTTTTTTTTTTTTTGGTTTTTCGAGACAGGGTTTCTCTGTGTAGCCCTGGCTGTCCTGGAACTCACTCTGTAGACCAGGCTGGCCTCGAACTCAGAAATCCACCTGCCTCTGCCTCCCAAGTGCTGGGATTAAAGGCGTGTGCCACCACTGCCCGGCTGAACTCACATATCTTAACTTCGAAACATCCTACACAGTGGCAGTCAAGCTGCGAGTGTTAACATGAGTCAGATATACACGTACAGAATAGAGTTGGAAGTGCAGACAGCTTTTCTTGCAAATGTTCATTGCAATGAGTCATTGGTCTGGTTCGACATGACCAGAAGTGGTTTACAGTGTGACCCACCACAGCTGCCACAGTGAAATGATTTTTGGTTTGGTTTGTTTTATTGTTTTAATTACAATTTTTTAAAAATATATTTATTTTTGCTTTCTTTTGCAGGGGAGTTTGCAAGGGCAGAAGGAGGATGTAAATGGACAAGGAGATGACTCGGTTTGGGGTGCATGACGTGAGATTCACAAAGAATCGATACAAAGGGAAAAAAAAAGAAATACAGAAGTAAGACTCATGTGTTTATGGTCAAATGACTTCTGACAACAATTCCCCAACTCTTCAGCAGAGACGTGGTCAGTCTTTGCAACAAATGCTGCTGGGAAACCTGGTTATTTAACCAGAAAGCAAAGGTGCCCCTACCTTATACCATAGACAAAATTAACCCCAAAATGACCTAACTCAAAGAGCAGAGACTATACAGTTCTTGGGAGAAAACTGTAAATTCTTGTGAACACGGATTAAACAATGACGTATTAGATAAGAAACTGAAACTAACAACCAAAGAGAAAATAACCTGGACTCCATCTGGATCACAACACCTTTGTGCTGTTTTTTTAGAAAGTGGAAATGCTGGAAGCTGGAGATGCATGTAGCCCAGGGTTTCATCCCCAGCTCTGCATAAACCTGGGTCAGGGTGGTGGCTGTGCATACCTGTAATCCCAGCACTCGGGAGGCAGAGGCAAAAAGAACAGAAGTTCAAATTCATTCTTGCCAACATAGAAGTTGGAGGGCAGCCTGAGCCTTAGGAGTCCCTGTCTCAGGAACAATAGACAAGCAAACAAACAAACAAACAAAATGCAACCCGTAGAATGGGAGACACTATTTGTATGTCGCCCATTTGATAAAGATCTGGAACCCAGAATAAAGGAAGAACTTCTATACCTCAACCACACCCCAGCCCATCCACTTGACGACTACAAACTCCGGAGGAAGACTAAGACATGATGATATACAGATTGCCGTTAGCTCAGGAATGGTGCTCAACCTTGCTAGTCAATTACTAAGGGGAAAAAATTGAGTTTAGTAGTTCAGCTCTCTTGGCTGTGCTAAATATACCCAAATCTCCTCTGTACCCCACTTCTAGTCTGCACACATGCCAGCTGTGAATGCTGTCCCTCAACTTTCAGCAGTGCATAGAGAACCAAGGGCAAGACGCTGTTGTAGACAACAGTGAATCAGCTCTGGCTTCTGTAAGTTAGGTAAAAAGTGTTAATTGAGTCCTTGGTCTTTTGGCTAAGATCAAGTGGACAAATTATGATTCTACAGCGGCTGGTAACACCTTCAAATACCTAGCAAACATTTGGTAAGTGCCAGCTCAGCTCCTCTAAGTGATGGTTCTACAAGAACCTTGGGTCAGGTGAGAACAGACACGGAAGCAGATAGAGATGTCACAGCATGGGAGGTGTGACCAGAAGAAAGAAAAGGGTTTAGCTGTGTCTCCCAAGTCTACACAACATTCTGTCTGATTCACTGGGTTGAGAAAGTGCTAGCTGATCCTGCACGTAAACTTCCTGCCTCCATGAGATTTGTTGGTCTCAATTCTTTTACCTCTGTGGCCTTCCCAGGTATGACTGTGGTCTTTATTGTCACCCTGACTGGATTTAGAATCACCTGGGAGTCACACCTAGAAAGGCATGTCTGGGAGGGTATTTCTGTGTGAGCATGGCACTATCTCACGGGCTAAGATCCTAGGCTAGTAAAAAGTAAGAGAGAAACTGGGCAAGCACTGGATACTCTCTCTTCTTTCTGGTCTGCTGAGTGTGAGCAAGCAACTTCATGATTCTGCTACCACAGCCTTCACCCAGGCTCACCACTATGCCTTCCTACCATGATGGGTATTTCTTCATACTGAGAACAAAAATAAATCCTTCCTTAATTAAGTTGCTCTTTGTCAGGCTTTTGGTCACAGCAATCAATGAAAAAACCAATACACTACTTGTAGACCTGTCATGCACCTCACTGGACCACAGTATGCTTCTTATTTTCTTGAACTTTTTCACTTCCCTTCTCTTTACCCCACCCTTAAACCATCCTGCATGGTAACTAGATTGATGGGCACCATTTGCCACTTATCACAGCCCCTAAGCCCATCAAGAACTGACCAAGATCATAGCCTTGGCTCTGTTCTTTCTGTTCAATATCTGTCTGCTTTGTTTCCTTCTTGTTCCTTGTTACACATCCATCATTGAGCTGAAAATTTGGAGTTTGAGACTGGATTTCCTTCACCCTTGCCACCATAGAGGAGTCAGTGGAGCACGGAGATCTGCCTGGTGCTCTGGCCACTCCTCTCTGGCCATCCTGCTTAGTATACATGAGATGCTCAAATGATGATGTTTAATTCTAATGACAAAGAATATAACAAGGACAGGAAATGGCCTGGCATTAATCTCCACTCCATCTTGTGGCAGTGACTGCAATGAAAATGAGAAATAGTTTAAGCTTAACCCACTCTCATTACAATCATAATTACATTTTGTGGTCATTCTTAGTTTCAGCAGAACCCAACTGCTCACCATGTCAATTTGAAAGATACAGACAGCCTTTAATTTTTTTTCTAGCATTCATTTGCCCAGCCATCTGCTGAGGACTGATTCTTAGGAAGCCAAAAATTAGATGTAAAGAACTTATCTGTTTTATGTTTAAATGGTTTGGCATGAACCTGCTAAACATCTGGATAAATATAATTTATGACCATGTGCAGCAAAATTCATTGAATTGGGCAGCTGATTAATTTTTCTAATACATTTAATAGAAGATTCAAAATCGGGTCCTGATGACAAGGCTAAGTACACCAAGTACTAAGAAGCATTGGAATAGTGAGGGGGACTAATCAGGGGACCAAACCCTGCGAAGGATGGATCTTGCAATAATACATCAGCCACCACAGGATCACCAAGAGGCTACTCACTGTGCAGATGGGACCTTTTAGAACAACTGTACAATGTGTGTTTCTGCAGAATCATGGGGTTCTTTTATGGCTGTTACATTTACCAATAATTACCTCCACTGAATATTTATTTATTCCTTTTTGCATATATCAACTGAGCACCTCTGATTGGCTAGCTGTTGTCTAGGAGCTAGGGATGCAAAGACAAGGGAAGGCAAGCCCTTGCTTTGAGAGGCCCCCCTTTGGAAAGTCAGCCAGAGTATAACATATCACAGAAGGCTAAAAGAGTGTGGAGAAGATGTCCTCCCCATCTCAGGAGAGTTGCAGGCTCAATTTGTGCCTTGCTGGCATCCTTGTGTCCTGATATACTGGCTCGGTCTTGGGTTATGGGTAGTGAATAAGTTACCTAGTTTCTGTTGACCTTGACTCTCCATCTGTAATTGCATTTTTTGGGGGGCTGTTGAGATGGAAGTAGACAGTAAAGACAGTATATAATAGAGATACTGGTGTCACCCAGTGTCAACTGGGTAGACTGATAGGGCACTTAATGCTTTCCTGAGAGCAGCAGCTGGATATATATTCCAAGATGAGATCTAGGGCATCAAGGGAAGGGGCATCTAGGCATGGAAGCAGAGACCCTGGAGTGTCCTTGGTGCTTGGGTGCCTAAGTGAGAAGACTGAACTTGGCCCCAGTGCTATGAAGGTCTCTTGGCAGCAGAAAGAAGGTGAGCATATTTTAATTTTAGAAATGTCACAGTGGCTCTAAAGGGGAAACCGAGTCCCTGCAAATGCCACAACAATAGTGGATTAAATCTTTAAAACCATCAGGCAACACTAATTAAATGTTGTCTTTCCTAAGAGTTGCTATGGCCATGGTGTCTCTTCACAGCAATAAACCCCTAACTAAGACAAACGGGAAGATCCACCTTTAATCTGTGCCATACCTACTGGTGGCAGCTATGTAAAGGACACAGAAGAAGGAAGCTTTCTCTTTTGCCTGCTTGTCCTCACTCTCACTGGCAAGTCTGTTCCTTCGCTGGCATTAGAGCCTATGTCTTCAGGATTCTGGTACATACTGAAGACCAGCTGAGACACTCAGCCTTGTGGACTGAACACTTGCTGGATTCTTGGATATTCTGTTGGTAGACAGTCATTGTTGGACTACTGGACCACAGCATACAAGCCACTCTAATAAAACTCTGTATATATAAATTCATTCTATCCATTCTGTTCCCATAGAGGACCCGCCCTGAATAATAATAGATTTTAAAAGGAAAGGTCCAAGTACCTTGTCTGGACACTTCAGATGGGCTTTTATGTCTTCAACTGGTGTTTTAATATGTAAGAATGAGTCTCATGACATTGTTAAGAATAAAGTCACAGATACTGTGGGTAGCTGGCATAGGAAACAGGAACAGTAGATGCCTACAGGAAACATTCTGATGTATTTGGAAGTGCAAGTTCACATTTCCCTCTAAAGCTGGCTAGGGAATGAGACCAGTACTAACCAATGATTGTGGGCCCTTGAAGGATTCATGGTCAGCTGCACTAGGGCCCTGGAATTTTTCTTATCCAGCTGTTAGCTTCATTCCTCCCCCCTACCCCCCACCCTGCTAGCTCCAAGCTGCAGCCTCAGGTTTGGCAGTTCTTAATAGATTGTGGAATTAGAGCTGACCTTTGCAATTGTGGCTGTAAAAGAAAAAAATATTAAATTTAAAAATTGTTAGATCTCAAATGAGCTGAAATCTTTTGTATGAAAACTCCGCCTATCATTGCTTTTGTCCATAAAATATATTTGACCTCAACCATATAATTAAAGCTAGCGAATCCACCAGCCCTGTGAGGTTTATTATGTGCAAGGCCTTACAGTTATTCTCATCTGAAAGGGACAGCTCAGCTTCCATTGCAAGCATTTTCTTGAGTTGCTGGGCAAAAGCTGGAGACAGGATGTCGAGTCTTGTCTGGAATGCTTCCACTTTACCCCCACCCCCCTCCCCTACCACAATCCAGGTTGAACAGAAAATGCTTCACAATTAGAGAAAAATGTCCAACAAAGGCTAGTTAGCCAGGCTGACCGCACATACTGGGGAGAGATGGCGTAACTAGGAAGGACTTACATGGCCCAGGCAGGTCGGCATCAAACTCCCAAGTCAAAGACCTAGCCTCAGTTTCCAAGCTAGGGGGGCCAAGCAAGTTCAGTGGCACAGAAAGTGATGGGTTTGACACAATTCTTATATGAAAGCAGAAGAGTACAGGCTTGGGAGTCTGCTACTGTGTTAGGGTTTTAATCTCTACTTCTTATTTGATGTGTAAATTTGTCAAGTCATTAAACCATTCAAAGCTCCAGTTTTCTTTCTTTTTTTCTTTCTTACTTACTTTCCCTAAACAGGGTTTCTCTGTGTAGCCCTGGCTGTCCTGGAACTCACTCTGTAGACCAGGCTGGCCTCACACTCAGAGATTCGTCTGTCTCTGCCTCCCGAGTGCCGGGATTAAAGGTGTGTACTACCACTGCCTGGTTTCCAGTTTTTTTATTTATAAAGCAAACATAAAACAAAAGGAAAAGATAGAACTCTTCAGAGTAGCAGCAGTTTAGATGAGATGCTAATGCCTCAGACACTGAGCACAAGGCCTGGTGCATAGAAATCAGCTGTGTGATGGTTAATCTCAACCATCACCTTGATGATATTTAGAATCATCTGGGAGATGGGCCTCTAGGCCCATGCCTGGGGTGGATTATCTTGATGAATTTAACTGAGGTGGACGAGCTCCCTTCCCGTTGTGGGTGGACCATTCTCTGGGCTGGAATCTTGAGCGGTATACAAAGAAAAGAGTGAGCATTATTTCTCTAAACTTCTTGACTGTGGAGGCAACATGACCAGCTGTCTGCAGCTCCAGCGATCACTGTGACTTCCTGTCATGATGGACTGTGTTTCCTTGAACTTCGAGCCAGAGTAAACTCTTTCTCCCTGAAGTTGCTTTTGTTAGAGTGTTTTATTACAGCAATAGGGAAAGTACTCAAGACAAACTACCACAGCCCCTTTCATATTCTTCCTCCTCTTGCTTTGTCCTCCTGGACAAGAAACTGTGGGCATAGCCAAATAAGTTCTGTGTGGCTGGAGGGGAGTCCATGTTCTAAGAAATGTGGGGTCAGGTTATAAAGCTGCATATAAATCATTGATATAGTGTAGTACTGGCTGACCATGTAACAAAAATGAATAAAACCAAATAAAAGCCCAGGAGATTACCCAGCAACCAGTTGTACTGGAGGACCAGTACCAACTGTACTGGAATGGAATGACCAATATAAACATGCTGGAAATGCATTAGGGGAATGAGATATGATCCCCACTGCACACCATTCATAAAGTTACTCACACAAGGATTAAATGTAAAAGCTAAAACTAACATTTTAAAGAAGAAAATAGACACTACCTTGTAATACCAGGTAATTTTAAGCAAAACACAAGTTGTCAAGTTGCAGGACACCAAGACTCTTAGAAGGTCTTAAAAACAAACAAATAAACAACAACAGATGTAAACAGATATTTACAACATACACAACAAATATTAGTATACAAAATCTAGACAAATGAGAGCAATCAATAGAAATGAAGCAATGGGTAATCAGTCAAGAGTCATGAGTAGGTCTTTTGGGAAGACTGAGCTGGGGTAGACAATTAGCTAGGACAGTTGCTCGATCTCATCTCTAACCAGGAAAATGCAGATTAAAGCCACAGCGGCATACTGTTTTATGTTTACTTGATTGATCCAAGTCAACTGTAACTAAGGTCTGGAACAATGGCTTGTGTCTGCAGAGGACTTGGCTTTATTTCCCCACACCCACATAATGACTCACAACCATCTGTAATTCCAGTTCCATGTGGTCTGATGTCCTCTCTGACTTCAGGCACCAGACACACATGTGGAACACAGGCATATCGCAGGCAAAACACCCATATTAAAAAACAAACAAACAAACAAACAAACAAATAAACAAACCATCAAGGGGCTGTAGAGAAGGCTCAGCGGTTAAGAGCACTGTCTGCTCTTCCAGAGATCCTGAGTTCAATTCCCAGCAACCTTATGGTGGCTCACAACCATCTGTAATGGAATCCGATGCCCTCTTCTGGTGTGTCTGAAGAGAGCAACAGTGTACTCATATATATATAAATAAATAAATCTTTTTTTAAAAAAAAAGTTATCAAATATCTCTCTATGCCTTGTACAGGCAAGTATATTAGGTAAAGTCTTCTTTAGAGCAGTGGTTCTCACCCTTTCTAATGCTGCAATCCTTTAATACAGTTCCTGATGTTGTGGTGACCCTCAACCATAAAAATATATTGTTGTTATTTTGTAACTGTAATTTTTCTACTATTATAAATCATAATGTAAATATCTGATATGCAACCTCCAAAGAGATTGTGACCCACAGGTTGATAGCCATTGCTCTAGAGGAACACAACCAATAGGATAAATATACACTGTAAAGGGAGATTTATTAGATTAGCTTACAGGACAGGGTTGAGTGATCCAACAATGGTCATCTGCATGCTGGAGAGACTGAGAACCAGGTAGCAGCTCAGACTATGAAGCAGAAAGCCTTGATAGTCCTAGTCTATCACTGAAGGCCCGGAAGATCCCTAGAGAGATGGCGGCATGGAGTCCATGTTGGAAGGCTGAAGAAGCTGGAGCCTGATGTTGGTGGAGGATGAGCCATAGGTGACACATTTGCTCAGGAAGAACTAAAGGCAAGAGGCATCACGGAATTTCCTCAGGCCTCTTTATTTCTGTACTGCCCGGTTTCCTCCCTGGGTTAATCCTCTCAGGAAGTGCCCTCACAGACACTAGAGGGGTGTCTCTAGGTTGATTCCACACCCCATCAACTTGACTCTGAAGACCAACTGTCACAGTGAGAAGGAGAATCAAGCAAGTCTTATGAATGCTGCCTGTGAGAAAGAACAATAGAAAAAGAATTAGCATTGTCTTGCAAAGCTACAAACATAGTCTCTCTCTGTCTCTGTGTCTCTGTCTCTGTCTGTCTCTGTGTCTCTCTCTGTCTCTGTCTCTCTCTCTCTCTGTCTTTCTCTCTCTCTCTCTCCACATGTCAGCAACTCCACTATGAGGTGTCTACCTTTGAGAAGTTCTTGCTTGTATGGGGTAGGAGAATTCAAGGAGGATGCTTACAACAGTTAAAACATTGGACCCACCCTAATGTCTACTGATTGAGACTGGACAAATCCTAGAGGGAATATTATACTCAGGGGGAAAATAATGGTCTATAGGCACCTAACAAACATCTTCATGGATCTTTGAAACCCAATGCTGAGTGGAAAAATACTATGCACAGAAGACCATAGAGAACAAAGTGATGGCTCTGTAAAGCTCGTGACATTGAACCATCACTCACCAATACTAAAGGTTATTGAGAAAATGGACTGAGCACACAGTTGGGATCATGCTATGCTTCAGAAGAAGCAGGCAGACGAGTTAGGGTTGAACAGGTAGGTAATAGGTAGCCACAGCAGTGTTGACAGTACTCTGTTTCTTTTGAGAAATGGGCTCACCACGTGTTTCATCAAAAAATAACAACAAAATGAGCTACCATGGCAGGGCTGGGAGGGGACAGGTGGCAGCAACTTCTCTGGTGGCTCTCAGAAGGTAGAGTTGCGGTAAGGAGGAGAGGGGAGTACTGGACGATGCTACTGGGACGCTGAGATCATGTAGGTGAGGGAGAGAAGAGACTTGAAGATGCTAGGAGAGTGGCGCCTGTAAGATCCATACCATCAGTTGGGGACAAAAAGGGCTATGCGTAGGCGTAGCTGCTCTGCATGTGTGCAGACGTGAATAACAGAGTCAAGAGCATCTGTTGCAGGGGTGCAGCTTTGCTGGTTGAGCTGTCTCTAGGCTTTCCCCCTATGTAACGTGGGATGCTGGTGTCAGATGGTGGATGTTGTTACTCTGTCTTTGTCATGGGAAGCAGATGCTGGGTAGGTGTGTGTCTGTGAGTTGCAGCCTCCAGGATTAGAGCCTTTAGAAGTAACTACTAGGACATGTCTTGATTTCTAAGATCTGGTGTTTTGAAGCCCAGACAAAGATAATGCAAGTGGACTAGTGTTTGAAAATGTTCAGAAGGTTGGGAAGATAGTTCTGATGTGAGCTAACTTCACCAGAGAACGCACATAGACATTCTTAAAGCTGAACAGAAAGTCTAGATTGCTGGTCAGCAGCTGCATGGGGAACTTGCTCAAATCACGCAGCCTGAGGCCTCACCACAGTTTTTCCTTTAGGCACAAACCCCACAGCCTGGTTTACACACTTCAGTTAGCAAGAACAAAACGAGGCAAAACTTCAAAAGCCAAAAGGCCAGGTTAGTATGTTTATTGACTTTCCTGGATCCTGGAATTATGGATCAGGTCCTTGATGGATTAGGTCTTTATTCCCATTTTGGCAGATGTTGGGGTCCATGTGCTGGGTGTCTCCAACCTAGTGTCAATTATGCTAATGTATGGGGGCCTGTCACACTCAGTTGGGAAGGTACTTGCATTTAAGCATAGGGACCTGAGTTCAACACCTAGAAGCCGTGTTTTTTTTTTTTTTTTACTTGTTTTGTTTTTGTTGTTGTTTGCTTTGTTTTTTGTTTTTATTTTTAAGTTGGAAGTGGTGGCAGTCTCTTGTAACCTCAGTACTGGGAGGTAGAGACAGGTGGACTCTGGGGAATTCCTGGCCAGCTGGCTAACCTAGCTGGTGACCTTCAGGTCAGTGAAAGATCCTGTGTCAAAAACAAACAAGTCATAAAGCAAGGTGAACAGTGTCTGAGGAACAACACCAGAGGTTGTTGACCTCTGGCCTTTCATATACATGCACATGTACCAACACACACACACAGACACACAGACACACACACACACACACACTCCTATACACATGCACAAACCGAGAAAGAAAATGCTCAGAGTTTAAGAGAACTGTCAGGAAAAGAAGAAGAAGAAGAAGAAGAAGAAGAAGAAGAAGAAGAAGAAGAAGAAGAAGAAGAAGAAGAAGAAGAAGAAGAAGAAGAAAGAAAGAAAAAGGAAAGAAAAAACAATTTAAAATATTCATACGTAAAACTTGTTTATCTTGTGACATTAGGGCCAAGTCCCAGTGGGGAAGTGTGGGTGACTTTGTCCGGCTCTTAACCTGATAGCCTTTTTCCCTGTCCTTGGTATCATGGTCCCTATGGAATGTGGTCTGTCCATTGTTTCAGTTCACCCTTGAAAGACGCCAATGGCTGTGAGCAATGCCCTTTATGGACCCAGCACGACACTGCAGTGACCTGGAAATCACGGGCCAGTGGGAACCTCTGGACTTCACTGGGCTGGTTTCCTGTTTGCTTTTCCAAAAACTCCTAGTTTGAACTCTATTCCTGGTCATTTAGCAAATTTCCCAGTTTGATCCATGGTTAAGTCAGATAAAAAGGCTCTCTCTGACTCTAGAAAGCCAAGGCCCCTTGCTTCTCCACATCGTAACCTGTGGGAACCGCCTTAAAAAACTGACACTATAGAGCTTAGCAAGAGGTGCTTATGGCTAGAGGTCTTATTTTGATAAAAAGTAGGGACTGTTACATTTGTCTGATCTGTGTACACGAGAATGTCTACGTGTGTGCACATGTGTGCAGGTGTACGTCCACTTGAGTGTGGAGTCCAGGCGTCAACAGAATGTCTTCTTCAGTCCCTGCCATCCTCCTGCTCCCACTCCCCATGGTTGGGGTTATAGACGGGTGTTCCTGTACCTGGCTCTTCATGAGCATATTAAGAATCCACCCTCAGGTCCTTGTGCTTGCACACTGAGCACTTTACTGGCTGAGCCATCTTTCCAGCCCAGATAGTTTGTTCCCTTCTGTCATTTCCCAATCACTGTCCATATTTAAACTTGGTTTAAAAGTCTCTGCACCGGCTGATCTGAATGGGGCTTGAGGAATGTGGCAGAATCTGGGTGAAGAGCAGGTGCATCTGGACTGCAAAACCTAATTGGTTCATGAACGGTTCCCTTGTGCTCTGGGAAATAGTTCACTGCATTCAGCATTAGGGTATGCAAAACCTCACTCCTCGCCCATGAAAACTTACCTATCCCCAGTACCAGTAGCTGGTGGGCGTTCTATGCTTTTAAGAAACATAAGCTTGCATTTATTGTGATCATATTAGATCATAAAAGAGGTACCTTGGATCATTGAATTGACAGTTTTCTTTTCGAAGTGGCCTCAGGACCCCGGGAGACGGGCTGACTGTTTTTTTCCTTTCACAGTCGGCTTGGGCAAAAGGAGAGAGAAGGCTCGTGGCTTCTAATTGTGTCTTTACAGCCAACTGGGCTACCAAAATGATTGTCTTTTCCTCTCCGAGCCTTACTGACCTGTGGCTAATGAGATTTGTGCTTCGATTAGTTGTAGAACATAAATTAGCTAATCAATGACAATGGATTCACATTATTTCTCAAACATGAGTTCCGCAGCAGTGATCTGTAGGTAATATTCAAATCAATTTCAAATATTCTTCTGTGATGCTTCTGTGGTGTGCTGTAGGCTTGGTGGCAGCCTCTTGGCTCAGGCGGGGCCTAGAGGATAAGTAGCTTTGCTTTGCAGTGCAGGCATCACAAATTGCCAGGCCTTTGTTATGCAAGGTGAAAAAGGCGAAGAGGGCTCCCTAGAAGGCTTTGGGCACACAGCAAGCCAAATCCGGGAAAGTGCACACCTTGAGATAGCTTCCAGTCTGAATCAGACACATGTGCATGTGTCATCCCCACCCCAAACCCCACAAAAGCTACACAGACCAAACAAACCCCACAGCAGCAGCAGCAGCAGCAGCAGCAGCAGCAGCAACCACGGAATCTTAATTTCAGGCTTTTTTGTTTTTAAATTTTCTTTCTTGCATTTGTGTGTGTGTGTGTGTGTGTGTGTGTGTGTGTGTGTGTGTGTGTGACAGAGAGAGAGAGAGAGAGAGAGAGAGAGAGAGAGAGAGAGAGAGAGAGAGAGAGAGAACACTCTGTTGAAGTCACAGGACACCTTTTGAGAATTTGTTCTTTTTGCTATCAAACTCATATCAGTAGGTGTGGCAGCAAGCACCGTCACCCTTGGAGCCCTCTCACTGGCCTTGCCTCTAATTTTAGGATTTTAATGTGGAAACTTTGCAAAGAGAAAGGTCCTCTGTTGGTGTGTTCTTTTTTAAGCACGGAGAAGCCATTCTTGAGGGTCTGCTGTAATTGTCTCATCTGCGCAATTAACCAGCATCTTGGCATAAAATGTGTGGATTTGTAGAGTCTTCTAGGCATCTGTGGGCTTTCTGGTCCAAGTTCTGTTAGTACTGAAGCCACAGAAAATTAAATGTTCCCCAAAGAACTTCCAGATGTGCTGTATTCTAATAGGCTCATTACACAGCAAATTAAAAAGCAGAGTAAATGGAACTGTAAAATTTAAATTACTCTAAAACCACATCCCTTTGCTTTGAGCATTCATTTGTGGGGTTTGCATTTTGCAATAAATGTGAATTAGGCAGCTACAATAACTGTTAATCATATATTTATAAAATAGTAATGAGGAAATGAATAGTAGAGTAAGACAGCTGCACACTTCTCTAATAGTGTGTCAACTGTGAACATAATAAGTTGTGGAACTTGTTTGGTGCAGGGCTGATAATACAGCTGAATGTACGAGATCGCTTCAGCCTCTTAACTTTACATGAAATTATACATAAAATCCATAAAAGCCCATAATAATGCATTATGCCTCGGAATTGTATTCAATATTTTTCTTTGCTTTGATTTTCTGAAATGAGCTCTACTTTCATGGAAGTCATCTTCCAGGGGTCGGGAGGCTTTTGTTTCAGGCAAGCAAGCCTGCTAAGATTGCAATCGGATTTAAAGAAACCGGTGCCTACTCGGGCACGGAGTTAATGGTAGAGCTTCTCTCCATTTTCCCTGAGCTGTTCTAAGTGGACGGAGGCCCGCTTTGTCCTGAGCTGAGGACATGGTGTGCATAGGCCTCCCTGACCACCCTCAGATGGGAGGATCGGGGAGAGAGGCCATATGCTCTTCTACAGATTCTGGGGCTGTGGGTGTGGCCAGTTGCAAGCAGGCATCTTTAGTTGGAGGTAGAGGCCTGAGGTTCTGGGAAAGGTAAAGAACATCTATAGACGTATGAAGAGGAGATAGAATCCTTACATGCCACACCCACCTAACTATAGACTTCCTTGAGGCTTGGCTATGGGAGCTGATCTGGTGGCAATTGAAAATGGGAGGAAGCCTGTGTGCTTAGCAAGGCAAGGGACAGGGACAGCTCTTCTGTGGGGTGCTGGAGGCCTAGTCTGACCTAGGTTTTTCCTTCCTTCCTTCCTTCCTTCCTTCCTTCCTTCCTTCCTTCCTTCCTTCCTTCCTTCCTCTCTCTCTCTCTCTCTCTCTCTCTCTCTCTCTCTCTCTCTCTCTCTTTCTTTCTTTCCTTCTGTTCTTAATTAAAACAGCTGACGATTTTATTTTCACATTTCACAATGTAAGTGAAAACCGCACTTTTTTGTATCACTTCACCCTTCGAAAGCATTCTCTGTTAGGACGGGAAGTTTCCTTGTCATGCATCTAGTAAACACTCAGACTCAGCACCAAAATCTCTTGGTGAAACAAGAAATACAAAACAATAAAGAGAGCTTCAGCCCGAGTCATGCCAGGGCCTTGTGGGTACCATCATAGGGCTGGCAGGAGGTCTCATCCTTGGAGGCCCAACATCATGGGCATGTGGCCTCCCATGGGTGGTCCCATCCCAGGAGCTGGTCCCACAGGCATCATCCCAGGAAGAGGAGGGCCCAGCACTGGCATCATGGGAGGGCCTCCCTTGTGGGGTGCAGGCTGAGGAGGACCCGGGAGACTGGGGGGAGGTAGGATCATGGCCCCTGCGGGTGGAGGAGCAGAGAAGGAGGCTGGAGGGATCTTTCCTTGTGGAAATGCAGCCATTGTTTGGTCAACCAGGCTCTGGGCCTACTCTTCCATCCACTTCTGGTAATCGCCTTTCACATTCTCTTTGTGTTTCTGACCCCTGCAGTGTGTCTTCCTTGAAGACAGAATGTAAGATAGGCATCACGGTAGTCACAGTAAAACTTAGGCATGTTGCTCCACAGGCCGTTGGCTACCCGGGTCCCTCACCTGGTTTTCTAAAAGGACTCTCTGAACTGAAATAAAGCCTCTGGCTAGATTTCAACTTGTGTGTCAGTAGAGGCAGAAAAAGAAGTATTGAGACAGAGAATTCATGTGGATTGATCGATCCACGTGCAGGGCATCGAGCTGATGCATTGAGCTTGCTGTGCTTCTGGCCTCCACAGCATTGCAGGGAGAGCAGATGCTCTCCAGGGTAGCAGTCAGGGCTCCATAGGGGCTGGTCCAGCCTTAATTACCTCTGCTTTCCACATCACACCCCCCCAGGGTTCTGCTGTGCCATGGTTTTGAATGTGGTTGCTGTGAGTGTGTGGTTTCCTTGGTTTGGCACATTCTCTGCATGTAAGTCGAAGGATCCAGATAGCTTTAGACTTATGCCTTCGGGAAGGTTCCAGAATGCCTGACATCTTTCCTGATTCCCCAATACCCATTGGACTGTGTGTGTGTGTGTGTGTCTGAATTCCAATGAATGAGAATCTTTTGGAGTTCTATACACTGCTGCCAGTCACCCCTCAGATGGAAGGCTCTAGGTGTGTATCTGAATTTCGAAACTTGCTTCTTCCTGTTTTAGAAAATGATAGCACTCACTGGATGTGTAAGTTTAGAAGAGATGGTCTGGGAAAATCTGACTTCACTTTGGTTGATTTGTCGAACAAAGGTCATCTTTCCCAAGGATGACTTCTCTCTCCTGGGATGAAAGGGACTGCCTGCAAAGACCAGGGAAAGGACAGTTCTTGTGGAAGTGTAACTTCAAGATCCCCAATGTGGACTGTTTCCAGATGGGACCTTGGGGGTCCACAGCCACCCTGCTCAGCATACTGGACCAATATAGGACCATAAATGAATGAGATGGTCTAGGCAGAGGCTGGAACTCATCGTCTCCCTGGGATGAAGGGGTAGAGGGGCAAGGAAAAAGAGTGGAATGATGAGAGGGAGGGAGGGAAAGGAGAGGGGAGGAAGAGGAGGAAGAGGAATGAAAAGATAGAGGTATTATATGCACATACCCAGGGTATTCCGTAATCTCCTAATCCAGTTTCGCCTCTATATGTCTCAGTATGTATGTGTAATAATTATGATTGGCTTGGTATTTGCTGTGTAGTTCAGTGTAGCCTTGAACTTGCAGCAATCTTCCCATCATAGCCTGTCAAGGGCTAGGCCACTATTGAATTTTTTTGAAGCAATTTTTTAAAATTACAAAAATACTCTATGGTCACTATAGAGGATACGAAACTAAAAAAAAAAAAAAAAAAAAAAAAAAAAGCATAAAACATTAAATAAGTATTACCCATAACCACACCCCACTCAGAGGTGACCCTCGTTAGCATCTGATGCATGCGTCCACATTCAAGACCCAAATGAAATCACACAATGTGCGGAATCTATTGTAATATTTTACATATCATTAAATGCTCTTCTACATCATAGGACATTTAACGAGTCCTCATAGACTGCCCAACATCAACAAAGCCTCAACTGCCTGGTCTTTTACTTGTTTAAAAATTCCACAGTGCAGACATCTATTCTTTATATATTTAGATATTTTCCTACTTAATTATTTTATCCTTGCTGAACATTTATGAACATTTTTGAAAATTTAAATTGTTGTTGCCATTAAAGTCTTTTAAAACATTTGTCAAATTTCCATGCAGGGACATTAGGGAAATGGTGTGGACATGATTTTTTTTACACATAAT
Source organism: Uromys caudimaculatus (assembly GCA_028551405.1). Classification (NCBI taxonomy): domain Eukaryota; kingdom Metazoa; phylum Chordata; class Mammalia; order Rodentia; family Muridae; genus Uromys; species Uromys caudimaculatus. Next base: position 65,987,802 of record CM052703.1, on the reverse strand, counting down.
AGAGAGGTGTGGCCAGGTGCAGAGCCTGCCCTAGACACAGTAGGCTGTGGTATGCACCGTGCTGAGATGCATGTCTGAGATGCGTGTCTGATCACTCTTGCCAGGTGATGATCACTTTAATTTCACTAGAGCTGTCGCTATACTTTTTATTTTATTGATAGGGTTGGAGAGATGGCTCAGCAGTGAAGACCACTTGCTCTTCTTGCAGAGGACCCAGGTTCAGTTCCTAGTAACCACATGTTGGTTCAAAAACCCTTCTAACTCCAGTCCTAGGGGACCCAACGCCCTCTTTTGGTCTCCATGGAGACCAGGCACAAACATGCACAGATAATAAATGCAGGCAATAACTCCTACACACAGAAATGATCCCACTATCCACAGTCACATAACACCGTAGTTTGAACATAGCTGTAACATTTCAGTGCCTCTTAAAGGGGAGGTGTCCCCAAAGAGATTCGTTGCTCTCTCAATTTTGGGTTTGTTTGGAGGTTTCCTTCCTGTGACTTCCCCTTCTTGGGTTCTTTATTTTGACACCTATGCCATCTCTGCCCTGTGCAACATGGGCAGCTACCGATGACCATTGCTCATCCAAGGCATGGGCAGACTGGAGACTGCCCAGGATTAGAGATTTGGCAGCCAATCCAATGAACCCACAAAATAGCAGAACCCCCAAATTACACCATCACTAAGAATCAGCCCACTGTAACCAAACCAGACAGAAAATACTCAAAATGGTGTCAGGGGTTCATATTGTGGGGTAGAAGAGTCAGGTAAAATACTAATTGTTCAGCTGTATATATTTCGGACAAACAATAGATATACAAATGATTAAAAGTAGTTTTTAAATTCTGTGGGGCAGGGGGAGAAAGAAAATCCTTGTGCATTCTGTGGTTCATACCAGATGCCTCGAAGCTTCTGGGGGGAGGGTGTCTTGCAGTGACTCAAAGACCTAAGTGGAGGCCTCATTTGATGTCTTAATCCAAGAACACAGAGTGCAGAGCCAGAGGGAAGGACGATGAAAGCACCAAGAGTCCAGGTCACTTTCGTTTCAAACTTCACTCTTGTTCTTTTGCACCCAGTACAGCAAAGTCAAACCTGCCTGCCTCAGATCGATGAATGTCCTCAGTCTTCCATGGTTGTTCTGCTTCCTGGACATTTTGTGTACTTTCCTACTTCATTTGGAGTTAAGTCCCCAGTGGGCTGGTCACCACAGGAAATAGGATTTCTTTAAAAGCAAGCATACATACATACATACATACATACATACATACATACATACATACATACAAACAACAAACAAATAAACAAATCAAAACAGAGGCAGCAAGATGGTTGTCCTGCTTAGTTTTATGTCAGTCTGACACAAGCTGAAGTCATCAGAGAGGAGGGACTCTTGATTGAGAAAATGCTTTCATAAGATCCGGCTGTAGGAAGCCTGTAGGACATTTTTTAAAATTAGTGATTGATGGGGTTTGGGGGGGGGGGCAGCCCATCGTAGGTGGTGCAACCGCTGGTTGAGCAGTCCTAGCTTCAAGCAGGCTGAGCACGTCCTGAGGAGCAAGCCCCAAGGAGCAAGCCAATAAGCAACGTTCCTCCATGGTCTCTGCATCAGCAGCTCCTGCCTTCAGGTTCTGGCCTGCCTGCACTCCTTCAATGATGAGAGGGAAATAAACTCTTTCCTGCCCAGGTTACTTTTAGTCATGGTGTTTCATTGAAGCAATAGTAACCCTAAGACAGTGACTCAGCATACAAGAGTGCTTGCCATCACGTGATAAAAATAACATTCACAATCTAATTTTCCATTCTAGCCATTGTAGAATCCTTGGGGATAAGAAAAGGAAGAAAATTCCCTAGAATTCCTTATTCACAGAAAAGCACTGACACTTTTTTTTTTTTTTTTTTTGTAGATTTTCTTTCCTGTCATTTTTCCAGGAGTGGAGAGGTTTTGCAGGAATCAGTGAGTGTTGAGGTAAATTAGGTGACTAACTTGTCTGGAAAGTCCAACAAGGAAGGGCGGGCGCCACAGTGAGAGTTACACAGAGCTCCCTCAATGGAAGTTACAGGGACATCTCTGTTCACCTTCTTAAGAACTGCTTGACCTCTTTCAAATATGACTTTAATGGGCCTCTTTGATAGTTTCATGATGAAAGACTACAATTCCCAGCTGCCCTTGCAGACTATGGAAGTGATTTCCACCCCTGTAATAGGCCCTGTCTTCCTCTGTGGGCATTTTAGCCATCTGCACAGTTGGGTGACGTGATGCCCTATCACTATGAATAAACATGGTCCTGCCTAAGGTCAGACCAAGTCATTCCCTCTAAATCTAATATTTGTAGACCCCACTAAACATGGAAGAGGCCTCAGGCTTCTAGAGAAAAGTATGGGAAGCCTGCTTCTGTGCATAGCTCTCAGACAAACACATTATACTGTGATAGCAGACCCGCCAAGGGAAAATGCTTGGTTCACTTTGGATCTAGGACTGATATACCTCACTGCTGACTCATGTGTTCTCATGCGAACTATGGGTACTCAGGGACTAGTTCCTCTTCTCATTACACATTGTCATATGTATGGAGCATCTACCACATACAGTGTCTTTATATCGTGGGAAACATACTAGGTTAGAGAAATTGAGAGTGTTCATATTGCTTTAATGGACAGCAGTAAGAAGGAGTGAAAAGAACATTCTGGAAAGCCTCTTAGGGTAGGGGGAACACCTGAGTGACCAGAGCCAACAAGGCCTTCTGGTAAACCTCAGAGCCTTGGTTTTAGGGAGTGGGTTTTTTCATGCAATTATTCAAATGAAGTCACATTACACATCTATCTGCCTTGTGAAGTAGGGACCTTGTCACTCAGACTGACTGACAAGGAAGCAAACTTACACATTGAGCCATCTGACATCTAAGATTTTTTTTTTTTTTTTTTTTTTTTTTGGTTTTTCGAGACAGGGTTTCTCTGCATAGCCCTGGTTGTCCTGGAACTCACTCTGTAGACCAGGCTGACCTGACATCTCAAGTTTACACTTTCCTGATCCCATGTAAAGGGATTAGGGCATCTTCTAGACCCATCTATTAGGACGTTCTCATCTCCTGTGTGTCTCAGCAGCTACATTTATACCATGTGATCTGCCCCTGGTCATGGATTGGATCCACAGTGGACATTAGACCTAAACTGGGCCTTCATATTCCCTCTGAGAAATGGAATTGGAATTTTATGTTGTTAGTCTGTGTTGTTTGTTTCAAATTCAGATGTCTAAGCCAGGCCATCATGCGATGTGGAGAAAGGAGAGTGATCAGTAGTCCCTGGTATGCCTCAGTTCCTGTGTTGTACTTTCCAGGTTGACAGTACGGATCTCTTGTCTCTCCTTACAGAGCTGAAGTAGACTCTAACTTCCCACAACAGCAGGAGCTCCAATGTGAAGATCACATTAAACTATGTCTGTAGACAGGGTTTTATACGCCCTGAACTGAAGATAAATTATCATTTATAATGCTGTCAAAGCTAATTGCCATTAAGCCTTTGTATCCATGACATCCAGGCTCAGGTGGATCCTCTACACTGTGCTGACTTGGTAAAAAAAATTTATTCCATGGGGAAGACACTCTGCTCATGAAGTCATTTTCCATCCAGGGTGGTCCATGTCAGGCCCAGCAGGCCCCTTTCGTAGTGTTTATCTCCCCAGCAAAATGCCTCAAGTCCTGGCTTGAGTTTCCTTGGTAAGACTCTGGCTGCAATGAGGAGGGGAGGTTAGCTAAGACACTGGGTCCTTTAGGAAGGACTGCCCATCCCCCAACACAACTACCCCTGAGCCTTTCCTGCATCCTGCTTTTTCTTTTTACTCTTTTATTCTGACGCTACAGAAAGTGATTAACAGGAAGACTGGATTGGATAAGCTCATCCAAACCCCATAAACGCCACTTCTGTACAAATGAACGTTTGCAATCAATCTAATTTTTCAAATAAAAATGATTAAATTGCTATTATTGTCGGATCATTTTTTATTAAGAAAACCTTTTAAAATGTTAATTATTAGGCCCCCTGAAACGCTTTCATCTTTCCCGACTTTGCTTTTGAGCCCAGAAAGCACCCTGCTTGTTCCCAACAGCCAAAGGGAAGATGCAGACTTCCTTTTTACACCTGCAACTGTTCTCCCGAACGCTAATATTTATGTGAATGTAACTTTAATTTTTCATCCTTTCATCTTCTGAATTAGCTGGATAATGCACAGATCACCCCTCCACTGCCTTTCTCCAGTTTGTTTGCCTTCACAATAGATTCATTAACTAGATTTGGGTGCTCAAGCCACGCGACCACATCCATTTCAAAGGAAGATTTAATGGCATTTCATATTTTTCTACATTAAGGAAGATTAAAGTATATTACAATACCCTTTACGGCCCTATTTTCTTCATTTTAGAAGTGGTCAGTTTAAAAATTTTCCCCCTTCTCTTTCTTTCATCTACAGTGTTCGATAAATTGTCCAAGCCTTTCAGATGATAGTCTCAGCAAATTGAGTTCTATATTACAACTCAGACATTGTTTAGCCCATCAGCAGTCAGATAAAGCACCCCTATTCACACAGGACATCAAAAGAACAAATATATGTTCCAAGTGGGCAGAAGAGGACTAGAGCCCAGAAATCTCATTTTCTTAATTGTTAGTGATTATCTGGCTACTTGCCGGATGATCACTTCATGGGCTCTGAGCCTGGACTTCCTTGCCTGGTGTCACAGTCGTGTGAAGTCTACACTCACATCTCTCTGCAAACCTACATGTATATTCATGACCACAATCACACCATTGACAAACCAGGCCAATGCATCATCTTTTAATAGCCCCAGGAGCTGCCGTGCTAATGGTTTTAAATCCTGGGCAGGAATAAGAAACTCGAGATCCCGACTTATACTTTTCCATGCCAGCCGTGTACCACCTCATGAAGCAGCCAGGGGACTTGAAGGCATTCTCAAGCATGGGCAAGGGAGGTATTAAGATTTAAGCTTTTTTATTTTTATTTTTGGTGAAACAGAGGAGGTCAGGACTGATGGGGCACGTCTTAGACAGGAGTTGTGTTTGGGTATGCTATCCATCAGCCCAGCCGGTCTTAGAGATGCAACCCCACCTCAGCAAATACACGCCAACCTTGCTTGACACAGTCTGAACAAAGTTTGGGGGTGTTAGGGAGGGGTGGGAAGAGAAGGGCAGAAGACAGATTTTACAACAGTACAATCGTGGGGTGCGGGTTTTAGGCAATAAGCAGGTAGCCTAGTTTTCTCCAAAGAAAAAGGAAAATAATGGAAAAGTGTAACATTCATTCAGAGGCCTCAAAGGCATAAAAAACCCAATTCCAACTGTTATAGGTCCCTGCAGGAGTCTACAAAAGAACTAAGCTTTTTAAGTAAGAAAACTAGATTCTGGCCCACAGGGCCCTGTCATTGCTGCTTAATGGATGAAAGTCTTTGGATATAAATATGCTGTTTGCGTCTCAGCTTCGGCTTTCATAAAATATAACCTTTTTATGATTTACGACCCACAGGAAAACTGGAGGATGGATTTTTACCTCTGAATTGGTTGGATGTCAACAAGAAAAATATAGATAACATATCGAGGTGGCGGGGTGTTAATGCCACACAAAATGATGAAATTATTTTTGTTTAGAAAAGTTAAGTTTGTTCCTCAAGTTGTTGGGACACGACAGCTGTGTGAGGCTGGGGATGGCTCTTGGTTTTAAGTCTTTGGGCAGTAGCTGACCAGTCTGGGCATGCTGAGCTCCGTTCTCAATCAGGAATGGCTGCTTGAAAAGTTGGGATAAAGCATGGGTTCAAATGGCCATCCTGCTTCTAAACTACAGAGGTGTTGCCAGCACTGGGTTTTGGTCCTGGCTGCCAGCCACAGCAGATGTAGAAGCCACCATCATCCTGCAGGCAGGAGGTGGCAGAATGAGCCATCTTCTTTTACTTTCACAAAGACAGTTAGAAGAACGAAACGTGTGCAAACAAGAGTCCCTCTCTCTCTACAAACAAATGCCAGAAATCCCAGCGCTGGGGCGGATGGTGAGTTTGAGGCCAGATCTGGGCTATGTAATGAGATGCTGTCTTCAAAAGAAGGTGTGAGGGAAATGGGGTGCCATGCTGAAGATGAACTTGATTGATAGAGGGCATGAGGCCCTGGCTTTGATCCCCAGCACCACATAAAAATGGTGTTGGTAGGGCATGATTGTAATCTCTGCACTGGGGTGGGGTAGGGTGGTGAATGGGGAAAATCCTAAGTACAAGATCCTCCTGGGTTACATAGAGAGTTCTGGGTCAGCCTGGGCTATATGAGACCCTGTCTCAAACAAACAAACAAACAAACAAACAAACAAACAAACAAACAAACGGGACGAGTAGAGAAAAGCAAAACCTTAGGTCAGAAGTGGCACAAACTCTCTTCACTGTGTACTTGCTAAAAACGACCTAGTCTTTGGCTGGTCTAGAAAAAGATGGTCTTTTGGGAAGTCATATGTCTGTCTCTATAGGTATTTCCTAGTCACATTTTCTTTTGTTTATGATTCTTATGTCTTTATGTTTCATAGGATCATAAAAACAAAGTTGATTCTTTTAGAAGCCAAACCAATCCTAGAGACATCAGCTAGGAAGTACGGAGATGGAAAGGCTGGAAGGCTGGGGTTGTCCTTTGTCTCATGGCAGCACGGACAGAAGGAGAATTTACTCTATTTGAGAGATACACTCAGCAAGTTCAAGGCTCATGACAGACAAGCAGGTTTTCAGAGTTTTCATAACCTGGGAAGAGCAGGACTGTGGGCAAGGCTTTGGGGATCAACACTGTGACCACATTGTAGAGTAAGTGTTCACTGACAGGCATTGCTAGTAAATATCTTGCTTCTTCGGGTATCTGCATAGCCTGTTTTAAGGGGAAAAACACATAGGCCTAGGGTGGGGAGCCAGCATAGACTGTGTGCTTATGGAGAAGGCTTTAGTCAGAACTCAGCTTGGAGTACTCCAAGGTCACTGTCAGCACTGGGTATCTTGTTTCCTGCAGATCTCTACCAGCTAGGATCCCTTGGATGCAAATCCATCTAGGATTTGGATATCTTGTAAGGGCTTAGCTCTGTTTGTTTATTTGTTTGTTGGCTTGCTTGCTTGTTTTTCAGAAGAATAGGGAGTAATTCCTGAGGTTTACCTCTGGTTAGAACTTCCCAGAATAGAGAAAGAAACCAGCTGCCCTTGGTGTCTCTGAGAGGCCTCACTGGTGATATAGGTCACAGGACTGGGAGGCTGAGGGATCTCTAGCACCTCCATAGAAAAATTTAGAAAATCTGGAAGGTTAAGAGTGAATGGGTAAGTTTGACTCTGGGCAGGGTTAGGCTGGGTAGAGGTCAGGGCTCCTCAAAGGGCCTTCTTTTACTAGCCACAATGTCTTGAATCACCATGCTTTGTGATCCATCAAGAGTCACTGGACATTCTTAATGCACCAACAGATTGGTGTGGCTCTGGGCCTGGTGTGTGTGTGTGTGTGTGTGTGTGTGTGTGTGTGTGTGTGTGTGTGTGAGAATAGGCATGGGTGGGACTTCCTCACTGCTGGAGGTCATAGGGATATAGTAGGGTACCGGAGCCCAAAGGACCTTCTTTGGGTATTCGGTGTGATGATTGGCAATGCTTATCAATTTGACAGGGCACAGAATCATCTAAGAGATAAGCCTGTGGCACGCCTGGGATTACCTGGGATAGTTTAACTGAGGTAGGACTATCCATCTTAAAGTGGTTTGGCATCATTCCTTGGTCTTGTAGAGCCAGTAAGTGTGATCATCCTTACTTACCTCGGCTACGTGACCTGTTAGCTGTCTGTGACCAGCTGTCTCCAGCTTCTGCTACCAGAACTTCCCAGACATGAAGGTCCACAGCCTTGAACTCTGAGTTAGAGCAAACCATTCTCTTTTAAATTGCTTTCAGTATTTTCTTGGGGTGGGGGAGGGGGAGGATTAACACACCCTACTATAGAAGTGGGAATAAAAATTCCTTCCTGCCCTTGTAGAGATGATCTGGGGTGGTGGGTGGAATGTTTCTATCCTAGGAGAAAGGTCATATGATGTCAGAGGAACCTTAGAAGTGGCAGCTTTTGGATCACAGTGTGTCAGGCTGGAAGATCAACAGGAGAGAGGAGACCATGCTCTGAGTCTATACTTAGGGATGGACCCTCTTGACTAGGGTAGATAGGAAGGCTCTGTGGGACAGTGGCTTTGGTCTGGGTGAGGTGAGGCAGGGAATGTCTTAAACAGAAGCCCTGGTTTGAGCTTTAATGGGGAGTTGGGATAACGGTAGCAATGGGAACAACAGCAGCCAGTACAGACTGCTAGCTGTAGAGGGAGGTCCCTCTATACCTTGTTTTCTTCCCTTGAAAATGAGGCTTATGATGTGTTCCTGTGCACACACATGGCACCGGAGATGGAGTTGTTTTCTTCCTTAGTTGAAATAGTTCTTGTTTCATTTTTATTCTTTTCTGGTATGTGTTTCTGAAGGAGAGCCTGAAGGCACTCAATAAATGTTTGTTAAACTGGGGATTGGGGGCCCGTGTGGTCTGTAGGGAAGCTGAGATTAAAGCAAATAAGGAAGCCTGGGGTCTGTGCCTGGAAATGAGATGATAGAGAAATCTTGACTTTGGACCATGCAAGGTGAAGAGGGCTGGAGCAGGTAGAATCAGGTGGTCTGTCTCCCCAGTCCTGCCCATATTCTGGGGTGACTTTTGAGCATGTTCCTGAGCCAGGTTCTTAGACCCAAGAAGGAGGGTGTTTGTGAGTGGGCTGTGATATGCATTTGCAGATCCTCGTGCCAAGAGTGTTTGATACTGATTTGTTTTACTGAGAGCTGTCCCTGGAAGGACCCGGTCACCTAGGCCATCAATCATACTGTCTCCATCTTACAAACACGGAACTGAGACTCAGATGCTGATCTGGCCATCTTGAACTGCAGCTCTGGGTCCTGTTCCTCCAAGCCAGTGGTCATTACAGTGTGGGTCAACACTGGGTTTTAGGCGAGCCTAGGGAAACGTCATTAGTGTGGTCCTTCGGCTAACCATTAGCTTGGTCCTGAGAAGGCTATACCAACATCCACAGGAGATACTGGATGAAAAGTATGGGTCTTTTAGGGCCTGAAGACCACTGGGTGAGGTGATCTGTCTCCTGCTTACTCCAGGATATGGAGGGTATTAGACAAATAGTGCAGGCAAGGTGACTAGGTGGATTTTGTTAGATCTTCTGAAAAATGAAGCTTTAAGTTAGTAGCAAACTGTCGGAAAACACAAAGCATCTAGATGGTCTGCTTTCTTCCTGGAGTTCTTTCAGTCTAGTTTAGAGGGGAGTATTTGACGGTGGAAGTTCAAACTCTCATCAGGAGTAGCTTCTTTGATTAAACTTTGGGAAAACCCATTCTGGCTATTTTCTTACCTTCAGCAGTACTCAGAACCCTAGACCCCATGTTCAGACTAGCTCTGACATCTCTGGTAAATATCCAAATTGAACAACTGGGAGAGGGAAAAAAGTCTCAGTGCTTTAATTAAAAATCTTTGTTTGGCGTGTGCTCAGGGGCATAATTTTGCATCTTAAAATGTTTCTTTTCTTTTGTAGTCGGGCTTTGCTTATAAACAGAGCTGGCTCTGAGTTACATTAATTTAATTTTATCTGTGATCCACATCAGCTCAGAATGCTATTAATTTGGGTTTGACTGCCAGCAGAAAAACATTCACAAATACCCACTTTCTTAGCTAGGTAATCGTGTAGTAATTAGGATTCTTGTTGTACATAATCTTGATTTAAATAATCCTCGCTCTTTTTTTGTCTACACAGATAAAAAAGCTATTTTGTCAGTATTTTAGAAGTAGGAAATCATCCTGATTATTTTAATCAAAATCAGCATTGGTGAATTGCGGTATTCTTTCAGGAACAATTAATCTACAAGGCAGAGATTTGTCTCTATGCCCTGCCTTGTAGATCTGTCTCAAATGCACTGAGATAGAGAGATGGTACCGGTGGCAGGTGGTGAACGTACACCTCAAAGGGCCTCATCTCCTCCTCTTGGTGAAAATTTAGCTTTTCAGGGATGGGAACATGGCTCAGCAGGTAAGAGCATGGGTTGCAAAAGCATTCGAACCCAAGTTCAAAACCTCAAACCATGTGAAAAACTAGGAGTAACGCCAGCGTTTGCCCAGTCTGTGGGTCTTGACACAGGAGGATCACTGGGGCTTGTTGGCTGCCAGTTTACCTCCAGGTTTAGTGAGAGATCCTATCTCAAGGGCATAGGTTGGAGGGTGATAGAGCAAGACACCCAGTATCCTCTTTTGCTTCTGTTTGTGGACATGGGCACACACACCTGCATACATGTGATGAAGGTTCCCGACATACACAGTCCTTGCCTCTGACACTCAGAATTTGGGACTCCAGGCTACTACTGAACATGACTGCACCTCACTTTCTTTATTCATCAATGAAGAGATTGCTGTCTACATGGGGATTTACTGAAATGACTTGGTGATGGTCTATTGGATGGCCTTTGCCAAGCTTTATTTCTTTTGGCATTTGTTATTGAGAAGCAACATCTCACATGGACCTAGAGCAGAGGTCAGCAGGCTTCGTTTGTAAAGGACCAGACAGTACGTGCTGCTGGCTGTACGTTGTCTGTTGCAACTACTCAGCCTGGCTATTGAGGCTGAAAAGCAGCTGTGCATGCTGCATGGACAATGGGCAGGGTCTGGTCCATGATCTCATTTGCCAAGGCTTTGAACTCAGCCAAGCATCATTTTGAATCAGGTCAGATACTCAGCTGTCACATGGAACTTTGGACAAAGTCTGCAACTTCTCATTTTCCCTGATGAACGAAAGAGGCTGGGTTGGGTTTGGGCAGAATCTGGGAAAGGAAGCTCTTAGCCCAGAGCAGGGCTTGTAACTAAGTTAGCACCCCAACTGGCCTGCCTTATGTTATCTGTTTTGTTCTTTTGATGCAGGGCTTTGTTTTGTAGGCAGGCAGGTCTCAAACTCACCATCTTTCTGTCTTAGTCTCTTTGTTGGTTAGTTTTATGTCAATTTGACACGATCAAGAGTCATTTGGGAAGAGGGACTCTCAATTGAGAGAATCCTCCACGAAGATCGGTGTACAGGCGAATCTGTCATGCATTTTCTTGAATGGTTATTACGGGAGATCCAGCTCACTTGGCGGTGCAGCCCTGAGCAGGTGGTTCTGGGGTGTATAAAAAAGGAAAAGAACAGGCCGAGCAAACCATGACTAATGAGCTAGTAGGTAGCATTCTTCCATGACCTCTGCTTCAGTTCCCACCTCCAGGTTCCTGTCTTGGGTTCCTACCCTGAGTTTCCTCAGTAACGGACTGTTACAAGAAGTGTAAGATGGGACCAACTCTTTCCTCCCCAAGTGGCTTTGGTTATGGTGTTTGATCACAGCAAACAGTAAATAACTAAGACAACCTCCCAAGTGGGTCACTATCCTTAGCTAAAGATTATCTGACTCTTGAGCACAGGTATAACAGGATTGTAGGGCCTCGGGAGATCAAGATGTGTGTGTAAGTAACACGGGGGGGGGGCAGTTAACCTGGCTAGCCTCAAGAAGTCTTAGAATACCTAGGGATCACTTCTGTAAGCTTTTGTTTAAAGGCGGTGTGTGTCTTTTGTAATTTAGGCTGAAGTATTATTCTAATTTAACACATATTGACCCATGACTTCCTCCCTTCCAGTTACTGAAGCAGGATCGCTTAAAAAGGAGTGTCTCTAAGCCAAGCCTGGTGATATAGGCATACATTATAATCCAGGCTAATCTAAGGCTGAGGGAGGATCACAGGTTCAAATCCAGGCTGGGTGGCTTGGTGAGACCATGCCTCAAAATATAAGACAACAAAAAGGAGGGGCCAGGGAGATGGCTCAGTGGGTAAAAGGGCTTGCCACCAAGGCCGACAGGTTGACCTGAGTTTGACCCCCAAGATCCATATGGTAGAAGGAAAGAACTGACTCTTTTAAGTTTTTACAAGATTTCCACTTCTCTGCTGTGGCTTGTGTGCCCTACTTCCTCTGCCCTGCACACAAATAAGTGTAATAAAAAAATAAACAGGAAGAGGGACTGTGGTGTTAGAAAATAAAGATGTGCAAAAGAAGACCTGAATCCACAGCAGTGGAACTGTGTCAACAGATTTTGGAATACTCCACAAGACCACCTAAAGACCGTAGCTGAAGCACGTGAACAATACCATAAATAAGAGAGAATTTGATTAAGACTCCAAATATGGACTACTATAAAACAGTTTATAGTGACACAAGCAAGTGAGTGAATAAAGGAGAGAAGATGACACTCAGAAGTGTGCATGGGCCACCTGTTGTGACTTCCTTCCAAAGGGCGCAATATGGAAAGGGGAGATGAGTCACTTCACATTACAGCAGCGTTTCTCAGCCTGTGGGTCACAGCCCTCCCTGGAGACCATCGGAAAACACAGATATTTACGCTACAATTCATAACCGCAGTCAAATTACAGTTATGAAAGTAGCAACGGAAATAATTTTGTAGTTGGGGGTCACCACAAGATGCCGCTTCTTCTTGGAGATCAAGTTTGACTTCAAGGCAGGGAGGTGATGATTGTAGTGAGACTTCCGGAATATTGATTTCTTTAAAAACCACAGGTATAAGAACATGTTTTCATTTTAATCCCAGGTGTGGGGATATGGGGCTGCTTTACAGCAGCTGACTACAATTTGCCGTGTGCTCTAGCAAAGACGTGGCTTTGCCAGCTGCAGATAGTTCTGTGATTGTGTGATGTTTGGAATTCTGGGAAATTTCCAGAAGGTTCATAAATGCTAGAACCGTGATAGGCAGAGTTGGTGGTTGTTGCTCATTCAGGGGATTGGTAGTAGTTGTTATTAGTCATGCTCAAAGGAGAAACAAGAAGAAAGAAATTAGATTCAAGTCTCTCTCTCTCTCTCTCTCTCTTCCCCCCCTTCCCTCTCTCCTTCTTTCTCTCCTGTCTAGTGTTAAGGGGGTAAAACTGAGGTTGGGAAGGGAAAAAGAAGAACCCACACAATAGTAAAGAGGAGCTGCAGATAGTTCTTTCTTTTGGTCATTAATTCCTGCCAATTTTGCTTTGTCTTGGCTAATCTGGTGGTTTGAATGACAATATCCCCCATAGACTTATGTATTTAAACACTTGGTCCTCAGCTGATGGTGCTGTCTAGAGAGGTCAAGGAGGTGTGGCCTTGCTGGAGGACCTATGCCACTGGGAATGGGTTTTGAGGCTTGTTTTATTTATTTACTTCAACTTTTTATCTACTCTGTGAGTTTCATATCATGCATCCTAGTCCCACTCTTCTCGTCCCTCGTGTCTGCCCTCCACTTGCAGCCCCCCCCAAATAAAAACCAAACAAAATATAATCCAAACAAAGCACAGCATTGAAAGCATCTCATGGTGGAAGCTGCGGTGCGTCCCAGCGTCCCACAGTCCACCCCTCTCATTGTGAAAGCTGCGGTGTGTCCCAGCGTCCCACAGTCCACCCCTCTCATTGTGGAAGCTGCGGTGTGTCCCAGTGCCCCACAGTGCACCCCTCTCATTGTGGAAGCTGCGGTGTGTCCCAGTGTCCCACAGTCCACCCCTCTCATTGTGGAAGCTGCGGTGTGTCCCAGCGTCCCACAGTCCACCCCTCTCATTGTGGAAGCTGCGGTGTGTCCCAGCGTCCCACAGTCCACCCCTCTCATTGTGGAAGCTGCGGTGTGTCCCAGCGTCCCACAGT
>CM052703.1:65945943-65973934 GCA_028551405.1 Uromys caudimaculatus | reverse complement strand
CTGCCCACACAGCTTCACTTGCAAATGTTCACTGCAGTGAGCCATTGGTTTTGTTCAAGGCCTCTGGCTTCTGCTCCACCACAGTGAATCTTTGCCAGAACTCTTCCCAGTTATCCTGTTGTTGCCCTGTGTCATGAGATCCTGCAGCTTAGGATCTTCAGGGCCTACCCTTTGACATGCTTCAGTAGTTCACAGATGATGTAGATTTTATGGTGGGCCAACTCAGGGCTTTGAGGTTTTAAAGCCTCATGTTGTTCCCAGTGTTCTCTCATTCCCCCTGCATGAAGATGTGAGCTCTCAGCTTCCTGCCCTTGCCTCCAGGCCTTCCACTTGCTCCCATGCCTCCTCACCGTTATGGACACTTACCCTCTGGAACCGTAAGCCCAAATAAGCTCTTCTGTAAGGTGTCGTGGCTATGATATTTTATCATAGCAACAGAAAAGCAATTAAGAGAGCTATCAAAACTTGATTTTGTTTATGTTGACCATGTACACTCCTGAAAACATTTTGCCTTAGACTGGAGTGGTCATGCGTTCTGTCAGTGAAATGTAAACAAAAGGTGTTTGGAGTCTGGGAGAAAGGCTTACCTGTTCATGGTTTTGCTGTCCTTTTCTCTTGTGTGGAGTAGGAATAGAGGGATGAGATGGGCCAGTTGCCTGTGATCCACAGTGACAAGCTAGAGAAAGAGTCACATGCTAAAGATGGCAGAGCTTTGGCGAAGATATGTGATGTTTTCTGTGAGCTTCCGGCCCATCCCTGAATGACCCATATCCATTGCAACACATAGATGTTTACTCTAGGGCTCTGCCCCAGGTCAACTCTGCCTGCATTTTCTATACAGATCAGATGTAACTGGATTCTGACTGCCCCCCCCCCGGCGGTGGGGGGGGTGTTTATTGGTCTTATTCCCTAACTTGACCTCTCTGTGCACAAAAATTTACCAAACTCTGGAAACACTGAAATACTGCAGGATGCCAGTGTCAGGAGGATGGCTTAGGCTCTTGATTCCAACTGCAGGTGTCCCTTTGGCAGCAGAGAGGTTTGGGATAAGTTACTCAACTTTTCAACTCTGTTTCCTCCTCTGTAAAGTGGCTCTGAAAGACTGGTGAAAGGACTGGTAAAATTTAGTCTAGTACAGTGCTTGAGCAGGAATGGACCCCCGAGATGTGCCACCATCACCCTTATGTAGGGAAGCATGGGGTATGTGGCACACAACATTAGCTACTGTCTTCATGACCTTGACTCCCTTTCCTCTGATCTTCTTGGGAGGGACATGCAGGTCCTTTGGAGCATGTCCTCCCAATTTCCTGTCTTGTGTTTCAGCTGTCATCACAGCCACCTGCCCCTGCATCAGCTCATCTGGGTCCAAAGCCTGTGGCCAGGGGGACCCTCACATTTGGGTTCCTACTCCCATCATGCTCTGCTCCCAGTTCTTGTGTATCTGAACCAGATTTGGATCTCCTTCGCTCTGTATGGTGAGTATACACCTCCTTTAGGGGATGACTACAAAATAGCAGAGATACTCTCTAGGGAGGCTCAGTGATGTATAGGTGTCAGAGCCCTCTCCACTTAGTCCTTTGGCTCAGGGTCACTATTTAGTTGATGTGGGAGAATGGGAACACTATTGAGGTGACTAGGGACAGAGGAGGCCATGTAAGAGGTGGAAAGCAAGGTAGTATAAATTCCAAAAAGGCATAGGGCAGTAGATTTCCGAGATGACCCAGTAACTGTGATTCACAGTCTCACCAGGGTATGCTCCGAAGAGGTCTGGGCTTTGGAAGTGATGGCCATTTCTTAATCTTTGCAGAATCTGAATTTGAAAATCCATCTGTTTACTAATGTTTATACATAATAAAAACCTAGGACACTCAACATCATCTGTGGATATGCACAGAGTACCAGAATATTGTAGTTGTCAGTGTGTGAACTTGTAGCAGAAGCTGAGTGAGGTCTTGCTCTCTGCCCCATTTCTGCACTCACACTGGGGGCGGGTGTCCTTTGCACAGGCTAGTCACTGTCACACTCCTCATGCATTTGAGATATATATATATATAGCCAGTGAATGAGAGTGTCCACAGGGACCAGAAAATGTCATCAAGTCCCCTGGAACTGAAGCTATCTATAATAACTGTGAGCCACTATGTGAGTGCTGGGAGTCAAAGGTCTGTGGATTTTCTTAGCTTTGTCTTTGACCTGCTGTGTGACCCTCTGGCCCCTAGTGCTGGTCTGAAAGTCAAGGCATGAGTGAGCTGATCTCCAAGGTCTTCTCTGGTTCTAAAACCCAGGGAAAGCTTTGAAAAGTTGACAGTTAAGATGGTCTTAATTTAAGAAACTAGATCTTTTTCCATCTGGAGGATATCTTAATTGTGATGATGGAGAAGATTTACATTATAATTGTCTCCTAAATGGTTAAAAACATGACTGGATAGAAACAAGAAAAATCTCCAGGCCCCTCCGGAAATATTCTGTTTTATAGTCTATCGTCGTTTCCATCAAGAGATCATTTGCAGTCTGTTTAGGAGAGTGTCTGAGTCATTACTAAGTCTCTCTACCATGGGCAAGAACTTACCTCTGCTGAGAAACTCCTAGAAACAGATGGTGGCTGCCAGCAGGCAGCGAGGCATTCAGGGTGTGCAGAGGTGAGTTTGAGGCCAAGGGCCCTTTGGACCACGAATAATAACCATGGGGATGGAGATGGTGCAGACTTCCTGTAACCCAGTACCCAGGTACTTACTGTTCTGAGTCTGTTATATACTATATATCAAGCCCCACGAACCCCAGCACCATTCCGGCTTTCACAGAACCCCCAATGGCAAGCAGAATTGGATTGGAGAAAGAATGATACACTTTCAGAGACGATTTATAGAGAGACAACATGATTCAGGTTCAGAGATAGGACCAAGGTGCATGGATGCTATGAGACTTCTGAGGTCTCCCGTTATTCAGCAGTAAAGCTGGCTTCAACCTAGTGCTGACTCTAAGAGCCTCTGGCTGTGATGTCATCGTGGTCCTGGCAAAAGAGGATGTTCGATGGTCTTCTTGAGGTCGACACTTTTCTTCCCTACACATTAGAAATGGAGAGCTGTGAAGTCAAGGGTTTTAGCCTTAACTACCAGTTCCAGAGCAAAAGCCAACTGTTTTCACACATAGATGGATTTTGTGAATTGGACTTAACAAACACTTTCATGTAGTGGACTCTGTGGTTGAAGGGAGAAAGCTGTAGATAAACACAATCATCTACATGAGTCACAACAGAACAGAGTACGCCAGTATACCTTTTCAGACACGTACCTTGGATCTTTGGAGCATGTGACACACTTGCACTTATTGGTATGCAGACTTATGTCTTGAACTACTTGTTGGAGAGATAAATGAATTGATCTATTCCTGATGTCTTTGGCTTGGCCAACTTTTCTATTCGTATAAGGAGAAAATAGAATTCAAGTGTAGAAAAGAGGCCTTGAGTCCAAATCTTACCTCAGACCCTTGGCCTCTCCTGGATGACATCATCTTCTACCTCCATGCAGGACCTTTGTGAAGGGTTCCCCTCAGCCTGGAAACACTACCAAGTCTGCTAATTTTCTCCCAGAGCACATAAGGATGTTTTTGGGATAGGAAGGGATGAGCCTGGACTGGTTCTACAATCTACATTTCCCCCTTTCTTTCCTGCCTTGGAAATGTAGCTTGTCCAGGTAACAAGGCATGGATGACTGCCTTACCTCTCCAGCTGTGAGAGGTCAGAAAACAGAAGGAGGATAGAGAAGAATTTGTTCAGAATGAGCGACCAAACCCAGAGGAGATGAGTGTGGTATCCCAGCCAAGGAGACAACTTTGGAATGCATCCAGGATTCTGAAAGCCTGACGTTGAGTTTGAAGATTCTACCTGGGGACATCTCTGTCTGTGAAATCTTAAGAGTTTATAACTTGTCACTCTGAAATATGAAAATGAGGCTAGTTTCTTCCACTCTTCATAAAAGGGTTATTTTTGCAACAAAACACCATGACCAAGGAAACTTATAAGAGAAAGCATGTAATTGGGCGCTTGTTTACAGTTTCAGAGGGTTAGTCCATGATCATTATGGTGGGGAGTGTGGCAGCAGGCAGGCAGGCATGGCAATGGAGCAGTAGTTGAGAGCTTACATCCTGTTCCACAGACAGAAGGCAGAAGAAAAAAAAAAGAGACTAGGCCTGGTATGTCTTTTGAAACTTCAAAGCCCACTCCCAGTAACACACTTTCTCCAACACAGCCACATTTCCAAATCCTTCCTGAACAGTCCACCAACTGGGAACTAGACATTCAGATATATGAGCCCATGAGGGCCATTTTTATTCTAAGCACAATACCTCCTTTAGAAGACACCATTACCAATGTAATCTAAAATCCTAAGATGTAACATTTGATTTAATAAAAAGATCAATATTGATTCCAAGTGACAGTTGAACGTTATTCACCAAGGCTTCTAGATGCTTCATAAGATACTATCATCGAGGCTCAGGGACTTAGAAGCTCACCTGAGATCATACAGCCAAGTAGATGATGAAGCAACGTTACATACTAGGATCTCTTTGGTTCCAAAATTCAAGTTCCTTAAACTGTAATAAACCATTTTTAAAAGTTGAAATGAAAAAAAGAACTTGATTTAAAAACATCTGTAGGATAACTTTGTGAGAAATCACTATTATAAAATTCTGCTGAGATTTTGCATTTAGATTAAAAATTATTTTTTAAAAAAATCTAAGCTGTTACTAGGTATGGTGGTCCATGCTTTAATTCCAGGGCTTGGGTAGACATAGACAGGTAGATCTCTGAGTTCAAGGCCATCGTGGTTTACAGAGTTTCATGCCTGCTAAAACATTAAATATATATACTATCAGGGCTGGAGAGACTAAAAGTACACACTGTTCTTCTAGAGGACTGGGATTCAGTTCTCAGCATGCATATCAAGAGGCAGTAACCTGCCAGTAATTCTAGCTCCAGGGCATCTGATGTCTTCTTTTGGTGCCTGTGGGTATTCATACCCATGTGGGCACACACACACACACACACACACACACACACGCACGCACGCACGCACGCACACACACACACACACACATACACACACATCTTTTTTTAAAAAATCTATTATGCTAGGGGTGAGAGAATCTCAAATATGGCAGGTAATTCTCCACATTCCTATTTAAATGTAGAGTAGCCTGGAAGATGTTGTCTCGTTCCATTATGACCCCTCTTTCCAAGGTATATTTGAGTTGTAAGGAACCTCAGAACCCTAGGAGTCTTCTTGTCTGAGTCCCATTATATCCAGCAAAATATATTGAATACTGACCTCTTCCTGGGAGGGAGAACAGTTGTATTGTACTCCATTGAATTTTAGACTGTACAGCCAAAGGGGCTCTTCACTCTCTCTAGCAGAAACTTTTCAATGCCCACCATTCTATTGGGAACTGGGAGCCCAGTTTCCTTGACGTTCAGAAATGGAACTGGATTTAGGATATTGGTTACCAGTCCCTGAGGTAGCTAGGGAACAGTGGGAAGTGTACTTCAGTCTAGGCTCCCAAGCCCTAGGCATAAGGTCTTTTGTAATGACTCCTGATAAGAATACACAAAACAACCAGGAAAAAGACTTCATATTTTGAGACATAGTTTGTTAAATTTCCCTTGTAAAGTTGGGGGGAATTGTTCCATGTTTGCCTCTTTAAAAAACCTGAATGTGTTTAAAGTGTATCTAATCTTCTCTTTCCCATAATTAGATCCCATATTCATGTCCAGTTGAAGTAGAAGAGGCAGGTGAAACTAGATATGAGGAGACAAAAGGGACAGAGAAGTGTTTGAGTTCCTAAAACACTGAAAGGGCTCAGTGTAGAGATGACCTGAGGCCATTGGCCCCAGCATCTTCTTTAAGCATGTAAAGGGATGCTGCTAAGAAGAGGTGCTAATTTTCTTCCTAATGTCTGTGGAAGGGCTAAACTGACCAACTGGTAGACCTAATGAGCCTTGAGTGCCTTGTAAGTCAGAGATTCTTTGACTCTCAGTGTAGCAGTCCTTCTTCTTACACTTTAATTATTCGGATCACCTTTAGACTCTCCTGCACCACAGGGACCAAAATGGACTCTCATATTCCAACGTCTGCATTAAAAATAAAATAAGTAAGTGGAGATACTATTATAACTGGCTCAGGAGCTACAAGAGCACAATTCAGCTCCTTCATTTTCTTAATAATGAATAAAATCACACCAGCAATTTCCCCTTGAATACATTTGTCAATCAAAGGCCCAACACTTAGAGAGAGTCTCCCCAGCATCCTCCAGGTACTGTCCCAAGCAAGAGGAAGCACACTTCTCGGCTTTGTTACAGCTCGAGCAAATAGGCTGAGAGCTTGTTTAATTTTTTAAAAGAGAGTTCGCCAGCTTTTGGCTGGTCTAATGAAAACCAGTCTGTGTCGACTTTGGCTGAATCCCTTGCACAATGACACTGCCCCTGTTCTATAATTTCTGCTAATTGCCACTTGAACAAAAGCACATTGTGTAGCTCCTCGGCTGCTCTGCAGTCTTGGAGTGGTATTGGCCAGGATGTTTAGCATTCTCATTGTGAGATCGTCTCAGCCATGGGCTGTGGTCTAGGTGTGTGTCATGAAAGAAGTTAAGCCCGGACTAGAAGGCAACAACCACAACGTTAGAATCCGGATGGCATTGCCTCCCGACAGTTTGCTAGTATGACTTGATAAGGAAAGCCTTCTAGAAATTTCTGTTTCCCCTGGCTGACTGAATGCCTTGAAATAGCCTCTTCCTCTGTCTCCTCTTCTTTCTTCTTTTGCTTTAAGGTTCTCAAGAGATTACACTGGGGTCTCTAGTGTTCAGTTTTATAAAGCTGAGGCCTGAATCAGCAGGGTACCTGTGATATGTCCCTGATCTTATTAATGTTCCTCCTCTCTTCAAGGTTCCCCTACACAGGCTCAGACAATTATACTCAGAGAACCTTCCACACTAGGGGTCTCAGAACCACAGGGCGATGGGCTAGTCAGGTTAGGAAAGGAGTTGAAAGCCCAACATCCATTTTGAAAGACTGGTTTCAATAACTTCAGATTAAGTCAGAAAGCTGCCACCTCTAATCATCAGTAAGAACGATGAAGACCATTCTTGGTTGTAGGTACTGTAGCAGCATGGTGACATCTAAGTGTAAGTCCTTCCACCATTGTACCCAACCTAACAGAGCACCCTTAAAAACATGGCCTGGGTAAGGACTGGTCCAGGGGACATAGCCACACCGCCACAGACTGGATGTCACAGAACAATAAATGTGTGTGCGTGTGTGTGTGTGTGTGTGTGTGTGTGTGTGTGTGTGTGTGAGAGAGAGAGAGAGAGAGAGAGAGAGAGAGAGAGAGAGAGAGAGAGAGAGAGAGAGAGAGAGAGACAGAGAGAGAGAAAGAGAGAGAGAGACAGAGAGAGAGAGAGAGAGAGAGAGACAGAGACAGAGACAGAGACACATAGAGAGATTTTATAAACCAAACTTCAGAAATGACCCATCTCTCCCCTCCCATGGATGTACAACAGAATGTATCTTATCCACCCCTACTCCCTCCCTCTTCATCCCCCTGGCCCTCTCACTATATCTCCTTTCTCACTTCAAGTCCTTTTTTTTCTTTTTCAGATAACACACTGAGTTCAAGTAGTGCTTCCTATATGTGCTTGGTCCTGGGTTTATTCTCTGTTTCATGGGGACCTCTCAAAGAAAATCAGCTCTCCCTCCTGTAGCAGCCATTAATTGCCACTATCTCTTCTGCTTGTCTTGGATCTCCAGAGCCCCTCTCCCCTCCATGATGAGTTTTTAAGTGGCTTGATCTCCTACAGGTCTTGTGTAGGTCACCAGGGTCTCTGTAAGTTCATGTGTCATGACCAGGAGGACAGTTTCACAGCACTCCCTTGTCTTTGGCTCTTACATTTTTTTTTTTTTTTTTTTTTTTTTAGAGTATATAAAGACAGGTTTATTGGGAAGCAGCTCTCTGAGGGTGGGTTCACTAGTCCCAACAAATGAGACCAGGGAAGTTGCCATGGGGGGGGCAGAGGGGAGGGAGAAGAGAAAGAGCATGAGTATACAGGGAGAGAGAAAATACAGAGAGAGAGAGAGAGAGAGAGAGAGAGAGAGAGAGAGAGAGACAGAGACACAGAGTCACAGAGAGACTGAGACTCTTATATTCCTTCTGCTCCCTTTTCTGCAGTGCTCCCTGCAGTTGGGGGTGAGGAGTGCTCCCTGCAGAGATGGGGGTGAGGAGTGCTCCTTGCAGAGATGGGGGTGAGGAGTGCTCCCTGCAGAGATGGGGCCAGAGTGTGCTATAGTTGTCCAATCTGCAGCTGAATATCCACAATTGTTTATTTACAGCACTATGAACAGCCGTGAGTCTTAGCATTACCCACCACCCACTGCAAGAAGAGTTTATCTGCAGAGAAGTTTCTCTGGGAGCAGAGTGAGGTTTTGAGATCAGCTTCTGACATGTAACTTTGTTGGGAGAAATTGTAAAAAGAAGATCTTTGCTCACTGATATCCTGTAAAATGAAAGGCTTTTTAATATTTGATACTAAGAGGAGCAAGAAGCTGAGCATGGTGGTGCAGGTCTTCAGTCCTAGCACCATGGAGGCTAAGGTGGAAGGAGCATGGGCTCTGGGCCAGCCTGGGCTATGGACTAGATAACCTGTTAAAACAAAACAAAACAAACAAAACACCACTACCACAAAGCCCCACATACTGCCAGTGAATGCAGAAACTCACAACTGATCACGGTTCAGAGAATGAGATCTGTGGTGCACTCAGCCATGAACGGGATGTCCCTTTCCTCTGAAGTTCAGAAACGATTGTGGAAGGGGGCAGAAAGATTAAGAGCCAGCTGGGCAGTGGTGACACATGACTTTAATCCCAGCACTCAGGAGGCAGAGGCAGGCAGATCTCTGAGCTCAAGGCCAATCTGGTCTACAGAGAGAGTTCTAGGATAACCAGGGTTACACAGAGAAACTCTGTCTGGAGAAACAAAACAAAGCAAACCCAAACAAATAAAAAGATTAAGAGCCAAAAGTCAGGATGGACCAGACCAAAAGTCTTCTGGACATGACCAGTGCATTTGTGAATGGACAGCAGCTATGGTTGCCAGCAAAAGGTCAAGCCAGTTGGCATGCTGGTACAAAGAGCGTTCATAGCTCTGAGAAAGAGAGTCACTTTTCTTTAAGGGTGTGGCCTCTGGTAGGTGGACCACATCCTAGAAGATGGCCCCACACCCATGAGTATATGGGCAGCACACATTGAAACCAGTGGATTCAAAACAACAACAACAGTGACAGCAGCAACAGTGATAACAACAACAGCAACCGCCACCACAGTCACAGTGTTGGGACTGGCTGTGGGTGTGTTGGGAGTGAGTTATCGAAGGGAATATGATTAAAATGTATGAAATCCTCAAAAATTAATATATTTTTTAAAATCAGAGAGAGAGATAAAGAAGTACTTTTGACATTAAAAATAGTCCTTTACTGAAAAAAAAATGGTTTTCTGGAAAAATGAATTACTGTGTTTTTAAAAATTCATGGAAACTTTTTTTTCAAGCATCCCATCTGGTGCTTGGTAACCGCGGCTGTGAAGAGCCATTTTCCTCTCTGACAAACAGCATGGCAGACACACAGAAAGCTTGTTTTCAAGTGGCAATGGGAAGCAATGGGGTAGGGGCTCATTGTGAGGGATTTAGCCACGGGGGACTGATCCCTGGTTCAGCCCCTTTGTTGTAAGCTCCACCCCTCCTCAGCAGCTGTTCAACCTCCCTGGGCAGCCAGGGATGCTCACCCCTCCCAAGGGCCTTACACAGTCCTTGTGGTATACTGGGACTTAGCACAGTCTTTGGTTCCCAGTTCTACCCCCCAGAGACACAGGAAACCCATTTAGTTCTTTCATGATAGAGCTTACAGATGGAAGCCTCCCCCTCTTCCCGTTCCATGTGAGTAATCTACCTACCTACCTATCTACCTACCTACCTATCTACCTATCTATCTATCTATCTATCTATCTATCTATCTATCTATCTATCTACCTACCTATCTATCTACCTATCTACTTATCTATCCACTTACTTTTCTATCTACCTCTCTCTTTCTCTCTCATCTATCTAATTTATTTTTATTATTTTTAACTATATGTATCTCGCTGTGTGTCTATGTGGGGGTATGGGCACATGAGTGCAATACAGAGGCCAGAGCTGGATTTATAGGAGGTTGTGGGCTGTCTGATATGATACTGGGAATTAAACTTGTGTCCTTTGTAAAAGCAGTGCATACTTTTAATGACTGAGCCACCTCTCCAGCCCCATGAGTAAGATTTCTAATCCCTTCCTCATTTCTTTCTTTCTTCCATTCTTTTCTTTTGAGACAGGGTCTCGCTATGTGGCCCAGACTGGGCTTGAACTTGAGGCAATTCTCTGCCTCAGCCTCCCAAAGTTGGGATTACAGGCATGAGCCACTATGCACAGCTTTCATATATATATATATATATATATATGTATATATTCTTTGAAATTCTCACATTTACAATGTTTTTATCTTCTTCATTCCTAGTTACCTGCCTCCAACTCTTCACAGCTCTACCAACCTGTTTCCCCCCAATTCCATGTCCTTATTATTTATTATTACTACTGGTAGATCATTGAGCCCACGTGTGAGTGTGGGGCCATCGACTGGAGCATGGCCAACCTACCTGCAGCCAGCTAATTTCCCTTTTCAAATTCAAGGCAACTTAACACTTTGTTATGACACCCCGGGATTCAGTCTACGTGTCTGTGGGCTGTCTTAAAATGTGCTGGGCTTTGTTGCAATCTTAGCTTTGGAGAGCCGAGTGTCTGGGAGGAGAGTGGCTCTCTGCCTCCCTTCCTCACAGTGCTGATTTTGTTTAATTTATAGTGTTGGAGTTCGAACCCAGGGTTTATGTGTCCTAGATAAGAACTGTACCAAGCGAGTTGCATCCCCAACTCTCAATGCTGTTGTCTTTTTGTTTGCTCGTTTGCTTAGTCTGATTAGTATTTAACATTTAAAATGTTAGAAATCACATTTAAAAGTAGTGTGTGTGTGTATGTGCGTGTGTGTGTGCGTGTGTGTATGTGCGTGTGTGTGTGCGTGTGTGCGTGTGCGTGTGTGTGTATGTGTGTGCGTGTGTGTGTGCGTGCGCGTGTGCGTGTGTGTGTATGTGTGTGTATGTGTGTGTGTGTGTGTGTGTGTGTGTGCGTGTGTGTGCGTGTGTATATGTGTGTGTGTGTGTGTGTGTGCGTGTGTGTGTGTGTGTGTGTGTGTATGGTTCAAGAATGCAGGTCAAAGGACAACTTGTAGGAACCTTTACCTGATTAGCCATAGAATTGTCACAAACATTTATTTTAAGTAAAACCCTCCACAGTGTCTTCTGACTGTAAGCCCCAATGAGGGTTTTCTTCATATACATCAGGTCAACTGGTTGCCTTACTGTACAAAGGGCTCATTTCTCATTGTTCCTCACCCTGCTTAATGTATCCACTATCCAGGCTTCTCTCCTGAGAAGATAGCACTACCTCAACATGAAGCCAGACTAAGGCATTAAAAAATGCAAAAAAAAAAAAAAGGTTCATTACCATAATATAACTGCAATAATTTTTAATCAAGAGCTATCTATCCAAAAGTATAATATGATGTGACTGAGTGGGACTCCTCCCAAGAATAGAAGGTTTGTTAAACATTAAAAAGCAATCGGCATAAATCGACATTTTTGACTGAAAAAAGAAGAAAAACAGTGTAATTCTTTTATCAGTAGTAGAAATATAGAAAAAATTGATACCCATGTGTGATTTATGGTGAACCAGGAATAGAAGGACCCTTCTCTGAATTTGTTCAGCAGTTTCCATGAAGACCCTACAAGATGAAAGTTTTTTTTTTTTTTTGCAGAATCAGGAAGAAACCAAGGGTGTTTTCTCTCACTACTTCTCTTCAGAATTGTAATGGAGTTTGTAGCTAGTACAATAAGACAATAAAAGGAGATAAAAAGCACTACAGGGTGAAGCAAGAAGGGAAATTGCATTTGTTAGCAGACACAATGCCACAGAAAATCCCAAGAAACTGGCAAAGAACTACCCACTAGAACTAACAGTGTGGCTGAAGGAACAAGGGTGGTATTCAAAAAGCAATTGAGTTTCTATACAATTGCAAGCTAAGTAGATGGCCTTTGCTACTAAATGCCCAGGGATAAATATAAAACACATGTAAAAATTACTGAAAACCTCAAAATGCTGTTGAGAAATCAATTCTGTGTGGAGAGACATACCATGCTCATGGATTGGAAAAATGCATCTTGTTAAGATATCAGTTCACCCCCAAACTACCAGCCAGCACAGTGGGATCACAAGCAAATCCTCACAGACCTTTTGCTAGGAAGTGGTAATCTAAAGCAGTAAACACACTGTATATATAAACACAAACACATACACATGCACACATGAACAATACATACATGTACACACAAGACTGTAGATATTACATAATCTAACTTCAAGACTTATTTTAAGCTTATTGTAAATAGGAGACTGCAACTACCGAGTAAGTAGAGACCTATGTCAATGCAACAGCACAGAGTTGAGAGGTATACCCATTTACACATGGACAACTAAAAGCGACAGAGATTTCAAAATGGTTCAGTTGGGTAATGATAATGATTTCAACAAGTTGTATTGCAACATCATGATATCCTAAGGAAAATATAGACTTGCAATCTAAGTTCATGCCATACACGGATGATAACTCAAGATGGATCATAAGTCCAAATAGAAAAGTTAAAACAATAAAATGTCTAGAAAAAGAGGAGGAAAAATCTTTGTGACTTGAAAGTAGGTGACCTTTCCTAGGTCATACACTGGCTCTTCAAGCATAATGTCCACACAGCTGTTAGGATGTGTTTATGTACATTATGCTCTTATCTTCAGAGACAAAGGTCTCACACTCAGCAGTACAAAGGGTTCTTATAGCTCAGGAGGAGAAGACAGACTATTTTGCATATGTATATTGGTCTGTGTGTGTGCTTCAATGCACATACTGGGTCCTGGAATCTGAACTCCAGCCCTTGTGTTTCTGTGCTAAGTACTTTATTGGCTGAGCCGTCTCCCCAGCCCTGACAAACAAGTCTGGAAAGACACTGACTAAAAGAAGGTATACAAATGGCTAGGATGTATGGAAGATACTCACCATCAAGTCAAAATCAGAATCACAGTGGGATAGTCTCTTGTGTACTAGAGCAGTCACAGACAGGCAGACAACGTCAAGTATTAGTGCAAATACAGAAGCACCTGGAATCTTACATGTTGCTCATGGGCTTGAAAAACCATGCAACTTCCTTATAAAACATATCTGTCCCCCCCCATGAAATTGTATTTATTATATGGAAATGGACGTTTTAAATTAGTTATTTTTTCCTCAAATATTTTTATTTAAATGGATTTTTGCATATGCTACATTTTGATCATTTCCCCCTTCTCTAACAACTCCCTGTCTCTTTCTTTCCACAATCCCCACCCCCAACCCAAAAGGTTAGAACAATCAAGAAAACAATAAGACAAAGAATACCTAAACGAAACCCAAAAAAGCACAACAAGCAGAGTCCTTTCCGTGTTGGTTTGAGCACCAGCCCTGCCTTGGAGTGTGGTTCCCAGTGTTACTCCATTGGAGACTGATTTCCCCCTTCCCAGCAGGGATCAATTGCAAAGAGCTTCTCTGCATCCATATCACCTTTTCAGTGTTGGGATTTTGTCTGGTTTGAACTTGTACAGGTCTTGTGAGTGTCCCTGTTTCTGTGAGTTCGTATGTATTAGATCCTTTTTGTCTTGTTGGAAATTTTTTCTTAAAAATACATTTACTTTATGGCTCCCTAGTACTCCACTGCACTCATAATTAAAATTAAAATAAATCTTAAAAAGAACGTTTATAGAAGTGTTTTTAATAATATGCTCCAATGTGCCTTGAAGGTAAATGAATAAACAAATTGTGCTGTATCCACACAAAGAGCCACTGTTTGGTCACAAACAGGACAGGCTCCTGAGGCATACATACCACATGAGTGATGCTGAGCCAATACTGCCTGAAACATAATTCTACTTACATGAAATTTTACGACAGTCAAAATCTGTAGACAATGATGGACTCACATCAATCGTTGTCTGTGTAGGGGCAGAGAACAGGTTGGGACCAACGGAAAATTTTTGAGGGAATGAAGTGAAAATATCCTATACTTTGACAGTGGTTGTGTATGTACATTTATTGAAATTTTTTTCAATGGTAGACTTAATGAAGGTATATTTTATTATATGTAAAATATACTTGATAAAAATGCAAATCAACCTTTCCTGGATCTCAGTCCATCCAGCTCCTGTTCTAGGAAAGCCTTTGGTAAATAATTAACTTAACCAATCAATCTCTTAATATGAGACTTAAAACAGGATTATATTATCACATTTGCCCAGGATAGTCCCATTTATTCTGTTCTCTCCGTCTTCTGCCTTGGATTACTAAGCTACCTCTGGTCTGGCTAAGTTTCTTGATTGCTTCTTGCACAGGCTCCTTACCTAAGGTGCTGAGAAATCAGGTCATCAAGACATGATAATGAGGCTTGGGGAGCCACTGGTATATCCTTAGCATGTGGAAGGCCATAGGTTCAACCCCCAGTGCTGGGGCTGGGGTTGGGAAGTAAGTAATGGGTATTCTGGTAAAGAACACAGGTTCACAGTAGCTCAGATGTCCAGAACTGCTCTTTCCTTCTTAAAAAGAAAAAGATTTATTGTTAAATGTTATTAATGTGTATGTGTATGTTTCTGTGTGAGTATACCATGTGTGTATGAGTGTTCACTGAGGCCAGAGGAGGAGGCCAAGAACCTTGGCCACCTTTCTAGACCCTGCTATTTCTCTTACAAAATTGTTTTTTATTTATGATGTGTTTGTGAGTACATGATATATGTATGTGGGTGGGCCTGCTACAATGCACGTAGAGGTCAGAGGACAACATTATGGAGTCAGTCTCTTTACTCCATCTTCATATAGATTCTGGGGATGGAACTCAGATCTTTGGTCTTGCAGTGCAAGCTCCTTTACCCACTGAGCCATCTCAACTGACCCAGAGAGCTACTTGTGATTTCCTTCTTTCTTTCTTTCTTTCTCTCTCTCTCTCTCTCTCTCTCTCTCTCTCTCTCTCTCTCTCTCTCTCTTTCTCTCTCTCTCTCTCCCCTCCCTCCCTTCCTTTCTTTCCTTCCTTCCTTCCTTCTCTTTCTTTTAATATTCTTGTTAAAGTATGTGTTTCGTAATACTGGCTCAGTAAAACTTTCGTATATTTATATTACAAATCTGTCTTTAAGTAAGACATAATAACATAATTATGAGGCAGATTTAACCTATAAATAGTCTCATCTCCTAAACACCACCATCCTGTTTTCAATTAACAACAAAATCAGAACGCATCTGTGCCTTTATTGGTATCATCTTTAGATTAAAAACTTGAATAAGTTGCTAGCCAATGTCATTAGGTACTGACCTTGTGCTGGTCAAGTTTGATCCCCAGAACACACTGACACCTTTAAGTTATCCTCTAACTATAACCTCATGCCATGACACATGCTTACACACACACACACACACACACACACACACACACACACACACACACACACACACTCATACTCTAAATCAATAAATATTTAAAAAAAAGGAAATAATAAAAGAAGCAATTTGAAGTGAAGCTTCTGGTTTCTTTAGAGACTCAGTTGGATTATATGATATTTTTCTAGAAGCTATCTTGTGAGAGGATGTTTTGGTGAAGCAGACATGTGAGAGAATGTTTGGCTGAGGCAGATGCTTGAGAGGACAGGTGATGTTTGGAAGGAGTGTAAGTAGAACCCAACAGAGAGTGGACAATGCTTTTGCATTGGTTTGCCTTGCAACGCTTTGCTGGTCTTTATTGATCTTTGATTGCTGTGACTTAGAGAGAAATGTGCCAAAGAACTTCTCGTGGTATTCTGGCTGCGTCTTGCTGATTCCACAGACTCTTGACAATTCGGTGAGCCTTGCAGTTTCTGCTGGATTGTGCTGCTATTGACTTGTGTTTATTGTTTGCAAATTGGACTGCACTGCTGCTTGATGTTTTGGACTGGACTGCTGCTATCCTGACAACAAAGATTGCTATCGCCACAAAGAACTACTTCTAAACAGGTTCAAAACCCTCTTGTTCTATTAACCATCTTTCTCCCCTAACTTTGGTTGGTGGGCTAGAAGGGAGGTTGACGAGATTAAGAATCCTTATTAAAATAGGTTTCGAAAACTCTAAGCCTACAGGAATGATTTAGGGAAAGTCAGTTAAGATTGTAATATATTTCTTTTTATTCTTTTTTATCTATGTTTGTTATACATACATTTAATCTTTTAAAATATTGAGCTACACATTTTTTTTTTTTTTTTACAGTATCCGTTTTTATAGGGTCATGAACATTTTATACTATTGTATTTTTTAGGTGCATACACTGTAGATAACCTAACCATTTCTCACTTATTATGATTTTGTTTTGTGTTTTATGTGCATATATTGTTATTGCTGTAAATAGCCTTTGACTACACAATTTCATAAAAAGAACATCTTAAAGTTTCTGATTATTTGGCCTGGAGACCTCAAAGAGAACAGCACTTCAACGGATAGACATTTTGAAGGCTCTTAGATATAGAGCTATGTATGTATGGACTAACTCAGGCTTTGGATGACTAAGTCAAATCATGTTCATTTACATGATAAAACCAATGCTGGTGCATGCTGGCATTTGGTAAGTAAGAGGTTAAAAATGTCCACATTCAAAATTATTGGTAATAGTAATGAATGAGAGGAATGATAAATTTAAATATTTTTGAGTTTTTATTTATTTTTATTTTATGTGTGTGTGTGCCAGTGTCTTAGTTTGGGTTTTATTGGTTTGAAGAGACACCATGACTGAGGCAACTCTTATAAAGAACAACATTTATTTGGGGCTGGCTTACAGTTTCAGAGGTTCAGTCCATTATCATCATAGCAGGAAGCATGGCAACATGCAGTCAGACATGGAGCTGGAGTAGGAGCTGAGAGTTCTGTATCTTGATCTGAAGGCAGCCAGAAGGAGACTCTCTTCCACAGGCACCAGGAGGAGGGTCTGGATCACACTGGCCAGACTTTAGCATATATATGAGACCTCAAAGCCCCGCCTCCACAGTGACACAGTTCCTCTAACAAGGCTACATCTCCTCCAATAAGGCCACACTTCCTAATCGTGCCACTTTCCATGGGTCAAGCATATTCAAACCACCACAGCCTGTGTGTGTATATACATGTAGCACATATGTGCAGTACCTCCTGAGGCCAAAAGAGGCTTGTTGTGAAGTACGGTATGGATGCTGAGAGCTAAACCTGGGTCTCTGCCAGTGCTCTTAACTGCCAAGCCATTTTTCTATTCTCAGAGATGATTAATTTTATTGGGAACAAAAAAGGCATCAGTTGTATCATTGGAGTTTCAATATAAACATCCTTATTGAATTTCAATGATTGGTGGGATACTGATGTTAGAATTTTATATTGTCAAGATTTTTCAGTTTCCCCATCTCTAATGAAAACAGGTATTTCAATCTTTACTCTAACTGGAATTTTCGTATGATAGATCATTACAGACAGTAATGACATGGTTTTCTTGAAAACCAAGAAGAGATTATTTTTCTTAAATCTTCCCTTTTTAATAGCGCAACAGCTCAAAGTTGTGCCATTAAGTTGCCTTTACTGCTGGTTGGGTTTCCTTAGTGGAAAGATGATATTTTCTACTTGCAAAGTAATCCTTCCAGCAAACTCTCAACCAACAAACCCTACTTGGGAACTCCTAGGCATGCCCCACCCCCATGTCAGCATTGCAAAGGTCGTTTAGCAATGACCCTAGAGATAGAACAAGAGGGTCACTGAGCTTAGGAGGCATGCTCCAAGACCAACCCAATAGTTCAAGCCTTCCTGTTGTAGATGTCCAGCTATCGGCTCCAAAGAGCCCCTTCCCCGATTGACCACTACTGTCCCTCTGGCATGGATACCACGTGGGAAGGACCGAGGGCTCAATAGCTGAGCGTATGGGAAAGGGGAAGGAAGGGGAAGGAAATGAGATGGGGTGGTGAATTTCCAGTGACCATACACAAAGGTGGGCTGGAGAGATGAAATGCAATGCCCTGTGCTCCTGAAGAAGTGGGTCGTGAGTGGAAGGTAACAGAAGAGCTTCTCCCCACTCATGCTGCTGGAAGTCTGGTAGGAACCACAAATCACAGGTCCAAAGGGTATTTGGACTCTTACCGTGTGTGCTTGACAAGCATTATTGGGAGACTGAAGATGACCTGCGCCACCAGAAGGGAGTGGTATCAGAGTCTGGGGTTGGCAGTCATGGCATTCAGTCAACTGATATTGTCAGGAGACCTAGTGGGTGTCAGGCCTTGAGATGCAGACAACTGATGGGGGTGATGAGACCTCGTGGGTATACAGTCAGAGACACCAACCAAGTCACTGAATGGAGGCAGGTAGAGAGGTAGCTGGCATAGATTAAAAATGAATTGGGGTTTCTTAAGCAGAGGAAGGAGGATCTGGCTTTGGAAACAGATGGAGCTGGGTTTAAATCCTAGGAGGAGGGGCTCTATCAATGATTGTGGCCTTGAGCAAATGACCTAACCTCTCTGAGCCTCAGGCTTTTTTTTTTTTTCTTCTGAGAAGAATGCTTCCTACTTTGCAGGGTTGTTTCTAAAGTGTTTATGTGGGGCTGGAGAGGTAGTTCAGCAGTTAAGAGCACTGACTGCTCTTCCAGAGGTCCCGAGTTCAATTCCCAGCAACCACATGGTGGCTCACAACCATTTGTAATGGGATCTGACGCCCTCTTCTGGTGTGTCTGAAGACAGCAACAGTGTACTCATATACATGAAATAAATAAGTAAATAAATCTTTTTTTAAAAGTGACTATGTGAAACCTGAAATGCAACATATAATAACTGTGTGGATGTTTAGATAGATAGTATCATAAACATGTTACATGGTCAATCACCCAGTCATGTCTCTGATTAGGCCACAAACCAGGCAAGACACTTCACTTCCATGGGTCTGATTTCTCATCTGGGTTTTTATCATTTTGCATTAGATGGATCAAGCCCCTGAGGGATCCTTCTTGAGCCCCTGCAGAGCCCAGAGCAGCATTTGCTCACACAGTGGCTTCCGGAATGGGACTTGAGTAATTACTATATATTTTGCTCTGCTTAAATACTGCATAGGCCTGCATATGTTTCTTGTTTAAAGACTTCTCAAGACATGAAGCTTCTGCCCTTGCCATGTGTATGAGAATGCAGTGTGTTTACATATGTGTGGTATATGTGCATATATGTGTGGTTTACACACCTTTGCTTACCTAGAGGCCAGAAAAGGGTTTGGGCTATCTTTTCTCACTGTCTGCCTTGTTCCTTGAAGACAGAGTCTCTTGCTCAACCTGCAGCATCCTGCTCTCTCTCTCTCTCTCTCCCTCTCTCTTGACTGGTGGCCAGCAAGCCCCAGCAATTCTTGTGTCTCACTCACCTCAGTGCTGGTCTCACAGAAGTGTGAGGAGCCATGCAGATCTTTTTACTAGTGGGGTGCTGGGATTGAACTTTGCTCTTTATGTTTGCACAGTAAGAGTAAGTACTCTTAACCACTGAGTCCCATTTCCAGCCCTGAAACTTCTGCCTTAAAATGAAAATTATGGGCTGGGGATGTAGCTCAGTGGATAAAATGCTTGCCCATACCTGTAGACCCAGGGTTCATTCCCCAGCACCACATAAACTGGATGTGGTGGTTGCTCTAGTGTGTGTTAAACTGAATGCTCATGTGTGGATAAACATCATGACTAAAAGCAGCCCAGAGAGGAAAGGCTTTGTTTTAGCTTACAAGTTATAGTCAACCACTGAGGGACATCAAGGCAGGAACTTAGGCAGAGGGAGTTTGAAACAAACTACAGAAGATCCACAGGCTTGCTCTCAGGTATATTTCTTTTACAGCCCAGGCCTACCTGCTTAGGGATGGTGTTGCCCACAGTGGGCTAGGCCATTCTACACCAATTAGCAACAACAACAACGACAACAACAACGACAACAACAACAACAACAAGAACAAGATCCACAATCTAATGGAGGCAATCCTTCAGTTGAAGGTCCCTCTTCCCAGTGGCATCAGGTTAACAACCAAGATTTACCATGACAGTGGTGCACATCTGTAATCCCGGTATTTGGGAGGTGGAAGTAGGAGAATCAGAAGTTCAAAATCATCCTCAGTTACAAAGTAAATTCCAGGCCAACCTGGGCTACCTGAGATCCTGACTGAACACACACACACCAAACAAACAAACAAAAAAACAAAAGACCAGAGCAAACTATGTAAAAGCCCCTTTCTTTCAATGCCCAGGAAGGACATGCAGCTCTGATTTTGGAGTGCCTGATGTTAGTCTATTTTCAGAGCAGACACAGGCAAAATTCTGGTTTCTGGCACCTAGAGCTATGTGTGAGAGGGAAGGACAGATGTGCTTCTTTCTTGGATGCACTGGCTAGTTCTGCTTGAGGCTCTACATGGTCATAAGTTAGATAGAAACTGTCTCTGTCTCTGTCCGTCTATCTCTGTTTCTCTCTCTCACTCCCCTCCTCTCTCTCACACACACACCTCTCACTCCCCCCTCTCTCCTTTCTCTCTCTGTCTCTCTGTCTCTGTCTCTCTGTCTCTGTCTCTGTCTCTCTCTATGTCTCTCTCTCTCTCTCTGTCTCTCTCTCTGTCTCTGTCTCTCTCTCTCTCTCTCTCTCTCTCTCTCTCTCTCACACACACACACGCCTGCTTCAATGAGACCCATTCTCTGTTCCATGGCATTTCGTCCCAGTCTATTTATCTGCCCTTCGAGTTCACTGTGTAGGTGTTTCAGCCTGTGAAGACTGCTCTGCGGTTCTCAGGCCTCACCAACTGGTTTCTAAGCTCTTAGCCATGCATCTTCAGTAAGAGTCATTCTGTCACCAAATGTTTCAAAAGAAGCAGTCTCAGTAAGTGAATTATGTGTTAATAAAAAAAATTGATGGGAAATAATATCTGAATTAGGAGGTCTGAGGAAGCTCATGAAGAGAATACAATTCTAATGTGTGCTATAGTTCCTGCCCCACCCTTTCCAGGCCCTGCACTGGGCCGGCGGAGCGTGAGGACCCTTTTATTACAGTGTTCTGAGTCACAGACATGACTGCACTCTGTTTGTAGGTGGCTGGAAAATGCATTCTATTAACGCGTGTTCGACGTTATTAAAATTGATGCCGCTTTCCCCTTAATAAGAGCAGAAAATGGCCACAAATTTGAATCTGTTCGCCTGAAGAAGACAGTATCAAGGGCTGGAAATGAAACAAACGCAATTTTTCCACCCTTATTACAGCGTTCGCATTTTGATCTCAAGGACTTCTTAGGGCCTATTCTCTCATCTTCCCGCTTCCAGCCACTGCTTCTACTGTGCAGCGCAATAATACAATTTTTCTCTCTTCCAAAGGAGTCATTGCCCTAACATCTCTTGTTGTCTGGGGGCTCAGGGGCATCCTCCAAGTCCCTAAATAGGTTGAGTTGAACAACTCTGCAGTGGGTGAGAAAATACTCTGCCGTTCACAGGATGCAATTTTGCATTAAATGGCTTCTGAATAATCCCACATAGAAGCAGGAGGCGAGAGTAAGAAGCTGCTGGCGGCCATGTCAGCGCAGTGCAGCGCCAAGGTCGCTCGGACTTTCGGCTGTTGCTGGGCCTGCATCCGGTGCCTTTAAGTAAAAGAGGGAGAGGGAAGGAAAGCCCACCCAAATCCCTAAAACCTTTTTGACATCCCTAATGTCCCATTTGTGCCAACCAGAACCTGACGCCTGTGATCTGCTCAATGGCTGGAGATGACATGCTTTTTGGGTACGATATATACACTAGGCCATTAGTCCGCAAGCAGCAGTTGTCAGCTTTGTTCCCATTTAGAGTAATTTTCTCACTAATATGGCATATTCTTCGGGGATAAAATGCATTTTTCCAGCCAGATATTCCCCTAATAGTGAAGTTGGTTTAATGATCAGATTTCAGCCAGGGAAGGTAAGTCTGTGATTGCCGCTGGTTGTATGTCGAAGCAACCAAAATGAAAAGGCTTATTTGAAACACATTCACGGGAACAGGCAAAAACCTTGCATTTCCAGATTAATGAAGCTCATTTGAGGGAGAACTTAGGCAGGAATTTAAGAGCTAAGTAAGGTGTTTAGAACCTTCAGGTACGAGCTACATCCAGGTCTGTTTTTGAACTGTTGTGACAGACAGTGGGGATCTCTAATGGGGGGGGGGCAATGACCAGGTGTCTTCAACTAGCCTTTCTTGAGTGATGCAATAGGAATTTCCCCCTCTATGTCTAGGCCTGGAATATCCAAATCAATTCAATCATTAGTTCCTGCCCTGTAAATCTGCATGTCAAATTCCAGGCCATGGCTAGTTTATTTGGTTGAATTACACCCCCGCCCTCCCCAGAAACCAGCATTTCTGAATGGAGAACTGCCAGGCTATGATTAACGCTGCTTTGAATCCCTCCTATTAATATTTTAAAGATTTTTAATTAAAATAATTACGTGGCTTTATGAAAAACACTCAAACACCTGAACTATTTCTACAGGTCCTCAATCTCAGAAGGCGCCTTTCCTGGCCATCACTTGGGGATGGATTTTACTCCCCATGGTTATCACTCAGGAGGAAGACAGACCTCCCCCACCCCCACCCCACCCCACCCCTGCCACACACATTCAGTACTGGGAATCCTACTTTTCTAGTCAGCTTACTGGTCAGTGTGGTTCTATATTTTCTTTCTTGCTTTTTTCTCTTCGGTCTCTCTTTCTCTGCACCTCTCCTTTTTTCTTCTGGGCAACTCCACAGACAGAGTCTCCTTTCTGCCTTCTGTGCTTTGTACGGAGCATGTGACAATGCCTGTAGTCTCCCACTCAGCTCTGAAGAAAGCAGCCCTGGGCTGTGTCCAAAGGAACGAGAGCTGTTGCGTTCTAACAAAACCTTATTTATATCAACATAAACATTTCATCATAATGTATGTTTTACAGTCACAAAATGTTCTACTCTCACCTCCCTCCCCCCCAGTCCCTGCAACCATCTACAAAAATAAACATGACTTTCAATTCACCAGCCATTAACAAAACTCTACAACAAGCTGGATCTGGCCCTGAGGCCATAGTTGGAGGACACGTGGTTTTCAGCCCTCATGGCTTTCCCTTCTGGCTTTTGCAGTAGCTGAGCAAGGATGGGTAAATGACTGGTCTTTCTGTGGCTGATAATAATTTCACTTGCCTTAAGCTCTAGTTGTGATATTTTTGCAAAAGGTAACCTTATCCCAGGGGCATTAGTAGCCTGGAATTAGGATGGTGGGTCTGTGTTCTTCTGCATTGCCATGGGTGATTGTTGAATATATCCTGAACACAGGATAACATGTCATGAGTTGACATCTCTTGACTGCTCCAGGAAGTAGTGAGCTGGGTGGGACTTTTGTATTGAGCATCATTAGAGCTCCAGGGACCTGGTAGTCATTTACTGTCCTCACCAGCCCTGTTCAAGAGGGTGCATGCACCTCTTGTAGCACACAAGGGAATTTAGGGAAATGTTGAGGTGGACCCAACAACACTTGGTAATTTGAAGCAAGGTGTCCGTCACCCTAAACTAGCCACCCTCTTTATGATGTAGTCTATGTCTATGAGTCATCTAAGGTATTGTTCACTTAATATTTTTAAAGCAATCTGGCTGAGTTTAGTTATTTTTGAGATGGGCTCTCAGGCTGTCTTTCAATTCTTTATGTAACCAAGGGTGATCTGGGACTCTTGATTCTCCAACCTGTCAAGTGCTGGGGTTACAGAGGAGCCTCACCATGCCCAGTTTTATGCAGTGCTGAGGACTGAAGCCTGGGTCTTTTGCATGAAAAGCAGGCACTCTGCCAACTGAACTGAACCCTCAGGCCCATTCTTGCCAGGTTTAGTTAGCTTCTCCCCACTTTAAAAATGTGTGTGGTGTGAGTGTGAGTGTGTGTGTGTGTGTGTGTGTGTGTGTGAGAGAGAGAGAGAGAGAGAGAGAGAGAGAGAGAGAGAGAGAACAGGTGCCTGAGGCCAGAAGAGGGAGTTAGATTCTCTTGCTGGGGTGGTAGGCAGTTGTGAGCTTCCTGATATGGGTATTTGTAAACTGAACTTGGGTCCTGTGCAAGAACAGAATGCTCCTCTTAACTGCTGAACCATCTCTTAGCCTCCTAGTTAGGTTTCTTTTAAAAACACTTCCTTTAAGCCAAATACATTTTTTTTTTAAACTGAGGATTTGATGGGCTAATTACATTTTTACATGTAAACATTAAAATGAAAGAAAAATGAGTTCTTAATTGTGCCCTTGGATATCATCTGAGTGATGCTAAGTCTGTTCTCCCAAAACCAATGCACTGGCTAGACTCATTTTCCCACCTAACTGTGGCCAGAGGCTTGATGTCAGGCAGGTCAGTGGATACCAAGCTCTGCATTGCCTTGGGTACCACTTTTAACACCACTTGTAGGGTACAGAGGCAGCATTTGTAAGATTTCCTTTGCTCTGTTCCCAGTTCTACCCAAAGCCAGCGTCTGCAATTTCTAGGTTCCCTGTTCACCAGGCTGTCTCTTGATCTGGCCTTCCTGTTTTCCCCAGCACCACCCTGCCAACCTGCACGGTGTACCTTTTTGACTTTGTAGTACATTGGTCAGTCAATGGCTACTGTTTATCCAGCTGCATGGGGGCTCAGTATTTGTGGGAAGATTTGCAGCCCTGCTAGGGAGATTGTGTTCAGACTCCAGGTGGGCATCCTGCCAGGGTAGGCCTCACACACAAGTTCCTAGATGTTTTAAGGTTTAGCTCGATCACCTGTAAAATGGGGGCTCTAATAAATCCTGTCAGGATTATCATGAAGTTATACAAAAGAAGGTCTTGAAAATGTCCTCTCAGTCAGCAACAGAGTCTCTGGAGACAAGAAGCCTGGGGCCCCTGTCTCTTCATCATCCTCTGGCTATATTACTGGGCAAACGCTAATGACGAGAGCTACAGGACTGTGGGTTCTCAGACATCTTTTCGACTTCCTTCCCCAAGTGACCTCTTTGTCTAAGTAGACCTGCCTTCAAAATGGTTATGGTCCCGGCCCCTGCAGATGTGCAAGCCCAAGGTTTAGCGCCACAGCTACCCACCCTGTTCGCATCTCTCTGAGAAAGCAGGCAGGGCCTCCTGCAGCTGTCCCAGATGGGCCAGGCTCTAGCCCAGTGCTACCATTGACTCATACTTGAATCTAACTCATCTTGATTTTATGAGAATCATCCCTGAAAATCCTCATGTTCAAAAGACAACACCAGGGAACCATGGAGCAGGCTCATCATTTGAATAATCAGCCATTTAGTGACATGTCTAGCCTGGTTTAATGATTGAATCAGTGAAAGTATGACCCCGAGTGCCGGTTAACTTTTTAAAATAGCTGTGCCCACTGCATGACACAGCCAACAGGAAACCATTAAGGCCCTGGCAATTACCACTTCCATCCATCGGCGAAGTCCCTATTTTATTTTAATCTGCGTAAGTGCATTTTCTGCACAAGGTTAAAATATAAATCCCTTCTCCTGAACAAGACTGGTTTTCTGGCTGACTTGAGAGCACAATTTACAACTGATTTAATTTGTTCTTCACAAACATTCCTAATGACATTACCCCGGTGCATATACAGACTGCCTCCTCTTATTCCATTAACTCCCAAATCGGGTTTAAAGACCATATTGATGCTAGATGTTATTATGGGTGATTATCAAAACAACAGACAATGCGGCAAAGTGTTTACTAACTGGTTTATATATAATTTCTGTAATAACGACAACAGATGGTAATGCTACAAACACTAAATCACGCTTTTCACCACGGAAACAAATTGGCAGCCTGCGGTACAGAAATGGTGTACGTAGCTCTATACAGATGCCTCGTTCATCAGCTATAGTGTTCATCTTATTAGGAAATGGCTCTGTTACCGCTATTACAGGTAATCTTTCCATTTACAATTACAAATGTATATTTTCAATGGAAATGCTTTTCTGCAGCTAAGCTGCCCGAAGGATATCCCTCCCCCTCTAATTACTGCCTGGGCGATGCGTGCCCTGGCTGAGCTACGCACGGGGGAGGGTGTGCTGGTTCTAGCTAATGGTGCATTTCAGCTGCATGGAGATGGCTCCGTTTTCCAAGACCCTCTAACACTCATCCAAAAGGCCACGATGCAGCTCCAGGAGACAGGCACCATCACTTTAAAAGCAGGTGACACTGATGAACTCGGAGGACCTTTCCCTGTGCCTGAGGCTAGCTCCGGTGGCTCAGTAACTGTAGAGGAGAGTTTCAGGTGTGGGAGAGACATCCTGCCTTTTGCCCCCACTGTCTTGGACAAACCACACCTTACCTTTCAGTGATGAAAAGCTGGGGTCCAGGGTAGGCACTTATCTGGTCATGGGCTGTAGGACAAAGGCACTTGTGCAGGTGTATCCAATGAAAAGCTTCCTGGGTCTTGTGTGCACGCATGTGTGTGTGTATGTGTGTGTGTGTGTGTGTGTTGGTGTAGAAGTCAAACTATGAGATCACTCCTCAGATACTCTCCCTTTTGAGCCAAGCTCTCTCACTGGTGGGGAACTCTCCCAGTATGCTAGACTGACTGGACAGTAAGCCCCAGAGACCCACCTTCTCTTCTTGCCCAGCCCTAGGATTATAAGTGCAGGGTATTGTGCTCAGCTCTGTCTATCCATCTATCCATCTATCTATCCATCTATCTATCTATCTATCTATCTATCTATCTATCTATCTATCTATTGTAAAGCAATGTACCAGATGCTCAGGCCTTTTCTTTTACTCTTCTGCTTTGTAAAATGTGAGTTGTGGGTATCAAACACGTCCTTATGCTTGCAAGACACATTACTGACAGAGCCATCACCCTAGCCCACTCGTGTGTCTTTTGCAACAGTTGGGAATGCTCTCTCATCCCAGATTCTCAGTGCAGTCCCAGGAAGCCCAAGGCCCACATTCATGCCTGCATTGTAACCACCATGCATTCTCAGTGAATTCTGCAGATGCCCAATAATAAGAGCCTATTGCTAACCCCTCCTTGCAGATACAACAGTGGAGCATGATGTGGATTCATTTGCCTGTGATCCTGGAGGCTGTGAAGCTGGGCTTTGAGTGTGGGCTCTGACGGAATTTGAAGTCTGTGGCATAACCATTAGACACACTGCTTTTCCACAGTAGGCCATTGATGTCTTGGTTCTCAGCAAAACTGCCCAGGAACTGAACGTGGAGGTACAGAGGCAGTACTGCTTGGGTATTTCTGTGTCTGGTGGGACTCCTAGTCATCATGGTGGTGAGGCTGAGGTAACTGGAGGGGCTGGAGTGGTGCAGTCCACTGCAGAGGGAGTGTATGCCATATTTGGTTCATGTCTTAAGGGATCAGGAGGTAGAGAGTTCTGGCTGGAGGTAAGGCTGGGCTATATAACCTTCAAGACCCATTCTAGGGGCCTACATCAATTGCCAGCCAGCAAGGCCCCATGTCTAAATGTTCATCCACAACTTCTCAAGCAGTGTCATCAACTGGGGACCAAAGGTTCAAACACATGAGCCTGCATGGGAAATACTACATTCAAACCATAACGACGTAACATTGGCCATCTGTCCACTCCTGACTCTAGTGGGCCCCTCCCCTCCTCTCTCTTCCCTTCTCTCCCCTCCCCTCCCCTCCCCTTCCCTTCTGTTTCCCTTTCCTTCCTCCCCCTTTCCTTTCCTCCCTCCCTCTCTCCTTCCCTCCCTCCCTCCCTCCCTTCCTTTTATCTCAGTGCTAAGAATTGAATCCAAGGCCTCTTTCA